>OX451389.1:1987090-2644048 GCA_949629135.1 Eremobia ochroleuca
GAATGCTTGGCTTAGTAACCTAGATTGACTATTGAGGAAGGCAGTGTGCACTGTTTGTGCAGTTAAAATTGACGATAGGTAAAGCAGCGGTAGGTTTCCCGTCGCTATCTTTGAACCTTATTTGGTTACAGCCTAAATACTTACCTCAAGGTATCGAGATCTCGCGAGACACTCGAGGTATCTTTTATGTCAGTTTTATTGCTTTTAAACTCCTAATAAAGCCGTTTTAATAATATATTTGCATATATTACTATTACATAAAGATGATGTTCTGGCTCAGATTAATATGCATTGCGTATGAATGCTGTAATGTTAAAATAAAAAATTGCTGTAAGATTGCAACAGACTGGAAAATGAGGGACTCGATTTTCTCGAAATGATAAAACTATTTTCGCAAGGACTCTATCTTGGTTAAATGTTTTGCAAAGTGATTAATCATTGCGGAGACAACAAACAGAATATAATTCTTAAGGGACTATGAGTAAGATTAATTCCTGAAAAGGAAAAAAAAAAGATATTTCGTCGAGAAGCATCTATCTATTTTCTGAAATGGTTAAAAGGTAAGGGGTCAGTTTCATAGAGTTGGACATAATTCAAAATTCAATTGAAACATAAATTTGTATGAGATTATGTGCGAGATAAGTTTACCGGGACTTATCCGGGGTGATTATGTGGCATGTACTCGTAAGATGCTCGACGCGGGAAGTACAAAACCGGTCAAAGTGGAGGTGCTTGGGGTAGGCCTATATCCAACAATGGACGTCTTTCAGTTGAAATGATGATGATGAAGTTGCCCGAAACTCATCAGAAAATGGTTAAACAGGTCATCAAAAAAACACACTTGATCATACCAGAGATATTGAAACTAAATAAAATCCTTCAAAAAGCTGAACACCCATCAAATTCCACGCTTCAGTGAAAGTAGCTTAACCAAATTACCTAACTCCTCTACAGCCAGGTACAGCATGATTCAATAAGATTCTCACAGCGCAATAGTAACAGCTACTATGAAACTGATTTGAATCTGCATGCGGTTACGTAAGTGTCCAGTCTATGGGATAAAATGTAGACTATGCGGACTGAGGACTAAAATGCTGCTTGTTCAGGTAATAATAAAAGCCTTTTATTGTCAGCTTAATTTTCAAAGAACTTGACAATTGTATGGCCTTCGCAAGTCTACGAAAACTAGATTCATTGAAACAGTTTCCATTATCGTTTGTTTCCAATCACGGGAAATGTGTAGTTACTTACAGTAACTACACATTTCCCGTCTGACATTTTAATTTCCAACAATAAGCATACAAATAATCCACAAAGTGGCCAAGTAGATAATTCATCTGTACAAATATAATAAAGCTGAAGAGTGAGAGAACATCTTGTTACCCTTAGGATCCGAGCAAGAAAAAAGTCAGAAAGAACGCTGTGCTAAACCGAAGTAAAGCGCGGGCGGGCTATGCGATGCGACGCGGTGGGTCGGGGGCAGTGGTCTCGAACGACGTAGAGTGAGATCGGTAGATCGGTAGGTATTTGACAAAAAAATACAATATTCAATCAAATTCGTTTATTTATTAAAAAAAAAAACTTACTAAAACTTACTATACTTAATTATGTGAGCCCATATCGGTACAAATACCGAAAAATCGGTAGGTTCGAGACTGGTCGGGGGCCATGGGAATTTTATAAAATTGTGGCAGTTATTTTAGTATACTCCCTCGCTCCTCCATCTCACACAGAAGAGGTCTGGGTCACAGCAGTAGAAACATAATAGCCTGATTATGCTATTTTAGTATATTATTTTCACACGAACGCAGACGGGGGCAGAAGCTAATACAATAATTCTCTGAGTCTATTATTAGAAGACACAACTAATACGTTTATAGATGTTTTGCTCTCTCAAATGTATTCTGTAGATATATGTATATACAATTCATTCATCAGTATCTGTGTGTAGCATTAATCATAAGCCCACAGAGCCTACCTCCACATTATTCATGATAAAGTAGCTAGGCCTCGTGATAAACAGAGCACATTTGTTTGAATAATACACCCCGTTCCCCGAATCACTAGGACATTACCAGCTACACAGTATTGCAATTTAAATATTTAACACCTGTTGCTTGAAAAATAGGGCAAAATTGAACAACATCATTTTTGCCCTATTGTTTGTGCAATTGCTGGTTAGCCAGTGATTCTTATTTATTTAATTATAAATTCACTAAACAATTCCTATTGAGTATTGCTGTTTCCTCAGCATATACTGCCTTTCAAACCATGTAATTTTTCACACTATTCATATAGGTATCGTTTCTTTGGTCTTTCTCTTCTCGTATTAGATCTTTATCATCACATGGATGGTGGTGGATGGTGATCACATGTCACAACCTAAAAGTTGTTCAATCTATCAGCCCTGAATGCCAATTGCAAAATACTGCGTGACACACTATAAATCTCAAATTGTGTCATATAATATGTTCGATAAATTAGTGTTTGCTCAGCACCGTCAATAACGCAATGAATGTTGTTGGACTGTCAAAATCAAAGCCATTGCCACTGATACTGTGTCACGCAACTACCCCACTGAGGAATGTAATTTTAAAATAGGTACAATATACATTTTAGGCACCCAATACTTATGTCCAGCGTGATTTTCGCAACCGCTCCGACCCATATGCCCAGGCTTCCTATATCTCCGTGTAATGGTAATTAGGGCAGCGGTGGTCACGATTTTGGATTACAATTGGATTTTACATCAGTGTGAATTGTACGCTGGCGTATTTATTATGTTTTATGTAAGTAGGTACGAAACGTACTGTTGTATGCTTTTGGATTGTTGTTTAATTGGGATGAATATTGAGGTCTAATTGGAAAAGGAAAGATCCTTGAAAATAATATCTTATAATATTAATAATTGTTTGACTGCCTCTTTGGTCTAGTGGTCGCAAGCGTTACTGCTGAACATGAGATCCAGGGTTCGATACCCAGGGTGGGTCAAAGTGTTATTGGATTTTTCCATTAGGAATTTCTCAGTAGTATCCCAGAGTCTGAATTTGTGTCCAGTTGATGGCGATAGGCTCGCCACCTATCACATGGGACTTGAACATAACTGGTGAAATGTGGTGGTACCTACTAAGGCTACACCGCTTCCTAACCCTACGAGGAGACAAGGCGTTATATTATGATACGGACAATCTGCCGCAGGTCGAACAGTTTTATTGTGCAAAGGATGAGGTGTATGGATCAGTGAAAAGGACGATGATTGTAGGAAAGAGTTTTGATTTGACTGAACAAGTCCGGCTGTTTATAGAGCTTGATAAATAACTATGGCCAGGACATTTCATGATCAAGGTAGAGCTTAATTGATGTTATGGCAACGGGCACACCTAAATACAGCAATTTGGAATTTTGCCAGAGCGTAGTAGCGTAGCTTTGGGCTCGGAACACGGCATCAAGAGGGTTTTAAATTAATAGTCTTCAAAGAGCCAAATCATTTAACGTTATTTGTAACAGCCGCTCGAATTTTTAGATGTTACTTGGCGTTTTTGTCGCGTTCAAAAACGTAAATTAGTACGAAGCATGGCGTTTGTGATCATTATGTAAACAGTGTAACAATATCAATGGACCGCGTCTCTGCTTGAGAACTCGCTACGCTTGCTGTAACTAGGCTGCTACATGTATTAGGCTATCATAGTACAGTAGCAGGTAACAATGTTACAACAGTCGTTGTACTTGCTTTGGGTCCAGTTGGTAAACTAGTCGATACACCAGTTGATTTTCGAAATGAGATCTACCAAGACTTTATAACTGTAAGGTGCTAAGTAAAAACTACGCCTCAATTTGAATTTTCTAAATCTCACCGACTTCAAATTGACCAACATACCATCACGCTTGTAATTACCGAAGGGTTAGACAGAGGTGTACTTATAACACACTCACATTTCGATTGACGAGTTGCGAGCCTGCAAGAATTTGGAGTTTGACTTATTAATAAATTGTTTCTACAAGCGCTATTTAACTAATTTATCTACAGAAAAAAATAAGTTGTTGTCCTAAATTGTATCAAGCCACTTATGGGTATGTGTCCTAACTAGGTCAAAACCTAAAACAGTAAATCATCTGAATAAACTGAAGTTAATAAATTCAGTTTAAATACGTAAACTAACGCTCTATATTATAAATATAATTAATATTATTTGACCATATGGACCTAATATAAATTTATTTTTAATTTAATTCTAAAGAAACATTTTAATTTGAAAATTTTCAATATTAATTATTATTAATGTTTGTATAATTTTAAAAATTCTAACCGCGAAATTTTAATTTGTAATCTTAATTTTAGATTCTTCACAAGTTTTATAAATGTTGCGTGCCTATTTCCAGGCAGAATGTGCATGGCTCACTCCTATCTACTCCACCTGTATTTTAATGTACCTACATTCGTTGCAAATAAATGATTTGATTGATTGAACGCCTTCTTCCCTTGAGGGTAGGCAGAAACTACAGAACGCCACATGCTGCGATCGTTACATACTTTATTAGCCTCGTTTATATCAGTCTATATTAGCAATTAAAAATGTATGTTTCAAAATCAAACACCAGACTTATCTTAATTATCGTTTCGTTTAGAATTTTAGCATTTTAACGCGTTGTTTCATAAACAATCTAGATCTAGTTGATGTTCTTGAGTAAGTATTAAATATCACACGATTTGCAATTCGGTAATCAATGACATGTTGATAAAACGCCTATTTCGAAAATGCATTGAAATAGATAAAAGCAAACAGCTATAAAATAAGAATTTATGAATTTTCAGATAACATTTAGCATAATATATAAGCTAACGGACTTAAAATAATAATATGTATTTATATCATTCGACAAAAAAGTAATGCATTATGTGCTTACTGTAAGAAATTGGTACACTAGTCTTTAAGTCTATTGGATGTATCTTATATCTTTGTATCAGTATGGTTGGGAAAAAGCTAGGGAGATTGATGTTGTATTTAATTTGCATAACTTGTGGTCCCTGGTCAAGAATTTGTCTACTGATCATGACTCTTCACTAGTCTAGCTGTGTTGCCTTAGAAATAAAGGAAAGGACTGCAATATATGTCAGCATGATTGCAATGTTCTCAAAATTGGCAAGGATAGGAATCAGAATCCCAACTACAATGTAATGATTATTGTCATTAATTTTAGGTTTTTTAGTTATCTGTCTACTTTTCTGTTGTGGAGATATAGTTAGGAGTAGAAAGGAAAAAGGGAGGAATTTGACCAGCGCGCAGCGGAGGGACAAGATGGTCTAAACATAAATAATACTTTTCTAGTGTGGTATACAATGGAATGTTCAGGTTTTAAACCAATACGAATACCACCAATGTTTAAATCTGTCCTTAATGTGATTACTTATAATGGATGGAATATTTTTAATACCCAAGGGTACAAAATTTATCACTAGATTCAACACTAAATTCAACAATGTAACAATATTAACGAATAAAATTTAATAATGCAACCCGCATCCATAGCGTCAAGTGGCCACATCCGTGCGGAGACGCGCAATTGTCTGCACCATGCTTTATTTTTATACCCCCAAGCCAAAGGAATTTCTACTTTATAGTTTTGAGAGAGAGTTTAAATTACTTTGAGAATTTATTATTTTTTGTGGACATTTTCACCCGAATGAAATTTAACTCTCCGTGAAAGTGGTACAGTTGAAATTAGATCGTACCTATGTTCTATTTTGGGAACGATATTACTAAGTAATGTAGACTGTATTTCGAAGGGATAAATGCGGTATTACATTGAAACTTGTGCGTGTAATTAGTGATGTAAATTAATTAAATGTTGAAATTAAAATGCATTTTTCTGTCACACATTTTTTAATATTGCAAGTTGTCATCAAGGACTTGTATTGTGATGTTAGTGTCATAATCACATTATAAATTCAAGGTAATTAACATTTTCTCGAAAATTAAAAAGGTTTTTACACTAATATTTTTAGTCAAATTAAAGAACCGGATTAAATCCTTTAAAATCATCTAGAATTAGGTTATTAAATAAATTAATTAATTCCCTTGGTAAAAAAAACGAATTTTATTTTAATACTAATAATCTAATCAATACTTTATATATCGGATAGGAGTGGTATAAATGAACTATAAAAGCTACCAGGGTCAAAAAGGTAACAACAAAACAAAAGAAAAACAAAAATTAATCTTAATGGAATAATGTGTCTATACGTTGGTGTGTCTGTACGTTGCAGAAGCAGTAGCTGTAGTTACACGAGTAATATTGTTGCATGAAGTAAGAAACTACCCAATTTTGGAAAACTTACTCAAAGAGTAACACATAGTATATGAGGTCTAACCGGATACAGCTGAATATCTACCAGTATTTTACACGGAGCAAGTGCCTATCTGACCTCCACAACCCAGTTACTGGATAACACGAAACCTTTTGGTAAGACTGGTTGTCACACTTTTGGGCTTCTGACTACGCGTAACGACTGTCAAAGAATGACAGCGGCCGCGGCAATCGTAGGTTAACCTGATCGATCGACTAGTTCGGTTGTTATTATTTAGCCACGAGCCCCTCAATCAGAATAGTACCTATCACTAGTAAAACTACTTGAACCAATTGTTAAAACCTGTCCAGGATGGCGATTCATGTACAGACGCCAGTACATCAAGCTACTACAATCTGTCAGATTTCTTTAATAGATTTTCAACTTTAGCGCTAAAGCGTAAGGTTCAAAGTTGATTGGGAAAATCTGACAGTTTCGGGTAGCTTGATGTGCTGGGGTCTGTATCTACAGATTTTCCCGTTGCTAGACAAAAGTCGAGTGATATTCCAAAGCAACTCGAATATCATTTGGGATTTTGTCCAAGTAGACAAAAAAGCAGCAGTAGCAGCTCTAAGTCCAGACTTCCCAGATTTGTAGCCGGTTAATGGCAATTGGCTTGCCTCTTGTGACACGGGACTTAAATACAAACTAAATGATGGAATATGCATGTACAGTCACCAAAACAGATAAGTAACCAAGTTCGTCGGATATAACTGAAGTTTACTAAGAAATCGATGGATGTATTTGAATGAAATTTAATTCGATAAGTGAACTGTTTGTTTTCTATTAATTAAAATAAATTTAATTTGAAAACATCGATAGATTTCTTACTAAACTTCAACTATATTTGACAGCCCTGGTTACTTATGTCCTTTGGTGACCGTACTATAAGTACACCTTTGCCAAAACTTTCGGGGGAAATAAAGGCGTATGTAATGTTTGTGATAGGTTAAAAAATATATATATAACAGCCATACCCGCTAAATTCAACTAGTCTCACAGTGGTAGACCACAGCGTATATAATTCAAATGCAACCGTTACGGTCAAGGCCGCTCGGCTCCACGCTCCGAGATTATATCTGCGACTTATATAAAATTTACATTATTATACATATTTTTGATCACTATCGTTTTTAATTGAGTTGGTTATCTATTTGTGTCGGATTTAGAATCTTGGAGATTTTAGAGATTGGCTACTGGATGAAAGTGAAAGTTAAATTAGGTTTTATGTACCTATTCAGGTGTTGATAGGCTGTAAAAGTAGAAATGATGATATGGTTAGAAAGGGGTGGCTACCGAGATGACGACTAGTAGAAAAAGTGTGGAAGAAAAGAAAAAGAGATGTTGCACCGACAACGAATAAAATGGGGTAAGGGCAGAAGAATGACGACAATGCTGGTATTCATTTCAGATGGAAAAAGAAAAAGAAAGAAAATACGTTTATTTGCAGCAAACATGACGCATAAAAAAAAACACAAGTTGGGAGAAAACATTCGACACATCCACGCAAAACGGTCATCGTTCAGCATAACGCTAAAACCCGATTCGAGACAAAGCCCCAGGGCAGGTTTTCAGCGGCAGATGGATTTATGGAAGTGTCAAGAATGCTCCTTACTTTTTCGAAACGACGTTCGGGCAATGGATAAGATTGAAACTGCCTATGACTATATTCTCCTGCAGAATTTAGGGCAGGTTTTCAGCGGCAGATGGATTTATGGAAGTGTCAAGAATGCTCCTTACTTTTTCGAAACGACAATCGGGCAATGGATAAGATTGAAACTGCCTATGACTATATTCTCCTGCAGAATTTCTGACCCTGGTTTCTGATTGAAAAAGTTCCGACAGATGTTTTTCTAGATAACTAAGTTATCTACGTTTGTTGGCAAGATTGCCTTTCTTCTATATTTTATGTTCATCCTACATAGTATGGCGGTGGTGGCCCAGTGGTAACGGCCCTGACGTACGAGTTGTACCTCATAGGTTCGAACCTAGAGAGGCGCTTTACTTTGTGTAGATTATTTTATCACTAGGTGAAGGAAAAACCAGAATGTACTAGGACCAAAAATTCGAAGACATGTGACCTCTAGCAAGCCGTACTGGGCCCTCTTGGTGGATTACGGCCCACTCTCTCTCACAGAGAGGAGGCCTGTGTCCCAGCAATGGGACATTATAGGCTGATTATGCGTATGGTTATGCTAAATAGTGTTTCAATCTTAGCTATGTAGAGGTTGTGCCTTTACATGCATCATGCACGCCAGTTTCTCCCCTGACTCAGTTACAAAATAATCAAAATAAGAAGATACTCACGTCAAAATCTTCCCAGCCTCAGGATTCCTGTAAAAGTCACATTTGTGGAGCGGTCGTGATGGATCCCCAGGTATGAACTGACCGGTCCGTTCGCATACTGCCCGGTAAATCTGGAACTGTAGAACGGTGCTCACGAAATATCTGTGGACAATGGTAAAGTGGTTTTAGTCAACTATACCTATGGGAGGAAACCCGCATGTCCTAGAACCAACAATTCGAAGACATGTGACATCTACCAACCCGCAATGGGCCCGCGTGGTAGGTTACAGCCTACGCCCTCTCGAAGATAGGATGCCTTGTGTCCCACCAGTGGGAACATAATACGCTGATTATGCAACTATATGAGACAAAGGAAAAAGTATGTCATAGATTTAAATCATGGTTTTATCCAAAGGCAAGCAGATTTTGGAAGACAAAAAACTCAGAACAGAATTTCGTTTCTTGTTGAATATTGGTGAACTGAAAGGACATTTGGAAGGTGAAGAACAATTCCGCTTGTCTGCTTGCAAAAAAAAAAACATTAACAATGACTTTACCAAGATCGTTGAGGTGATTTTGGCAACTCGATCTTGGGAGGTCTCAGGTCAAGTAATGGACATTTATAAGGTTACACATATGGCGATGTTTATTGGTGCTCCTGATATTTTGACCAACCTTGATACAGAGTGGTAAATTGCACCATTTAAGGCGAGGTAAACGAAACTAGATTTATGCAAACGCGTGTCAATAATACCTATCATACAATTTTATTCCGTGATCATTATGACAGCTTATCGCATTCAAACATCTAATATTCTCATGGGAATTCAGCACATTACGTAAGTCATGCTAATTTACGTCGATAAAACGTCGGTTCAGTGAATTAATACGTTATCGACAAGTTAGTGGTCGTTTACATACAGCGTTTAAAGGAAGTCGAGAGATAGAAATGATTGGTTTGTCTCGTTTCTGTGGCAACCGGTAAATGGGTCAGTTTTGTTATGTAATTAAAATGTACTGAGAAGGGCTATTTATAGAGCCTCATCTAGAATTTAGGTTATAGAACATGTAATTTTGACTCGCAATGACCGGTTTCTATATCTTACTGATCGTTGGATATCTCTTAAAGTGAAATATTACGATTTGCATTTTAAAAGTTCACAAGTATTTTTAAACATACAAGAGGAAGTTTTATACGATACTCACTGAAACAGTTGTGGTAGCCTATTTTGACAGCAAAAACAAGTTTTAATTGGGTTATTCTACAAATCCCCATTGAGAATCCCCATCAATGGGATTAGTGAACTTTTTGTACGCAAATCCCCATTGAAGTCTCATAGTCCATAACCATGAAGTCTTTATTTCTGATATACAGACTCAAGCACATCAAGCTACCCGAAAGTGCCAAATTTTCCCAATCAACTTAGAAAACTTAGAACCTTATGTTTTAGAGATAGAGTTGAAAATCTATTGAAGAAATTTGACATATTGCCGTAGCTTGATGTGCTGGCGTCTGTACTTTAATTTATATTTGTATCTTTAATTTATTTTGGAGACTCACAATGGGGATTTGTGGAATAACCCTTTTAATTTATTGAAATTTACTACCTGCTACTGTTGAGCATGAGGTTCTGGGTTCGATTCTCAGATTGGGCAAAGTTTTATGAGGTTTTTTCTTCATCTGCAATTTCTCCTTAGCAGCCCGGAGTCTAAATTTGTGCCCGGTTGATGGCAGTTAGCGCGCCCCATATAACATGGGACTTGAATATAACAGATAATCAGGCTATATGGTATAAATAAATTACTCAGTTGGGTTGTGGCCTCCTAATTTATGTAAATTATTACTTTTTACTATAACAGATTGCTAAATCTTGCCTTCGACCACTTATAACCTAAATTGACGACCATGTTACATGTCAAGCTTTTTGTAACCTTCGACTGGTTCAAGGGCTATGTTTACAAACAGTGGTTGCATTCAAATTCAACAGAATTTTTTATTGTATTTTCCGCCAATCTCTGGAACTTCCTACCAGTCGGATTTGAAAAAAAATCTTGTTGCATTTGACAGCCTTATTCTTGTTGAAGGTTGTAGGCTGTTTAACATCACATTAGGACCGCACTTAGGAGCCGAGCAAAAAGAAAAATGTCAGAAAAACGCTAAACGAAAACGAAGTAGGTAATAGTGCGGGCAGGCGATGCGATGCGACGCGCGACGGGTCGGGAGAGCAAGCAATTTCACGCGGGTCGAGTCGGCAGGAGTTAGTTACTTACGTATAAAAAAATTTGCCAATTACAAATCCGGTTAAAATACACACACATATTTAATCGCAAATACCTACATTTCTTAGATAGAGTCCTGTGACAGACAGTTAGATATGAAACCAATTGCAGGTGATAGCAACGCGGAACCCTAATTAGAAATGTTTACCAATAACCAGTCCGATTAAACACTACTTTGTATTGACAGGTTGCTAAAACTAAAAAGTATCATTAAAAAAGTATGTCAATCATCAAAATTACATACTAAACTAAACCTGTCTTCCAAATCAGTCCACTAAAACTAATAGCTATAAGACTGTATGCAGACTGAGTTAATACTGTCAATAAGACAGACAAAGACAAATACAAAAACAAACTAACGCTTGATGAAAACAATGATGTTGTCCCGAAATTAACACACAACACCAAATACCCCAGTTAGAATATTATGAAATAATCATAATATATTATACTGATTTTTTACTATTATAGGTACATAAAACATTGTTTATTTATCAAATTAGTGACACTGGTTGTGGGACAAAATTGTGGTCACATTACAAATCTAAGGACGCACACAGTCGTACAGACGCCAAAACATCAAGCTACTACAATCTGTCAAATTTCTTTAGTACATTTTCAACTTTACCGCTAAGGGATAAGGTACAAAGTTGATTGGGAAAATTTGACAGTTTCGGGTAGCTTGATGTGCTGGCGTCTGTACATACACGCACGGTCTAGCGTAGTGGGTACTTCAGCCATTTTGGTTTGTTTTGACTACAACAGAAGTGTGACTGTAATTTACTTAGGTTTCATTATTTTTAGGATCAAAAATTTACTATAAAAATGACAGAAATCGATTCAGTAAACGATTCTGAACAAACTACTTTCATAACGTGCATTAATTCAGTTACACATTGTATAACCAACAATTTCTTTTTACCTGTTGGTTTCAATGTTCTAATACTCGTCAACGAGTTTCACATTTTAGTTCTATTGTTCTTCAACCAACTAGATACCCATTAGATTTGGGGTTTTCAACTAGGCACCTATTGGATTTGGGGTTTTTATATGTTTCGTTTTTTTTTATTCACAAAACTTTTTGTCATATCTGACATTGGCAGAATTGTCGTCATCGGCACCATTGCCACAGACAAACAGAATAGAAAAAAAAAAAAACAACAAAATAATGCTAATAACAAGCTGAAGTGTCCGATGGAAGGAACCGATGCCCGTTGATGTAGACGTGTTCTTGAGTGGAGACTGCGAATCTGCAGAATTTAGGCACGACAAACGGCCTTCAGACTACGAGGAACGACGATCTTCACAAGGTGTCTGGTAGCAGTTGGTTGAGGGTAGCCATAGATTCGGGGCATGGTTGCTTCGGGAAGTACCTGTGTCGCATAAACAGGGAGCCGGACGCCCGGTGTCACCACTGCGTCGACTGCCGGGAGGACACGGCGCGGCACACGCTGGCTGAGTGTGCCGCTTGGGAGGAGCCGCGCCGTGCCCTCATCTCAGGAGTAGGCAGTGACCTATCGCTGCCGGCCGTGGTCGAGTCTATGGTCGGCAGCGAGGAGTCCTGGGACGCGGTGGTTTCCTTCTGCGAAACAGTCGTCTCGCAGAAGGAGGCTGCGGAAAGGGAGAGGGAGATCTCATCCCCTCACCCCGCCCGCAGCAGGCGCACCGGGCGTAGGCGGAGGGCGGACAACGCCCTCTTCCAGCCCCCATAAATGGGTCCAGGGGCGACGGACTTGGGGACGTCCGTCGCCCCCCACACATCAGGACCCGAGGCGGCGGCGCGTAGTGTTCCACGCGCGCCCCTCTTAGACGTCGCGGGGGGAGTTTAACACCTCACTCCCCCCCTAACACGAGGAGAGGCCCGCAGGAGCGGGCCAGCACCAGCCGGGGGTTGCGGAAGTATCGTTCGTTCCCGCGACCCCCGGCGTAGGTGAGAGAGGGAACACCGGGGTGGTTTTTAGTCAGTAAGAGTCTGACAGACCCCGCCGCCCGCCCCAGGGCGGCGGACATCCATGAGGATTTTCCACCCCGAAACAAAAAAAAAAAAAAAAGGGTAGCCATAGATGGAGTTAAATAGAGTGTCAATTAAAAAAGACATGTCCACTATCCAGCAATACCTACAGTGCAGCTGACGACAGAATGCGTTCTTGACGTGAATAATGAATATGTGTTTTGCGAATTTGATCTTTATTATTTATTCACCAATTTGTTTGTATTTGTAATTATTGTCAATAGCAATAATTACACATACAAACAAAACAATTAAATCACACTGCTCGGTCATAAAATTAAAATAAATAAGACAGAATAGTACAGTAGTTTATTAGCATTTGTTTATTAACTACTAGAACTGTCGTACTGACAGGTGTCAGAGATTAGGGAAGCATTCCCTCGACGGCCCGACTGTACATACACTGTCTTAAGCTTAATGATGATGACTGAAATGCCAGTTTTGACAGAACTGTTTGTGTTTGCATTGTCTATGATGATAGACAAACCTTTTGTTGTTACTAGTGTGCTCACTGTCTTACACTTAATTAGCGAAGTCATTTCTCTGGTTCAATAAGTGCGTGCGACTAGTGTGTTAAGAAATTGGCCCAGTTTGCATGTCAGAATTGTTTCGAAACGCTATGGCAGTTAGATCGCGTGTTTTTGTAATAGGAGCATCGGTGGTGAGTAAAATGATGCTTGCCGTGGTTGTAATAATAATAATATTAAGTGTCTTATCGTGGCTGGCTCGTAATGCAATCATGTTCGACGTGATACAATTTAGATATCGAATCATTATGATGTTACATCTCTACTGTTTTTGAGAGAAGATGAAGATTGATTGCGTGGCTACTACTAAAAAAAAATACTAAAAAAAAATCTGACTTTTTGTAAAAAGTTTTTTATTTTTCACCTTGTAGTTGTCGTAACTACCCACAGAAGTTCGTATACCACTAAATGCTATATAAAAACAGCGACAGGAAGTTTTATAACAATATCAACATACCTACATAAAGTTGATTAAATACGTATTATTGAAGCTAATTCAAAACCTAATAAGGCAAACTTAATAAGGGACTACCGCGCGTGCTTCATCTATCGAATGAAAAAAGATTTTTTTAAATCGGTCCACAATTGATGAATATACATATGAACTTAAAAAAAAACTACATTCAAACGAACACAGAATCTCCTCCTTTTGTGAAGTTAGTTAAAAAGAAAAAAAAAAGAGGTATGATCAAATGAGTGAGTAGTATGAGTAAGTAGATAAAAAACCACAATAGAAATCGTGGTTATTGATATAAGCACGAGTCTACTCATAGTTCGTCTTATATTATTACAAGACCCTTATCATACCTAATTTTCAAATCAATTAAGTTATTAACATAACCAAGCATTTTGTTTTTGCAGATAGCAAGCATCGCTACTCAATAGATCATAAGAACTAACCATGAATAAATCGTAATCGCACACAAATGAAGCAATTTTATGAACTGTTTGCACTCATTAACACGTAATTCGATGAATATCTCAATATAATTACCGTTTCAACTATTTACCGCTAGTTTTTTTTCTACACATACTGAGAATTCTCAGCAGTAGGTAGACTGCGTTCGCGATTTGAGTTTCCAAACATGTGAACAAATATGTGTTTTTGGAAAAACAACTTTATTACCCACAACTAGAGTTCAGTTTGACATTTTTATAACTTTTCAATGGTACTAGTCATTATGGAAACAACTTGATTAACATTAGCATAAAGTTGATATTTGTTTAAGTGGAAATCAATCTATAGGACATAAGAATAGAGGTATTTAATTTAAGCAAAGCGATTGGTCGAAATGCGAATGATGTGGGTTTACGTGGGTGTCTGATAATAATGGCGGTTGACAACTTGATTGATACTGGTGTCGTCTCGAGAGGCTCAATAAACCATTTCCTTTTGTTGACTTTCTTGAAGATACTGGCCACATTAACAGGCAACACACACACAGGCACATCAGTGGTAATGAAATGAAATGATGATATAAAATAATGAAATGAAATTACATATATTTATTTCTATGAATAGGTTAAAAAAAACACTTTTATACGTAAAAAAATTCTTACGTTTTAAAACTAGATGAATTTGGTGCTTTTTATATGACTACTTTGAGAAGAAAGACGCTATCACTGTCAAATTGTTAGCATTGATATCTACTATTCTAGATATAAACACGTAAATCAATATCCAATGGAAATATTTACGACTTAGGCAATGAAGGTATGTAATGATAAACAGTTAAATAAATAGTCTAAAGAAAAACAGTTTTCCTATCTTTAGATCTTACCCTAGATAGATTAACCTACTATTTTATACATGAATATCCGATATTGTGTGATGTAGAAAATTATATACACATGCCATCGCATTGGGAAAGAAAGAGTAGGTACTAGTCCTGTAGATTCTCATAAAACAATAAAATAATATGACACGCGGGCGGATGACGGCGATGCGGACGAGTACTTGGACGCCTAAGGGCTCTTACCCACGGCAAGATCCCGTTTTTTGCAGGTACGGTTTTTTGCAGGATGCCGTTTAGTAGTGTACTTTTATATAATATATACATATTCACACAAGCATCCGGTTTGTCGGATACTGCAAACAGGATGCTTGTGTGAAGAACTATATTTAAACAGGTACACTACTAAACGGGATCCTGTAAAAAACCGTACCTGCAAAAACGGGATCTTGCCGTGGGAAAAGGCCCTAAGGGTCCTTTTGTTTTTGTATTTATTGTGTAGTCAGTCATTTAATTTAGTACCTCGTGTAAATAGTTCATAATCCGCTTACAACATTCCCAGTGCAGGCCTCCTCTCCATGACTATGTGGTGGATTACGGCCCACTCTCTGGGCCATAATCCACCACCCACGCGGGCCCAGTGCGGGTTGGTGAATGTCACATGTTTTTGAATTCTTTATTGTTCTAGGATGTGCCGGTTTCCTCACGATGTTATAAATAGTTAGTTGTGTTAAAAAACGTAATAATACCAAATCTACAGAAACCAATACAATCATTAGCATTAGTATTTTTTAATGTACTAATTTAAAACTAAAACAAAGAAGTAATTACACTAATTACAAACAATTCAGCCACATACTTTATTGCGTTATCATAAAAACGAAACTAAAAATGCGTTGCAGCAACATTTTAGACGCCAAGGTGAGAAATAATGGTGAATAATTATAAGGATACAGGTAAATTGAAACCAGTGGTTCTATTTCGAAGATAATTACCCTACTTTATTGGAAACGTTCCTAAAGTTTAACCAATATGAAATAAGAGTAATGAGTTAATGAATGGAGTTACTAAAGTTACATTGTTTAATTTTTGCAAATTCCGGTACAGGCTTTGAGCTATTGTACGCTTTTATAATTTCCACCGTGACGATATCGTGGGCGTTCACGTAATGACACCTACGTCATAAAATGTATGGAAAATCGTACACGTTATAAAGTTATTGTGGACGGAAAAAAAGCATCTTCATATAGTTCCAGACATTTTACTTCCCTGTGCTATCGTGATGCCGTGACGTGACGTGGATGCCCACGATAATGTCTCCACTTTAGACATTACAAGAGCGCTGGTTTAGTGGTCTAAAAAGTTTTGCACTATAGTGGATTTTTCCGTTTTAGTGTCATTTGGTAAACAAACACCTTCACAGTAAAAATATCACCAGATTTCAAACTAATCATCTCACACTGTAGGTCACCGTTTGCTAATTACTTTGCATACTAATGTATAGAATCAAGTTCTTCTAACTGAACAGACAGCTATGTTGCTGGGGAGTTTGTTGCGCCACTTCTTCCTAGCTAGAGCACTAGGAATTGGTGAAGGGTGGCCGTTTTGGGGGACTGTCGTATGTAAATATGACGTTAAAAACTTCAGAACGTGCTGATTCAAAATCAAAAGTCATTTATTCAAACTAGACTGACCTAGTTTCAATAAATGACTTTTGATTTTGATTTAGAATGTTTAATTAAATAAAAATCGCCTCTTTCTCCTTCTAACACATTTATAATTTACTTATAATAACTTCACATAGTTATAATTTTACGTAGCGATAAGGCCGCCCATTGTATATATGTTAGTGATATATTTTTTTTTTTTGTTATGTATTTTCTGGTGTACAATAAAGTATATATAAATAAATAACTCTCCAATAAGTAAGATTTACGCAGGCCTAGAAAAGGATTAGATACATATCTAAATTAACTATATTTATTAATGATTTCCGTGTCATGTATTAAAGTCAATAAATCCTATGCATCCGTCAGTTTACGAAGGAAACTCAAATATTTTGTAACAGTTGTTGCTGCATTGGAGGTACACCATCAATCAGTGGAAATTATTCAACTCCTTGGTAATGATAGCAGAGAGTTATTGATAGTGTGTAATAGGCTTTATGATGTAATGTGGGTAGTGGTGTTAGTTGCAGCGATACTATAAACAATGGTGATGCATTAATTGTATGAATCTTAGTACTGAGGGATGAATGCGTAACACACTATCAGTAGCAATGGGTTTCATTTTGACAGTTCAACAACATTTATTGCGTTATTTAAATTCTTGAGCAGACACACTTTTCGAACATATGGAGCAATGGATTAGCAATATGCTTCAAAATGATTCAAATTGAGAGTAATAGAGGGTGCTGTTTTGCATAATCAGCCTATAATGTTCCCTCTTCTGGAACACAGGCCTGCTCTCGGTGAGAGGGAGTCTGCTTTAATCCAACACGCCGGCCCAGTGCGCGTTGTTAGATGTCACATGTCTTAGAATGTTTGGTTCTAGGACATGCCGGTTTCCTCACGATGTTTTCCATCAGCGTTTTGAGAGCGGTGGTGATGAAATAATTTACACAACGTAAAGCGCCTGTCTGGGTTCGAACCTACGACCTACCCACTCGTAAGTCGCGGCTGTTACCACTGGGCCACCACTGCTCTGTACTGTTTAGTCACGTGTATGTACAATAACTAGAATAAAAAAAAACTGTGAGGTAATTGCGTAACACACGAACAATTGCAATGCCTTCCATTTTGACAATTCGACAATGTTCATCGCATTATTTACGTTGTCGAGCAGGCGGATTTTTCAAACAAATGAAGCAAAGGATTACGAATTTATTTCTAAATCCTTCGGATTGTGACAGAAAGTATGTTATGCAATCGGGGTGAAGAAATTGCCTATATCCACATTCCACAAATAGAAAACTTGATGCAACGTTACATTGCTCCCAGCGACTAAACTGAATCTAAAATTCAGGATAATGCAGTGAATTTCTTATCTCTTTTTAGGCAACATGGTTGATGGTTTCGTGTAAGGCTAAACCTGGCCAAATGGTTACAGGTCCTAGAAGAATCCTTTCTCCATTAGTTATTTTTCGTTGCAGTTTTCCTATGATTCAGTTGCTATGCCGTTTTATTGCATAAAAATCGCGTAAACTTGCACCAAACCTCAACCGATTCATTTCAATTAGGTCCGCTGAAGCACATTACAGTAATAAATTAAGTATATTACACTGCTCCACGGCTACTGTATCGGCACCACTGAACCACACTTTAGAATGTGGTTGACGAACATACTGAACAGGCATTCACGCCTCAACACTTTTTTGGGTGAGCAGACTTCTAGCTGTCATAAAAGTGATGTATAAACTTGTACGTGTCAAAATGATGTGTAATGCCGATTACGTAGATATGAAGAATGTATTTGGTGCTACTTGAGCAATTTTTAAGACATGATGATATAGTTGGCGATTCAGGTTCTATAAATAACGAGTATTATAGATGCTACTCGTTCGCCGTTCATATATTTGGGCGTTCAAACCCAGCAAGTACCAAAATGTGGCTTTTTCAAAGTTATATGAACTTTTTGAGTTGCTTGATTCTTAGACACCATTATGTGTCATGTACACTAATATTATAAAGAGGAAAGATTTGATTGTTTGTTTGTATTGAATAGGCTCCAAAACAACTGGACCGATTTGAAAAATTGTTTTACCATTAGAAGCCGACATTACCCCTGATGAACATAGGCTACTTTTTACCGCGGGAAAATGCTTCATTCCTACGGGAAAACGGGTGATAGGATTTAAACGGCGGGAATTTCAAATTCTACGTAAACGAAGTTGCGGGCGGATGCTAGTTATCTATATTTTTCGATAATTTCAATGTAGATTCCAATAAAACCGAGTAGGTACATTCTATGCTACCTTCAGTGGTCTCTATTAAATCTTAATGTAAATGGTTTCCCGATACCAAACCGAGCCGCGCACAAAAACTGCAGCACCTCGAACAGAGCCAATTAACTGTTACGTCCATTTGATTTGTTGGGATGTCAGCAGAATATGTGGTCGTACAGGATCCAAGCACAAACATTATACTGCAAAATTGATGTAGAAGGTGAAGAAGACTTAAGAACTATCTATTATGTATACATATATTAATTGACTAGATCGTGATTGTAGATCGCTTGTTATAGACGTCAATATAATCTAATTTTGGTATTTTATAAAGGCTCATTAATGGACTCATCGTGAAATAAATGACGATGATCAAATCAATACAAGCGTTGAGTTTAATGACAGTAATGTGAACACAGATAACGTAGAACAGGAGGTGGCAGACAAAACCAAACCAGGTTTTGAAGGTACTCTCGCAAGGTTGGCGGTCCAACAGAAGATTATTTTTTATTTTTTTTATAATAATAAAAACAATATTCCACAACTTTCACACAACGCCATCTAGTCCCAAGCTAAGCAGAGCTTGCGTTATGAGTACTATTGATAAACATACATATATGTTTCTAAATACAAACATTTGTCCTGGGTGGGAATCGAACCCACGACCTTGCGTATAATAATCAGGGCCACTGACCATTAAACCAACAGGCCTGCCAAAGATATGCTAAAATTGACATGTGCTCTAAGAAGAGTTCAATAGAGAAATCTTTAGTCAACTTTAATATCACCTACTGCAATCACAGATGACGATGATTTTAGTGATAACTAATTAAATGGTGCAACTAAAGAAGTGGATGCGCTGGACTCTGTTATTAAAGACACAGAGAGAGATGGAAAGAGAGTAGGGAGATCCTTCCCCAACAGTGGGACATTAACGGCTAATAAAAAAACTAAAGAAGCACTATCAGAAGTTAACCTTCTGCTCATATTATATATTGCACAAACACGGCACTCCACAAACATCCACCATTGAAACATGTCAGTCGCAGTATTATTATGTAATAGGGAAGCGTTTACACACAAACTTGAACTGAACTACGAGGGAAACTGGCCAATGGGACAGGTTGACGTTAGTGGAGATTTTTAGAATAGCTCGCTGTTTTATTAGGTCCTGTTTGAGTGTCTTCATGGCTTTTTAACGCATATATACAGTAAATAAACCGTCCTGGCCTTTTATAACTGTGTTGGGATCGGCTTCCAGTCTAACCTGATGCAGCTGAATACCATTATTTTATATGGAGCGACTGCCTATCTGAACTCCACAACCTAGTTGCTGGGTAACATAATACCACTTAGTAAGCTGCTTGTCAGACTTTTGGGCTTCTAACTGCCGCTAACGAGTCTAATAACTATGAAGGACAGCTAGAACCAACGGCTTAACGTGCTTTCCGCGGCACTCATCCATGAATAGACCGCGAGAAGCATAGCTTAATGGAACGGTGACATTAAAAAGATATCAGATAGCCAGAAAAAGACAAGATAGTGGCATGAATATAAAAAAGCTACATTCTGTACAACTGATTAATTATAATATACTCGTATAAGCTTAAGACGAAGGACACTGTGTGATTCCCGGAGAATAAAGGCTCCTTTCACCCTAGTCATGCTCTGTAGAATACATACAGTGCCCTCCAAAAGCTAGTTGTTACTTTTCCGACTCTGCTATGATGCCACATTATAATTTAAAATAAAAATAATAATCAGGTTATCTTGAGGGATCTCTTGATTATTTTATAAGATAAGGCATAGGTTAAATTCAATAAAAACGATATGGTGTACAGCCGTGCAATTCTGTAACCATCTCACCGTGAATGCTTGGGTGAAGTGAGCGTGGAGTGAGCTGTTATTCGCTAGGGATTAAAACACTATTAAGTGCGCACTTATGATTTTACGGGGAGATTTTTACAGAATCGACCGGCAGATCAAACATTTGGAACTAGAATTTTAAATCATAATGTGGTGCTGAAGTGGAAAAATGTCAACTAACTTTTGGAGGCCACTGTAGAGGTCGCTTTGGGGAAGGATAACCGAAGTACAGGTTTTGGAAACTTTGAATTTCTTTCAGAATTTCATATACATACATACACTTACGCCTTTTCCCATAGGTTCAGACAGAAACTACAGAACGCCACCTGCTGTTGCTGCTGTAGAGATGTAATCGCCTTTTATGATATACGCCGCTGATTCCAAATTAGAAATATTTGGTTTACATATTATTAAGAATTACGCAAAATGTATCGTAACTATACATATAAGAATAATCATACGTGATTGCGTGTAGGTCAATATAGGTAGTTACTCATTGACAGATCGAGAAGATTTAATGAAGCTAGCAGATGAGTCGTTACGACATAACTTGGGTAATCAGCTGATCTATTAGTAAGCAGTGTATTTGTATTTAAATGGTGTTGGTTATGTTAGTTGGTTTAACACGCGTGTCAAGAGGATGGGCAGTGGTATTCAATCACAATATAATGCAGGCACGGTTGCCAAGAGTGATAAAGAATTTTCTTCATAGTCGTCCGTTTAAGGAAGCCTTTTTGAATCAAACCTTCTATAAGTACCTCCGCACTCGTAGCATGACTACTTCCATGTCTACTCTACGAAGAACAGACATATCTCTTTCTATACAAAATGACATATTTATTTTCTTAATTTTTGACATCGCGCCATATAAATCTGTAATTTTGTCTTTGGTTTCGTCTGTTTCTACGGTGGTTATGCTACGTGTGAGTGTGTACTCATACTCAATATATTTATTGCATTCCACAAATACCCAATATCTCCCAATATAACATATAGAACGTAAAACTTAACATGTTAATAAAAAATCGATATTTATGCCGGCCGTAACGCATATCTAATCAGGAAACTCTGGTAGCGGATATACAGCGGCCGTAACGCACGGACAAGCAAACTCTGTCAGAAGCTTGCCGCGTTGAACGTGTTAAAAATATCTTTCATTTTTTATTTATCCCAATACATAAATGTTTAGTTAACAGATACTGAGACATTAATGTGTCTATTCCAACCTATTTTATTTATGTAGAGCGTGTGTATAGTTTCCAATACAATGGTGCCCAATGTGCCTGCTGTGTTTCGTCGATGCGTGGGAGTTCCAGTGCCTTAAGCATCTTCTGGGCACGCTTGTTCCATCATAGACCTCATCCACCACTTTCCATCAACCGTGATCGAGGTCAAGAGCGGGCCCATTCAGAAATATAAATTTAAAAAAGTTTTTGGCACGCAAATAGTTTGTTTATAACCGGGATTAACACATAAGATACTTTTTATTCCGGTAGTTCGTTCCCATGGGATAATTTCCGAACTGCACACAAGCAAAGCCTCTGGTAAAAGCTAGTCTCTCATAATGTAAAGATGCCAGCAAATCAAGTTACCACAATCTGTCAAATTTATTAAATAGATTTTCAACTTTGTCGCTGAAGCATAAAGTTGATTGGGAAAATTTGCTTCGTTGTCACTAGTACCATTAACAGTTCCATGATGGAACTACTGATTGTTTTTTTTTATCACTAGTTCCATTTTAAAAGAATCTGAAAATAATGGAACTAATGTTGAATTTGCTATCACTAGTTCCATTTTTAAAAGAATATGAATATAATGGAACTAATGTTGAATTTGATATCACTAGTTCCACATTATTATACGTATTTTAGGCACTTGTGAAATTTTTAAGGGTGGTAAAAACACTGGAGTTCAAAACACTTAGTTTTTATAATAATTATATTCAATAAAATCAACAAATATTTATCTTTTCATGTATGATTCATATTCACATTTATTACAGTACGTGCTCAATCAACGAAGTTTATCTAAAAAATGACCCACAGATATTTCGCCTGTTAATAACTGCATTTGGGCTTCAATGATTGAGTCATTTCTGTCTCTGTAAATTCTTCGTCGTTTAGGTTGGGAGCTCTGCCCATAGTTCTGTAGAAGATTCGTTCTATACTTCATTAACATGCGTAAACATGTAGCGAGTCGGAATGTGGTGTCACACAGCATAGTGCCTATGTTGGGTGACGGAAGCGCCTGAAGCCAGAGGCCCGACTCCCATTCACCCACAGCCAGCAGGAGAGCACGCTCAGCAGTATTGGTGGACGTATTACCCTTTTTAAGGTAGAGGCAGTATACATGCCACCAACTAAATTTTTTTTTTTTTTTTAATTTATACTTATTGTTGTCCGGGCTTGTATTTTTTGTTGATGGTTGTTTCCGCGAATTTCCCATTGATTTTCCCATTTGAAAAAATACTTAAAAATCTTTAAAAAAAATCATTATTAACATACTAAATAATTATTACTGTACCATGTCTAGTTTTCTCGGCCTTATATAGGGTTAATAAGTTTATTCCGTACCAACCTGCAGAGCGGCTCATCCCACTGTCTCTGGGATTGATTTTATTGAATATAATTATTATAAAAACTAAGTGTTTTGAACTCCAGTGTTTTTACCACCCTTAAAAATTTCACAAGTGCCTAAAATACGTATAATAATGTGGAACTAGTGATATCAAATTCAACATTAGTTCCATTATTTTCATATTCTTTTAAAAATGGAACTAGTGATAGCAAATTCAACATTAGTTCCATTATTTTCAGATTCTTTTAAAATGGAACTAGTGATAAAAAAAAACAATCAGTAGTTCCATCATGGAACTGTTAATGGTACTAGTGACAACGAAGCGAAAATTTGACAGTTTCGGGTAGCTTGATGGGCTGGCGTCTGGACAAATCTGGCTGTAAGATAGTTTGCAATGATCTATGTTTACCTCATCATCTTCGATTGGCGTTACCCAGTTTTAGCTTTTTAAGACAAATTAGACACTGTTAATTTATCTGATTTACTTATTTACAAAAAAAAAAAAAAAAAATCAATACTAACCACCATCTTTAATGTTTTACTTGTTGTTTGCGCTTTAGTAAAGACGGACAAGTAACCTTCTTAGTGACTTTTAAATGGCTAATAATAATATATACAGTTATAAAAGCCCATAACTCGTTTTATTTAAGTATTAGAACCTAGATTTCCTATAGAAACCAATTACGCAATCAAGATTTTAAACACATTTCTTTGCAACTTTTCTAAAAACCAATAGATTTGCACGTTGCATGCAAATTCTGTACAAGTAGGCTTTACAAAAATGTTGTTTACTAGTGACAAGTACTAGTTAACGCTAGCAGATAGTAAGTTAGATACTAACACTGGTTAACTTATAAAATACTGGAGAAAATACAGGAAAACGTATTTGAATTATTATCCTGTTTAGCTGTTCAACTTCTTAATCAATGCTTCTTTATGAATGCTTATTATTCGATAGATTCCTTGTTTATGATTTTTAGATAAATTTATTAAACATTATAAACATTATTTAATTATTATTATTATATAAGGTCCCACTAAAATAGATGGACAAACTTTTAGAAATCATTCAGACCACCAACATAAGGACAGTGGTAAAAAAATATATTAGAAAAAACGCATTAGATACTTAAAAGAAAAATACACTAATGTGCCGGCAATTTATTATTTTAGGTCAAAATAAAATCACTTTAAACATTGTTTTTTTTTGCTTGGATATCTTTGGTTAGACGTATCACTATGTTAAAATTTGTCCATCTATTTTAATGGGATCCATTATACAACGTGTAACGTTAAATGCGCAAAACCTGAAAATAGTTTGATCAGAATAAAGAGCAGAATATTAATTGAACCACTTTTTTAATATAGGTCATATTTTTCAAAATCTTCATTAAAAACGTTGCCGTGTCTATTTATTAATAGGTCAAGCAACCCAATGTCAGCGCGGCGCAGCGGCCCGGTGACGACTCCTCCCTCGAACCGCAAGAAACGATCAGAATGGCCAGTAAAACTAAAACAGCACATAAGACCTTTACAATTTTTTTAATGACTTATTTTCTTTGTGAAATAGGTCAATTGAATTAAAAATCAGTTGGGGTGTCTGAGGTTTTGCGCATTTAATGTTACACGTTGTATATTATTATTTTAAAATTTATTTAACACGCCTTAATATTTTAAAATTTATTTAACACGCCTTTAATCCAAGGAGGGTCAGGTAGAGCTGTAGCTATAGTGTAGGTAGGTACCCAGATTTCGACAGCCCAGACAGGCCCATGTTATAACGGGCGAGCCTATTGCCAAAAACTGGTACAAATCTGGACTCCGCGCTGCTACTCAGAAGTTCTTTATGAAAAAACCCAATAACGCTATACCTGACCTGGGAATTGTACAGACGCCAGCACATCAAGCTCCCGAAACTATCAAATTTTCACAATCAACTTTGAACCAACTTTGAATGCTTTAAAGATAAAGTTGAAAATCTATTAAAGAAAGACAGATTGAAGCAGCTAGCTTGATGTGCTGGCGTCTGTACCAGGACCGTGGTCAACAGCAGCGCTTGTGGCAACTAGGCCAACGAGACAGGTAGGATAATAATATGTATGTTATACATATATTGAGTCAAGAGAGGCTCAAATTACCTCGGTTGCCAAAATGTTGGCTAAAACAGTAATAAATTACATAAAGCAAACAGACTCCATGTTACGCTTACCCACCACCATCAAATTAAATTAATAAACAATCTACGCAAGATTTATTATAATTTGCCAAACTGAGGCAATCAAAATCATCTCAATTACTAATTAACATACATATATAATAATACTTGTAATTTTATAGTAGGTACAGTCGACAAAAGAGACAGATAACCAACTCTATTTTGTTAACAACTTTGTACTATGGAGTAACTTATTATACAAAAAACAAAATGTCAAAGATTTAACTAATACCACAACTATAAGCATAATCAGTCTATAATATTCCCACTGCTGTGACACAGGGCTTCTATCTTCGATAGGGAGTAATATACTGATACAATTACTGCAAAAAGAACCTAAGTAGTGCTAAGTGGTCAAAAAGCAAGCAAGCAAGCACAGATGGCTTTCACGCTATCTTGCGCAAAAAAACAGCATCGCTTCTGAGGAGAGTGAGAGACAGTTGCAACAGCATCCTGAAAGCAGTAGGTGAGAGCTATAGCTCTCCTATCATGAGACTGTTCGTGCAAAGGGTGATTGGTACTAACACTAGATAATAAGTTTTCTGTTATAGGTATGTTTACTAACACTATGGATTATTTGATCCGAGATAAAGGTATTATTATTATTATTATTAAAACGCCTATGTATAATACATAAGTAATGCCAATCGTATTTCTGGTCTGTAGTCATCCGGCCAACAAGGCTAAAATATTTCATTTGTGCAATTACACCGCCTCACAATGCGTTTCACCCGTAAAGCTACGGTTTCATAGAAGAACGGCGGCCGCAACTGGCGTTCGAAATGTATCGGCAAATGACGTCACTAAAACGTTCTTCATGAAAGTAAGTTGGTGTTCCCTAAAGAGCATTTTTGACACCGTAAAGTCAAACCCCGCTGCCATAATAATTTTCTTGCAGCTACCGCTGTCGTAGGAAATTGCAGCACGTTTGGTGGCAGAAATAGTTATGGTGGTGGTAAGTATTTCACTGAACGAAGTCTTTCACAAAGAGCTCTACTGCTACTAACAGCTACTGCTTACGAGTACTAATCTCTTTTGTCGACTATACATACTTACGTGTGTGTATAAAAATTTCATCTGCCGAAATAAGAAGCGGCCTTGAGTTGAAACTGGATCTTGTTGAACTAACGCACAATTTTAAGATGTTACTACAAGATTGTGTCATGCAGTCCTTTGCGAAATTTACGACTACCCTATAATTTTGTGTGTCGATGGTACCTAGAGGGGATGTGCGTAAGATGTTATGTTGTTTTATAAATTATTTAATGATCCGGTAAATGATTTTATTTCTGTTAGCCTACTAACTAGAAAAAACTCCTACCAAGGGAATGAACTTCAGTAATAAAAGTACAGATCGTTTATCGCTACGGTGTTTTAAAACATCTAATAGCCCTGTTTTCCCAACGCTGATATTTATGTGATGCTATCCACATTTGTTTGTAATATAACCTAGTATGGAAGGCGTTGGTGTCTGCGATATAATGACTTTTTCATTAGTACAGCCACTAACGCTACACTATTTTCTGTACTGTTTATTTTTTTCTTTGGTAATTGTTTTTGTGAACCTTACGTAATTGTGTTTTTTTTTTTTTTTTGTAAAAATAAATGTAGTAAATAAGTAAGTATTCAATAAGTAATAAATAAATGTACGAGTAGATGTAGGTCGTGGGTTCGAACCCAGGCAGGCGCTTTACTTTGTGTAAATAATTTCATCACCACTGCTCTGAAAACGATAAAGCAAAATATCGTGAGGAAACCTGTATGTCCTAGAGTCAAAAATTCGAAGACAACCAACCCGCACCCGGCCCGCCACTGGTGATAGATTAGAGCCTTACTTTACTTCCTCTGGAAGAGAGGAGGCCTGTGTCCCAGCAGTGGGAATATTATAGGCTGATTATTATGGTTATTATATGCCATAACCCCCCGCATCTTCCGCAATGCATCTCCGAAAGTTATTCAACCCCACTTGCTTCACAACAGGCTCAGCAGTGAGCAGTAAAAAACGTTGCGTCACAAATGTCGGAAAACTCATGTTGTGCAATTATCGCGGGATGCCGCGTAATACTGCGGGCATGTGTTTGTATGCTTTAGGCTATTGCAGTACAGCGTGGATTTCAAGTGATTTGGTCATCGGGAAGCAAGATTTGACTTACTGGTTTCACTTACTTTCGTGTTCCATCAGTAAGTTGACAAGTGCTGCCAACAAAAGCAATTTTTTTTTGGTCAACATTTTATATGATTGAGTACGAGGCTTTTGACTACGTTTTATGTTTATATTTTTATGTCTTTTTTATTTGTGATGTGCGTTTTGTTTGTGCAGAGTAAACAATTTTTATTTTTTTTATTTTTTTATTTTGGCGTCTTGATGAATCCCTTAGCAGCATTTTGATACTAACGAACACAGAAACTTGAAGAAACTAGCAAACGTACCACCACGCCTGTGCTTCCCTAAGGGTTCGGCAGAGGTGCACTTGTGGCACACCCATATTTCGCTAGTTATGTTTAAGTTTCATGTGGGTGCGAGCCTATTAATAAGAAAACCTCTTAATTGTACCACACTAAGTTCACATACTCACCTTCCTACACACATTCACTCATCTACATTCGACACAATAGGAGCTCCCCACTCCACGGTACTTCATTTTAATTTATTTGTATTTTTATTTTATTTGCTACTAAAAATAACGAAAAATGTGTCTAATTCAAGCAAATTTGAACTTGTAAGCTTTTGAATGTTTATTTTTAGGCATACCTAAGCGTTGTTGTCAGAGATACAGATTATTTATTTATCTAGTTCAGACACAGATGTCTTGTCGAATTTATGTTAGTATAAGCTCATCTAAGATATATTTTTATTTTATAATATCTTACTTGAATTGAAATAAATTATTATTATTATTTTAGTTATTGCAATCAATCGGACACAATTCCCGACTCCATGCTGCGTCTGCGAAATTCCAGATGAAAAAACCAATAAAATAATATTATATTCTCATAATACTTGTTTAGTTTTACTAACTGAATTGTTTTTCATTTTATGTATTTTTTAGCCTCTAATCTTACACACGTTGTCTACATCTCTATCTAGTTTCCTATCGCAGGTATACTGGAAGAAATTTCTTATGAAATAAACATCGCTTTTGTACCTATTTTTCAGTTCTGTTTTTTTTCTCGTCTGTTTATATTTGTGTGTACATAAATGGTAAAATAAATAACACTTTGCTCGACCCGGGAATCGAACCACCACCTCTTGCTCAATAGTAGCGCTTGCTACCAAAGTACAACGAGGCAGAAACTAGTTAAGTATCTTTAAATTACAATCTTGCTACTTAAGTAATGTAAAATACTGCTCCAATTTTGGCCTACCCAAATTTCATACAATATTGCTCCAGGCGCCTTCTTATCTGTCTGCTCCCTAACGACCAAACCATAAACGACGTATTATATTATTACAACAATAATAACGTAAACAGACAATAACCGTAATATTTGTCCATTATTAAATACTCAGTTATGTCCTTGCCTTTCGCAAATACGCTCGTTAAGGGCCGAAGCTTCGTCGTTCAAAAGGTTCTATGCCAGAAAGAGATCAATACACCCTTCGTCAGATACCAGACAAGGATAGAAGATGTCTTTTAACAATGGTAATTAAGGCAATAATGCGCAATGTGGATCTTTTTGGGTGGCAGCAACATTTTTAATAAAATCTTAAAAGGTTATTTTGGGTAATTTATGAGGAGCGGTTTTTTGGGTAGGTCTTCTTTTAACGGAATCATATTCTTATTCCGATAAGGTTAAAGAAAAATACAGGCTGGCATGACATCAACGCGCAAATTGTCAACACGAGTTCAGTACATGTTTCTAGACTAGACCTAAGGTAGAAATTTTACGTCGGTCATCATAAAAAAAAAACCGCTGTTTCATACATAAGTGAAATACCTACATATAAATTTCAACGCGGTTCAGAATCAATCAATCAAAAGTCATTTATTCAAACTAGGCTGAGAATCAGCACTTTTCGAACGTCAAAATTACAAAAGACAGTCCCCCAAAACGCCCGCCCTTCACTCTTCAATCATGAGCTGAATTCATGGTTACAGTTAGCGCGTCGATTTCCTTGTACCTATGTATACCCAGTATGGAAATGCTTCTAATGAACTATCTCGAGGCAGACCGATATCAACGAGGCAGTATCAGATTGTAAAATATTCCTGAACCCAATTCTAGTATTCAAAATCATAAAATAAAGTTCAAATTATCAGAACGTGCGGTTTCGGCTATAAAGAAATGCCTAAATTGGCTTTTATCGTCTTTAAATCAATATTTATTACTTTGATTACTTCTTAGGTCTTGTTTTACGATATTTCTGGCAGGTGTTATGGCAAAAGCTTAGAGCAGTAAATGCTGCAATATAATTTATAACCTTTTGGGAGAGAACCGAGATCGAAAGTGCACGTTTTCGTGAGTTTTGAGTTTAAAAAAATTACGTTTATTGAAAGTCCAAAGACACCCATCAACGGTGAAGATTTCTATGCCCGGAGCAGCAAACACTGGTTACCGTGCTTCGGGTCGGCCGGCCTTGGGTTTCATCTCGATGGGTCTCTTGAACACAATGAGGTTGCGTTGAGTTTTGCGGTGAACATCAGAAAGAATTTCAGGTTGTGATGGCGCCAAACACGTAGCAGAATTCTGGGGCGAGTCCATTTAGATTACCATCGACACGCTATGAAGAAGAAGAAGAAACGAATCAAAGAATTCAGTGCTGTTTGTTTTTGAGGTTTTGGAGGCGTGTTTAAGTGTACCAATATACACTTAAACACGAAAAAGGTAGAGACAATAGAGAGAATTACAAAGTAACGAGATTTTTGTATGACTATTACGTTATGACAAAATTAACCTAATTTTTAAGCGCAATTCACATTTTAAAGGCACACATAAAATTATCTATGTCAATGATTTAAGTCATGGCGTTTTATTTTAAAATTTTGATGCTACAATATTATTATAAAAACGAAAACTGAAAAAAAAAATCTTGAAATGAAAACTTGGGAGTAACCAGGGCAACTAGGTACATCAAGTGCGAAATTGAATTGGTCCCTTTCAAGCAATATTCCGTAGAAACGCTTTTAAAATTTAAATGGAAAAAACAAATTATTACGCTAAGTTGTGATATCCCTAAGCTTTGATTGATGAAGATAATTGTTACCTACCTATATGAAAGTGATCATTTGAATCAATTATTTATTTTAACTAGAATTAATACGGCATCCTTCGTTTCAAAGATGAATGCTGCAGGTATTGCTGGGATTATTGTTTTATTTTACTGAAATTATCCGAAAGGCAAAATATTAATCTGCCTAGCCTTTTCCCAATTATTCTGGGGTCGGCTTCTAATCTCAATTCATTTATTTCGATTAGACTAATCGGATGCAGCTGAATACCAGTATTTTACATGGAGCGACTGCGTATCTGACCTCCACAACCCAGTGGTACGAATAACTGAGTAAAACGATACGCCTTGGTAAAACCGTAAAATTATCCGGAAAACATTTTACAAAATTGTGAAAACACTACTAAAATAATCTTAAAGATTGTTCGAGAACAGTTTATATACCTACCAAAATTATGGCCGGATTAACATAAAAAGGTGTGAAGTTGGTAAATAAATAATTAACTACAACATGAGTTATGATAACACTAACAAGTTGCATGATATGAGTTAACGTAATCTACGGGTATTACAATTTTGACAGTTGACATTAGTTAGAGGTGACAACGGTTAATGTTAATGGTACATTTATTTATTCCCCCCAGACCTGTGCCAGCCTCATCTAGGTTGTAGCCGCGATAATAAAAATGCCGTCCGCCCATGTAACCTGTCTCGCTCTTTCTACATCTTTTAAAGTAACACTTATCTAAAAACCATTGCTGATGAATCACAAACCTTTTACAGAAAACCGTATTTAAATAGGTCGAACCGTTTTGGAGATGAATGGGAACATTCCTTTTTTTTCTTTTTTTTTTTTTCTTTCAACCTCTCTCCCTGAACGCACCCACCTTCTTCGTTCCGTCGTGGATAAAATAATAGTCATTACGGTCAAGTATAAAAACAAAATTGAATCGAAATTGTGTGGTAATACTCTTTTATAAAAAAAAAATAACTGCGTACGGCATCATTCTTTGAGATTTAGTAATATAAAGACGAAATAGTATGTGTGCAAGGTCAGTGAAATTGTATAACAAGGTATTACAAGAGGCTTAATTTTACGTTATTTTACCAAGCAGTGACCCGCCCTTGCTTCGCACGAGTGCAATCTACTGATGTGACGACATGTCGAAACATGAAGTTTTCTTAGCTATATTTAAGTTGCATATAGATGTATTATTATAATGTAAAAACAACTATTCATAGTACGGTCACAATACCTGAGTTTTTTTTTCACTGTGAAATTCTGTATTTTTGCCCGGATATTAAGAACAATCTCGCCCCTTTTATCATGTAGGTGCACTTAACACTCCTCTGCCGTCCTCTTTCGGAAAAAGCGCTTGATGATGTTACGTAGGTGCATATATGATAATTATATGTATTACTCAAACTTGGTCTAGATAGGAGCGAATCAAAAGTAGTTAGAATAAATTGTTGCACACGTCGGACTGTTTCTTAATATTTCTTTGTATTGAAATCCAAGTCTTTTTATTTACACTGCGACTATTCCAGTTGCAATATCAGGAAATTCATGCACTACATATGGCTCTTTGATCTTGATTTCATTCAATATAATTTAAAATATTATATCATTTGTTGGCAAGAGTAACTGTTATAATAGTAACAATTGGGAAATATGCTCATCTCCTACTCACAGAATAATATCACGCCTATATTTTTCCGAAGAGCTAAGCAGAGGTATACCTATACTGCACCCACAATTCGCTAGTTATGTGTGAGTCCCATGTAATGGGGAGCGAGCCTAATGCCATCAACTGGGTGCAAATCCAGACTCCGGGCTGCTACAGAAAAATTGTATATGGAAAACCCAATAACACATCTCCGACTCAATAAATCATAATTACGTTTTCTTTTTTTATTTTTTAGGAAGTTTAAGACCTGTGGCACTAATTGGCACTATATTTATTACATAGGTAAGTAAAAGAAATGATTACATTGCCCTCAGACATCTACATAGTTCGTTGAACTTCTATTCTTCGCGTAGCCAAGTCTTCAATTGACTATTATAATGTGATAAGTGCGATATCCGAGATGCGGTCAACAACCCCAACAACCCAACATCTTGCAAGTCGGTTCAATGATGTCTGCTCATAATAATCCACTTATAGGTGGGTTCCTTAAAGTCTTTAGATTACAGTTAGTCATCACAAATCCTACATGAAAATTATGTAGGACTTATCACAATGACTGGGCATTTTTTATTTGTAATTATTATTGTAAATTTTGCCGTCTAGTTTCGGAATAAAAGGTTATTATTATTAATGACATGAGAGAAGAAAAAGATTAAGAGCCATGGCTAGAAAATAATGATCATTAATCTGTCACCGACCTGCTGGATGGATCGACGTCCTTAAAATGACGACAGAGTCAGGCTGAATGCAGATGTCGGGTAGCTAATATCTGGTCCAAAATAGCTGGTGAAAGTGTAAACAAACCCTGTCCAACAGTTATTGTTTGAAAAACATTATTAAATTGTAACTGTAATAAAAAATTAACCTCAATGGTCAAATGAAAAACATTTTAAAGGTGATTTTAAATTAGAATTTTGGGTTTAAGTATTTAAATAATCAAGTAAAACTAAGCTAGTGGCACTAAAATTCACGCGTCCACGGGTTACTTGAACCATTTGTTTACATTTTGATCAGGTTATTTTGGAACAGAGCATACCTAGGTGTTGTGGTGCATCTTGAGTGAGAGATCTATGTCCAGAAGTGGAATGCGGTATGCCAAGTTGATTAAAGGAAATTAAAATCAAACACACGGTTATGAAATCATCTACATTACTTTAGAAACTATCGAAGTTGATTAGTTCAAGGCTACAAATGACTTACGACATGTTTACGTAACACAACAAACATCTGTTTTGACACCTAGGTTAAAGATGTGAGAAAACTTTGACTTTGATTTTGTAGTCGTTTTGGTAATTTGGCGACCTGGTTACTGGAGCTGACGTGTAACCACACACGTTGGTTTGCTAGACAACGCAAGATTGATTTAAAACTAACATTTTCATAGTCCGGAGTTTACGCGGTATTTACGCATCTCATGGAATGAGTCTATGTAGTGACTTTTAAATTGTAGCAGATACTTTGATGGGATAGGATAGTTCTGACTTTTCAAACTCATAATTAAGATTGCCTTTATTTAAAACTACGGACTAGATACTAGTATAATATATATAACACAGCCAGCCTTTGATGTCCTGGCTGGAACACAGGCCTCCGTGAGAGGGAACTAGGTACTATGGTTTTCCCTGCAACCTGTGGTGACTTTTATGTTGTACCAGATACTTTGATGGGATAGATCTGATTTTTCAGGCCAGGTAAGATTACCTTTTATCTAAACTAGGGACTAAGGAGTTTTTCTAAAACCTTTGAAGGTCCAGGTATGTTTTGTATAAAACCTTAGCTTCTAAAAAACTTACGGTGAGTATTGAAATAAGGGCTCTTCCTCACCGTGAATTTTTATCAAAGACGCAAAGAATTTTCAGATATTTGTATTTTCGTATAATCATTGAGCTCAGGAATAAAAAAAATCGACATGATTGCTTTTTCAACTTAAAGTGACACAAAAGCACCATATGGCACTTGCCAAAATATCATCAAGATCCACCAAAAAGATGGCGAAACTACAACAAATGACACACTGATCTCAAACATGGCCGACAATATGTCAGTGTTAATATTACACTTTCCTTAAGCGGGGCAAAAGTGTCAATTTAGTGTCTTCGTTCTTTATGTAATGCCAAGTAACGTTACTGTTAACTGCGTAACGAGGTGCGGCCAAATGATCGGTTAAGTATAGGCCATATTTCCAGAGCAAGATGGGCTGAAAATGGATTTTAATTTTTGGCCGAAAACGAAATTTGGTGATACTCATCAAATCTATGGAGTTCCGCTAGCTAATTTAATTTTAACCTGTATAGATTGCCATCGACCGGCTAAGAAGAAGATAATACTCAAAAGAACGAGTAAGAATAAAAAATGCTGATGAAAACAATGTTTGGCAAGGCATGGAATTAAATATGCACATAAAATGACAATTAAAGTGAATCGTCTAAATATCCACGGCATTGGATTGCGGTAATTGGCCGCTTAGCATCCGTTCTTTGCTGGAGGCAGGTCATTAGAGTTAAACCAATTTATTTACAATAAACCTCTAATAAATTATGTATCCTGGCTATGATTCAACTTTGTATACCATCTTACATAACATTTTGCAATACATTTCTTTGTAAAGGCTCCCGCAAACAGGCACAACGCGGTGGTGCTACGCGATTCTGATACTCGTAGAGCAATTTCCATAAAGTTTTCACAGTAACTGTTCTATTAGAGTCGCGTCGCGCTATCGGGATGAGCCTGTCTATGGGAGCCTTAACACGACTCTTTTGTGCATTACAACGTTTTTAACCGACTTCAAAAAAAGGAGGAGGTTATCAATTCGACTGTATTTTTTTTTTTTTTTTTTTTTTTTTTTTTATGTTTGTTACCTCATAATAACCGACTGGGTGAACCGATTTTTATGATTCTTTTTTTATTTGAAAGCTGGTGCTTCCCGTGTGGTCCCATTGTCACCATTTCAATATCTGATGATGGGATCTTGTAGAAATCGGGGGAACTCTTCAATAAATAACAGCAGATTAACCGCGATTGTTGCTATAGCATATCTAAGCATTGTTTACACCATCACACAACATAATATCACGCCTGTACTCACTACAAAGGTTATAATTTTTTTTTAATAAGATAATAATTAATACCAGTAAAACAACCGCGGCTGCTGCTATCGCATCTGTATGCATTTTTTACGCAATCGCACAACATAACATCACGTCTCTACCCTATAAACGCAGATGCAGCTTCCTGTCACTGATATTTACATAGCAAGTAGTGTTTATATGAATTTGATTGGGGTAGATATAACTAAAAAGTGAAAAATAAAATTTTTTATATAAAAAAAAAAAACAACCGACTTCCAAAAAAACACTAAAAATTGTGAAAAATAATTTTAATTTCGGAAGTCGGTGTCAAAAAACCAAAATGCGGAACCAACGACACCGACTTCCAAAATTAAAATTATTTTTCACAATTTTTAGTGTTTTTTTGGAAGTCGGTTGTTTTTTTTTTATATAAAAAATTTTTTTGGTCTGCTTTTGTTAATAATATATTTAAATTATTAAGATTTTAAATTACTAATATTGGCATTTTAAGGATGATTTTAATGTATTTGCATAGTATAGTAATATATTTTGATTAACTTTTGGGAAAGAAAAGACTTTTAAAACCAAATGGATTGCGGATTGGCATTGTTGCAATACTATACATAATATGATCTACTTTTTAGTTGGAAGGCTGATCAGAACGTAACATACAAACGATCTAGTTTGATCTAGAAAAACTAGATTATCTGAATCGGGTTTAAAGAAACACTCGAGTCCATAAAATCATCAAAAATGATATAATCAAATATATTAATTAAAAACCGGCCAAGTGCGTGTCGCACCACGTATGTACATACAATGAAGGGTTTCGTAGTTGGAATGAATTTACCCCGAGAACAAACTTAACATTGTAGTTAACAATCATGTTCTCCCACAAATTGCAACTGCAAATTTATCTTGGCCGATTATTATAAATAAAATAAAAATAAAATAAAATACTATATACACTTGTAAAGCCTACTTAGCTGTGATAGTTTTAAAGTGTTATTCGGTTTTTCCTTCAAGAATTTCTCAGTAGCAGTGCGGAGTCTGGATTTGTGACCGGTTGACGACAAAAGGAAATAGATTTTTTTTAATTTGCTTATAATTTAGGTCGCCCCCAGAGGGGTCCGCTGCTAAATAATAACAGCCGCACAGGTTGACCGATCAGGTTAAGCTACGCTTGCCGTGGTTGGTCTGTGGATGGGTGACCATCTTTACATACCAAGACCCCTCCGTGCCTCGGAAAGCACGTTAAGCCGTTGGTCCCGGCTGTCATTCGTGGATCTTTGACAGTCGTTACATGTAGTCAGAAGCCCGAAAATCTGACAGCCAGTCTTACTACGGGGTATCGTATTACCCAGTAACTGGGTTGTGGAAGTCCATGTAAAATACTGGTAATCAGCTGCTTCCGGTTAGACTGGGAGCCGACCCCAACATAGTTGGGAAAAGGCTAGGGAGATGATGATGTCGCCGGCATTTCCTAGCTACTCGTAACTGATAATATTTACAATTAGGCCGAAGTCTCTGGTGGCACGGGTGTAGAACACAAGAGACTTTGAATCTGGGACAGACAGCTAATAACTTAAAAATGAAGCTTTTATATCAATAAAGCAATAGGTACTTATGTCTGATTTAATACATATAATATATGCATGGAGAAATGATTTATCGATTACGTAAACAACATGTTCAATTTAACCCAACCACCAATTAACATCAATAATTTATTAGTATATTCACGCCACGTCTATTTTGTAGATTGCCTAGATTGCACGCATATAAATATTGCGGGTGGAATCTGGTTAATTATTGTCAGTAATAACCGGCCAGTGTCGTAAATTACCCTAATCCATAATCCATCCATGTTGCGGTTTGTTTTGTAAGAAATTATCGATATCTTTATTATTTTATGTAAATGCTTAGATGGCTAATCCGCGGATCAGCTATCGAATGTTTACAGTGTTGGCCGAAGCAAGAAAAACGTGCTCAGGTAGAGATTCACGGATGACTCCGCCCTGGAGTGTAAATGTGGTGCTGTCCTACAAACAATGGGTCACTTAGTATCGTGTCCTGTTGTCTGTACTGTCTGCACGTAATAGGAATTGATGGACTAGTGTCCATCAATTAGCTTATTCAGCTTCAGTAGTTTGAAGCTGCCAATCCCAGGCAGCGTGAATTGATCCCCACGTCAGACAGTGTTAGGTCGCGGAGACTGGATTTGTGCCCGGTTGATGACAATGGGAAATAGAAATCTTTTATTGGTTTATAACGTAGGTCACCCCCTATAGTGACATTATAATATACATATATATGTATATATTAAAAAACAAGCGTGATTTAATTTTAATTAATTATTTAGCAATATACCATGGTCAGGATGGCAGGAAGTGGAATATTCGTGGTCTGCATAACTAACAAAGTGCTTTCGCATTTATACATTTTTAATTAATGTGATGAAATTATTTGATTGTGTAATTTTTGATGATTTTCTGGACTCGAGTGTTTCTTTAAACCCGATTCAGATAATCTAGTTTTTCTAGATCAAACTAGATCGTTTGTATGTTACGTTCTGATCAGCCTTCCAACTAAAAAGTAGATCATATTATGTATAGTATTGCAACAATGCCAATCCGCAATCCATTTGGTTTTAAAAGTCTTTTCTTTCCCAAAAGTTAATCAAAATAAATAACTTACTATGCAAATACATTAAAATCATTATTAAAATGCCACTATTAGACATTTAAAATCTTAAAAATTTAAATATATTATTAACAAAATTAACAAAAGACCAAAAAACGTTGTTATGCAGATAAATTAAATGATTTGCTTCTTTGCTTTGTAATGTTTAAATTTGCATACTTTTGTATAGGATCAAGTTCTATAGAATCAATTTGAAGTGGTGAAGGGCGGGCATTTTGGGGACTGTCTTACGTAATTTTGGCGTTCAAAAAGAAAAGTGCTGATTAAATTACTTTTGATTTTTGTTTTTTTATATTGTTTTTGATGTTGTTACTTTTAGAAATTTATTTTATTACTATAGCTAATATTTCTAAATTGAATCATGTCATGGAAATCACACAAAAATTGTGTTGGTCACATTAGAATCTTGTCTTGTCTTTGTGGCATATGTTAGAAATGTAGTAAAGCTATCTTTTCGGTGCCTATGTGTATAAGACAACTTGGAGATTATACTAGAACTAATTTGGCAAAAATGTCCGCTTCAGCCGCTTAAATCAAATCACCAATCCTTTGACCAATGGTGTGATCATATCGAATGATTTTATTAGCAGAAGAGAGGACATGACGGCCCATTGTACTCCATTCGTTGGCAGCAAAAAGCAGGTTTTTAGACAAAGCGATATTTAAAATGAGACCTACGTTGACAGCGCTTATAGGGCTCAATGTAACCTTGTACATTTGAGGCAAAGCGCACTGTATGACATTTGCGGGCGTGTCAGCCTTGATCGTTGACATATACCACGGCTTATGAGGTCATTGACATTATGTTTTAATGCACTTTCATTCACTTAAACATCCTTTTGATTACATTGTTGTTTTATAGAGTGCCCGCAGATGGGTTTTTGAAGGGCCGAATAATCGATCACCTATTCTGTCAGATCAGATTTTTCACAAAAAAAAATTAGCTGTTTCATACATTTTGACCGCGTTGGTCCTTTTCGAAAAAGCTCTACGCTAGTCTAGAATCATGTGCTGAATTCATGGTTACAGTCTGTGCGTCGATGTACAGATGCCAGCACATCAAGCTACCCAAAACTGTCAAATTTTCCCAATCAACTTTGACCCTTATGCTTTGGCGATAAAGTTGAAAATCTATTAAAGAAATTTGACAGATTGTAGTAACTTCATGTGCTGGCGTCTGTACTGTCCCTGCCACCCTGTACGTACTAGCGGTAGAAGAAAGGTTGTCTACTTTAATCAAAGCAACAAGTACCTATATAAGAAGTTGCTTGATTTTTTATATGACCCTGTACCAAAATCCAATGTAACCTAATTTAGTTTCAATATCTTTCATCTTGCACACAGCGGATATAAATTATCTATAGATCAGAATGTTTCGCGAATACATAGGTATATCCGTTCAGCCATCACGCGAGGACATACGCATTAATATATGTAGATCAAATTATACGCACTTGTTAATTATTAATTCTTGATTAATTAAACATAAATTAAAAATGCGTAGAAGGGCCTCAAACCTTGCCAAGAAGTAGAACAACAACAGTAGGCAGTGGTAAAGAGTTAAAGAGGATGCGCTCTGTCGGTACACGGATTACAAGTCTACAAGTCTATGTGACACTTCTGCCTAATACTTCGGAGAAAAAGCGTGATTTTATGTTTATACAACGTGTAACGTTAAATGCGCAAAACCTGAAAATAGTTTGATTAGAATAAAGAGCAGAATTAATTGAACCACTTTTTAATATAGGTCACATTTTTCAAAAAATCTTCATTAAAAACGTTGCCGTGTCTATTTATTGATAGGTCAAGCAAGCCAATGTCAGCGCGGCGCAGCGGCCCGGTGACGACTCCTCCCTCGATAAAGCGTCGTCGCAGACGCAAAAAACGATCAGAATGGCCAGTAAAACTAAAACAGCATATAAAACCTTTACAATTTTTTTAATGACTTATTTTCTCTCTGAAATAGGTCAATTGAATTAAACATCAGTTGGGGTGTCTGAGGTTTTGCGCATTTAACGTTACACGTTGTATAATCAGCCTATGATGTTCCCACTGCTGGGACACATGCCTGGGTTGCAATCCACCACGCGGGCCCAGTGCGCGTTAGTAGATGTCACATGTCTTCGAATTTTTGACAAAAGACAAAGACATTTATTCGTCGGACATGGTACGTACAGACTTGGTTAGTTTATATGGACATGCCAGTTTCCTTACGATGTTTTCTTTCACTGTTTTGAAAGCAGTGGTAATGAAATTATTTGTTAAATTATTTATTTAAAGCCCGCCATTTACACAAAGCCAGCTTGGATTCGAACCCAAGACTTACGTCGGGGCAGTTACCACTGGGATACCACTGCTCATGATTTTATATTTATTTTGTGTAAAAAGATTGATATATCTTTGACGGGGGCAGCCCACTATATAACAAACCAACCACGCCATCTTTGTAGAGGAAATTATTTTTGAGTGCACGCCATTTTTTCGAAGGTGTAGAAAAACCCAGGTAAATTATCAAGAAGATAACCATTGGCTTTCTTCTGTATGAGGCCAATTAAAAGAAAATAAATTAAATTCAGTGGCGGTGCTTGCGTGCTTGGAGACCAGCAGTGGACGTTTTTCCGGCTTAAATATTTGCTTTTATATTGAAATAAAATTCTATTAAAAATAAAAAAAAAAACAAACAGCACCCTAATCTTGTAACACACTATCAATCACAATCTAAAATATTTAGAGGGATATTGCTAATCCATTGCTTAATATGTTCGAAAAATGTATCTGCTCAACAACGTAAATAACGCAATGAATGTTGTTCAACTTGAAAATGAAAGCCATTCCTACTGTAAGTTTTTTAAGCAATCACCCCGCTATTTTGTATCATAAACGTAGAATAGGACACTTCTGTACCTCTTGCACTCTTAAACAAACAAACAAAACTTGACTTCCTTTTAGTTCGCTCGTGATTAATGGTCCGTGATTGTTTTATCCTAGCCGTATCTCGTGATCTATATGTGAATGAAGTTTTAATTATTTCGTGTTGTTGCAATGTGTCATACTGGATGCGATGTACGAAGGTTAAGTTACTGGTTGGAGTAGTCGAACCATGAACACGTTGCTGACAAAGTATTGCTGTGTCGAAATCGCATGCATGTTTGGCTTTAGTGACGAATGCCGTACTTGCAACAGTTGCAACTTGCCCATGGAACTCTATATCTGAGCATAGACCTTTGACTAAACCTATTAAATTTAGCCACTCGTAGCTAAATTAAATAGCATTCCTCTCAGGACAAGTCATTAAATAACTTCTACAGAGCACTCATAAAACGGATCCAAGGACCAATGAGTCAAGATTGGTCCTTCGAGCTGTGTACACGAAAAATTGTGGCAGATGACTGTTCTATTGTATTTATTCAGTCAAGTATATTTTCTAACTGAACAGACAGCTGTGCTGCTGGGGAGTTTGTTGCGCCACTTCTTCTTCCCAGCGAAAGCACTAGGAAGTGGTGAAGGGCGGGCGTTTTGGGGGACTGTCTTTTGTAATTTTGACGTTCGAAAAGTGCTGATTCTCAGCCTAGTTTGAATGAATGACTTTTGATTTGATTTGATTTGATTTATTACTTTTGACCCCATTTATGGCCCCCATTAGTAGACAGATGGTATTTGATAACAATCAAGCTGACTGACAGCCCACCTAATGGTAAGTGGCCATCGGTACCTATTGGTATCTGCAACACTGGGGGCATCGCAAATTAATTGCCTTGTAAGTCTATTTATTTGCAGCTTCCTACCCATTCTCGGATATTTAAATAAGCTTTTTGGTGTTTTTAGTATAAAGCCTTTGTAGCATATCAATGCCATATCCACTGCCTTCTCGGCTCCTGTCGGTTGCAGCTACCGGAACTGGCAGCCGGACTCGTTTGAAGGGCGCGCGATCGCCTCTCTCTGCCTCGACAAACTGCGTGCTAACACACTACCTATTTTTTACAATTAGACATGTATTTTCAAGTGTTTGGTTGTTGTATTTTATTTATTAACTGTTGACGGGTTATATAAAAGATACGATCAAGATTGATGGGGCGGTTGAGTGGATTACATTGGGAAGAAAGTTTAGTGCGTTAGAAACACCAAAGCAGGGTTTAATGGTAAGGCAATTTTGGGCAAGTTGAGGAAAAAATCTTTCGCTTTTGAACCGACAATAGGTAATGAACAAATGATTTATAGAAAAAAAAAATAGTAATACATATGAAAAGATAAAGCAGTTAAGTTAATAATAGAAGTAGTTTCACATTTAGGAAGTTTTGACCAACAAGAGTCCCCAACTTGTAATTTAGATCACTGTGGCTATATTTATACCACTAACCCATCAATTCCAAAATCAAATCAAACCCCATGACAGACAGTATGTCATCACGACTGATAATCGCGTCGCAGTGGCGCGTGCGTCTAATCCCTTCTATACGCAACGTCGCGTCGTCGTGTCGCAAGCGGAACACGGCTCGGGAGAAGGAAACTGCGTGTTAAAATGCCTGACCATTGCGACATTACTGACACTGGCGATTTTGTGCCGAGAAGGGACATTCTGATTATAATCAATTATCTTTTTGGACCACAGAAGGGTGCTGAGAACTGCAATGGCGGCGAGTAACACAGCTGTGTGGAGCTATAGCGATAGCTCTCTGTTTGCTTTGAAGTACAAGGAACTGAACAGCTAGATATATCAAAGATGGCAAATGGAATACGGAGGTGAGTGGTAACTGAGATTAGGTTACCAAACCTCTGGCACTTGAGGGACAGAAGATATCAGTTTGCTTTGAAGTACAAGGAACTGAACAGTTAGACATGTCTAAGATGGCAGATGGAATATGGATGTGAGTAGTGACTGAGAATAGGTCACCAAAACTCTGGCACTTAAGGGACAGAAGATATTTCAAAAATAGACATAATACTATGTAGAAGAATAGAGAGCAGAAAACTGTCAGAATTAATTCGTGGATGATGACAGGCCGAGGGAAAGTATGATCTTGTAGTGTTGTAGGTTTAATTTTTAAATTTAGACCATTTGACCGGAGAATTATGTTCGTATACTCGTATACATACGAACTCCTAGGAATTAATAAACGTTTATCGACCCACGCGAGTAAACCAATCAGAGGGAATCAAGTAGTTAATCATGATTTATGTAGGCTATAATACCACTGCGAATATTACCAAATTGTGCGAAGTACAAACAGTTCGGCACCTTAATTGTGTAACACACTAGTACTCTCAATATTGATAATTTTGAAGCATATTGCTAATCCATTGTTCCATATGTTCGAAAAATGTGTCTGCTCAAGAACGTTGCACAAGAATGTTTTATGATCGTTTTGGTTAAGAACGATATTACGGTCTGTTTAAAATCCACCAGTTTTCCTTCACACCAAACATGAAAAAAAGAGCGCCTCTTCTGTTCTAATCCAAATACATCCTAGGCTGTTATTACCACATACAAAACGATCATAATGTTCCCGCTGATGGGACACAGGCCTCATCTCTGTGAGAGGGAGGCGGGTTAGTGGATAGTGATCAAATCGATCACTATTGCACCATTGCCAAATTGATACCACTAAATCTAGATTTTCTCACGAAGTTATCCTTCACCGTAACTCAACGGTGTCTTTGATTGTCTAAGAAAGATTACCTAACAGACGTTGAAAAGTTCCCCCCAATTAGATAACCCTTAAAATGTTTGTCCACAGCGCCATTTTTCATTTTAAAATTACCCGATTAAATCTTGTCACCGGCGAAACTACGCAACGAGATATTACTAGGTAGACTTGTATCTGTGCCTACGTATAGTAAAGTTTAATTCACAAATCGTAGGACTAGTAAAAGTATGGTGTGAATGAAGGACGTTTGGCCGGATGCATTGCAATATCACCCGATGGCATATACTCGTAATGGACTGGGTTATGTAGTAAGCCGGGTCGCACGGCCTTTGGGCCTTTAGACGAGGCGACTTTTTGAGGGGACACTGTCGCGACACAATCAGGAACCAATTGTTTATATTAACTGATATTTCGACATATGTTTTTGTAAAAAAAAAAAAAAACAAAATTGTCACATTTTCATGACAGATGCAGACAGGTAAAGCCCAAATGTATGAAAGAACTTGCAAAGTTGTCAAATTGTTGCAGTGCCTGCGGGTTTTATCAAATAGGCCCGAGGACAGTCCTGCGTTCTCATTCATTTGTTTACACTTACGCACACGTTCATAAACGCACGTTTTTGTCTCCAGGAATTACAGAATGCCACCAGCTATGATTGATGAAAAGGAGTACCTTTTGCCTCGTTTAAATATGTGTATTAGGTACCATAAAAAACAAATAAGAGTAAAAAATAAAAATAAAAAAATCAGACATTTAGGCCGCTGTAGTTTGGTTGTGGTAGTGACATATTTGAACTGACTCTAGACCCTAGTTATTACAGCTAATTCATTTCGTCTTAGTCCAGAAAAAAATTGGATTTTTTTCAGGACTCTTCAATTACGGTTAAATCCGTTTTTTGTTTAGAAAAGTATTTATTTTCTATTCCAAACCATAAAATAATATTTGAAACCAGAAAACCATATTTTATTGAATTAACATGAATACACACAGTGTGCAGTTGCACAACAGTCTCCCAACAAAAAGTTGCCATGTTTGTAGACCACAAGGAATTTGGACAAGTAGCCTGCTTACCTTGTCCAGTGGTTCTCGGTTACGGGCACAAGCGGAAAGGACCCTTTCATGGTGTCGTAATAAGTGACTAAGGGACTGCGAATTTGAAATAACTATTATTTTGAATGCCTTTGTAGTTACGTGATATTAGAGCAGCAACCGCCTGCATTGTCCTATGAAATTGTTACATTGTTCGGGTAACAGAATTCTGCTATGAAAAAAAAAACCTGCCGGAAAAAAGGCTAAAACCCAGCGACATTCAGCATTAACAATAGTGACATAGGTGACATAACAGAACATAGTCGTGCCTGTTATGATAAGGGATAACAAAGGTGTACCTGTAGTTTACCCACATAGATAAAGGATATAATATAAGTATATGAGAATTGCCTAAAAAAAATATTATGCACCACGCCACCATCTACAAATATTTGAATAAGTAAACGGATTAACATTGTATGATTTTTGTGACCAAGTTTTTCCCAGCAGGTACCTAGATCTACCAGCCATATGTCACGAATGAAGGTAGGATAAGAAAGAATTAAGTTATTTTAACTGAACAGACAGCTGTGCTGCTGGGGAGTTTGTTGCGCCACTTCTTCTTCCCAGCTAAAGCACTAGGAAATGGTGAAAGGCGGGCGTTTTGGGAGGCTGCTTATGTAATTTTGGCGTTCAAAATGTGCTGATTCTCAGCCTAGTTTCAATAACTTTGATTTAACATTCCTGTGCAATAGATTAAATAGAAAACTATGTATCTATAAACTAAATTACTATGACTGTGAAAAATTATACTTAAGTATTTACTAACCCTCGCCTATGCACAGACCTACTTATTGTCTGCAAATAAAACTGCTAACATACTATTTTACTTTTATATATCTAAGTTTTAATTTGGTTTTTAAGTTAAGCTCAGTGTTAATTTATTACATTAAGTATTCATGCATTTTCTAGCCTGAAACACAGGTCCAACCTAGTTCAGGCAAATTAGCAACTGTGCGCTATCGTAATTACTGTAACTGTATCCCCTTTATATAAATAAACGATTTTATTATTATAGGTTTAGAGCTTCTTATTAACAATGACTTTACGGATGTAGCGTTACTAGAAAACAAATAGCTACGTTATAATTTAGCGGCTAGATAACAGGTAGGGGCGTAGGTATATTCTGGGAATTTGTCCGAACCAGATTTGGTGATTTTTATGTGACACATTTGCACTTTTTTGCTTTAAAAATTTACAAATATAAAACGTTTTAATAACTACCAGATTGCCATGACAGTAATATAACAAAACTAGAGCTATTATATGTGCGGTTAGCATGAAAAAGCGGCCGTCACCAAAAGTTTTAATATTATTAATTTGTAAAAAGCTATTATAAAAAATAAAGTAATAGGTATTTATACCCGGTATATCTATGAAAAATAAAAATTATATGAAGACATTATTAATAGAGACTTTGAAATTAAATTTGGGATTATTATAAAATCGCTTGGTTTTTAATAGCCTAAAATTTAAATGGTTGTTTTTCTGACGTTAATTACACAGTCATTTACAACAAGTTAATAGTCTACATTAAAACATATGTATGGACACGATTAATACGTCAGTTAATCTAAATAAATTAATAAATGCTGCAAGCATGTGTGAAAAATTATCATAATTTAACTGAATTCGGAAAATTATGGTTTTACCTTGAGATTTACCATGTATGGGTAAACTTTATTAGATATAATTGCTGACGTCAATTATAGCAATTTATACTGGTGCATGCTCGCCTATCGTTCAAGGTATGTCTTATAGGATGGTGAATGGACTGCAAACGAAATTATGCTTATCGAAAAACCACAGAAGTTCTGTTTTGCAGGATATGTAAGTAAAATATACACCACGTATGAAGGTACCTTTTCCACAAACGGTGTACTTATTACCCTCACATTCTGCCAGTTAGGTTTAAATCCCCTTTAACAGGGCTTATGTTTTTGCTATTGACAGTGCAAAAACCCTCTCCGGGCTGTTACAGAGAAATTTCCTAAAAATATGGGACCCAATAACAGTTTACCCGACCCGAGCATCGGACCCAGGAACCCCACGCTCAGCACGTAAATTATAAAAAAGTATATAAATAGGATAAAATAGTTTTTGTGTGGTGAAATCCTCCTTAGTATTTGTCACGTAAGCTCGTAAACGCTCCTACGGATCGGTCAGTTTATTGGTTTCCTTCTACACTGACATATTACCGTATATTTGTGTTACTTTCCCAGGATAAAAGACCTTTTTTGTGAGTAAAAATTTACCCCGAACCCTTCTCTTGACTACCTGCAAATTTGCAACCTTTCAGTTGTAGATTTGTACCGTTATCTGACCTCGGTTAATAGCGTCATTTATTATTTCTTATTGCGCTGGATTTGTTGCGTTGACTAATCGTTTGTTAAGAAAATATTTTATTTCCTTTTTGTCAAAAATGTAATGTCAGGCGAGAGTTTCAAGGAAACTAAAATCCCTGAATCCCAAATCAAATCAAATCATCTTTATTGTGGATCATAGGAAAGTGTACATAATACAGCTGGTGTTAATATTGTGTTTTGCGAACAGCTATGTCCTGCCCTTAGGGCGTACAATAAATGTAGTCAACAATAATATTATTAATACAATACATTACAAATTATAATTATACATTTTAGACCATTGAAACTGTTGTTATCCGTCATGTTCTTCAGAGTCCTTCATAATGTTTAAGACGCATCATGTATCTATACAAAACGCATCATGACCTAGGCAGATTGTATTCTAAGAGTGATTTGTCGGCAAAGTAGTCTTTCACAGAGTAATAACATTTGTTCACTAACATTTCATGGAGATTCTTTTTAAATGATGTTATTTAATTAATTGCTCTTATGGGCTTTGGAATGTTATTGAAAATACGCGGAGCCGAGCAGAAAACACTTTTGTGCAGGAAATACGTCTTACTAGGCACTATGTCTAGCTTGTCCTGATGCCGTATACGCGTTCGATATTGAAATAGATCAATATTATTTTTAACAAAAACTGCGACCTCAAAAATATATAGACACGGTAATGTTCATCTTTTTAAAAAATGGTTCACAGGATTCAGTTTTTTGTAGGTTGAAAATTGCCCTGATACATCGTTTCTGTGCAATGAACGCGCGTTCTTTATCTACGCTATTGCCCCAGAATATTAAGCCGTATCTAAGATTAGAGCTGATGTAACCATGGTATGCCGTTATTAGTGTTGGTAGATTTGCAATTTTTCTTAGCCTGTGAAGGGCATATGAGAACCTGCTTAACTTTTTGCAGACATGGTCAACTTGGTTTTTCCAGTTTATTTTGTCATCCACGTGTAACCCTAGAAATATTGTTGTTTCTATTTCTTCGATGTCTTTATCTTGGTACTTGATATTTAAAGTACCCGTACGTCGAGTTCTTATTTTAAAATTCATTATTTTGGTCTTGTCAATATTAATCATTAGTTTATTTAAATTAAGCCAGTCATTTACTAATACTAAAGATTTGTTAATGTCAGATTCTAAGTTAATTGTATTGTCATTAGTGAATAGTACAGTGCTATCGTCAGCGAATAATGTCATGTCGTGATTTATTACCGAAGGCATGTTGTTTATATAGACAAGGAAGAGAGGGGCGGATAGGATACCCCCTTTTGGAACGCCAAGTTCTACCGTTCTGTATTCAGACGCATAAGTTTCTTCTGTTTTTGTGACTATGTTTACCTTCCTTATCTCTGTAAGCTGTTGCCTATTAGATAAATATGATTTTATGAGATTGTATGCATTACCTCTCACACCGTATGCATATAGTTTTTTTAAAAGAATATTATGGTCAACACGGTCAAAAGCCTTTGACATGTCCATATATATTGCTACAGCCGGTAGTCCTTTGTCCAAATTTGTCATAATTTTTCCTAAGAAATTATATATTGCTACATTAGTCGATTTATTTTTCCTAAAACCATATTGACTTGGAGAGAAAATGTGATGGCTTTCGAAGAAGTTGTAGAGACATTTATAAATGACCTTTTCTAAAATTTTGGCAAAGATAGGTAATAGCGCTATGGGCCTATAGTTGCTCATATTTGTTCTGTCACCTTTTTTAAAAACTGGCTTTACAATTGAAATTTTTAATTTGTCCGGAAATATGCCTTCTTCTATACACAAATTGATTATATAGCTTAGCGGTTCTGATATTATATCAGCAACATCTTTAACAATATTTGTCGTAATTCCATCATAACCGGTACTGGTTTTATTTTTTAATGAAATTATTATTTTATTGATGTCTTCTGGAATTGTCGGAGTCAAAAAAATAGAGTTAGAATTAAATGTCAATTTATTTAAAGAGTTATTAAGTATATCGAATAGTTTATTATTATTATTATTAATGTCAAGAAAAAAGTCATTAAACGTTTTAGCGATGTCTTTGGGATTGGTTATTATTTCGTCATTGGTAATAATTTGTTCTACGCTATCGATCGGAAATTTATATTTGATCTCATTAATAACATTCCATGTTGCTTTGCTTTTATTTGTGGCAGTCCTAATGTAGTAATCGTTTTGGGATTTTTTTGTCAGTCTGATTATTTTTTTGTATCTCTTCGCATATGTCTTGAATGTTTGTTTGATGCATTTCGGTTTTTCCTATATTGCCACAAGAGATGGCATTTACGTTTGCTGCATATTTTTAGGCCGCGTGAGATCCATTTTGGTCTTGATTTGATAAAAGTTTTAATTTTGGATAATGGGAAACAAAGGTCATAGAGCATAACAAAGTTTTCATGGAATTCGTTATATGCACTATTTGCATCCAAACAGCTGTAAACATCCCTATTACTTAGTTGTTTTAAATATTTAATAAATAGTGCTCTGTTATTTTCAGAATAATTCCTTTTTAACGAATACCAATATTTTAAAGTGCAAGTTTTTTTAACCGGAATTTTTATAATTTGTGCATTGTGGTCTGACAGTGCTAGCTCCTTGGTAGTGACTTTGCATGATTTTAAGTTGTGGGCTATATTATCTATACAGCTTTTACTAGCGAAACGCGTTATTTCCTTGACCTGTAGTTTCAGGTTATAACTAATTAATAGATCTGTAAATTGAAATCTCCGCACACGATTATTTTCTTGCCATTTAAGCTTATGTTTTTTAAAATCTTATTTAATGTTGTAAAAAAACTTGTTATGGAATTGGCAGCGGAATTTGGAGGCCTGTAGACACATATAATTATTATTTGATTTTCCACTATTTCGATGGCAGAACATTCGATTGTATTACTGATCGATAATTTTGAAATGTCATGCAATACCTTGAACTTGATGTTATTTTTTAATAATATACACGAACCTCCATGTCTGCTATTTCTCATATAATAAGACACAAGCCTATAGTTTGAGACTGTAAGATAAGCTTCGTCACCTTCTGTCATGTTGTGTTCAGTGATACATAGTACGTCTACAGAAACATTTTGTGTGGTTAACTCGTGGATACAGATAGATAGCATGTCAGATTTATTGAGTAATCCATTAATATTTTGATGGAGAACAGTAATAAAATTATAAGCGAAATAAATTATTTGAATTTGGGCTTTTATTTTGGGCAGATTCATGGTCCTCTGACTTGTTTCTTAAATCGCTAATGCAATGGACACTTTCTCTGTTATGAGTACTTAGCCTGTTTTGATCAAAATCTAAACTAACTTGGACACATTTCTCTAAAGACGATTTACTATTTTTATTTAACAATATTTTCTTGTATTGAGATACTTTGAAATTATAGTTTAAACTTAATATTTCTTTTAACAGTGACCTTGCAAGGTTCAATACATAAATTCGACTGCTTGGTAGAGATCTAGAGTAATTCATGTCCATGTACAATACATTACTATACTTCTTACCGATAAACCGGAGTAGATAGTTAATTTTAGATTCCTTTAAAAACCTGTTCTTTGGTACTTCACATATAGTGTTAGCTTCAAAAGTACTTTTGGTCTTAATATATCCTAATTAGTAAACAATCTTTTGGATCAATTTGTACGGCGATCTCCGTTTGAAAGCTAGGGCATTATTTTTGCTTTCTTTATATTTATCATCATTCAATGTTTTGACATGTCAAATTTTTTGAGTGTCAGGGGGTTGCTGACATGTCAAAACATCGAGATTTCTCCTCCCGGAATAAACGCTCTAAATGACGGTGGAACCGTATCGAAATCCATTGCATAGTTTGAAAGAACTAAGCGGTCACAAAGACAGACATGAAAAGCGCTTTGTTTTCTAGTTCATATGTCTCATACAGTACGCAAGTGATTATTTTTAGTGCCATGAAAACATAACATACCCATGTTTATGTTGTCGGAAGACAAAAGATGTTGCTGCCTTACCTGTAACAATAAAAGTACATACATTAAATTAGTGCAACATGAATATCATCGTCAGTCACTGTCTCTTCGAGTTTTATCAAATGTCTGATCTGTACGTACATACCAGTACGTAACTACGCTTAAGACAAAACATCATTGCTTTGATGGGTAAGCCCATTTACGGTCGCAGTAGGTAGTTAGGTAGATAAAGCATGTCCGGATAAGTTCGGCACTGGGATTACCTCGACATGTTCTACGAATTATATTCCCGACTAATTTGACAATATTTTTTAATGGTGACAACATTGTGATCTGCGCCATTTTATTCTGTCCCGACCATTGGCAGAATTTCTATTCTGCCGACGGTCGGGACTATACCATTATCAGTGCAGAATTTAGCTTGTACGGTCTTATCTTAGCACAGAACTTATCCCAAAATATCAGCTATCTAATTGGTTTCATTGGAGATCAAACCAGTGACCAGTGTACCACAGGAAACCAAGCCCTTGACAATGCCAATGTATGACTAATATATATCAACATTTTCTAGTCCGAAAAAAAAAAAATCACAACAGACTTGTCTCATACCGGTTAGCGTTTTTCCTTTTTCCTGGGTTACAAGTGACCTCAATAAAAATAGTGACAGGTTTTAGGAACTATATTGGTAAACACAGCATGGCAACAACAACGGACGGTTTTGACATTTCCGAAGTATGAAACTGTACAATGTGCATTCTTAGTAAATCTAGACAAGGTTACAGAAATGGTATCGAAAAGATTTTAAACAAAAACAGGAAATATTTTACATAATCCTCTAAAAACTTATTGACCTTCTCATGTTGCAGATTAAAATAAATTATTCTATGGCCTTTTCACATAGTTAGTCGCAGTAAGTAAGTTAGAGTACCCCGACCAAATGGGCTAGGTTAGTTTGGAACTGTGACCAACCGCGCGCAAGCCCAGCGACATTTACGCAGGCCCGTACATACGTAGGTGTAGCTACATCCAAGTTGATCGCAGTTTCTTGGCTATTTGAAGTTCACAAAAAGAAGCGATTCATTATATTCGAATATTCATAAATATTATTAGGAATGCAAAATGGAAATTATTAGAGGATCGATTAAATCGATCGAGGACATATTAATAAAAACTGATGTCACGATTTTCCAATTAAAACTAATGCTAAATTATTAAAGAAGCTACTCCATAAATAAGCAATCTATTTTACAAATTAGATAAGGATAACGTGTTTTATTAGGATAAAGCACATCACTCTTATCTAATTGGAAATATAATGCTTATTATTTTTAGTTTACTTTTTCTGTTTAGTTTCATGTGGGTTGGTCTATGACCATCATGAGGTATTTGGTCAGTTGACCATAAATACGAAAATTGCCAAGAGACCTTCTAAAGAGGTCCTTCCAAAGAGGTAAACCAACTGGACCAAATGGTCCGGTTGGTTTACCTCTATTTTAAAACAAGAACACATAAATAGGAATTTTCCAATTTGTGTTTTCTTGTTTTATAATCTAAAATCTAGATCAGCAGAATTTGAATTGCTTCTATTTCGAATTCGGGTATAAGCTTGCATACTCTTGTAAGAAGTTAAGGAAATTCTCAATAACATCGGAGGTTTGGGTACTCTAAATATTACAAATGCGCGATCTCTCAAATTACTGTCATCTGTAATGAAACATGTTATACAGGACACATTTATGGGTTGATTTTTATTAAAAAACAATTCATTAACCCACAATGTCTTCTTTATAACCTAATTTTCTAAGACCAGTACCAAAGGTCGCACTTTCATGTTCACTAGTTCCTCCTTCATTCATGACATTGTGAATAATATCTGGTTTTACGAGGTTCAACCTAACCTCAGCCCAGGCTCTCATCTGAGACATTATGAAGGTTGCAGAGGTCAGTACCGTATTGCGAAATCTTGCTTTCACGGTGTTATGTTATTGTTGCGTATTGGTTTGTTGTTATCCTAGTAATTAAGTAGTTATGTTTGTCGATTTAAATATAACCAGCCCGTAATTTTCGCAATGGGACTCACTGGCTCAGGGTATCACAGAAGATCAGTGCGGGTTAGTTGATATGAGTGTTTGTACTTTTTGTAAAAAGGATAGCAAAACATCCAGTTAACCCGCGAATACATTATACGTCATTGACAATAGAGGGGCCCGTGGCTAAATAATAACAGCCGCACAGGTCGATCGATCAGGTTAAGCTACGCATGCCGCGGTTGGTCTGTGGATGGGTGGCCATCTTTACACACCGAGACCCCTCCGTGCCTCGGAAATCACGTTAAGCCTTTGGTCCCGGCTGTCATTCGTAGATCTTTGACAGTCGTTACGGGTAGTCAGAAGCCCAAAAAGTCTGACAACGAGTCTTACCAAGTGGTATTACCCAGTAACTGGGTTGTGGAGGTCAGATAGGCAGTCGCTCCATGTAAAATACTGGTATTCAGCTGCATCCGGTTAGACTGGAAGCCCGACCCCAAAATAGTTGGGAAAAGGCTAGGCAGATGATGATAGTACCTACGTCATTGACAATATCAAAGCAGCGGACAGTATACAACGTGTAACGTTAAATACGCAAAACCTGAAAATAGTTTGATCAGAATAACGAGCAGAATTAATTGAACCACTTTTTAATATAGGTCACATTTTTCAAAAAATCTTTTTTTAAAACGTTGCCGTGTCTATTTATTAATAGGTCAAACAACCCAATGTCAGCGCGGCGCAGCGGCCCGGTGACGACTCCTCCCTCGATAAAGCGTCGTCGCAGACGCAAGAAACGATCAGAATGGCCAGTAAAACTAAAACAGCTCATAAAACCTTTACAATTTTTTAAATGACTTATTTTCTCTCTGAAATAGGTCAACTCAATTAAAAATTAGTTGGGGTGTCTGAGGTTTTGCGCATTTAACGTTACACGTTGTAGATTACACAAAACACGTCACACGCCAGAGCGAAACTTGCTCTTTTTATCAGCAGCGGGTTACGACAGGTGCTTCTTATTTTCATCCTAATTTTTTCTAATCACTGCCCTTCACAAGTTCACGAAATACAATGAACGTATTATAATGCATTAATCACTCCAAATTGGAGACCTTCAAAATATCATTACAAACTACTTAGTATTTCGAAAAGCTCTCGATTTCGTTCAAAACATGATAGATGATGATTATTTGATACGGTTAGATCATTAAATGCATGCAGCGGGGTGATTGCGTAACACACTATCAGTAGCAATGGGTTTCATTTTGACCGTTCAACCACATTCATTCGGTTATTTACGTTGTTGAGCAGACACATTTTTCGAACATACGGAGCAATGGATTAGCAATATGCTTCAAAATGATTCAAATTGAGAGTAATAGTGTGTTACGAAATTTGGGTGCAGGTCGTTATGAAATGATAAACATTCAGTTTTATGTAACTAGTGTGGGGCAACGTTTTTTTTTAAATAATAATAAAACAAAAACTGCAAATGGAGGTCTAGAGATCATACATCAATGTTAGAAAAAAAAACCGGCCAAGTGCGTGTCAAACTACCCGCAATGAAGGGTTCCTTAGATGGAATGAATTTATCCCAAGAATAAACTTAACATTGTAGTTGAAAATCATGGTCTCCCATAAATTGCAACTTGTAAAGCCTCCTTAGCTGTGATAGTGTTCCTTTTAACTTCGTTATATATGCTACTGCCGTGAATTATTTCACTTATAATCCAAAAACAACCATTTAGCTGGCTTGGACGATGACGACGACACGACTCTAACAAAAATTAGCACTTTAAAGCTTAACATTTCACAAACGGATGCCTGAATCAAAAAATTGCGTAGACAAATCCGTAATATTTTTGAAAGACCTATCTATCGATACCCCACACCATGGGTTAGACGAGAAAAAGAAACATACCCACTTTACGTGTACAGGAGGTAAAAATGTTTTTTTTTTTTAGACTTTACCGAAAAGCTTGCAAAATAATTTCTATTCAAAATAAAACGTTAAAAATCTATATTACATAAGTTTTTGCATATTAATCTGGGAACGCACTGGCCCAGTTTGTGAAGGTTCCATAAAAACAATAGCTTCAATTTTCTTTGTTATTCATTTAATGCAGATTTTCCCATATTGATTGCTTTTGTTGCTAGCATGATTGATCGGACAATTTGGCTGATAGGCCGATATTAGTCTGGAGGTTTTTTTTTGCTAAATCATCTGTAGTTCACATTTGTTAGGGTATTTCACAAATGAAGATTGTCCAACTTCAAACTATAATATGTTCATCCTAAAAGGTGAGTTTTTCGTTGCATTGTGAATACCTGCTTCGCTGGGTAATTTTTAATTGTATAGTTATTTGTTAATAATCTATCACTACTTACTTCATAATTTTTTCATATGTACTAAACATTTTTATTAATGATAACACACATTTTTAGACATCACATGTTTCAACCCCCGTAAGTTCTACACCCTTATACACGTAGGTATCAACTTGCAACCACCATAGTGCACGATGGGAGCCTTGTACCTATAGCAACATAGGTACAAACACTATGCGTCTGCGACGTGCAGTTTTAGCTGCAAAGTGAAATATAGGGGCACACACACTACACATACACTCTATATATGAAGAAATAAATAATATATTCGGATAACATATATCACTATTAATTTAGTCATTTATTACATTTATCTAATTATGATCCAACAAGTTTCCATCCAACCTTTTAACCGGAGGTGAAAGCACAATTTTATTATTTAACTAATTTCTGCTCGCGACTTCGTTCACATAGAAGTTGTAAGACACCACGATATTCTAAAAAATAACAGCCACATTTTTATAAAACTTTCCTGTATACTACGTTTGTAGTTTTGGTTTCAGCAGCCAAAATATGAAGACTGGTGACGCGGCAGCAAGTGACGTACAGTGGTCCGTGTGAGAAGCATCTCGTCCTGAGGTCGACACCTTCAGTAGCAATTTCCCATTGTACCTTTGTATCATATTCTTTACTTCTTGTAACAAACTTTTTACTTTTACTTTATTATTGCTTGCAAAGTTTTTCATTTTTAGTGAATTAATGAACGCCTGTGTTCCTGTATATACTAATACGTAATGGCACAGCACTGATACTGACACAGACAGACTGATACAGATTATTCCTGACGAATAGCTATCACTAAAATAATATAACAGTAGATTTTAAACACACGGGATTTCTCATTAACAGTCCCCTTACCATGAATAAAATCTATCCGGTAGCTTTTGCGTGATGCTGGAACATACATACAGACAAAGAGACTAAAACACTAAAATTTAAAAAAATATACCTACTTTCGGCATTACAATCGTTCCCACACCTCGCAAAAATCACAAAAAGAGACAGTTTTTACTTCGGTACGATTTTATTACATGTATAGATAGATTAGTATCTTCATTTAGACACTAATAAATCAATCCAATTGTCGCAATCAGTAGCATCTAAATTAGACTAATTAGTATTTATTTACATTTTTCAGAAAACTAGTTGACCAACATCTTTATTGTCTTTATCGTTTTAAAAATTAACATTAGTCTTCAAACTTCATTAAAAATTCTAAAAAATATTTTTAATTGGACCATCTCCGGTTCTTATACGTGGTCACACATACAGTTTTTCCACAAAAATGGTCTTAATATGGAATATAATCATCAAGAATCTTAAGGTATGCCGCCGTCCCACTGCAGGGCGAGGGCCTAATGAGGCCTTTATTTGAGTTAAAATCGCAATAGACTGGGAAAGGTGGAATGCCACTTTTTCCAGACTACAGATTTCCATTTTTTTTTAACCCATTCCTTTTAAAACGAGTCCAGCTCATTTTTCTATCTCTTTCTGGGCTTACCTACCCCTTCAATGCGAGATTATGGGCAGTGGTTTTTGTTTCCATTTTATTTCTCCACGTAACGTCTATGACCAAACCAGTGCTGTATACATCTAAAACTACCATCTATAATTTATAAATACAATAAAATAGTAACGAAGTCAAAACTGTACCTACGTTGAGTATTTACGAAAAAAAAAAGTAATTGCTACGAGGTGCGGGAACGAGTCTAAAGCCGAAAATATATAGTTTTACGAATTTATTCCGGATTGGCACAAAACCGGCTGAACGGATTTGGATGAAATTTGGCACACAGATAGTTTATAACCTGGGTGAACACGGTGTTTTGGTCTGTGGAGGCTTGTAATTAGCAATTTAGTTATATATTATTGTTATTGTAATGTTATTAGTCTGTAAGCCTTCCGAAAATAAATATAAAATAAAACACATAGGTTAATTTTGATCCAGGTGCGTTCGGTATGTTCCCGTGGGATATTTTCCGACATCCACGCGGGTGAAGCCCCGCGGGCAAACGCTATTTTGTCATAAAACAGACAAATCTACTCATATAATTTAAAATGTGCTTTTCATGGAGTGAAGAGTAGGCATATTAGGCATAGTTTGCATAAAGAGTCGTGTGGCGTAGCGTATGGGCACGGTAATATTATAATATTACCGTGGTATGGGTGACTTCTACATAAACCATACATCTTCTGCAATGATTACTTTTGTCTTGCTAGGCAAGGTCTTAAACTTAATTATTGCATAATACATTATGTAGGTAGGTATGTACGAGTATAAGACCCAGTTTTGAGCGCAGTGCTTAGCTAATTGTTTTAAAACTAATTCAATTTATGGTTCGTTGTTTTCTTTTGTTTGTAGGAGGAACTATTTATAATTAATAGTGTTGGTGCAAGGTGAACGTATGCATTGCATTGTTCCCAATGCTACCTAGTGTTTACGTAATGCTGAAACCAATATTAGACGCTTCAGTTTTCAGTTCTTGGCCTTACATTTGGCATCTTTCACTAAAAGTGAAACGTCTGAAGACAAACCTAATCAAAAGCGAAGAATTAAACCCACATTTCGCCAAGCAGTGGTGGCTCCGTGGTAACGGCCCCGACTTACGAGTAGTAGGTCGTAGCTTCGAACACGGCGCATTACTTTGTGTAAATAATTTCATCACCACTTCTCTCAAAACGGTGAAGGAAACCGGCATGACCTAGAATCAAAAACTTGAAGACTCGCGTGGTAGATCACAGCCGACTCTCTCTCTCAAAGAGGGGACGCCTCTGTCCCAGCAGTAGGAAAATCATAGGCTGATTATGATGGGTACATCTCCAGACTCCAGGCTGCTTGATGAACCCATTAATACTTTGCCCAACCTGAGAATGGAACCCCGAACAACATGCTCAGAAGTAGCGTTTACAACCAGTAGACCAACGAGTCAGTCAAAGTAATGCTAATAAACTATTAGGTACTATTTCTAATAATAACCCGCTCATATTAACTACAAGTTAATAGGTCAACAAAGTTCACAACTCAGTTAAACCAAACAATGACATTTGAACTTACCTATATTAAGACCAAATCTCAAGGTGAGCCGATTAAATCTTGAACTTGAATGTAACCTTTCTAATCTTTGGTTCACAAGCCCTGTATTTAATATAGTAAACAAATGCCAGGTAGCAATGTTGCTGCAACAAGATTTTGTGTTCCTCGATACATGTTGCATACTGTATGCAGAGAGCCAGTAACGTATTATTAGCATAATTTTGGATGCAGCAACACAAAAACTTGTTTCAGCAACAATGCTGTACAACTTTAGTGTACAATGAACACAGGTCAGGGATGCCTCGTTGGTCTAGTATTTGAACGCGCAGCTGAGCATGAGGACCTGGGTTCAATTCTCAGGTCGGGCAAAGTGTTATTGGGTTTTTCCATCAGGAATTTCTCAACAGCAGCCGGAGCAGGAGCAGGACTTCGGATTTGTGCCCTGTTGATGGCAATCGGTTTGCCCCGTATTTTATTGGACTTTACCCCTGACCCTAACCCTTCGGGGATTACAGGGGTGTACACAGTATGCAGTCTTACAAGCTACATGTTTCCAAACATACAAAAACATGTTGCTGCAACATTATTGCGCAACTTTTCCGAACTATGAATACGAGGCTTAACCCAAAGCCACTTTAAAGGTTACTAATAAATTGACGGGAAGTAGTATAATTTTGTTGGAAGCTGTGCGTGATTGAGATGTGTGAGAAAATGTTTAGCCCCGTTTCGTAGGAAGTGGTTGAGTAAGAGCGGATTTCAATGTCTTTGCGGAGTGAGTCATAGATGTAAACTAGCATATTATACTAATGAGATAAATTCGTAGCCCTTTCCATGGAGTTAACTTACTCTGTTTATATTGAATGGGCTTTTTGACCACATTTGATGTTAAACGATGACGATCGTGCACGCTTGCTTCGAAGAGCCAACTTCATCCCAAGTGACTTGAAGATTGAAACGGCTTAGTACTGCTAGCTTTTCCAGTATATTTGGGATTACTTTGAGTTTGGTATCTACCCAAGTGCAGAAAAATCTTAGGTAAATATTAAGGTTTCCAAGTTCCCAACCAAGTTGGAAGGCACGTGTATTTTACATTGACTAGCCTCCGCAACTTGAAAGTCCAAGTTCATAGCATTACTGTGCATTCAAGAGAATTATAATATTGTCACAAATGATATATTTATAAATTAACGTCATTATAATTCCGTGTTATGATAATTTGGTTTGGAACAGTGTCCAAACCAAATTATCTGTTGATCTATTTCAATCTATATTTGGATTGGACAGTCCATAATTCACACTTAAAATCTGACCTTACTGAAATTAGGTGAATGTCAAGTAAACTAATTTACAGAGAACTTAATACTAATACTGTTATATCGAATGTTTGACCCCGATATATGATAATTTGTGAACTGTTTAGTGAAAGAAATAGAGCATAAATTTGTTATAAAAAAAGCTTATTTAATTAGAAGGTAAGGTGTGCTGAAATACTGAAACTCTTTAAAAGAAATGTATATCATCTTATGTGCCTTTCGTATCTATAGCGAATACGTTTACTTTTCTGTGGTTCTTAGAATGCATAGTTTTGTGCTTTTCATTTTGATTTACCAACGTTCGTAAACACTAAAGAAATTACAGAAAGCAACATAAAATAAGTAACTAAATTAACAATTATAGGTAAATACAGCATTTTCTTATTATTACCTGTTAGGTGAACAAACTTAATGAGCAGTTTAATTGTTTGTATAAAACGAAACAAAGGGAGATAAGTACAGTCGTCTCATATCGAAATTATTTAAAAAATATAGAGAAAAAAAAAATTGAGCGCATTACATCTATTTTAACCAGCGCAGCGACACAAATGACCAAGAAACTCTTTATTAACATACTTTGATCACCAACCCATTTGCGAAGTAATATTATGATGATTAACTGAGACTGATCCTGATATTCTTGTAAGACGCTCATAAAATTCAGGAGACATTATTATTTCTTTGTAACCATTATTATTTCTTTGTTTTCATTATTTTCTCCAAGACTTACCTGTACAAACATTACTTGCATTCAATTACCTCTTAAAATACGTCATGTTTACTCTATGACAATTAAGTACATAGCAACAACTCAACACACAATTCAAACTATAGTTAAATAAAGAACATAAACAAAGAATCAATGTTGTTTCATTTTGTTCGGCGTCTCGTTCAATGCACCAGATTTAGGGTGAATTCGTTCGAGTTCAAGGTCGTCGGACACCGGAACCGGTCGGAGAATAAACACGGAGCTGTAGTTGCAGAATTTTACATCATTGACTTTTGTTGGTATTAAGTACCTATGTTATGAAAATATGTACTTACTACTTACTATATTTATTATGAAAGCTTAGAATAATTTCAGTTTAGAATAATTCATAATACATATTATGAGCCTTCTAATCGATAGCTTCATTGTGTAGTGTTTATTTTTTTTATTTGTATAAATATGTATTTTTATTCACTGACATGAGTTTTAAATGTTCAATATCATAATTTAATCAATAAAACTTTATGTGCTGCTTCAATTAACAAATAATAAAATCTAACGTGCGACATGAAGATTCATATAAATCAATTGTTATAACCAATATCTGCATGTATCTTGACATTTACAAAATACTACACAATTCGATAATCATTATTACTATATTAAAATTTAATTAACAGATGTTTTAATTTAAAATTATCTGTTTATGTAAATAGATTTTAAGTTCAAGACTGATGACTATTTTAATTTATGATACTAATAAAATTTTCGATGTTATTTCCTAGGAAATACATCTTCAAAATTAAGTTTCCTAATTTAATTTAATAGCTTGACTTAGATTATAGATATTTTTAAATGCATTTTTTATACAAATTCACACTGTTTTAGTTTAAAAATTATGCTAGGCGCCTAATCGAGAAAAATAATTTGATGAAGTCCTAAAAGTTGACCCAGGCTCTGAGCCTACAATAAGATTGTACGGCACGCTTGATCGACCTAAGCCTTTCCAATATTCAGTATAATTATAGATACTTACTTATATACCTGAATGTATACTGTGTGGCATACAAATCGATTGATTTTTATCCAGTCAACGAGAGCGGAACGGTCTAAAAACGTATTTAGAATTGCATACGATTTCTTTTGGGTGCTGCTATTTTTTGCTTTGTGTTGCTTAGGTATCCATTCACCTTTTGCTAACTTACTAATTGATAATGGTAATCCCCTGATTCATTCAAATAAAGGTATTAAATAAAGGTATGGGAGCATTTTAGAAAAATCGTCCTAATGCGAGTAGGTTTCGTATACGAAGAAGGATTTCTTACACCGTATTTGACACTACATATTTTTTAACCCGTTATGTTTTATTAACTTTATTTATTTTTTACTATTTGCTATTATAGCGGCCATAATAGTCCACACTTTGTGATCTTTCAAGGTACACATAACTTTTACGGTTCAAACGATACAACCCTGTGACGGACGGACGAACAGAGTAGTCATAGGGTCCCTCCCACGGAACAGATAACATCTATTCCGTGGTCCCTCCCTATGACTAAGGCTCGTCATGTCATTTCAGCCGAAAGACGTCCACTGCTGGAGATAGGCTTCACTTTACCCAATTGGTGTTTAATATACGACCCCTTAAGATATAAATGATATTATTATTATTATATTATTTTTATTATTTGAGGGGCCAGTGGCTAAATAATAACAGCCGCACAGGTCGATCGATCAGGTTAAGCTACGCTTGCCACGGTTGGTCTGTGGATGGGTGACCATCTTTACATACCGAGGCACCTCCGTGCCTCGGAAAGCACGTTAAGCCGTTGGTCCCGGCTGTCATTCGTGGATCTTTGACAGTCGTTACGGGTAGTCAGAAGCCCGAAAGTCTGACAACCAGTCTTACCTAGGGGTATCGTATAACCCAGTAACTGGGTTGTGGAGGTCAGATAGGCAGTCGCTCCATGTAAAATACTGGTATTCAGCTGCATCCGGTTAGACTGGAAGCCGACCCCAACATAGTTGGGAAAAGGCTAGGCAGATGATGATTATTTTTATTATTTATATACATGGCCAATCAATGTCAAGAAACAAATCATTACCTATAGATACCTACCTATACAATATTATATTTCCTAATAAGTTTTTGATGATATAGATACGAGCACGTAGCAAAAGCCTCCAATACTTTTATACGTCTAAGGGCTACACACGATTTCAATTTACTTTTAATAGTAATTTTAATGCCAGTTATTATTATTACTATTAAAAAAGGAAGTGACTGGAAATATTGTCAGTGTTTTAAAGGTCAAAAATTGTATCAAAATAACCACGGCTTCAATTCTGGTCAAGATTCGGAGCTGATTACGATAAACTGGAAATGTACTTCCTTATAAGTGATTGTTTACAAAAACATTAACAAATTCTTGAGGTGAATATATTAAGGTAAACAATAATATAAACCACCGATCTATTCTGTAAAAAATGCTCGTTTAAACATAAGTGAAGTGAGCTTGAAGTGAGCTGTCACGGGCCTAGCATTAGTATCATCCTGGTGGGATGACAGTTCACTTCAAGCTCACTTCACCTCGGTTTTCACGATGAGGTTTTTACAGAATACCACTAACAGCCGTGCGATTCTGTAACCATCTCAACGTGAAAGCTTGGGTGAAGTGAGCGTGGAGTGAACTGTCATTCGCTAGGGATTAACACTATTAAATGCTCACTTCACTTATGATTTCACGGTGAGATTTTTCCAGAATCGACCGGCAGGTGTACATATTTCCGAAAACTTTAGATGTAGCTAACTAAATCCTTTACTACTTCCTACATTATTTTGGTTTATGACATATAGCATAATCAGGCTATAATATTCCCACTGCTGGGACACAGGCTTCCTCTCTATGAGAGAGAGTGGGCCATAATCCACCACGTGGTCCCAGTGCGGGTTTGTAGATGTCATATGTCTTCGAATTTTTGGTTCTAGGGCATGCCGAATTTCTCACGATGTTTTCCTTCACTGTTTTCACGACCTACAACTCGTAAGTCAGGGTCCATACCATTGGGCCGACACTGCTCTATGATGTATTTATACAAAATAATTATAATTAAGTACATTGAAGTTTGATACATTTCATTGTGTAATGTTCATCTGGTAACGAACTTCTAATGATGACACAATCATAGGACTCCGATGCGCTGAAGACCGATTTAGCGTAGCCTAAACAAGTAGCCAAATAACTAATTGAAGAAACAAAGATTGTAACTTACTTAGATCGATAAATGATTTATTTCTGTACGTAGGTTTGCACAAACACTTTTACACGTCAGTCATTTTTCTAAAACTAGATGAGGTCGGCGTTTCCTGTCTGACTTCTCTGAGAAGAAAGGCTGAAATGAACTCAGAGGTCATAGTCTCTTTTAAAGTTCAGACGTAATCTTGGTTATGTGAAGACCGTACATATTGTTAATTGCAGTTTAAAGATCAATAATAATAATATATAATCATTAATACAGAAAATGTGATATAAGAAATTATTTAGTCATAGATTTTACTCATTTCCACTTTGTAAAGGGTTCGGCATAAAAGATACGGCAAAGCTCAACATTGATACACATTATAGTGTAACGAAGTACGTACGCAGTTATGCGCTAGCACAGACCTAGGTTTTAGAAACTATTTAATTACTATAACATATAATCGAAACAACCTCAGCAGTCACGTTTATTTGATTCCTCAACTACTTATGATTTATTAAGGTGCTAACCTGAATACGTCACATCACAACGAAATATAGCATTACCAACATTGTTTAACAACATAATTTGACCAAATTGCAGGCACATCAAGTATTAGATTATGATTTATTTTTACCTAACATCCGGATTATACCTAAAATGTTATTAGCAAATATCCTTACAGAAAATAGCATTTGGATTCCGGTATGACTTAACAACATGATATCCTGATATACAACTTTAAAAATCGATTACAAAAATCAGAACATAATATCACGGCTTGTTTCCCGAACGCTTAGGCAGAATGTACCCGTAGTTGTTATACCCACATTTAGCCAGTTATGCTTAAGTCCCACGTAATAGACCATAGAACTCATCCATCGCTTTCCATCAGGCGTGATCGAAGTCAAGAGCGGGCCCACTTAGCAATAAAAAAAAAATAGGGGGCAAGCTTGGCCATCAACTGTGCACAAATCCAGAATCCGGACTGCTACGGAGAAATTCCTAACGTAAAATCCCAATAACATTTTTCCTGACCTGGGAATTGAACCTAGAACCTCGTGCTGAGCAATAAGTAGCGCTTGTGACCACTAAACCAACAAGGCAGTCGATTACAAAAATCGGTAATAAAAATTGATAAAATTAACAATCGGTATGAAAATCGATTTGTATTTCCGCGTGGGTGGCGATTTTTATCACATTTTAGCACAAGCAAGGACTCGATACCTTTTCAATGTTAAGTACTCGATAAAAAAAATGTTTCCTGTATAATTATCGTATATAATTTTATGATTTAATGCTATTTCATTGAGTTCTCGCGAGTAATGCGCCATTAGCTTGTAATTAACGAATAAGTAGGTACGGAACGGTCACCTCATTAAGTCGCATTATATTGATTTGACGTAACATTTGTAACACTATCGCTTACGAAGCCAGTTAGGCATAACGTTGAAAACCAGTATTCGTATTTTTCAGTACAAGTAGGTATCGACTGAAAAATATATAGACTGGTTTTAGTAGAATATTAGACCTTTGTTATTTATTATGATGCAACGAGTCAAGATTCATTTACAAATAAATTGTTCCCTATGACAACTGATCTTAGGTTTTTTTTTAGGGTTCCATACCAAAATAGTAAAATGGAACCCTTATGGTGCGACTCAGTCTATCTGTCTGTCCGTCTGTCACTGGATAATGTCTCAAGAACTACTAATGCTACCAACTTGACATTTGGAATTGTTGTAGATGACGTTTGCCCAACTAATTTGTAAATAAGAAAGAATTAGAAATATATTTATTTTTTTGCAACAGGAACTGAAAGAAGGGTTCTTAAAAGTTCGAAGTAGGGCTACTAGGGCATGTGGGGTATCATATGAAAGAACGCTGTTTGCAAATTCTCAAACCTTTTTCCTTTTTTATTTTAGGCCGCATAGCTTTCGACTTTTGATGAAAAATGTAAAAAAAATACCGTCCCTAGTTTTATACGTCAAAAATGGCGCTAACTATCGTCAAACCAAAAAAAAAACCGTTGTTTCAAATTACAATTACAAATTTATTGCCCTGCCGTACGTCAAATAATAAGAAGTATATAATCATTATTATTTGACGTACGTGTAACCAACCGTTTCGTTTGAAACAACCGGCCACTAAGGGCAGGTCCATTTTCACGACCCTGCCTAACGTAGCTAGTTTAAGTTGGTTTAAGGCTATAAAATTCAACCCATCTTGTATCTACATGTTTGTAAACCTGTACTTATGGTTTTGTAGAAAACCACGAACATTAACAGATGGTCTCGGGTCATAAGCCAATGAGAATATAATCATACCTACCTATGTACTATTGCGTAAATCAAGCTTTCCTATTTATGTACTGTAAATATTATTTTATGGCAAATGTAAATATAAATACATAAAGGCCCTAGGTACATTTTCATTACATAAATTCGTCATTAAAGTTAATGAAATGATGTTTCACGTTTTTAATTTTTATGGTCAGACACAGGTCGGGTCACTTGGTTCGCGACGGAAGTTTCGTAGGTCAGATTATATCAGTTGGTACTCTAAAACTGGTCAGTTATTTAGTTAATTATTTAGATGCCTATATAATAAATAAATAATAACATAGCAAGATACAACGCCCGTATTTCACAAAGGGTTTGGCAGAAGTGTACCTACCGTGTACCTGCAGTCCACACACGTTTTGCCAGTTATGTTCAAGTTCCATGTAATAGAGAGCGTGCCTATTACCATCAGCCAGGCACAAATCCAGACTCCAAACTGCTACTGAGATTTTCCAGGTGGAAAAACCCAATAACAAAAGAGTGAACCAAAAAAACCGCTATTTTTCGCCCCTACTTCATGAATTGTATTCAAAAGTGGTTTATATGATACTTTATTGTGATATTTTAAAATATATAAAATTCCAAATTATAGTTCTTGTTTTTGAGATATGACAAGTTAAAGTCGTTATTAAATTCATTCAAGGTGAATTCTACATACTCGGGGATACATTGCGTTACCTAAAAAATCTCAACAGATCCTGTTTTCTAAATAATTTAAAGTCAAAAGCCTAGATAGTTTTATCTGTGGTCCATTCTATGACAAGACAATGCTTATACCCATCATCGGTTGAGATATCTCGACCAATCGTAACAGCTATACCTACCTAGATTTGACAGTAGATTTAACCTAGGATATTACTTACATCGGGATTATAGACAACAGAAGGTAGATAAAGAAACTAGCCGACTTAGCTACTAAAAGGGGAAGCGGCAGGGTAGCGGCAGGGGGCGTTTTTGTAATTTACAGGTCTGTCTCAGGTAGTACGTTCATTGCCAGGGTCGAGGGTTGTTCGAAAGAGATACCGTGGCCCTTGGCACAGGCAACTGAAGGAACACGGGTGGGTTTTAGTCAGTAAAAGTCTGACACGCCCTCCCGCTCTGCCCAGAGCGGGAGAAGATATTTGATAATTTCCCAAAGGAAAAAAAAAAGCTAGTACGTTCAACAAAATATGATTCGCGATCGTAAAAAGTATTTTTTTACAGAATTATAATCATTAAAATCATCAATACAACTCTGCAAATTCATAAAACCCTATTAATTGATATTTCATGAAATAGTCACTCAATTGTTTAAAAAAAATCACATTTACCCTGGCGCTTTCCCATTAAGTACACAATACACGACATTGGAAATCATTTATTTAATTAAAGCTATGTATATTAAATCAACATCATATTATTAAACGATTTTGAAGCGCACACGCACAGATAAAAACCCTTTAAAACGCAATAAAGCCGAAGCCCTGTAAAACAACTGATATATAATGATATAAGAAATTACAATAAATGAATCAGTATTCGATCCAGGTCATGGTTTAACCATATTATCTAGTAGGTAGGTACGTATCTACGAATAATTATGTCAACGGACCTGCAATAAAAGATATAACGTACGTACTTACAGACAGTTGCACTAATGACCTATCCCTTACATTATACAAATACCAAAAGAAAGTTGGTAACCAATTCATTAAGTTGACAGTAGGTACCTATTTTTTACTATCCTGGTCACCCAGTTTTTTGATGTGAGGTTATAAGGCAAACTAAAATATCGACTTAATAAAGATTAAGGTATAGGTGAAAAGTCGTGAAGGTAACATCATTTTGTTTAGAAAGATCAATGTCAAGCCTGCCCTATTACACATATCTACAGGATTTTGAACTTAACTGTGATAAATGAAGATGTAATAAAAGCATACTTCTTTTGAAGAATAAGGACATGATGCTAGTTTATGTTTTAACTAAGATGCCTACAGAACACACAATTACGCACTGATTAAGCGTTTAAGTTTCCGGGTTCAGTCACTCTTTGTCAACTTATGGATTCATCTTGCCTGTTCACTAAGGACTGATTTTTCAATATTCAGATAACTTTTATCTGAGGAATAAATATTGTGGTTTGACAGCTTTTGTTTAGAAAATATGTCAAACTGTCATAATTATTCTTCAGATAAAAGTTATCTGACTATTGACAAATCAGCTTTAAGAGGATAAACCTCCTCCTGTGCAACCCTATGAAGGTTGAAGTTTACCGGTTAGTCAAAACATTGAGTCAAAGTTCCACGCCTCGAGAGAAAGAATTAACACCGCTGATTAAATCATTGCATAATCATTTAATTGCCTACTCTATCATTTAATCGAAGGCAATCATTTCAGATCTTGTTCTAACTTGCCTCCTATAAAACTGTATTCTAATTGATTTCATTATGTTTAACACGTAATAAGAGATATATAGGTCTTGCGGATAAGTTGGTCTTTGTATCAATACAATAATGAAAAATTACTTACCCGGGAACCGAACTTAGAAACTAAGTAAGTATAACAATAAGAAAGTATGAAGGACTTTGATTCAACAAAAGGTAAGAAATATGCGGTCGAAAGAAACAATTATGTCTTTGTTTAAATCTGTTAGATTGACCGAGATATGCATTTATATATTTCAAAACAAATGACGTCACCGAACTCCAAAATGCATCCCGAAACATTTTGGTTTCTGTGTCATAACAAACATAAACACAAAATCCCAAATATGTCTCATACATTTTTTATTTAACATTGCTCACTTTTTTAACTTAATCAACCAAAAAGTAGAACAAACAAAAGGATATGAACTAATATCGTTACTCGTAAACAGTTAGACATCGAAATCATTTACGATCTAGACTATTACCGACATACGCAAACTACAATTATTACGGACGAAGCTGTAATCTTTGTACAGGATGCCGACCAGTATTAAATATCAAGCGGAAACACTAATATTTACTTCAAGATACGCAATTGCAAAATACACGTAACTAAAATATGCAGTGATCTAAAATCTGAAATTCAGCGCATGAACACACGAAACGATTATTATCGCATCTCAGAAAAGCATTGACTATTATTGAATCGAAAAAAAAATGGAGTAATTAGAGCGAAAAATTATTTGAATTATTTTTTTTAATCCGAACGCGCGGCGCGTCTGTCTTCTGTCCGACGGCTAGCCGAATACGAAGGACTCGTACACAAAACAGCTTATTCCCGCTAGGGGGGCAATGGCGAAAGTATCGCCAAATAACCACCTATAAAAACACACAACACACTCAACACAGTATCCAGTTCGATTCCCGACACCAACCACCGTTGAAGAGGCATTATGAAAAGAACGGTGAGTGTGTGAAGTGCAGTGTAGTGCAAGTGATGACTTCAAAAAAGTGATACAGTGTGTCCCGTGCTTTGTGAAACAGTGATGCGAAGGGCCTGTTATACCATTGTTTACTATATACGGTTAAAATTAAAGTGATTTTTCTTAATCTGCGAATTAATGTTCAAATTAACTTTTGTTTGGACAATGGTGAAACAGGTTCTACGTAAAATATCATCAGAATTGACGTGTGCAAAACGGGATGTGACACACTTTTTTGAAGTCAGCATTTTGCTTATAATTTTAATACCAATTCATCAATAATAAAAGTACTACAAAACGTTAACGGATAATTACAAACATTTATCATTAAAATTGCAAATCATCGGAAAAATGTAGATAATAATAGCTACTCGTATCAATATTTAGAAAAAACCGGATAGTACTAATTTACTTTAACATTCAGCAGCCTTATTCAAAAAGATTTCAATCTAAAATAATAATTTATCCATCATCAAAATTTGAACTCACACTAGTACAATAGAGCTTAAACGACCTTTTGGTAATAAATACAAAACGTCACGTTACTATAACACAGTTTTTGGTCTAAATCATTGCTTGCATTGCTGATGAGTAATCTCATGGCATATTACGTCACAATAGAGAATTCACTCTCGATCAAGACTAACAGGTTTCAGTCCAGTTTAACTAGGAAGAGAGCCCAGGAAGGCATACGTCAATGCAACGCCCAGTTAATGCGTGAATTGCATAAAAGCACCCGAGGAAATAACTATGCAGAAAAATAAACAAGACGTAATGAGAGCAACGGAGCGACAAGAAAATAAACAAGGATTTTTACGGAATAGTTAAAAGAAAAATGAAAATTCTAAGGAAAATCTTAGAAGTTTCTTTAATAAATAAATCTGATAAAAATAACAGATTTTTAAATGAAGTTATGAAGGGAACACCATTTTGTCAAAGCAATGAGAAAATATTTACGCAACAATAGTTTTCTAAATCGACCCGTGAGAAAACGCAACAGACTTGTTAGTAGTTACATTCACAGATTGACTGCTAAATACAACGTTTCAATGTTAATTGTAACACTTAAGATAGCATCAAAATAAAATGTTCATTTTAAAGTTCAACTAATGGCGATAGTACACCAAATTCTGTTTGTGATTTATGAAAACACACAGTAATTTATTTTGACCGGTGCCGCTCTCGCATGCAATTTTATTTTTATAAAACTTTGAGCGTATTTCCATAAAGTGTTTTGTATATTCGATAGCCCCAAGAGAATTCTACACATAGATAAGACAGATTTTCTAATCTAGTTTCAATATAATAAAATTTTGGTATAAAAGCCACTATTCACAGTTTCCTGATCAATTGATTAACAGTTTTTAGTTACTGCTAGAAAATAGAGCTTATTTATAGGCTCAGTTTCAGCGAACGTAGTGAAATAACTTATTCAAAGGCAAGCGCTAACAGAATTGCAAAGCCGATAATATTTATTAGTTTCCTGTACAACCCGGTTTGTCTTATAAAGTTTATGTTATTAGTCCTAAACTGGCAAGTTTTTAGATCTATTTTTGAAAACATACGAGAATCGGCGGTTTGAGCGATGCCGCACTGTCTTGGAATTAGACACAGAAAAGGTGACATAATAAAATTGATGATGGGTATTGTCATTTTTGTGTTCGGCAGAGTTTGAAAAAGCACTTTATATTTATGTAGTTCTGCTGCTCTATCATCCAAAAGGTATTCCAGGATATAATGATGTCATATTTCTAATGTTACTTTATTTTATTACCAAACTATAGAAACAAAATAGTCAAACAAGTTTTTCGTTTTCCTCAACTGCAGTTTTCTTATTCGCCAGTTTAATTCAACTGAGACCGAAAAACCGTCGCGTCCCGTCCACAATTCTCAACAATACATTTCCTACACCTTACGTGCTGCTCATCAGCATGTTATCTCGCAAGTTGAATTAATGTTAAAGATAAGTCCATGTCATAATCTCCAGGTCAATGTTTACAAACGTAGTATTACATGTTACATAAGAACAGTAAAACTGGCACATTTTCTGTATTAGTGACCCGCAGCTTGCGATCTTTGGCCATGTTTGGTAGCAATAATTCTTGGTATTATGTTGACGCAAGGCTTGATTCAAACCATGTGTCTGTAAGTACCTCGGTTGCTAAAGCTACTACTTGGTTTGTAATGGCTTAGAACCCAAAAGAAAGATATAGAGTTAAAAGTAAATTAAAAGATAAAACACGTGGCCGGGAGTTCTGTAGTTTCTGCCCCTTGGGAAGAAATCGTGAGTTTATGTTAAAAGATAGCAGTTAATTAATTTGGTAGAAAAAAAACAACGGTTTAAGCTAGTAAGCGCATTGCTCAAAGTAAGTTCTTTGTTTATAAAAATTCAGAACAACATAAATCAACATATCGCAAAAGTTGCAGTTAGACAAGTATATGCGACCCATTTCCTAAGTTGCGAAACCACCATAGAAGTAATATTATCCCACGAGTCACTAGCCGAGGCAACCCGATCGCCGACCGACCTCGTTCTCTTTCTACTGATTAGCATCTTTTCTGTCAAAACAATGCGAATGAAAATGTTTGCGATACAATTTTCAACAATTGTTTTGGTATTGAGAATCAAATATTATGTAAATATCGATTGCTTCGGTTAAAATACTCTACCGTTTTATCATATACAAATCTAATCATTGATGATTAGAACCATTTTGACTCATAATGGCAAAAGAACTCATTAAATATCAGTCAAAATCTGTGCCACGTATTACTGAAATGTAAATTTAAATACAAAAAGAAATATAATAGTGATAAACACATGCCGTTTATATACAATTAATGTTTTACTGCTACCACGTGCCAAAGAGGTCATTTTTACTGTCTTGCAAGCGTATGAAGCTGTCAGATGACGTCACAGAGATGCGTACCAAATTGCGGTTAAAGTATTCGTGATACTTTTTCAAATAAAGAAAGATTTAATCAGACAGTTACGTACGATGACGCGTTCGTGTGCAATGCGGATTATGTCGTAGTAATGATACGTCCTCAACAAGTGCTCGGGTTTTGTAATAGTAGATCTGTAAGTAAATGGATCTGCTAGTTAAGGTATTCATTTCGTAAAATATATGGCACTGAATAGTGCAGACTACTCAGATATTTTGTATTAGATCAGTTAAGGAAAATAGTAACGCTTAACTGAGGTCATTAGCTTATTAAAAGTACGCAATGCATCTTTGTAGAATGATTTATACTAAGGTCAGTAATCATCATTCTGTGATTAAAATTAAATCATTTTTCAATTTCTATGAATGTCTCTAGAAAATTCATTACAATTCAAAATTCAAAACAAAGCAAGGTCAGGTTTGTGCAATTTTTGTTTAATCTCCCTTCAACAAAAATAGCACAAATAAAACAAAAATGCTGGGAAATTTTGAACAAAGAATGCTCGATGCAGGCCGGATTGCACCACAGAGGTTTAACGTAGCGATTTGCGACTGACGATTATAGAGCGGTTACCGAGCCGTTTGGTATCTAGCGTGATATTATTTAAATGACTATTGCAAATAGATGTACCTTATATAGTGCAATATTTCTCAACTTCATGGTTTATTTGTATGTTTTTTGTTGGGAATTAGAATGTCAGACGGAAAATGTGTAGGTACAATGTTAGCTGTTTCAACATATTTGGTTTTCATAGACTTGCGAAGGCCAGACAATTGTCATGTTCTCTGAAAATTACACGCATAGCACCTACTAAACTTACCGACATAGCACCTATTAAACTTATTTGTATTGAGTTTTTAATTCTTGAGATTTACTCAGCTATTTTCAACACCAGCTAGTGACTTTGCAGGTTTTGGTATACATTCACCAAGGTCATTGTTGCTACGTAACTTTCAATTACCCATTTGAAGATCGGGAAATAAAATCTGGGTGACGTTGATGTCTCATCAATCTTGATATTGTCAGGATATTTTACAAATCGTCCAAACAACGGCTACAAACCACATGTTAGGTTAAGTAATATCATCGCGACCTTAATTGAACGGTTTAGTATAAGAAAAGCTTAGATTAAAGTTTTGTTCACTTGTTCGAAAGTTCACTTATGTAATGAGTTTGAATAGGATTACTTTTGTGAATTAATTTGCCTGGCATAATTATTCGCGTAGGCATATGGATAGTGAGTTTAACAAGAGAATAATTAATGGTATGCGTTACGAGTGCTTTTAATAGAAAGTTTACAGTCCCTTATGATGTTATTAGTTTAGTCTGAAACTTTTATGGAACTATATAATAGACATAAACAATCAACTACATAGATTTCGCAATACAAGTTATTGATGATAGTCATTTCCATGTCACCTGGTTGCAAGAACGGTTGCACAACCTTGATAAACTATCTATTTGCAATATTGTAGTGAATATTTAACGTTCGTCAACGATACGTTAAACACTCATTATATAACAACGTGTATGACACGATTTGCATCGATGCTTCTAGTTCGATTACGACAATTATGAATTAATGAGGCATTATTTGGAACCGTAATACAACATTAAGTAATTAACTTGATTTAATAGTCTTTTAAGCAGCTATTATGTTGTAAACATTAGCGTATATTGTCTTACATTAGCGTATATTGTAAAAACTAGTTTTTTTTTTTTATAAAACAACTGTCATTTCAGTTCAGTTTTCTAGATGTTAGTAATTTAGTATGATAATAGTATTGTAATTCTAAATTATATAAGGTTGTTGACATTGAAATGTATAATCTAGTTCAAATGCCACCAAAACTTCATTAATCCCGGATAAAGTGAATCGGAATTTTCCTCATCATCAACATGATCACTAATTTCAATTTATGTGCTATAAATTTAAAAAAAATATATGCTAATAAATGCGTGCCCGCACCGATTCTTTGTCTCTATGTTTCCATCATGTTTTCTCCAACATTGATATTTTTAGACCACAGTCGTTTCATCAAATTCCACTCCACACTTGAGTAGGCATTACAGTCGCTAATTGACGTTTTTAAACGATAATACATTGGCATAGTAATTACGGAACAATTATTACGTAATGACTAATTGTAGGTTAAAGATCCATTTGATTAATGACATCGTTTGTTGCCTTGTCACGCGTCGGTATTCGCATTTGTAGGTACGTACTATGTAGTTTGCGATCTACAATAAAAATCTCATCGTATAGCCATAGGTAAAAGTGAGTTAGTGTATCAAATTTTAACAATTATTCTCCTTTGTTCCAGTTCTGCTTAGTTTTCCTGCTGGTAGCAGCCGCAGCTGCCAGCGAGAAGAAGACGACAGAAAAGAAAGCGGAGCCATTGGACAAGAAGTTGGACAAACGTGGACTCTTGAACCTCGGCTATGGATACGGCATCCACGGGCTAGACGTTGGCTACATCGGCAATGGCCAAGGACTCGGCGGAGCATACAACTTTGTCGATGACCGCGCCTACAACGGCTACGGGTCCTACGACATCGGACAACACACCCACTCCGACACCACGAGGACCATCACCCTCGTGAAAGGCGTCCCCTACGCCGTGCCCGTCGAGAAACACATCCCATACCCCGTGGAGAGGCCCGTGCCTTACCCCGTGAAAGTGCCCGTACCGCAGCCCTACGAGGTCGTCAAACACGTGCCTGTTCACGTGAAAGAGTACGTCAAAGTCCCAGTCCATGTACCCGCGCCTTACCCGGTTGAGAAGAAGGTACCTTACCCCGTCCACGTTCCCGTCGACAGGCCCTACCCCGTGAAGGTCCTCGTCCCTCAGCCCTACCCCGTTGAGAAACACATTCCCTATCCCGTCAAGGTGCCCGTGCCCCAACCCTACCCCGTGGAGAAACACGTGCCATACCCGGTTGAAGTTAAGGTTCCCGTTCCCCAGCCTTACCCCGTGATCAAACACGTTGGTGTCCCCGTCAAGGTGCCCGTTGACAGGCCCTACCCCGTACACGTACCTGCTCCCTACCCTGTTGAGAAGCAAGTCCCGGTCGCTTACCCCGTTGAGAAGCCAGTGCCAGTACCCGTTCACGTGCCCGTCGACAGGCCTTACCCCGTCAATGTAGACAGGCCTTACCCTGTCCCCGTGAAGGTGCCCGTGCCCGAGCCTTACCCCGTCTACAAGCACGTCCCTTACCCAGTAGAGAAGCCCGTGCCCTACCCCGTCAAGGTGCCCGTCGACAGGCCGTACCCCGTCCAAGTCGAGAAGCACATCCCCGTGGCTGTTGAGAGGCCTTACCCCGTCCCCGTCAAGGTCCCCGTCTTGGTCAATGAACACGACCACGACCAATCCAGCCAGTTGAGCTTTGGAGGCTCCTACTACAGCCATTAGAATAATAATACTAGCTTTAATATAAAAGTTTTCATCCGCTAAGCGAACATTGAAATATTATTTATAATCTCGCCTAGTAATGGCCGGGACACCAGCAAAAAGAAAATTCTACATTTTTGTATATTTATATATTATGTAAACATGTCTTGCATGTATGAGCGTACGTGTTCGTAGTGATACAAAGGTTACCATTTTAGGTTAAGATGAATGTAAAAAAGTATGAAAAAATTAAATAATTAATAATTATTTCCATTGTTTGAATTACCCAAAAACTAACCCTGCTACCTACAGACAGACAAAGTAAAGAGATCTCGAATTACACTGTGAATATTCAGTCATTTGAAAATAAGCACAAAAAAAAATGTTTAACTTTGAGTTCTTAAAATATATAAAATTTAAAGTTACCTTTGATTAATGAATAAATAATTGCATAAGCATAATTAAAAAAAAACGTTGTCACTTGTTAAAAAAACAATGGTTACCGATGGTTTCCGCTATGTTAAAAAAAAAAACGCATTTTACAAACACGACCTCCAAAATCACAGGCCTTTTTTTTTTTTTTAAAGGAAATAATCGATCGATTGAGGAAATGAACAAACACAGTGTGAGCTGTAGCTAAACAATGATAAAGGCTGACCTTCACTGACTGCCTCTCGATTCTATAATAATACGAGTAATATTTTATTTTATTCGCGAGAATTGCTGCTATTATAAAAGAACGAGCTCGGTAGATGTGGACTTGAGATTTTTTGTAGCAAAAACTGGTTTATTATTTGGAATGCCAAGGTCAGTAAAAGGCGTAACACACTAACAATGACAATGCCTTTCATTTTGAAAATTCTAAAACAATATTTGCGTGGTTAAAGTACGTTGTCGAGCAGACAAATTTTTCGAACATATGAAGCAATGGATTAGCAATATGCTTCAAAATCCGTCGGATTATAGTAATTTAAAGTATGTTACGCGATTGGGGGTACAGCCGGTCGATTCTCGAAAAATCTCACCGTGATAACTAAGGTGAAGTGAGCTTAGAGTGAGCTGTGAGTCATGCTGATGCTAGGAATTAACACTATTGACGAATAACTCCACGCTCACTCCACCCAAGTTTTCACGGTGAGATGGTTACAGAATCGCACGGCAGGTACTCAAGTGTGTTTTAATATTATTTATATTATTCAAGATGAAATTCAGGATTACAGTCTATAAAATGCTTTACAAATATGCATAGATAGCCTTTTGTTTTTCAAGAATAAACAAAAGTGAAGCTTTCTGTCAGTCATACTGAGACACAGAAACTAAGCGTATGTAGAAGTTTAGAAGCATTTTTTCAGTTTTACAAATGCAAGAACATGCTCACTTAGATGTCTCACTGACGGTGGCGCGTGTGTTCGATCATTCGGTTGCCTACAAAATGGTTGAGCTGTATGGTGCTGATCCACGCGTCATGAATGGGAGCCGCTGGTTGAGACTGGTAAATTATTTTAATCTTCTATTTTGACTTGTTTCTTCATTTGATTTTTTCCATTGTTCTCACATATAGAAGCAACAAGAATAATGTACCCAAGATTTTGTAATAGAGTGCCCTTGCCCGTTTTTCTCCTAACTTTCTGACTAACTGACCGACTATTTCACAACTCAAAAGTGCTTGTAAATGGTTTCATTGAAATAAATGCTTTGAGTTTGAGTTTGTTGCAACATTCATGAAACAGGATTGTATCTATAAAGTAACCCTCTAAACATGAGCAAATAATGAAACGAAATTCTCAAAAGATACTTAACTTAAAGATGTTCTTAAAGTAGTCGCTAGATTACACTCTGATGTGAGAGCAGAGTCACAGAAAAATTTATCAGTGTAATGCAACAGTAATAACACGTAAAGTCTATTTAAACTTGTATCAAATTAACATTATTTCTAGTTAAACAAATATCAACTTTATTTTAATGGTCATTAAGTTGATTTCAGAGTGACTAGCACTATTGAAATAGTTATAAAAATGTTTGAAGTTGTTGCGTAAACTGAACTTTATTTTGTAGGATTATAGAGTTATTTTTCCTTAAACTCATATTTGTTTACATTTTTGGCAAATAAATTGCGAATGCATATTAGATAATGACAACTTTATCTCAGAATTGGCATTGTGAATATATTTAAGGAAATTACATGCTCTTAAACATAACATCACGCCTTGTTTCCACGAAGGGCTGGGCAGAGGTGTACGTATAGTAGACCCACATTTCACCAGTAATATTTAAGTCCATGTAATAGGGGTCAAGCATATTGCCATCAACCGGGCATAAATCCAGACTCCGGGCTACTATTTTGAAATTCCAGATAGAAAAACCCTTTGCGCGATCTGGAAATCGAACTCAAGACCTCGTCCTCAGCATTAGCGCTTGCAACCATTAGCCCAAAGAGGCAGTTTCATGTTCTTTTTTAACTACCTTCTTTTCTCATTAATTTTATCTCAAGTCGCCAGGCACCGCGGTCGTGCGTTACGTGAGAATCGCTTTTACGATGGTTAAGGTTACCAAAAGTGGAGTAAGTCGTCCATTTTATGTTATAAACTGACCTTGTATTGTATGTACTTCTAAAATTTTGACACGCTTCTTTAATTTGGTCAAGTGCATGTTTGTCTTATGTAATTATGCTGATTGGTCATATTGGATGGTTTAAGGTTGATGATAAATTAATGCTGTAGAGTTTTAATCGGCAAGCGAGGGTTTGATGCAGATAGAGAACCTTTTACGCGAATTAATACGTAAACAGCCTGGTTTCCTTGCTAGTTTGAGGGTAGATTTATTTGAAACAGTTAGTGATCTACAGACGCTATCCTGCCGGGCGATTCTGTAATCATCTCACAGTGAAAGCTTAGGTGAAGTGAGCGTGGAGTGAGCTGTCATTCGCTAGGGATTAACACTATGAAGTGGTCTCTTCACTTATGATTTCACGGTGAGATTTTTACAGAATCGACCGGCTGTTCATAAAAAAAATCTCATAGAAATAAGGGCTTTTAAGTTTTTCCCATTTTTCCAAATCATTCATTCATTTTTCCGAGAAACTTTTCCAATGTTCTTTCCCTAAAACCCGTATTTGGACAATTTTGAACATTTTAAAAACAGAAAATAGCAAAATGCGTCCAGCTGTTCTTTAGTGATATCCTTGCCAACGAACAGCCGTGCGATTCTGTAACCATCTCACCGTGAAAACTTGGGTGAAGTGAGCGTGGAGTGAGTCGTCAATAGTGTCAATCCCTAGCATCAGAATGACTCACAGCTCACTCTAAGCTCACTTCACCTTAGTTATCACGGTGAGATTTTTACAGAATCGACCGGCTGGATTTCATTTTTATTTATATTATAACAAACAAAAGACAGATAGATGAGTATTATAAGGTATACTGGCTCCTAGTTCTCGTGTCAAAATCTTGCTTGCAGGTTCTGATCATCCCCAGACAAACACCACATAATTTTGGAATTGTGAACAGAGAAAAATTATTGATCTTCATACCAACTTTTACATATCATGCCAAAATAAATCACCACTTTTCAAGTGAAAACTCCTTTAGGCGCACTTTGCGCTCTTTTTGAACAGTAAACGAAACTGAACCGTCACGCATGGGTCGGTGACGGTGAACCTGGCTTCAGTCGTAAGTTTTCATTCCTATCGTGTGGTGACAAGCACAAACCCTTTTTTTATCTTCCGCGTAATTCCTTATCGATGCAGGCAACAATATAAGACGTGTTAAGTCACACAAATTACACAGTTTCTCAGCCATTGCACATCTAACTTCAACTCACATGTTCGTGTGTATGTACATATGTATTAAAATGTTACTACACGGCACAAAGCATTCTTTGTCCCATTGTTATTTACGTGCTCACACGCAGTCGTGAGCACACGAGGAAGAAAAAACGTGCACACAATAGAGTAAAAAAAATATTTTGATAATTACGTTTGAATATTAATTAGGCTTTTAATTGGATATCTCGATTAGTGAAGGATAATGATTATGCAATTGTTAATAATTTAGCCATTGCTCTCAAATGTTGAACGAAAACATCTTAAGGAAACCGGCATGTCTTTGAACCGAAAATTCTAAGACAGATGACATCTACCATCTCGCACTAAGCACGCGTGGTATGTTATGGTCCACTTCTTCTCAAAGAGAGGAGGCCTGTGTCCCAGCTGTGGGGACAATATAAGCTGAGTATGCTAATAATGCGCTAAATGATGAATAATGTGCTAGATGGACGGACGACCTAAAGAAGGTGGCTGGGGTAGACTGGATGCGGAAGGCGGAGGACAGGGTGTTGTGGCGCAGTCTGGGAGAGGCCTATGTCCAGCAGTGGACTGCGATAGGCTGAGTTGATTGATTGATTGATGCTAATAATAATAATAATAAAATAATAATAATAGTATTCCACAACTTTCACACAACGCCATCTAGTCCCAAACTAAGCAGAGCTTGTGCTATGGGTACTAGACAACTGATAAACATACATATATATTTCTAAATACATACATATTATAGATAAATTATTAATTATTTGAAACTTTAAAGAATTTATTCATACGATTATAAACCTTTTTGTTTTCTTTCGCTACTTACGCCAGATTAAAAGAAAAAGGTAACTACTAGGTATGCTCATTTCCTTTATTAGGTTAGCACTTAATTACCTACATAGCTTTATTAAGCCCAGCCTATTTTGTAATAACAAGACCATGAAACAAATTATGATCCAATTTCTACAAACTGATGACTTATCTACAAATTACTGCAAACAAGGAAATGAAAAGTAACTTTAATTACTCGTATCAAACTGGAATCAGCCGCAAACCACATTGCCCAATGATTTAGAGACAAAATGCAACCGTAATTGCTAGTGTGCAAAAATTATAGTGTATACCTCGCATTGTCCGCCAGTGTAGTGTATTTGCAAGTTACATGGGAAAAGCTTTAATCCGTTGTTTTCATTGCGAAAGAGGTCGGTAGCGCAATGTGATAAAGTAAACACAGACGGTTTTATATGCGCTGAAACTGGAGCAGGGGAGCTGAATGAAGGTTTTTTAAGTCATGAGAAGCCTTTTTATGAACTTGAGTAATGAGTTAAGCTTCGGTTTCCTAAGAAAAAGGTGAACGGTTACACAATAATGGCTGTCTTTATAGAGCGATTTTTAACACCCTAATGGCAAATACTGATGAAAATTATAGATTTTTACGATCAACGTTGTAATATTTTACTAAACCAAAGCTTTAGTAAAGAAAAAATGTAAATAAACATACGAATATTAAATGTATCAAACCGTCACCCTCCAATCGAATCATAAGACGAAATAGTCCTTAATATTCCTCCAATGGAAAAGATCAATTAGAGGTTTGTTCCCCAAACTTACTTACTCGTATCTCTTTCTAGAATTGAAACCTAAAGATGCATGAAAATCCTCAGCAGCACAACTTTCTGTCTTTATTAAAATATCTTCTAGCGACATCTGCACCACTTCCAGGCGTGCTTGATGTTAAAGTTCGTTTTTTAATCCCAGACTAATCTGACAGGTGTAATGTCAAGTCTTTTGTGCTAGCGGTTTTTTGTCAGATGTCAGATTAGTCTCTGGGATGAAAAACGAACTATAGCATTGAGATGCGATATAACTTTCTATGTCTATGAACTATAGTTATACACATTATTTTTATTATTTATTTATTTAAGGAGGTTTATTTAAGACACATACAGTGAGACAATACAGGCTAGTTAGAAAGATGTACAACCAGATACATTACAATCATCATTTACGATAAAAAAGGTTGTATCATAAATACGTTATCCTATAAAGCACTCTCAATGAAAGGTAACCACAGCTTACAACATCTTGACTGAAGAAAACCTCCTTCCTTTCTTACAGCTCATTGCTATTTTATTTTCTACAGTACCTATAGTTTATCCACCAACTGTTCTGCCTAGCCCCTAACAGTTATGACGACCACATTTTATATACAGCGCCATCTACGTAAAGTGCTTATAAACAGTAAATTCATATCAAGTTAACGCCAGCACGAGGTTTAGAAAGTATAGTTGACTGTGTTTCTACACAATTTAATAGTTCTTGACGACAACGGCAGAGGGCGGCAGCGGTCGAATAGTAATTAAAATTGAATCAGATAACTTTCATCTGTGGAATAAATGTGGTTTGACAACTATTGTTTAGAAAATTTTGAAACTGTATACATATTTATTCTTCAAATAAAAGTTATCTGACTAGTGAAAAATTAGCTCTCAAAAGGTAGACTTCTGTTTGCAGTTGTAGAAGTGCATTAAAAAAAACTTTCATAAGAGGTGACACGCATAACGTTTAGCGCATCAGTCCTGAGCTGCCAGCCTCACCACCACCTAACTGCTGTCAGTTACAGTGCCGGTTGTAATGTTTTTTGTATTCATAAAAGTTCATAGTGCTACGAGAGGAGAAGAAGTTCGTAGCAGTGTAGCGTCGTAGCGCGTAGCACTGCTTTTTTCATATTTTTCTTCGGGATAGCCTTGTCTCCTTCCTCAATGTATAACAAGCTACTCTAAGATTAGTATGGTTTTAAAACTAAGAATATTTTTTTAAAGAACGTGTTTAAAATCGCGAAAACTTTAAAATCATTATTTCACATGTAGAACTTTAAAAGCGATCTCCTATGCACGTTCTTATGTAAATAGATACCCTAACATGCGAGAACTCAAAGATTCGCTTTCACTTTAAGAATAAGTTTAATTATTATAAAAATAAACAATAAAATTTGACAGACATAACTCATACATAATCATACCACACTTTTTACTCTTAAATAATACAAATAGTGATTTGAGGAAAACGTGAAACGAATTTATGACGCCCACATAATAGACAATCAAATCAGGAATCAGAAGGTTTTAGAAGAAGGAATAGAGATTCACCATATGCAGTCTTGCATTTGTGACAGACTGCTTTCCATATTTTGCAGATGAATATGTTACAAGCAACGATTGTTAATAGCTATAATTCCATCATAGAGATAACTTACATTGAAATATACAAGGTAGTTTTTCTTTCCTTTTCCTAGCTACTTTGAAATAATTCAAAGACAGTCTGTGAAATTTCTTGCCCATTCTTCTCCTGATGAACCTACTACGCCTTGAAATGGGCAACTAGCTTCATCTTTCTGACTGACCGACCCCTTGACAATTCAAAAGTGCCTGTAATTGGTTTAGTTGAAATAAATGCTTTGAGTATAAGGTGACAGAGTTCAATTCCCTTTTCTTGCAGAGAAAAATCTGTACCTAGTTACTGTTTTAGAGCCTAATACTATACAATCAAAGTCATCAGCACCCGCTAGTAAAATAAATACTATATTTAAATCTTCATCACTCACGAATAGCCTACTAAACGCGAATTAAACTTCTGTATTCACCATTACCCACATGCTAACGTGAAAGGAGTCACAGACAAAATAAAAACAAAAATGTAGTTATACCTATATAATTCATCACTACTTGTACAGTTGCGTACAAAAATATTTATACTGTTAGAGAAATTATGAAGCAATATTAGTAAGTAAGAATCGTAGCAGGAGGCTTTCGGTAATTTCTGCGTAGCCTCATGGGCAGAAGGCGTCAATTTCTATATGTATGTAATTTTTAAAAATCAAGCTTTTAATCGTAGTATCTGGACGTTAACCCCCTTATTAATAAACCCGGAGTATAGACTAAAGAACAAAAATAGTTGAAATGTGGCATAACATAACTGTTGTTGAGTTTAGTTGCACATAGAGCCATGGAGCGCTTCATGCTCGGCATAATACTTAAAAGACCGAGTTCCAAACGTCGATATCCGAATACGTACGACAGTATTCTATATCGGAAAACGAGTTATGGCACTCAAATACAGTTAGTTGCCCAGGGCATCTGGCAAAACGCAGTGATGACAGGTGGAGTAAGGCAATGATCGAGTGGCGTCCAAGGACTGGAAGACGAAGCATTAGTCGAACGGTGGTGAAATGGGCAAACGACATAATTGCCATCGTGAGTAGAACCTGAATGAGGCTGACATAGGAGCGTAATGCTACAGGAGAAAATATTTGATGAATTTTAAAGAAGTATAAATCTTTCTGCACGTGAGTGTACAGTTGTGCAAACCAAAAATGTGTGTGTGTGCAATAATTTATTAATGTGTATGCTTAACACTTGATACATTATAATAACGGCGGCTTGACGCAAGCAGTTACGACATCTTGAAACAAAAATTGTATGAGTTACATTTTTTTTCATTTTGTTGTTGATTTTGCGACACTAACTGGTTTATTTTTACTAGAAGGTTTATGTTGCAAATATTCTTATAGGAAACCGGTATTCATTAAAAACTAAAGTGATAGGATAAAAGATTCATCACAGTCCGGCCATCGTGAGAATGCATTCCTGACACCTGTCAGTGCAACAATTTTAGTAGCTAATAAAGATCAAATTCGCAAAACACGTTATCGTTTGTATAAAACTGACAGGTGTCAAGAAAGCATTCTCTCGTCAGCTGCACTGTAATTTTGTTTAATGTTTGAGTAAATCATTTTATTTGGTACGATGTTGGTGATTGGATTTTTTTTTTTATTATTTTAACATTTTCGTTACAGAAAAATAATTTTAATTAAAGTTGATTTATACATATAATAACTTTTGGAGCTGTGGAAAACAATTTTTACTGTGGCTTCTAAAGGGAATACAATATTTCAAGACAAGACTCATTAATCTTGAGATTTGGATTACGACTTAATATTGATAGATTCGGTAATGATGTAAAAAATAAATTCTATCCGTCATAATTCAGAAGCTGAGACTTAATTATTTTCATCAATTCGGCTATAAATCACAAAATATAAACCAATCGAACAAAAATTATATCAAAATCAAATAATTTAAAAAGATGAACTTCCTTTGAAGTCGTAAGCGGATTTGCGGTTAGATTATTAATTTAAAGCTTTATTTCAACCGTAACATTTAGAAAGTATGCACACACGCCTTCGTTCTTCGTCACTTAACTTTAGTGTCTACGTAGACACACTTAAGTGAAGGTTTTATATCAAAGTTCCCTTTTGAATGATGTAGCAATAATAATAATAATAACGCCAGTTCTAGATTGGCCAACTGCAAGGAAAAAGCCAGGAGAACCCATTGCTAATAGCCCTTGCTCTGCCCTTGCATCTCACGAAGTCTTCCCTTACCTCAAGGGCGATGCGCTAAGGTAGACCGCGAAATTCAAATTTACTTACGCTTTATGCAATCTGCATGTCAGTGTCGGCTTGTATATTGATTAAAAAAATGTTTCACGACCGTAAAAAATATGGCTTTACAGAATTATAATCATTACAATCAGCAGTAAAACTCCTTAAATTAGAATTGGCCTCTAATGACTTCACGAAATATTCATCTGCCTAGCCTTTTCCCAACTACGTTGAGGTCAGCTTCCAGTCTAACCGGATGCAGCTGAATACCAGTATTTTACACGGAGCGACTGCCTATCTGCCCTACACAACTCAGTTACTGGGTAATACGATACCCCTAGGTAAGACTGGTTGTCAGACTTTCGGGCTTCTGACTACCCGTAACGACTGTCAAAGATCCACACAAAGTCTTACCAAGGGGTATCGTATTACCCCGTAACTGGGTTATGGAGGTCAAATAGGCAGTTACTCTATGTAAAATACTGGTATTCAGCTGCATCCGGTTAGACTGGAAGCCGACTCCAACATAGTTGGGAAAAGGCTAGGCAGATGATGAAAGATTAAGTATTTGTATCCATGCAAACAGAAGATCAATTAATTACTTACACGAAGATGCTAATTATTATGGTGATCAAACGGACACACTAATTCCTCGGCACTTAAAATCCGATTAATATGCAAACAGTGACCATATCATGTAATGCTAACATGTGATTCATTCATTATTTATAGAGCTGACACGCAAAAAACACAATGACAATGGCGAAAATGAATGGTGTATTAGTTACCCTTAAGCCCAGTGCCTCCTGACGAAAACGGCTTTTGATTATGACCATTTACTAAATAAAGCAGTACATTTGAACTCATTATTTATTTTACTCTTATTTATTACTTTAATCATTTATGTATGTACACACACAAGAAGAAAAGACCAGAAAAATATGTACAAAGTTGATGCTTGCTTAATTTTGTTACCTTTATCTGAGGTGTGTAGAGAAACAGTCGTCATCATTATTTCAGCCCGGAATCACCTTAGGCCTCCACTTTTTTCTGTCATACTTCCCGCTTCCGTGCACCCTTCGAAATCTGTGACCGAGTGGTGGCCAAAGTTAGGCCAAAGAAACCCAGGAACGTTCAGAAGAACGTTGGGTTGATGATATTGTCAAAGTCACGGGAAACATAAATACTCGTAGAAAATAAATAAAATGATTATAAATGATGTGATGCCAGCCATTCAACCTTCTAAAACTCAAGTACAGTCAAGTCAGTAGTACTGTAGAATCTATAGGAGATTCTACAGTTATCCTAGAATTTGTAAGCATTATTCGTAAGTCACACGTCACACTCTCTGAATAACTCTTATTTGTGGAAAACAAAGCTCAACTTATATAGGTACACGACTTTCGAAACTGGGCAGCCCTATTCCGCTATTAATTAAATCACTATACTAAATAGTGAGCTCGAATGTGTAGCGCCATTTAAAAGAAAAAGGCCTCAGACCGACGATAAACGCATCCACACCAGGTTACTTATGGTAATGTTATTGTTTTAATTAATTTATGAACAGGATTTACATAATTTTTGCGTGAAAGAGGCATTAAGTCGTACTAAATGAGTTTGTAGTATGAAAAATTAAGCAGTTTGCATAAATTTGCGATATATTATCACGGTATTGTATCTCTATAGCCAATCTGAGAAAATCTGCCTAATTTCGATTTTGGTGAATCTCATCTAAACCTCGTTGGGTAAAGCAGGCTTTTTGGTTTTTTTTTTTGTTACCTATCTACTTCATTACTGGCCAGTTTCTGTCAAAATAATCGTGGATGCCATTAGTATTATTTTTTAAAAAATTGTTTTTCTTTTAAGTATTTGGCTTTTGATTACAGTTTTTCAAACAAAACAGCCTGTATTTTGTTTTATACTCGTAGTAATCCAACCTTATTTTACTAGCTGCGCCCCGTGGTTTCGCCTGCATAAGTCTCGATCCCGTAAAAATATCGGGATAAAAATTATTATATGTGTTAATCCTGGTTATTAACTACCTGTGTGCGGAATTTCACTAAAATTGGTTCAGACGTTTAAGCGTGAAGAAGTAACAAACATACAAATACACACACACACACACACACTTTCGCCTTTATAATATTAAGTGTGATATTAGATTTGGTTCAACCGCTTTAGTTGAATACTTTTTGCTAGACTGTGGTAGATGTAATATTTATTTGAAATGGACATTCTTTCATCTTTCAGGAATCGTTTTTCTGAGTTTAGTAAGAGAAGTTATTTATGTGTAAAATTAGATAAACACTGGTTAAAAATATTAAAATAAGATGACGTTTTCATACGATACGAGTATAACATACGAGTCTGTAGGCACAGATTTTGAACGAAGACGAATACAACATTTAAGATGTTAGGCCTAAGGGTGTGTCCACATCTGGCGAATGTGCCGCGAATGTGCAGCTCGCAAGCGGCTCGCGAGCTGCACATTCGCGGCACATTCGCCAGATGTGGACGCACCCTAACAGCAGTCCCTTTCTGATAATAATATTAGATACTAGCTTCTTCTTCTAATATTAGATATAGCCTATATTTATTCTCAGTCTATATTTATTCTCATTTTTCATGATTGCACCTACCACTGTTTGTCTCTGCATCACCCAAAGGTTGACTGGTAGTAAAATGCCTATAGCATTAAGTCCGCCTCTGTACATTTTTATGCTTAAAGTATTTAATATTTAATAAATAAATAAATATAGCCTTCCTCAAGAATTGGGCTATCGAATGCAAAAAAGTGTTTTTCAAATTCGACGGGTGGTTCCAGAGATTATCACGTTCAAACAAACAAAAAAGCAGACAAAATCTTCAGCTTTATTATTTGTATATACACATATATTAGTTAGTATAGATAATTCATTATCTTGGGTAGTAGTTAAAACTACAAGTGATATTACTACGAGTATGTGTAACAACACAAATATCACGTAATCCTTAAGTAATTCATTTCAATACATTGACCATGAAAAAAGTACAAAAAAGTTGAAACATGCATAATACTCGTAGTATGATTATGCAGATATATTGCACACCTAACCCAATTCGCATGCTTACGCCAAAAAGTATGCTTGCATTTCACGATAACACATCACGTAACTCTTATGTTGAAGGCTTAAAGTTCAGATTGCAATGATAATTAAAAGACAGATGTTAACCGTATCATTGCTCCTCATTTTGGTGTGAAATTAAAAAAAAATACCCTTTTAAAATGTCGCTCATTGAATTACTTGTGCTTGCACAATGAGGGTTATTATCTTAATGTACGCTTTTTACCCGGTTTGACGAATTACCGCCTACATACTTGGATGTGCGGTTTTTTTGGTTCTTAATGGATATTGTCAAATCGGTTACGAACTTACGACTTTCATCTTACTGTGCAATTTATTTATTATGTGATGTATCACGGTTTACAGAAATTCGTATAATTTTTTGCCTGATTAGTGATCGTGTAATGATTCATGTTAAAGCTCCGGAGACAGGCGAGACGCGACAGCGCGATGTGACTCTATTAGAACATTTTTATGAAAACTCCATGGAATTTGTTCTACCAGAATCGTGTTGCACCGTCACGTCGTGCCTGTCTGTGGGAGCCTTTAAGGTTGCATGTACAATCCGTAGGAAGCATGCGTAATACCTATACATGACATATTACATACACCATTTTTACCGTCGAAAGAAATTTTGTAGCTCATCGTAAAAATGATTTTTCACATTTGATACCATATCTTGTTAGATGAGGTGCAAGGTGCTCATGACTTAATAATAACAACCGCACGGATCGATCGAAGGTATTTTCTGATGCAGTGTCGTCGTGAAACCAGATCAAATATAATGTCGCCAGTTAAAACTGTTGGAAACGAAATGATCTCATTCAATACTACGCTTGCCGCTGTCGGTTCATGGATGGATGACCATCCATTACATAATGAGACCCCTTAGTGCGTTGGAAAGCACGTTAAGCTATTGGCCCCGGCTCATCATTCATATGTCTTTGTTACGGGTAGTCAGAACCCCAAAAGTCTGACAACTAGTCTAACTAAGGGTTATCGTGTTACCTAGTAACAAGGTTGTGGAGGTCAGATAGGCAGTCATTCCATGCAAAATAATGGTATTCAGCTGCATCCGGTTAGACTGGAAGCCGAGCCGAACATAGTTGGGAAAAGGTTAGACAGAGCGATTTTTTGTTAGCTGATTCGACTCTACATTTTTGTATGAATCAATCAAGTAATCCCTTTAGTTGTGTTTGGAATCCTCAACCATTAGAAATAGAAGGCTCGTTTATGAATTTGATATAAGAGAATCATTTCAAAGCGTTTGGACATTTGAGAGCTATAATTTGGCAATATTTCTATTTTAAGTGAAAGAATACCTAGGATAAATTACTCATTGTTTGCAGCAAGTTGCAAATGTCATGAACTGGGTTAATTCAGTCTAGTCATTGTAAAATAACAGAACAATGATCTGACGTATATGTCAGGTCATTGTTCTGTAAATGTTATTAAATACTGTCATAAAGATTACAATACTTACCTAAGTATTGTAATCTTTATGACAGTATTTTTACACGTCAATTATATTATGAAAAGAGGTGAGATCTAGATTTAGAGGAGGTCGGAGTTTAATATTCGAGTACTCTGAGAAAAAAAAGCCGAACGAAGTTTAGCCAATAAGGATGGTAGTGGTATCTCCATGGACGAGCCCTTTCACAGAAATCTAGCAACAAGCGAATGAGATACCACACTGATATCGTTATCGGGCCTTTTTGGCGCAGCCGTGAGGCACACCTTCCAGTTTAATTTCTTACATCGGACTTTACACTTTGTTATTTGATTTTTATTTGTTTTTATCTGATGTATGTCTCAGGTGTACTGTGTGTCTTACAGTCTGTGCTAAATAAATGTATTTTCTTTCTTTCTTCTTCTTTCTTCTTATCAGGCGAAGGACAGGCAATGTCAGTGACGTCATACAGATATCTTGAATGAACAAATCGTGCGCTTGCTAATGACCGTGCCGCTTCTGAAGATTCTTATATCAGACACTCAGAGATGCGTGACTTACTAATTTATTTCATGAATGAGCGACACTACCACTGCATACTATTTTTTTTTGAAGTTAAGAAAAAAGTACACGTTTTATAATATTTGACTCTTATTATTTCTGTGCCTTATTGGGGCGTGTTCCCTTTTCCACAGGGGAAAGCCGATCTTAACTCTAAAATAAACACAATTAGGAAAAACAAAAATTTAATCAGCCTAGGGTTATTTAGGAACACTCACATATGAGTCCTTTTTTCTATAATTTATTGTGTAAAATTCAAAATGCCAATTGCCTAATACATATTCCTGGAATTGTCGACTCGCCCACAAATAAATTAACTTCGTGCGAGTCGCCTACAGAAAAAACAATATTATTTAAAAGTGACGATTCGCACGTTTCGGACGAGTAAATTCATGCATATCGACTAATAAGCCGCCGCTGTTGGCGACAGCAGGGCAAGTAATGGACTGGTTTTTTCGTGAAATATAATTTTAGATTGATGAATGCATTTGGTCATGTTGCAATATGTCATCGAGTTTAAAAGTGTCTTGAATACATATATTTTTTTTATATTAAATAAGTGTTGAAACTTCTGATAAAGTAAATTTGCGGTTTTATCAGTGAGTTGCACTTTTACTGAGTAATCTTCGTCTTTGAGAAAATCCTGAGGTCAACGTTAATCTAGTCACTTTCAAAATGTATAAAATGCCAATAGTATCTACAAGACTAGAATTATGAAATGTTTTTTTTTTTTTACATCTTTATTTTATATTTATATAAAAAAACTTATAACGAAGAATTTTTGTCCAATCAGCCTTTAAATGTTTCCTTTCTGCTGGGACACAGGCTTCCTCTCTGTGACAGGAAGTGGGCTGTAATCCACCAAGCGGGCCCGCAGGTTGATAGATGCCACATGTTTTCGAATTTTTGGTTCTAGTATATGCCGGCTTCTTCACGATGTTTTCCTTCACCGTTTTTAAGAGCAGTGGTAATGAAATTATTTGCACAAAGTGAAGTGTCTGTCTGGCTACGTTCGAACCCACGACCTTAACATCTCATAAGTCAGTGATGTTACCATTGGGCCACCACTGCTTTCGTGCTGTCTAATTTTTGTACGTTCGTCTGGATTTGTCTGTCTGGTTTGGCGCAAAAACTGCTGAATAGATTTGGATGAATTTTGACACACAGATAGCTTAGGTATAGCCTGGATGAACACATAGAAAACCCGAACCCTCCTATACAACCTGTGTATATATCTTTGGATCAATAAACTTATTATTATTATTATAGGGTACTTCGGATCGTGGTTGTATGTTTCCGTGGGATATTTCCGACATCAAAGCAGGCAAAGCCGAAGGCTAAAGATAGGATGATAAAACTTGAACGCATTGAAGACTTTTACGCAATATACAACTTGATATTAAAGGTCACTTACTCATCTCCTTTTAAAAAGTGAAGCAGGTTCTAAATTGGAATTTAGTTATGTTTTAATCCTATATCTTATCAACTCAATGAATCTGCCCAGCCTTTTCCCAACTATGTTGGGGTCGGCTTCCAGTCTTACCAAGAGCTAAATACCAGTTTGTCACATGAAGCGACTGCCTATCTGACCTGTACAACCCAGTCAAAATCAAAATCAAACGCAACTGGGTAAAACGATACCCCTTGGTAAGACTGGTTGTCAGACTTTCGGCTGTCAACTTTCTATATCTTACCGACTGTGCTTGGTTAGCAGTTAAGAAACTCCTTCAACAGTCAGCTCGTACAGCTACAAAATGATTAAGAGTGACTGCCAAACTAACGGATTACAATCTCCATTCAAAATAACAATTAAAAATTTCTAGCAGTAGAACAAAGTCTATACTAATTAAGTTCAAAAATAAAACAGAAATAATAATTTAGTATGAGCGCACGTAACGCCCTCTCTGCTATGTGGGGCATAATGACTTTCGTAATTATAATGATTCAGTATCAAATTATTGTAAGGCTTGCGTTTATGAGTGGGTGTATGGTGTAAGTAAAAAGCGAATAGCGATAAAATACGGGTAATTTTCTAATATATGAATGTTTTTCTTCTTCTGTCATAAAATTGATGACGCCATGCATGAGTCTTGATTTTGGGTTATTAGTATCTGTGTTTGTTTGTGGAAACAAGATCTATTTGTTAACCATGGGCTTGGCCAGGGGATTGGTGATCACGGAACTCATGTTACTAGATGCTTAATTTTTCAACATTCATCCGTCGATGCTTGATGCTTGATGTATTTCGTATCTGGCAACTCTAGCGATAACTTTTTAAGGGAAATAATTTTATCTTTATTCCAGAAAAAGACTTATTAGTGTTCGCAACACCTAAGAAGATTATTGGTGATTTTATTTATTTATTTATTTCAATCAACTTTGGATCATACAATTAAACTAAATTAAAAATTATTAATCAAATTAGAGAATTACATTTAAATTGAAAATTATAGATTAATATTTAATATTTTAAAAGAATTTAAATTTTTTGTTTAGTTAAGACTGATACTAATAATTTGTTACTCATTATTTTCGTCTCCTAAAATCCACCAGTAATTGCTTTTTATGAATACGCATTAGGCCCTAGGCAATAAATGACAATCACAAAGCGTTCCCCATTCCTGCGAAGATTGTCAATAGGATTGGCATAAGCTTTTCGGTATATTATGTCAGTCACATAATATATCCATTATCTTTATCGCTGATAAAACATCCAAACATGACCACCCATTGTGTCACCTAATGTAAAATTTCTACATTTATATCTTGAATCCAAGGTGTACATAATACCTACAGAGTATTCTATTCATATCACTGTGTAGGCCAACTAGAGGTGTCACGTCTATTGACGGATGCTTGTAGCTTTACTGTTTCCTTTATACCTTGCGCCACATACCTACTACAGCTGGACGTCCGTACGCTTTGCTCCACATACGTAATGTGGACATCTTACTGCGACATTGCGTCAAGGCATTTTTCTCAACGCGAAGGTAACGTTAGGAAATGTATACATACTGTATTACTTTGTGGAGTAATTGATCACGAGAAGGCATTAATTGAAGCATTAATTGAAGCAAGCCATAACTTAGAGGTCTTGTTAGTAATGTTTATTGCAAAGAGTTACCGTCAAAATGCGAATGGTTTGGTCTGATGTTTGCGAGGACAAAATCATTTTCCTCTTTGTGTTCTTTGGCACATAACCCTTTCCAACCCAGTTGAAATGATCGTGAGTTTCGAGTTTACAAAATTTTGAGCACGATCGAGTGACTAGCAAATTATTCCTGAACCTCACGAATGTGAGGATCTGACTGCTGAAGACCAGGTTGCGTGAGATTTTCTCCAGTATTCTTCCCAGGACCTCTGAACACTATCCCAAGGATTAATAAGTTTTTACTGATCTATGCGCAATTTTTACTCCCGGTTGCAAAGGGATAAAGCTTATTGAATGATTAAAAATGATTATTATTTAGTAGGCTCCGTCCGCGTCTTTGTCCGCATAAAACTTCTCGCTCCCCCGACCCACCGCGTCGCGACGCGTCGCCCGCCCGCGCTATTACATACTTCGTTTTCGCTTACCTAAAGAACTAGGCTATCAAATTCAAAAAGATTTTTCAAATCCAATTGCTAGTTGCAGAGATTAGCGCGTTCAGACAAACAAACTCTCTATGTAGATATGGATTTAAAACTTTTTTGCACACGATATGAAACTAGTTTTCTAAGGGCGGTCTAACCCTAAAAGCAAATATTTTACAGGCAACCTTTGGATGGGCTGAAAGAAAGGAGACACATTACGTAGAAGTTACATACATACATGTATAATCTCACGCCTTCATCCCATGGGGGTAGAAACTACAGGATGCTACGCATGAAGTTGTCTTTCAATCATTATTGTATTCATAGAGCCTGCAAAACCTAGAAAGTATACAAAGCAGCCTGGCTGATCAAAACAAATAAAAGTGATTGCCATTTCAAGTTTTATGTATTACGCAATGACACTGCTTGTTATTTAAGCAGTAAGCAGTACTAAAGCATAACATTGTCATAGATAAACGTAAGTTTCAATCAGACACACAAATTCAAAAACAAAATCAATCTATAGTTTGCACATCAAAAAAATCCTAATTAATCTACATGTTTCTTATAATTAGATTCTAATGTCAATTTTAACATGTTATCTAGTTAATTTTTTGATCGAAATTTGAAATAGAAGACTTGCCGACTTTAATCCTAAATAGATTTATTGGAATAAACTAATTGTTGCGTGGGAACAAATGTAATGAAATATTCTCAATGCTATCCTTTTATTGGAACAATGTGAGGTATGCGAGCTTTAGAATATACTGTTCTACATAGTGCCAGCGTTAGGCCTTTCACGAGGCTTGCAACGCAATTTGAGGAATCGAATTCAAATAAAATGTAAGCAAACCGAATATCATATGAATCACCTGAATTGTGGCGCCAGTATAAGAAATAACATTGTTATAAAATAATACCACACCAGCACCATGTTTGCGTAACATACTTTCAATCATAAATCTGAACTATTTTGAAGGATATTGCTAATCCACTGCATCATATGTTCGATAAATTTGTCTGCTCAACAACGTAAATAACGCAAAGATGTTTTTGAACTTTCAAAATGATAGCCATTGCTACAGTTAGTGTGTTACATAATTACCTCGTTGGATGTATTTCCAGAAGGGGTAGAGGTAGATATAGGGATAAAACGTACTATTTTGGCGCGTGGCCAAAATCAGAACTAACACTGCCATTTTTTTTTTTTAATACTATATAGCAACTGACATTTCCAAAAATCAATACCACAAAAATGTTTACCAACAGCGCTCCCGTGTCAAAGTAATTCAAATGCCAAAATTACAATTAGCAGTGCAAATTCAGAAGCAGCTACTGGACCAACGGAACATTGAACATAACGGTAACATGAGTTACAATAAAACATACAAACTTAACACAAGTTACATTATAAATGTGAAATTGGGTATAACTTGCACAAGCTCATACGTGTCGGGTCAAACTGCATATAATTTGAAATGAACTTTCTACACTGGGACATAAATCTTTGGGTTGTATAATATGGAATGTAGATTCCAATGCCATTTACGAAATCCACTTTCATAGGATGTTAAAAACGAGAACTTCCCTTCCCTTCCATATTGCAAAACGGGGTTTCTAATATTCACTACAAGTGACCCGCTCGCCCCTGATCTTCACGGTTTTTACGACTTGACAAAACGTCGATTTTCTTTATTATATGCCCGTTTGATATTAATTTACTAAACACATAAAACTTTCGGAATAAATTATATACATGATAGTGAAAACCGTAACAAAATCCATTCCGTAGTTTAGAAGAAAAACGCGGTCACAAAAAAACAGACCGAACTGCGACTTTAACTTGTAATAAATATAAATAGATGGCAATCATATGCCACCTTTGATATGATAACAGTAACATTGATTAATGTTAATCTTTCTGATGGTAGATTTTTTCTGTAAGCATTCGTCATTAAGAAACTTACCAATATTAAAGTACCTATATGAAAGAATCTACTGCGCAGCAAGACTTTGCTACAGTGATTTTATCATACAGTTATACCTATTCACAAATCGTTATCCAAAGGAATAAATTTTATCAAGTCGGGAAAATCTACAGCGCCGCGTAGCAAGGCTACGACGTTGACTACAAAATATTATTACGCTAAGGACGCATAGGTTTTTCTAGCTGGTAATAAATTAAAAACATCATGTATTTGGTAATACGGTGTATTACCTTCCTGAAAATGAAATTGCTTAATTTTTGTGCGGCTTACAGCTTCATAAATATCTCGAAGAATAAATTGATTTGCTAAAGAAAATCACCTGAAAAATACGAGTATATACAGGTTATTATAAACATTATGTTTAAATTAGTGTATTAATTAGTTACGGAAGCGAACATAATAAACAAGAGTTTAATGTAATCGATTACTGTTATGATTACATGTGTATTAAAGTACATAAATACAGGTGAAAAATGTACACCATCGAATATTTGACTGATATCATGGGGTTTCCTAGAGTTGCACTGTTTTTCTCATTTTTATTGGTGATGGAATTTGCGTCTGCATATCACTTTTATTATTTGAGACAAGTACCAGGTATTTATAATTCTAGTTAATATAATATTTTATTGTTTAAATTAGTACAGTCGCGGAATGAAATTATGAAACACCTATAGGACAACTATTATATTATTAGCATAGTGTATGAGATGGGGTGGCTTTCGGGCATGAAATATTTTTATCAATTTCGCCACATTTTCCTTCCGCGGCCGTACTTACATACGGCACAGCCAGTGCAGTTGCTTTTCTTTAAATGAGATAATATTACCAGAATACAAGTACCTGAATCCATGAAACGCTTATAATACTTTTTAGAAAGGCTATATCCTAGTGCAGGGCAAAATTTTATACGAAGGAGTAGATAGTCAGTATAGTTTTGTCTCGTTTCCAGAATGTTCCACTGATCTGATATGCATCGAAGAATACGGTTCAGGTTGTTACTGTCTCTACGGGAGTTGTCAATGCTACGCCGTTGCTTGAAGACAAAACAACTAAAGGTGCAACTAGATTGCGGTGCCATCGACCGGTCAGATTGATCCAGTGTCGTGCACGGCGGCCCGATCATGTTCATCGATTGACCAACGATTATGTTTTGAGGCAACTGGTCGACATCGATCAGCCGCAGTCTAGTAGCTTCTTAATTAAAAAATTATGTTATATGGAAATAACGGAAACAAAAATAGTTGTTTGTTTAGTATAGTATTGTATTAAATGTTAGTTTTACCAAAATCGTTTTTAGTCTTATTATTTTATACTTAGTTCTTATTAATTTTGTATTGTTTCAGGAAAAGGCTTACAGTTTAAGTTCCTATTTAAATTTGGGGATCCAAGTCCCGATGAGACTCAAAATTATGGTGGTGAAAATTACTGTGTTAATCAGAGACATTCTGGTATAGGACAATATAGGCCTCAAACAATATATCGACATTCTGGTATAGGACAATATAGGCCTCAACCAAGATATCGACATTCTTGTATAGGGCAATACAGACCTCAACCAAGATATATACATTCTGGTATTAGACAAAATAGGCCTCAATCAAGTTATAAGAATTCTGGTATTTGACAATATAGGCCTAAATCAAGATATCGACCTTATGGTATCGGATGAAATAGGCCTCACCTAAGATATAGCAATTCCGGTGCAAAACAAACTAGGCCTCTACAAAGATATCGCCATTCTGGTATTAGACAATATAGGCCTCAACCAAGATATACTAATTCTGGTTTAGAACAAATTAGGCCTCAACCAAGTTACTCGTATATGAATTCTGGTATTGAGCCGAAACTGGTACTGGACAAAATAGTGCTCAACTAAGATATCAAAATGCTGGTACTAAACAACAGTCTACAACAATGGTATCGAATTTCTGGTATTGGACAAGCTAGGCTTCAACCGAGATATCGAAATTCTGGTATTGGACAAAATAGGCCACGAGCAAGATATAGAAATTCTTGTATTAACAGACAATAACCAAGATTTAGAAATACCTACTGGTAAATAGTTGTATAATGATACTAAAAAACACCAAAAACAACTGATATAATTTTATGGATATAATTTTTATAAAAAATATTAATACAGGTCACAAGAATGCATGGATAACATTAATATCAATTATTGATAATAAAGCTCCAGCTAATATACACAAAAGGTACGAATGATTGAAAGTCTAAGAAGCCTACAGGTAAGAATAATGAAGTTATCGTCAATGGAGTAGCGTTAAATTGTTGTTGATATCACTTTCGTAACCCACGATAATACGTGAGGGGACGTGCTCAGCAGAAATGATGACGGTAATTGTGACGGCCTGACAGCGAAGAGCCTCGTCATGCCGAATACGGCAGAGTGAAATGATGACGGTAATTGTGACGGCCTGACAGCGAAGAGCCTCGTCATGCCGAATACGGCAGAGTGAAATGATGACGGTAATTGTGACGGCCTGACAGCGAAGAGCCTCGTCATGCCGAATACGGCAGAGTGAAATGATGACGGTAATTGTGACGGCCTGACAGCGAAGAGCCTCGTCATGCCGAATACGGCAGAGTGAAATGATGACGTTAATTGTGACGGCCTGACAGCGAAGAGCCTCGTCATGCCGAATACGGCAGAGTGAAATGCTGAAGAAGGTAGTCTACCAAACTGCAGGTGGCTTGAGACTACTTTAGGAATAATTTTGATGTAAATATAATGTGGATACGCCTCTGCCTAATCCTTCGAAGAGTACAAGCATTCAAATATCGCTTACAGAAGCCGCTTGCACGCTTTTTGCTGTTTATCGCTTCTCTATCTTGTTCTTTTATAGATACGACAAAAATGTTGTTAAATAATATAAGTAGCAACTAAATATATATATATATATTTACAAATTCCCAGTCTCTGAAGTTGAGTGGAACTGTTTTAATATGACGAACCTACGCTATATAATTATTTAACTAAGACTGTTGTCAGGGTTTCTGACTACCCGTAACGATTGTCAAAGATCTACGAATGACAGACGGGACCAACAGCTTAACGTGCTTTCCGAGGCACAGAGGTCTCGATATGTAATTAATGGTAACTCATCATCCAACCCACTGTGGCAAGCGTAGCTTAACCTTCAAACGGCCTGTGCGGCTGTTATTATTATTTAGCCTCGAGAGCCAACTTCATCGAAGTACTTACAAATAACGTCGATCGACCGTGGTCTGGTTGCAAGCAGCGAATAACACACACCATCATCAATGTACTAGTAAGTATATTATGTACTCAAAATTTAGCAATATAAAGCAACTGAGCCCAATATAATTAAATAGCATAATCCTAATAAAAATAAGACAATTTAAAAGAACAATAAGGACCTTGGCATGACAATCGCTTCACGAAAACCGTTCGGTGGGAAACGTTTGCGAAATAACACTTAAGAATCGCTCGAATCTAAGGTGTTGACGCACTGGTGAGAGAAAACGCTGTGGTTGGAACGTAGCGTTTTGATTCACACAGTTACCATGCTGTAATTGCAAGGGTTGGGCGAGCTATGGGCGGAACATTATGATACGTAATGAACGGTTAAAATATATTTGTCTCGTATTCAATTTGCTGATGACATGTTGAAAAATTGACTGACCTTTAAGAGAAAAATATCTTTTGATCAATGATAATGTCAGTGGCTTGATGATTGCATAAAGTTGTTGCAATTTTACAACTGCACCTAGTACACCCGCCTGGCTGTTACTAAGGAATACATTTCTTAATAATAGCCCAGATTTTGGAAGTCGGCGGTGTGATACTCCCGTGCCTCGGAAAGTATGTCAAGCCGTTGTAGCCGAACGTGTCGGATTGCTGTCTTATTGGACTATGAGAGTGAGGGAAGAAAGAGTGTACCTGTATATGCGCACTTATCACTTCAACCCGAAACTACAGATACTTGAAGCTAGAAATTTATCTGAAATACAAATATTTTGATTTCATAATATCTGGGAGTCTCTAATCAAACAAAACAAGAAGTTCTATCCCGTATGTTGCACGTACCATATTTTGTATCTGCATCGCCCTAAGGTTGACTGGTAGAAAATGCGTCAGGCATTAAGTCCGCCTTTGTACAGTACTTTTTTTACTTGTGCATAAAGTTTTAATAATAAAAAATAAAAAAAATAACCAAGGAAGTAATTATAAAGTTTCTGAGCTTCCAAACATAATACATACTTATCCACTAGTACATAAACAAAACACTTCCGAAATAATAGAACTATGAAACTATAAATTCTTATCTGTTAAACGAATATTAGCCATGGGAACCCTGTAACTGCCCATTTTGAGAGCATAATGACACCATACAGTGCAGGACTAGTTCACACACATTTAAATAATGTGTTTATTATCATTTGAGCTACCGCTACTTGCTATCATATCTGCAATAAAGCACACACTACAAAACTGCTGTTGGAAATAATGCATGCAAGATGGATTGGAAATCCGAGACTAGAACGGCAAATAGGAAATCAATTCCCGAACCCTTTTAAGATTAAGGATATTTAGAAAAGTGCCACTGGTACTACAATCGACGTGACCTACGGCACAGATTCAATCACAATCTATATAATTTTGAAGGATATTACTAATCCATTGCTTCATATGCTAGAAAAATTTGTCGGCTCAACAACGTAAATAACGCAATGAATGTTGTTGAATTGCCAAAATGAAAGTCATTGCTTCTGTTAGTATGTTAAGAAATTACCTAGCAGGTATCGAACATTATAAAAACGAAGAAGAAGATGATCATCGACACAAAAAGTAGTAGAAAAACACTGTGAAAGATTTATTGGATACAGTCTGACGTCACATAACCCTCCGCTACACACGACGACACTATCCGCATTCAGCTCATAAACTACGACCAACTAAGTCTTTCTAATGAATCTCTTTGCAACGAAAGACTTTGGCAGAAATGTTTTAATCAGCATGCTAGGCAGGCGGGTTCTTTGTAGTTATGTCATCAGTGTAAGTTTCGATAAAAAGTGTTGTTATTTGATTTGGTAGTCACAGATGCCTTTGATTGGGAGCAAGTTAGTAGAAAGACAGAAAGTTGTTAAATCTTTTAAATTACATAGTTGATGACCCTAATTGCGTAACACAATTTCAATCACAGTCTGAATCATTATGAAGGATATTACCAATCCATTGCTTCATATGTTCGAAAAATCTATCTGCTTAGCAACGTAAATAACGCAATGAATGATGTTGAGCTGTCAAAATGAAAGTAATTGCTACTATTCGTGTGTTACGGAATTACCCCGCGAAAAAAGCTCAGAAAGCCAGCTACTTAATTTAAGTTGGCGCAGTGGTTAAGCGATTGACTGCTGCGCTGCGTGTCGCGGGTTCGATTCCCACACGGAACAAATATTTGTATGACCTACAAGTAGTTGTTCCGGGTCTGGCTGTTTGTGTATGTGAGTTTAAATGTTTGTAAACGCACCCACAATACAGGAGAAATTACTAATGTGGGGCAATGTTTTTAAAAACAAAAAAAAAAAATCGTGGACCTGAAACTACAGCTAATGTAATTTTGTCAGATCCAGAAAAAAGAGACGAACAAATCCTCAGCAGTACCTACATAACAACAACAAAATATACTCTTACTTAAATAGAATCACGTATATCGTGTCAATTGAACCAACTTGCGGCACAATTAAGTGATAGACATTACTATTCAACGTTAGATGAGTCCGCCTAGCCGTTTCGAATATTACGCGCAAACAAACCGACAATTTAAGGCTAATCACGCGTTTTAAGACGCGTTAAACACATATGTATGTGGAATAAAGTTATGTATCTAGAGCGCGGACTATTTATGACATAAACTTTAGATCATGTGCGAGTATATATTTGTTATTGTTGTTTTTAAGCTATTACCACAAGTACACCTCTGCTAAATCATTTGCGTATTACAGGCGTGATATTATATATTTTTAAGTTGTCTCTAAAATATCTAATTACTAAAATAATAAATAGCTCATCCACGATTTAAAGGGAAAACTAGAAAGACCTAGGTTCTGTGGCAGCTTTTCTCATCAGTTTAGACAGCAGTAAAAAGTCTGTTGATTTCGTTGTTCATTTTGTTGCAATAATTGTGGTACAAACCATTAATCACACATTGTTACCTAAGCTAGAAATAATCAAACGAGAATCATGTGCTTTTTTTTACTGATTATGCTTTAAATTGTAGATTATCCGTTTCAAAACCCTCGTTAAAAAGTCGCAACGTTCACGCCTAGTGCGGAACTTGTGAGCCTATTACGAAAACTTTATCACGGCCTATCGATAATAGAGCAAACGATCGACAATCCCACGACGCACTCGCCGTGCTATTATTATTGTAATGCTACAAGGAGAAAATTCAATTAATTTATAACAGTGATAATATTTCAGCAAATATCCCTAGTGACTTTCGGAACAAAAAAATATCTTGCTATTTTATCATATTCAAGGCGTTGGCAGGTTCACCACATCTTCCTATTGTAATGAATGAAGTTGTTTATCTGATATTCTTTGAGGTCAAGAAATGTGACATTAAACGCATCACATACTTAATAGATGCGTTTTTCTTGCCCTAACGATCCGACCCGTCGCATCGCATCGCCCGCCCGCGCTATTACTTCATTTTCGCTTAGCGTTATGTCTGACTTTTTTCTTTTTGCTCGGTTTTCGCAGCTCCAAACGTTATGTTTATAGCTTATAAATTTCTTCAAGATTTGGTTATCAAATGCAAACATATTTTTTTCAAATCTGACGGGTGGTTCCAGAGATTAGCGCGTTCAAACAAACAAACTCCTCAGTTTTATTATTAGTATTAGGTACTTATTGTAAGATTGCGCTGTAATTTAAAGAAATCAAAGCCTGACAAAAAAGTACTATTTAAGTACTTGTTTACCTAAAAATAAAAATACCGGTAGTTAGCATACGATTTCCTGATTGCATTTATTTAAAGAGGTTTTTTCTCCAAATTAGTCGGACATACATAAAGTAGCGTGAAATTATTGTCTGTTGGGTTTACCCTCGTCGCTAGGTGTTGTGACCGTGAACATACAAGTTAAGTTTTGGCGTAGAAAATGTAAAAAGATAGTATATTTTATTGCTGTTGTTTTATAAGAAAAGGTGTTGTTAACACAAACATTCACTATGATCCAGCAATATAAGGTGGTATGGCTCCAGTGACTGCCGCTGAAACTATTGACCCACTTAAAAGTAGGCGTCCATACTTTCACAAAAAATGTGAGGATAATTATAGACTTCCACTTTTGTTAATGCAAAAATTATACTTCTGGAAATCTCCTTAAATCTAAGATCCAGAACATATAGACCGCAGGTTTTCAACGTGGGCGATAACGCCCCCTCGTGGGCAGGGGGCAGTAGAAGACCCAGATATTTTTTTTTTTTTTAAACTTTATGCACAAGTAAAAAAAATACTGTACAAAGGTGGACTTAATGCCTGAGGCATTTTCTACCAGTCAACCTTAGGTTGATGCAGTAAAAAAATAATTTTAATGAATTAATATAATAATTATATATCGTAAGATAGGATATCGTAATATATAAAATTACTCGTTTAAATATAACCGTGGGAATAGCTGTTTCAGATTCGCGACAGAAGGTAAGTAAAACAATCGGGGTCCTCTAGAAAAATTCAAGTGGTCAAAATAAAGTAGAAAACCTAAGATACTGACCAATATACTAATTAATTATGTGGCTATAATTGCTGCGGAACATTCAGTTTACGTGAACAAACTTCTTGTCTTTAAAATCGCAGTGTGAAGTTACGCTGCAAATAATTTCCACATGACCTGACCTGAACCAACCAATTCAGGTCCAGAAACTCAAACTAGTTTGGCTTCACAAATATCAGACAACTACGGCGTCCGACAAAGACTGTAAAACTATACAGCATGTAAACCAGTTATTTTATAGGTATAATTATAATATAAGCCGCCCACCGGTGTCTACAGGTGACTCAGGTCATGTTACATAACACAAGAAGCCAAGACCTGACTGGTTATGATGAATGACGACATGTAGCGTCAGCAAAAGGGCACGTACCTTTATAGTGTGACGTTTGACACATAGCTGTAAAGGAGTCATTGATTGTCACGTCTCTAGTCTTGCGAAGAGCGCGTGGTACCTACGAGCTACTAAAGAATTGCATCATTTTTGATCATCATGTATAATAAATGCAGAGAGCAGTGCGGAGAGCAGAGGTCGACCAGTGGTAACGGCTGCAACTTACGAGTCGTAGGTTCGAACCCAGACAGACGCTTTACTTTGTATAATTTATTTCAACAGAGCTGCTCTCGGTGAAGGAAAGCATCGTGAGGAAACCGGCATGTCCTAGAACCAAAAATTCGTAGACATGTGACATCTACCAACCCGCACTGGGCCCACGTGGTGGGTTTCATCCCACTCCTCTCACAGAGAGGAAGCCTGTGTCCCAGCAGTGGGAACATTATAGGATGATTATGCTTATGCTAAGATCAACTCGCTAATCTATTATTACAAGCTTTGTATCAACTTGTTTTTAACACTCTTTAACTATGTATTTATAGTTAACAACTATTATAGGACCGTCATCATCATCTGCCGAGCCTTTTCCCAACTATGTTGGGGTCAGCTTCCAGTCTAACCGGATGCAGCTGAATACCAGTATTTTACATGGAGCGACTGCCTATCTGACCTCTACAACCCAGTTACTGGGTAATACGATACCCCTTGGTAAGACTGGTTGTCAGACTTTCGAGCTTCTGACTATCCGTAACGACTGTCAAAGATCCACGAATGACAGCAGGGACCCACGGCTTAACGTGCTTTCCGAGGCACGGAGGGGTCTCGGTATGTAAAGATGGTCACCCATCCACAGACCAACCGCGCCAAGCGTAGCTTAACCTGATCGATCGACCTGTGCGGCTGTTATTATTTAGCCACGGGCCCTATTATAGGACCGTAAATAGGCTTTTATTGTGGTTATAACATGAATAAAACCACTGATTGAACTCGCCGTATTATAAAGAAACTTGAATCGAGTTGCCTTGAGTTGATTTAAATTAATAGCATCCTCAATAAAACATGATGCAATTTGACTGCAGTTCTTTAATAATATAATTGATTAATAATGAAAAATAATGCATAATCTATGTAAGTATGTGTATTTGTTTTGAAGGCTGTACAGGATATACCCTTATTATACACGCCAGTGTATTGAACTGTATAATATTGTAATTAAGACAATCTTCATTCTTCATACCTATTAAGAAAACGCAAAGATCATTCATTTTTAACTATTAGTACATAATACGGTATCATGAGTACAATTCTGCGAAAATGACTTTCCTACCTATTGAATTCGTGTCTTAGCAGTCTCGTGTTTTACCCGACAGTAGCAAAGCCCCACAGGAAGGTAATGTTTTAAAAAAGACTTACGGAACTGCTAGTCCAAAATGTTTTAAGTTCAATATCAAATAAATTTAAGTCTATGTCGTAAGATAAAATATATACACTGACTGAATAAACTAAAAAAAACTATTAAAAAAAAATATAATATCCTAACTAAAACTACAATACACTACAACAAACTTAAATATGGCGTAAGGTTTAGATTAAACATGCATCAACGTAGCTACACAAAAAAAAAAATTCGACGTCTTCATTCAATGTCACATTACTGAAGATTCTAAAACAGATGCCATCGCAGGAACAAGATGGAAAGATAAAACATACTCGAACGTATGTAAGCTATGCGATAAAAATAACTTCCGTTCGTGAAACAAAGGATTTTCCAAATTCACACACTGATTTCAAAAATATAAGAAACAATTAGCAAGCATACAAAGGTCATATTAAACGTCAAAATTGAAATAATTTATAGTCATTTTATACAAAGTAAAATATTTCGTGAAAATGATATTTACGAAAAAGATTATGTTTAAAGTGATTGGGTTGACAAGATGTCATTGAGAGATGAATCGTTTCGGACTTCTGAATTTACAAAATGGATTTTATGTTTCGTAACCTATTGGCTTTGCCATTCTTGCATTTTTGCAGATGTGTCATCGTTAATCCCCCAAATAAATTATGCATGTTACGAGCAAGGTAAGGATACAAATAAATGAAAAATATTTAAGAAAATAATCGTGTTTATTTGTCTTTGGCTTGGGCACGGTAGCTGAGCTGACTGCCTAGGATGCACGGGACGTTCAATAGTACCGCCATATGTACAGGCTTTGCCATACCAATTTGAAGTGGTGTAGCACTTCAGATGAGTAATCTTTTATTTTCGTGATTTCTTTTGCATACTCGTATAGAGGCATATTTTCTGCATATTGGAGACTGGTTAATAATCCTCTTATAAAATCAGCCTATCATGTTCCCACTGCTTGGAACACAGGCCTCTCGGTGAGAGAGAGTGGGCCGTAATCCACCACGCGGACCCAGTGCGGTTTGGTAGATGTCACATCTCCGATTTTTTTTGTTCTAGGATATGCCGGTTTCCTCACGATGTTTTGTTTCGCCTGTCTGGGTTCGAACCTACAATTTACAACTCGTAAATTGCCGCCGTGCCGTTACTACTGGGCCACCACTGTTCTATAGTTAGTATAACCTTGTTTTTTTTTTTTTTTTTGGGTCGGAAATTATCAAATAACTTCTCCCGCTCTGGGCGGAGCGAGAGGGCATGTCAGACTTTTACTGACTAAAACCCACCCGTGCTTCTTCAGTTGCCTGTGCCAGGGGCCACGGTAACTCATTCGAACAACCCGCGACCCTGGGAAGCATCGGCCATAGCGGCGGTTCGATAGTATAACCTTATTGTATGATATTAACAAACAACTGGAAGATGCGGTTACAATGCTCATTTTGTCAATCCTTCCCCATAGATGTCTTCAAATTATTTTCCTTATATTCGGCAGATTTCTTCAGCACCGAGTTGATGTCAATTGGATTGGCTCTAACATCCAATAAATCACACATTCAATGTCAGAATCTAGATTATTATTTAGATCACTTATGCTAATGTACGAGAGGCCCGTGGCTAAATAATAACAGCTGCACAGGTCGATCAATCGGGTTAAGCTACGTTTGCCGCGGTCGGTCTGTGGATGGGTGACCATCTTTACATAACGAGACCCCTCCGTGCCTCGGAAAGCACGTTAAGCCGTTGGTCCCGGCTGTCATTCGTAGATCTTTGACAGTCGTTCCTGGTATTCAGAAGCCCGAAAGTCTGGCAACCACACCTACAATATCCCTAGGTAAGACCCTAGGGGTATTGTACTACCCAGTAATTGGGATGTGGAGGTCAGATAGGCAGTCGCTCCATGTAAAATACTGGTATTCAGCTGCAAGCAACATAGTTGGGAAAAGGCTAGGCAGATGATGATGCTAATGTACGACCCCGCCCATATTCATCTTACTTTTATTTAACAAAAATCTTTAAAAGGATGACTGTCGTCCACCTTGACATAATGCCTTCTCGAACTTTTCGAAAAAAAAAAAAAACCTAATAATGTGTTTTATTTTTCTGCTCCATTGACAAGTCTAGTGATTTAGTATAAGATCAGGGTCTTTCTTATCTGTCTGTTGTGTATATTATGTATATGGTATAAGTGCATTACGAGGTTAAAGCTTTACATTATCGCTAAGTCAGGTCCAACGTCCACTGCTGAGAATAAACAATTTCAGCACAAAGCATATAGATTTAATTTAGGTACTTTTAGACATAAGTACGAAAGAGTAAAATAAAATAAATAAATAAAATTATTTAGAAGTAATTAATTCCATATTTACGAAACTGAAATCTGAAACTGTAGGTAAGTACACAATAAACGAGTAGCTAATAAATTAACTAAAACTATCTTACGTAATGTAGGTAACATTATTAATTACACACCAAATTCACTATCCAATTACGAAACCCTACAAGTCTAAAAATGGAACAGACTAAAACACAGACATGCACTTGTTTATCATATACCGCACAGGTGTCTTGTAAACTGAAACTTGTTCCAAGCGTAGGCTGCGATGTGCATTTAGGCAAGCACCCGAGTACCAGTAGACACTATCATTTCACCCGTTGTAACATAGATTTAAGAAGCATGACGTGGCAGACAAGTGACAATGTCTGCCTAACCTTTTCCCAACTATGTTGGAGTCGGCTTCCAGTCTAACCGGATGCAGCTGAATTGTATTTTACATGGATTGATTGCCTATCTGACCTCCACAACCCAGTTACTGGGTAATACGACACCCCTAGGTAAGACTGGTTGTCACACTTTCGGGCTTCTGACTACCAGTAACGACTGTCAAAGATCTACGAATGACAGCCGGGACCAACGGCTTAACGTGCTTTCCGAGGCACTGAGGGGTCTCGGTATGTAAAGATGGTCACCCATACTCAGACGAACCGCGGCAAGCGTAGCTTAACCTGATCGATCGACCTGTGCGGCTGATATTACTTAGCCACGGGCCCCTCGACAAGTGACAATTGAACATGGTATACACTTTATGTAGGTAATCGAAATAATTTAGCCAAATAATACTAATGCAGTTCACCGTTTGTAAAGATAGAGTTGGACATAAGCACCTCATTCTCCTCATTTTGTATCCAATCCAACTACGATAGCACTTTTGAAAGTTAGACCGTTCTGTACAAATATTAAAATATTTCTCATGGACATTATTAACACGATTGACCAAATGAGACAGTGTTACAAATTGCTATCATCTAAATATCCAGCATTGTAGTTTTAATAATTTCATCACTACTGCTCTCAAACCTGTAAAGGAAAACATCGTGAAACCGAAAACTACTAGAACAAAAATTCGAAGACATGTCGTATCTACCAACCCACACTGGGCCCGCGAGTCATTCTCTCTCGAGGAGATGAGGTCTGCTTCCCAGCAGTGGGAATATTGTAGACTGTTTATGCTTATGTAGCAGCTACCAAGACAGAAAGGTTAAAAAATGTATTGGATAATAATAAGCTAATAATAATTAAGCTAATAATTAAGCTACTGTCAATCCTGCTGAAAGTCGTTGTAGAAATACGAAACGCTTTGAAAGCTATGGGTTCCCGGCGAGGTGATTGCGGAAAAAAACCTACAGTAACAATAGCTTTCATTTTGACAGTTCAACAACATTTATTGCGTTTTTTATTCTGTTGAGCAGACAATTTTTTCGAACATATTTTATGAAGCAATTGATTAGCAATATCCTTCAAAATTATTAAGATTATGATTGAGTGCATTATATAATTAGGGTGTTGATATACAACCTTGGAATACAGTCAATGGGATTATGCGAGGGACCAATGACAAGTATTTGACACTCATGTCATGTCAACTGACGACACATCTCACATAGTCTATAATCCGTGTTGCTGTCACTAAACTGTCCGACGATGTTGCGATCGACCCCAAGGTAACTATTACTTATTTACTTACTTAACATCTGGTTTACGTGTCAAAGCTCTTGTTGCAGTAACTATAAATTATCATTTTGACGGAATCCAACGGGAAGTAATTTGAATAATTTTTTTAAATTCACCTTTTCCCCTTTAACGGGGATATCGCTTACGGGGACAACGGGAATACAGGTCATGGTGGTTGATATTGACAACGTGACGTAATAACATATTTATTAGGCATGTGACGGATACGAGTCTAAGTATAAGAAGAAACATTGCGTAATGGCATGAACGTAATAGTTCTAAGCAAAACAAAAGACATGAAAACGTATGAGAAAAAAAATAGAGAATACACTACATTCTAGCAGTAGGTGATTATAAGATGAAGTTTTAATAGATTCTCCTTGCTTATTTATAGAAGCAGAGAAGTCAAAGTCGAGTCAAAACTAGGAAATTTTAGAATGGTCCTTCCCGATATACTTGTATAATGAACTGCACCCTTATTGCGTAACCCACTTTCTATCACAATCTGAATAATTTTAAACGATATTGCTAATCCATTGCTTCATATGTTCGAAAAAAGTGTCTGCTCATCGACGTAAATAACGCAATGAAAGTTGTTGAGCCGTCAAAATGAAACCCATTGCTACTGATAGTGTGTTACGCAATCATCCCGCAGTTTCAAGCTCATCTTATATTATTGAATGCTAAGTGATATGCCTTCATCAAGGACGTACCCTACGTTTCATTGAATTGCACCCGTCACGCAGAAGCAAAGTTGAAAGTCTCTTGCTAGTACTCTTTGCAGGTCATGTCCAACTAGGGCATGCCCTACGAGACATTGCGGTTTTAATAGAGGTTACGATTGAACATCTGCTGAACCAAACGCCATTTCCTTCAATTCATCAATCTCGTGCCTGCCCTATCCAAATTTTTATCTGCTTGGCTTTACACCCTTCTTGATTTTCTTCCATTTTTCTCTATCAGTCATGTCTTCCATTTTTCTCTATCTGTTTATCAGTGTAACGCTCTCTCTCACTTGTCATCCAATTACTGAATTAATATTTGTTTTCTTTCGTCAGTCTAGGTTTAAAAGACTAGCTTCAGCTCGCGGCTTCAACCGCGTGGGTGCCGTGAATTGTCCCACGGGAACGTGCTACCGGGACATAACGTAGCTTATATCCTTTCCCAGGATGCCATCTATCTCCTTCCCACATTTTATCGAAATTTGTATAGTGGTTTAGGTGTAAAAAGGTAGCATACAGACAAATATGCATAGTATGGATTAGTTTAAATTCTAAGCTTTTTTGGGTTGTGTTAATAATATAATTCTCTTCAATCAAAACATAATATAATTTATTACTAAAGCTGATTTAGTAATTTTTACAAGTACTGAGTTGCTTAGCTTATTAGCGTCACAAAAACGCTCTTCAATGAAATAGCCGAAGTCCTGTATTGATTACACGAAACTGCAAATATATGCTAATGTAACTGTAATTTAGTTGTATGTAACTGATATGCATGTTTTGCATGGGCAAACACGAAACAGACATATTTATATTCTTAGTCACGAGACATTAGAAAAAGAATCGATTGTTCAGAACCTTATAACGATAGTCATTTCACTAGTCTCATTATTGAATTATCTTTTTTATTATGATATGTGATGAGGAAAATGAGGAAAATATCGTTTTGAGAATGAAATGATGGATGGAGTCAGTGAAAGATGATATGAGTAGAAAGGGAGTGACTACCGGGATAAGGACTAATAGAGAAAAATGGAAGAAGACAATGTTGTGCCGACTCCAAAAAAAAATAGAATAAGGGCAAGAGAATGATGATGAATAATCTTTTTTATTGGCAAGATCCCATGTTTTCTAACAGTGACTTCCAACAAGCAACGCAAGCAATGAATTTTTGCATAATCTGTTGCAAGCTTTAGGACAACCTACTTGCAGCCCTATGATTCACTCGGCCTCAAATTGAGTAAAGGGTATATCCCAAAAAAATAATTTAGTATAATATTATGCGTGCAGTTTGAGGCCGTTCTTTTATTTAATTACGGATGTCTCAATCCTGTCCTTCACCTCTAATTGAATGTCTTCAAGGACTCTTATTAAAATGAACATCTTCGTGTCAAAATTATTAACTATCCATACATTTCTTCGATATTCAAATGAGACTGAAATGTAGCGTTATATTTAGAAATTCAAGTGTAAGTTTTTATTTTTCAGTAATCTTAATTAGTTACTATCACTACGTTTTCAAAGCAATCCAAAGTACGCCAATTAGTCAGCGAAATATTTTAGCAAATAAACAGAATGTGTTAGAATGATCATTATTATGATCATTATCTTTCGTAATTACACCCTCTTAAAACTTTTACATTTACTGACTCACACTTTAATATCTAAATGCCCAACTAAATAACCAACTAAACACATAATTCACTAAATAAAATGATTAGAATATTCACCTCATTCATAAAAACAAAAATTATTCAAGAAAAGTCCAAGGATTGCATCCAAAACAAGTTAAATCAGACGAAAAACGTATAGAACAACCGACTATGTATCCACTAAACTGCAACATACTCGTACAAGCTAAACATGAGCACCGCAACCTTGAAGCCTTACAAAGGAAAAGCATTCACAGATCGCCATTAGATGATTACGTTAATTATATTTAAATTATATCATTGCTAGCGAACCGGTCGCCACGAATCTCGGCGTAGACAGATATAGAGCATTTCGGCTCGCTCGATTCCGAACCCCCTCAAAAGCGAAAGTGTAACATGGTCCTATAGAGTGCCGCCATTTTTTTTCTTCGCTCGGCCGCTCTTACCGCATATATATAGCGAAGCTACGAACGATCACGCATCATTCGCATTCAGGACTTCGCTGACTTCAGTGCAACCTACTAGTGCAGCATCATGAGGCACATGGTGTGTTCGAACTTTATAATACTCAAAATTACAAAAATAATTAGTGACAGTGCAAATAATAATTAAAAACCCGTAGGGTTGTGACAGTGCCTGGATATGCAAAACCCCCTTGTCCCACTTTTATAATTTTACGCAACAAGGAAATTGCGTACTTAGTGTGTAGTTGTCTGTGGCGATGTTAACTCGACCACTCATTAAAACAACGAGCCTCGAAGCATATTTGCACCAGATAATTAGTCAACTGCGATAATAACTTTCGATTCTATTCTTACAATCACATTCGTTCCAGTTTTTGATATTAATCTTTTACTTTTTGTTAACAGCTCGTGGCCGCCAGTCTGGTGGCTCTCTTGGCCTTCGCTTACGCCGAAGAAGCCAAGGCGGCAGAAAAAGAAGTGGCAGTGACCGATAACAAGGAAGCTGCGGCGGACGAAAAGAAGCACGAGAAGAGGGGAGTGTTCGACATCGGACTCGGCTATGGACACGGAGGTGGTAACGGAGGATTTGGCGGTGGTTTCGGCGGTGGTTACGATGGCGGATTTGGCGGTGGATACGGTGGTCATGACACCCACTCCCACAAAACCATCACTGTGGTCAAGAACGTCGCTGTCCCCTACCCCGTAGAGAAGCACATTCCTTACCCAGTGGAAAAGAAGGTTCCCGTACCCGTAAAGGTGCACGTTCCCCAACCCTACCCTGTCGTCAAACACGTCCCTTACCCAGTCAAGGAGATCGTGAAAGTACCAGTACATGTGCCCCAACCCTACCCAGTTGAAAAGAAGGTGCCCTACCCCGTCCATGTGCCCGTAGACAGGCCCTACCCCGTCAAGGTGTACGTACCTCAGCCCTACCCCGTTGAGAAGAAGATCCACGTCCCTGTCAAGGTTCATGTTCCCGCTCCTTACCCAGTTGAGAAGAAAGTACCTTACCCCGTAAAGGTCCCCGTACATGTGCCCCAACCCTACCCCGTGTACAAGGAAGTGCCCTACCCCGTCAAGGTTCCCGTCGACAGGCCTTACCCCGTGCACATCCCCAAGCCTGTGCCTTACCCAGTTGAGAAGGCCGTACCCTACCCCGTAGAGAAGCCTGTCCCCTACCCCGTCAAGGTTCCCGTCGACAGGCCTTATCCCGTGCACGTTGAGAAACCCGTGCCCTACCCCGTCAAAGTGCCCTACCCAGCGCCCTACCCTGTCGAGAAACTCGTCCCGTACCCAGTAGAGAAGAATGTGCCCTACCCCGTCAAGGTCCCCGTTGACAGGCCCTACCCCGTCCACATCGAGAAACACGTGCCAGTCCACATCGAGAAGCCCGTGCCTTACCCAGTGAAGGTACCAGTCCCCGTTGTTGTCGGTCACGGACACGGCCACGGATATGGCCATCATGATAGCTACTAAGGCTGCAGGGAGCAGTTACGTCTGAATGTGATACATAAATATAAGCTTAGCACTAATACGAACGGGGGACGTGAAATACCCCGGCAATGGATAGTGGTCGTGTTACCAGATCCAAGGAACTCGTATTCCACGACCCGCGATCGAGCGCACTGAACTAAATACTCTATTAGTCTACTTTTTGTTATTTTTTTTTAATCGGTTGAAGTTACGTTTGAGTTTATGTACCTGTTATAGTAAGACGAAAAAATGATGTTTTTGAATTTCCCTTAATTTTGGATGAACGAACTGACTGTGAAAATAAATGGCCACGCCAATTATGATAATTATGTCCGTTGTTTTAATTCGTCCATTGTCCCTGTGTAATTGGGTGTAACGTTATGGGTCTGTAAGTAAGTTTTACGAAATGCGAAATAATATGACCCAGATAGAAGCATCGCAAGCGGATAGCCGCTACTTACGCGTGTGACGAAACCTGGTACATTTTCACTCCTGACAATATACACGCAGTACGCGATCTTTGTTTTGCGTAATTCGCCGCAATATTGCGCGAGCGTAATCTCACACGATTAAAATTAACTACAATGTTCCATTACTATTTATTAGCGCACAGCAATCAATAACACAGAAACCTGTATCTCTCTCTATGATCATAAATCCATTGCATAAAATTACCAATTTGTTGAGCATCCATTTGTCAAATTGCAGATTGATTACTAACTTAACGCTAATCTTTCAAAATCAGTGTTAGGTACTTGATTTACAACGCATGTTTTATGAACATTAAGTATTGCAAAATGTCATTACATGCGGTGGTTGTTTACTGTCAACATTACTGCGACAAAATGTTCGCTGGCCGGGCATTGCGAAAACATAAGCCTCATTTTACGTAAGCTTTGTTTTTAAATGCTCGATAACAATTCCATTGGTATCAATAAAAGTACTTGTATGATATTTTTGCGAAATAATTGGAGTTCAATTAGCATTGCGGTTTTGGTAAATGGTATTAAATACTAAATGTGATGGTGAAATGGGAGACTGTGTGTAATGCGAAATATTTCTCATCCCACTCACGTATAAGTAATTTAAGTGGAATAAGTGACTAGTTATGTCCTTATTCGCACTTGAGTTAGACATAATGCAACTTGACGATACAGTGTGCATTTTCACAGTATTTAGAATTATGTTAAGCGGCTTATACACTGAGATGAAATTGGCAGGAAGTCTTTACGTAAGGACATTTTGTCAGCGACATGATTTTATTTATTTATTTTGCTTAACCAACAATTGTTTACACAAAACATTTAAAATAGATTGCTTAATATTACGTATGCAACAATTACTTACAGGCACCATTTTTAGTTTCAAATATTATTACAAAGCTAAAAAGAATAGTTATAATTAAAATGATTTAATAATATTTGGTAATTTGTGTGTGACAATAATAATTTTTAAAAAATCATTCTATATTAAAATAACAGATTGATAACAGTAACTGGTGCTTCATTTCATTAGAAACGTCTAACGGGCATCTGCGAGTTGGCTTTGGCCCCTCGTACGCCTTCCAAAGGTCCGGGACCCTAGGGTCCCGAGAAATGTCAAGAGACATTAATAAATTAAAACAAGAAATATCTCGATGACGCCACGTAAATCCCTGAGAACTCTTTCGTCTGACTTATAATAATATGAGGATTCTAGCACGGATGACTTACTAGGTACTGCATTCTCTACAACTGTTCCAAAATAAACGATAAAGGGAAAACAAAACATAACAGAGGGGCAATTCTCGTAATTTTAAGAACGTTCACAATCTGATCTTTGCCTCAATCTATCAAAAAAACCTCTAATTTCACTAGATTTTTGACAAGTGTTTTCACAATTGACTGTCACTGAGATATTTTATAGCATAGTATAGTATATTTATATTTATCCTTTTAAAAACAAAACATCGATTACTGGTTTTTCTAATGGCATTATTAAAACCAATGTCACCTTAGCCGTAATTCTAGAAAATAATAGTAACAAAAAGGATGTGCTTTAGTTTCCGTGAGCGATATTATTTCATTGGCCTTGAACGGAATAAATTAATAATTAATTATGAATAAATCACTTTAGTGGCCGTAACCCTGAAATTATCGCCGACCAGATACTAATAAAGAAATAATAATAATTCTTTTTTATTATGTAGATACAATATCTATTACGAGTAATAAAATTAATTTCAGATCCGTTATGGACTTTAACAAATGCATTCCTAATTGCAGTTGAGTGATCCGTTATGGGCTTTAATAAATGCATTCCTAATTGCGGTTGAGTGATACTTGTAAATATAAGATCAATTAGACTAATTAATCCATTGATTGAAATTACGAATAACTATTCGATAACATTCATGTCAATGTATTCAATTTTATGCAACATAGCACTTAACATAAATAGTCATAAATTGCTAATGCGCTTCGTTAACGAAGATTTTTTTTATATTAGTCATCGGTGCAGTTTTGAATCAAAACTCTAAATTATCAAAACTTTTGATAATTTAGAGTCGACATGTTTCAAATTATTTCCATTGTTTCCAAAACAGCACAAACGCGTCTGTCACGTATTATTATATTGCAATCATTTTCCTACTGTTCAAAAGTAAGTATGATTCGGTGCATCTTCACTCTCGTATTTTTTGGACTATCACTGTTTTGTCAATTTTGTCTGTGGTTTTTTTCAATAGTTTTTTTTATCATTGTTCGGTTCAACCAAAGCACCTGCCATATAATCTCTTCACCACCCTTGGTTGACTGGTAGAAAATGCCTAAGGCATTAAGTCCGCCTTTGTACTTTTTTTGTGCGAAAAGTGTAAATAAATAAATAAAAGCATTACTCGTTTTTTAACTAATCATTTGGTAAGTCTTCGCCATCATTCTTCATCATCGTCATTGCGTTCTTCATCGTCGCCTATATTATCATCTGTACTAAAAATTTTAAATAGCCGGCTAGCGAATCGTGTGTAAGAACAACAGCATGAAATTATAAGATGCCATCAGTTTATTCTTAACGATACGTTCTTCGATAATGTTTAACAACTTTTGTTTCTTTACAGTCTGTCCACTAGGTTAACCGTTTTTTGACAGCTGCCTTAGAACGTCACTATTCCAGATTACGTAAAAGTTAAGTTTAAAATGCGTAATAAAATAAATGTAAATAAACTGCCTTTCTTATCTTATTGAATCACCTTATTTAAGACTTCTTACAGACATTACAATAACGTACGTGCCAAAAAAAAAAAATTGTTACGTGTTTTAAATTACATTATATCGTGCCAACTAAGTGATGGGATTGAATGTCATCGCTTCAAATAAATACATCGAAAAAAATCATTTTATACTATAGCTAAATCAGTAGACAAAGACCTTGCATACATACAAATATCTATAAAATATATAAATTATTTGCCAGGATACGGATTTGCCACCTATAACAAGATGTTAATGTTTTATTTCGATTTTAAAACCTTCACAAAATGTTATGCATACAAAACATTGTGTTTTAATATGTAGTAATCCCCATATTTATGGGTAAACACTAAAACATAATTGATACGGCAAACCAGTGCATACTTTATTTTTACGCTGATTTCCGTTATAAAATCTGCAAGATTTAAATAAAAGTAAACAAATTATATTGTTTTGCATTTTATAATAATATATAAATAAAGTCTTCCAGACCATATTTCGGCAACGGCGGCCAATTTCAACAAAGACTAACCTTCGGCGCGGGAGATATTATAGTGCACAAGGTGCACACCCTATTCCCTCGCTCTCATAGTCCGATGGGACGGTAATTAGACATAACCGGAGGGAGATCAGGCACAGGACCAATGACCAACGGCAGCATCACACCGCTGACTTCCAAACTCCGGGCTGTTACTAAGAAATTCCTAATGGAAAAACTCAATAATACATTGTCTAAACCGGGAATCGAACCCAGGACCCCACGCTCAGCAGTCGCGCTTGCCACCACAAGACCAACGGGGCAGTTAATAATAAACACGGCATAAAAATCGCACCATCTTTTAGTCTACTGCAAGAAACCAATAATTGATAAATACAAGTTAAGTATAAATTATCGACATGTGTGCTATGGCGTTGCTACATCACTAATCAAAAAACGGTTAACCTAGTGGACAGTGTAATGAAACAAAAGTTACCGTGCATAGTCAATTTTCATGTTAATCATGCTGTCATACTAATCATGAACATTTTAACCGTCATTTGGATAGTCATTGTAGTAAAATTACTACAATGACTATCCAAATGACGGTTATTTTTATTTTATTCCAAATTTTATATCTTTTTCCTTGCTTCAGTCCAGTACTTGCCCCACAATATCTACATTAGGTACAACTGTATATATCTATACAACTTGCGGACACCAGCCCGTGTTACCTATTACCTAGGTACAACTGTATCATGGAAGTTATTTTTTATCGTTATATATTTTTTTTTATTTACAACATTGCTCACTTGCTTTTCCTATTCATTTTAGACATTGGCAGAATGGTCGAAATCGCCTCTGATTGCCATAATATCAAAATCAAAAATCAAAATAAAAAATAAAATAGAATAGTCAGGCATTGTCATCACCTGCGTTAGTTAAATTTTTGCCAAACATAACGTAAGGTTAATCTTTCACTATGCAGTTAAAACTACAGCACCTTTATAAGATTTTATTGCCTCCTTTTATGATATCAAAGAAACGTTGGATACCCGCTGATCGAGTGAGGCAACAGTATTAATCATTACCTGACATTTAACGTTTAGACATATTACACATCCTTATTGACAGACGTTATTCTGAATTCTGTCTCTTTGTTTATGAGCTTGAAGAATTGGAAAGGAATCAAGTCAAAGAAGAAATAAAAAAGGCAGATAGCGGGGGTGACTACTAAAATATAGATGACTGAAAAATGAAGACGCAAGAGAATCGAAAAATAAAGGGGCAAGAGGATAGTGATGATGAAGAAGAGAACAAAACAAGACAGCTCAGGAAATAACAGTTTGTGGAAATAAAGTCAAGGAGAGAGAGGAAGAGATGTGTCTCATATGTGCGAACAGTCAATAAGGATTTGAGAAAATTGCAAGAGACAGCCCAGAAGTGGTCAATATTAACATTTTCTCCGCTTATGTTTAGGTCAAAAAAGTTTTTAGTTTTCACTTTTTAGCTATACCTACCCCAAACAAATTCATATAACACTACTTGCTATGTAAATATCAGTGACAGGAAGCTGCATCTGCGTTTATAGGGTACAGACGTGATGTAATGTTGTGCGATTGCGTAAACAATGCATACATATGCGATAGCAGCAATCGCAGTTGTTTTACTGGTATTTATTGAAGAGTTCCGTTGTCTGTCTCCGAAAGTCATGACCTTTACGAAATTTAAATGGGACCATTTCGGAATAAACCTCTATCGAACAAAAAAAGAATTTTGCAAATCCATCCATATATGACGTAGTTATGCCCGAACATACATTAAAAAAAATATATATATGTATATAAACATCCGAATTGATAACCTCCTCGTTTTTGAAGTCGGTTAAAAAATGGTTTTCAATGAGACAAGATCGGCAGCAGAGAGCCAGAGAGCACCGGACGTATTAACCGGTTGAATGCCGTCATTACAGAAACAATTAAAAAGCCACTGTTCCGTATACGAAGGGTTAAAACAACATCACCCTTGTATTCAAGGCTGCACCGGTAGTACACCCACATTACATTCAAACAAATACGTTTCCGATAGGTCCCTAACCAATGCAAGTAAAACAGTTAAAGACTGCACATATGCGTATTTTTTGCTGGCGGTGTTAGTAACCTTAGCCTTTTAAAGCATAATGCCAACAGTCTACACCTTTTGTGGTATATTGTGGGATAGGCAAAAACATCATTCAACGAAACTTTCCAACAACTATCTACACATTTTTGACTGTTGCTACTTAGAACCGTAACGAACATATTTAATTATATTTAGCAGAACGGTGTAGTTTTATTTATTTTTATTAACTATATGAAATAGCGTATTCATCTCAACACTTCTCTCCATTGGATTTGTATATATTTATATATTATAAGTCTATATTAAAGTAAATCGTATGTATGTGTTTATAGCCTATTTATGTATTGGTGTGCCTAGTTTTAATGGTTTTTTTTTCGCTGTTCCTCTGAACCAAAGCACCTGCCTTCTAATCTCTTCACGACCGTTGGTTGACTGGTAGAGAATGCCTCAGGCATTAAGTCCGCCTTTGTACCTTTTTGTGCGAAAAGTTTAAATAAATATGCCAAATCCAAAAATTAATCATTTACTTAAATCGACAAACCAGGGAATGATAATAAATAATCGAAAACTCCTATAACCACCACCCCAGTCATCTAGGAAACGTAGGAGCAGAAAGCAGGTCGCTGCTGCCTAACCTCTGGACATCATTAAATATTATACATCAACTAAGGACAGGGATAGAGTAACCTGCGTAGCATGATTGTGAGGGTCACATGTGTACCGTGGCCCCTGGTACAGGCAACTGAAGGAACACCGGTAGGTTTTAGTCAGTAAAAGTCTGACACGCTCTCCCGCTTTGCCCAGAATGGGAGAAGTTATTTGATAATTTCCCACCCTACTAAAAAAAAAATACAAAAAAAAGGGTGACATGTGTATGCGATCAAAAGGTGGAAGCATGCCAATGTCAGACTCCCTCAGTTCACTAACCTTCTAGATTAGATTAAAAAATAAACACCAAGGTAAGACTACGTTTCCGAAATGTTTTGGAAAAAACATCCTCACCTTGACAAAGCTTATTTAGAAACGATTTGATTTACAATTTTGCAATTCAAGTATATACATGAATAATAATAAAGGTTATGAAGATACTGATATTGATGATGTGTATAATAATCAACTGGTTAAAATAATGGTCACTATCTATGGTCACTATAAAGTATGCTCTCTCTCTCTGGACATTTGCTTATAGAACCTACTCCGATGTTTTTTTAGATGGTACAGCAAGGGCCTTAATGATAATATGAACTATTCCAAAAAAAAAGCTTTTTGTTTATAGGTTTCCAACTCTAGAGTTTTTTGATTTCATTTCCTACTATTGCGCCAACTAACTGCAACCAATAATTAGTTAAAGAAATTTGTAGTAATACTCATACAACCCACACACTTGTCTTAGTTACAATTACCCGTTACAGCAATATTTATTTTAGGAATTAATGACAAACTGTGTTTGCTTACCGGCAACAATTTTGACAATAATGACAATATCATCTCCTACTTTCGTTTTTTAGTAATCTATGAGAAAGCTTTATGTTCAGCACAAAGCTTTATGTTCACTGTAAACTGAAAACATCTAAGTTTTCAGTTTACAGTGAACATAGCTATGACAACTTACATACGAATGTATTTTGTACCAGAATAAATTCTCATTATTTTTAAATCACCTTTTCGAATTCTATGTAAGTAAGTTTGGGTGGTCGAGTTAGGTGGTGAAATACCAACAAGCTTATTCAAAATCAAAAAATTCAAAAGTTTACCTTTTCAAACTCATTAAAAATTCAGAACATAACAGTTCTAATATCGGCTGCGGCCAGACGATTATGAAACGCAACAACATAAACTGGTTGTGCACAGACAATCAGATAGCCCAGCATTATTGGACTGTGTGCCAATGCACTTACTAGCCGTCACACATCTGCAATCATGTGTGACTCCTTCCAATATAGAGCTATTGTACACTGCAGTGAACCTTATATTAAGTCTAGAAACAAAGAAAATATAACTTCAAAAGGTCATTTTCTTTTCATCATCATTTACTTGCCCTTATTCCAATTTATTTGGGACCAGTGCAGCATAGTGCATGTATGTAACAATTGTAAAAAAGGAAACAACACTATTTACAAAAAAAAAACGTAATGTTGTTTTAAAACATGCCATTTAGAAATGTCATCAATTTATAATCAATCAGTAAGACCTTTGAAAATTAAACGACGAATAATGACGGCGAAAAAGCACAATTCCTGCATTTTGTTTTTTAACTTTGACTTATTTATTTACTTATATTATTCAATAACACATACATTTGTTTCAACAGGTAAGATCCAAGCTAATAAAAGATCGCTAATCGGTAATTGACCAGCCCCACGCAAAGGGTCTGGGTACCACACTAAGTGTCACCCTCTGGAATTCCGCTAAAGAGCAGGAAAATATGTCCAAACGCCGAGAGACACTATTCAGTATTCTTACTACACGAATCACTGGTGCAAACTTTAATAAGTTTCTACGGGTTACCTGTGCCTCATCTAAAGTCAACTAACCGTGGCAAACTCTAATCTAAACCCTCCTTTACCGCTATACAATTATCTGTTGCTAACCAACATTCCTTGCATTTTATAGTTGTCTGAAACCTTACTTACTACTACTAATACAAGTATTTCTAGATATTTTATAGATCGTATACGTTACCTAATCATAATTTCTATGTTATGTGTTTGACTTTCCTTTAAATGTCATATAAGGTAACACAGAGGAATGTGGTGCAGGTATTCTTTGTAAAGAACTTGATATTAGTACTAATATTCCAAATAAGGTAGTACTGGGAATATATTGTGGGACTGTTCCTCACAGCCAGGGTTTTGTACATAGTTTGTTAAATGAGCAAAAGTAGAACTTGGCAATTTTTGATCTCTTTAGATTAAGCAGTTAGAAGCGGGAAAGTGCTTAGCTGACTTTGGTTGGCATTTAAAAGATTACTCGTAAAAAGTTATTTCAATTTCACGTGTTCTTCATAGTAAGAATACTGAAATCAATAACTGCATTATTCCTACATAAGATAAATGAATGAAAGGAATAACGATAAGAATATAAGATGAACGATTGAAAGTAGAAGTGACTGCTAGCTCCTTCTCCTTTATACTATAATTGCTTCATCTTTTACTCGAACCCATTCACCACAATTCAGTAAATCCTAGTTTATAATTCGACAAAAAAAAAAAAACGTTAATTTGCGGTAAACACGTCGAACAACACCGTCGAAAAATTTGGGTGTACTGTAAATGCAAAACTGCCTAACCCTGCGAATAATACAGGCCTGATTATTAACAAAATATTATATATTTTTATTTTTATGTTTTTACATATCTCGGGACCCTGGGGACTCAGACCTTTGGAAGGCGTACAGGGGCCGAAGCCAACTCTTTTTTTTTTTTTTTACTGGCATCCGCCCGCAACTTCGTTTGCGTAGAATTCGGAATTCCCGCCGCTTAAATCCTATTACCCGTTTTCCCATAGGAATGAAGCATTTCCCCGCGGTAAAAAGTAGCCTATTTTCATCAGGGATAATGTCGGCTTCTAATGGTAAAACAATTTTCAAATCGGTCCAGTAGTTTCGGAGCCTATTCAATAGAAACAAACAATCAAATTTTTCCTCTTTATAATATTAGTGTAGATTATCAGCGTAACATGATTGTTAATTACTCATATAGAGTATTGGGCAACGTACGCGTAAAAATGATTGTATTTTAATAATAAATGTAAGTGAGGAATACATTTAATTAATTAAAAAGCTAACAGACTTAAAATAATAATAATAATATGTACAAGTATATAAAAAGGAGGGCAAATAATCAAAGGGCATCAAAAAAATTGTCTATTGAAAAAATTGAAATTGTATCGCTGTCAATAGGAAACGTGCCCAAAAGGCTGGCAGCATTACCACGTTGTATGGCAATGCTGATTCTTTGGCCAAAAAATAGGCCAGCCCTCTGGTCACGTGAATAGTCGACCATCCGCTTGGCGATAAATAATAGGTGGGCACTTGGACCCCATGGCCCTAGTGTTTCAACCCCAAATGGCCCTAGTGTTTCAACCCCAAATGGCCCTAGTGTTTCAACCCCAAACGGCTCGAACAAATAAATTCCAAAGAGGAAAGTCATGTTGTCACCAGCTGTTTTAGAACCCAATGGCTTGGCGCGCGACGATGGGAAGAGACCTGACGGAATGACCATAATGCCTTGGAAGGTAGGTAGGCCCTTGGTGTGGGATGCAACGTGTGTCGACACCCTTGCGCCATCCCATCTTCCAAGCACGGTGGGCTGTGCTGGTGCGGCTGCTGCAGGTGCGGAAAACCTCAAACGGCACAAATACTCCAACCTCTTTGGAATACATTTGAATAAAACAATTATTAGAATTGAAGCATACGCTCGGGTTTGTAATTGTATGCTTTGTAATTGATATTATAAATTGATGAACTGTAAATTTAATACACTAGTGAACTGTAATTTGATTAGTTTACTTCTTTACAAGTCAATGAGGTTGCTTCACTTAGAGAGTAATTGATAATTGCTGACTGAAGAGAGCGTCATTCCACCGGTTGGTCTTTTCCGTAAAAATCTCACCGTGAAAACGTTGGTGAAGTGAACAGTCAATGGTGTCAAGGCGTAATGATAGCTTACGTCAAGCTCATATCACTTGAGTTTTCACGGTAATGTCTTTACAGAAATAAAAACTGTGAAGTGTAACCAACGAAAGAGCTTTGATTAGATTAGAAGAGTACATAAATTACATCAAATCTACAAAATCTCTGTTGTTTAAAAATGGTGAATTTATAAGCCAGACACTGTCTCTTAAAATACAGGTTAGCCTAGTTTAAGAGGCAGGGTTACTATAATTATGTACAGAAATTTTTGCAACACACTGTAATGCCTAGCATAAGTCTACCCACTAGTTATATCTACTTGTGTACATTTCTGTAACTATTTTGGTAAATAAACTTTATTATTATTATTATATTATAAAATACCTATCTAGTCACTGCATCGAACGAAAGACTTCAACGCGTGAGAATGCAAACATGAAGATAATGTCACGTTGAAAAGTAAATAAGAAAGAATGATGGGCGTTTTGGCCGGTATGTCCAATAAAAACCACATATACATCAACTGAAAGTTTATACCATAAGCATCATTTTTTATTCAGAGCAGAAGACTGTGAAATACCGGGTTAAAGAGATATCAGACCTGCAATTACCATGTAAACGTATTAGTTTACGAGTATGACGCTAATGTTCACTGCAGTTCTCAATGATATTTGTTATTGACTCACAACATTGAGGGGGCTTATGGGTAAGTAATAACAGCCATACGGGTCGATAGATCAGGTTAAGCTGCGCTTGCCGCGGTTGCTCCGTTGGTGGGTAACCATTTTTACATGCCAAGACCCCTCCGTGAAAAAAATTATAAGATGTTTTGTTACAGTGATTGCCAGTTATAAGTAATAAGTTGACATGCATTAGAACTCTATTGCTCATTAAGCCAGGTTCCATACAAACATGTTCATCATTCTTTAGTTCTACATAACATAAGATCTCACCTGTTCTTCCCAAAGGGTTAGGTAGAGAGGGTTAGGTACATTTTGCCAGCTGTGTTCAAATCTCTCCATGTCCATGGAATTTGAACAAAACTGGCACAATTTGTCAATAGGCTCGCCTCCTATTATATAGGGGGCGATCCTATTATCAAATTAGTTCTATAGTGCGATATAAAGCAAATGATTATATCAATAAATAAATATTAATGAATAACACTTGGCACTAATAAAGCTACAACCCCATTGTCGCATCAACAAAACTCTAAACATTAAAAACAAAAGACGACCCCAAAAACAGAACCCATTCATACTTTTACCTCTTCAAACAAAAGCGAGAGTAGTACCCATCTTCAAGGTCAAGATCACGTCACGACAGAGTTAATGAGACGACACGGAACGACAGTGAAAGTTATGTCATAACGGAACGCGCGCGCAACGGATCCAATGCGCACGAGTGGGCACGGTCGGGTTTTTGAGGAAAAACCTGCTACGCTCCGTGATATGTGACGGGTGGATCAAATGAAATATTATACTGGTACACTTAGTATTGGTTTCAAGTTTATGTAACGAAGGATTGGGTGTGTAATGCAAGCGGTGATATAATGTTTGATTGGGATTGTTAAGCCTAGTTTGTGATTGTTTACTAAACAGACAGCTGTGCTGCTGGGGAGTTTGTTGCGCTACTTCTTCATCCCAGCCAAAGTACTAGGAAGTGGTGAGGGGCGGGCGTTTTGGGGGACTATCTTATGTAATCTTGACATTCAAAAAGTGCTGTTTCTCAGCTTAAGTTGAATAAGTGCCTTATGATTTCGATTTTTTTTTAATGCTCAAATGTCAAATGTCTTCGTATAGGCCGGTGTTGCCTTGACTCTCGTAAGGCCACTTTGATTTATGAATTTTCTTAATTAAAATAGGTAGTAGGTAAAACCTCCTATATGCCAAAATTGACCCGATCAATAATCGACGGTGTTCATTGTTCCTTTAGAATACGTTAAATATGACCTCTGAAAATACTTATCACTAAAGTTCAAAAATATATCGGTCAACCCAAGCCATCTCGGGACAACAGTATTGACAACTGGCAAAGTCTCATATCAAATGGCAGACGTTCTACATAAAAGAATAACCTCAATGCCCGTTTTTAAAACTAGGAGACACACAACTCGGTTCAAGCGACGAAACTTGAAAATCCAACAGCGAGCTTTTATTTAGGCATTCATTTAGGTGTCGCCTATAGTATTAATGAAAACAGACATGAGTCATAATATAGCAGCCGCTCCACGTAAAATTATGCCTTTCTACCGCATACACACATGTATGGGTAAAGGCTAACGATGATCGATTTATTAACCTTAAGTCCATGAAAGTAGAAAATTTTTGAGTAAACATTAAGCAACAATCTGTAAATTTAGACCTAAGTATTGCAATAGGCATCGTGATAAGTGGCGGGTTACTGTCACCTGGACACCTCAACAACTTATTTCCTTTGCTTGATTCGTATAATTTCTACAGGTGTAATGAGTATTAATTATAATATGACAACTGGTTTAATTGAATTCTCAGATAGGAAAGCAAGTTTCAAAGTATTGGCAATGTTATACATGATAATTAGAATAGATATTTCATAATGGCAGTCATTCTTTTCGTATTGTAAACTTCTAAAAATAATGTTAATTTTTTTTTTGTTACTGTAAAATGCTTCTTTTTTATACTGTTTTTATTTTTTCCTATGCTTGTCCAAAATAAAATATTTATTATTCTTTCTTTAAGGTATTTTCAGGAAGGAAACTAATTAATTTTGTGTACTAAATATTTTTTTTTTAATGTTTGCCCAATATTTTTTAAGCTTTTGGTTCGGTTAAGTCCAGTTTCGAACTGTAAGCTCCTGAATATTGAAAAATATTTTGGATATAATAACGTGCTCTTCAGCAAACCGCCTAAAACTAGTTGTATAAAGTCATTTTAAGTGAAATATTTGGTGCAAAAATGAATTTTCGCTCACTGTCGGTAAGTTTTCAAACTTGCACTATCGTTGTGGCGTTAGGTAGATACTCTCGCTTTCAATACAACTCGGACGTGGCCTTGATACTTGATGGGAATTCCTTTGAAATTGATAATAATTATTGGGCAATAAAACCTATAAAATGACCGTGCATTATAATGGTAGACTGTTTATGTAATGCCACCAAAGAATACGACTGATTTATGAAATATATACCTAATTATTATTACAAACTACCGATGCATGCCAAATCTAGGGTGAGCCTGTTAGGCCGCTCTATTCTTGATAATTTTAAATGATTTTTTATTAAAAACACCTTTTTGTGAGCAAATTCTGAACTTCAAACTTATTTGTACAGAAAAATTGTATGGCTGTTTCTTAGAAACTGTAATGCTTCGCGAAATCTAATTTCAAGACATCTAGTGTTCCTTTCACGTATTAGTAAATGTAAAAGTATCAACGCGCGTACTCAGAAAAATGTAATACAATGTAAATTCAACTGGTCGAATCAGGAACTAACTATATATATAGCGCCATCTACAGAATCACCGCTGCACTTCTAAGTGAGTGACCGCCAGAAAAAAACGAAAGTGAAAGGAAGTATATTTTTTAATTCTTTCAACAACCCGCACAAAAACGTAGAAGTTCGGCGTTCGACCGCTTATTAGTGGCGGTAGTGTGCTGTGGTTATCTAGTGGCGAGTTTTACAGATAAAAAACTAAATTTTAAAGAATCAAATGAGTTAAATTTATCAACTACAGTTCAATATTTCCATTTCTTTTATAAAATAGAAGGTGAGTGCACTTTAATACCTGAAAATTCCAACTGCTCTGATATAAACGTAAGAGTAGGTACTTACCGTGCACCATTTTCCGGAAAATTACTGAATAACAGCCGACTTACCTGAAACAAAAGCAAAATACATGATTAAAACAAGTACAGACATCTTATCAGTTTTACCGAATAAATTAATATGGTTTCAATAGTGGAAACGTAAAATATGACAATGTTGATTAAGGCAAGTTTATATAGGGTGACTGGTAATTAGTGATCCTACTCATGATTCTACTCATGACAACAAACAACTTTTACTATGGGACCAAACCTGACATCGCGAAAAAAAAAATCTGCTGTTCCCTACATTTTGATGACTCGTACGAACATAAATGTAGGGAACAGCTGATTTTTTCGAGTAGTAGTAGGTACTTTTTTTTTTTTGAGTAGGATCATGTGTTTAAGTATCGATCACTAATTACCAGTCACCCTATATAATAAACACCTTCCATCAAAGAAGCTTCCTACCAACTTTGTAGGAATCGGCATTCAGACTAACGAGGTAAACCCCATCGGAATATTCAGAGTGGCAAAGACATCGACGCGCATAGTGTAACCATGAATTCAGCACATCATTCTAGACAGTAGAGTAGATATTTATCAAATAAAAATCAGCTGTTTCATAGAAAAGTGACATATGACTGCTATCATATTTGAATTCTCAGACAGAAAAACTTACGCGGTCAAACGGTATGGAACCGCAATTCATTTTTTTATTTTTACTTATTTTACCATTTATGTACACACATATATAAGCAGACAAGAAAAAAAACAGAATAGAAAAATAGGTACAAAGGTGATGCTTATTTCATAAGAAATCTCTTCCAGCATACCTGCGGTAAGATAATAGATAGAGAGATTTAAATTAGGTACCGACGAAAAATTTCAACGCAACGGTTCAGAATCATGTCCTGAATAAGGTAATAGGTTGCGCGTCGATGTCCCTGTCACCCTGTGTTCGGAACTTAGCACAATATTACTATTTTATAAAGTTCACAGTTCACTTTGAACCTCACTAACGTGACTGCCCAAAATTGAGTCTCATTTGTTTTCATTGCAATTCGGATTCACTCTGCGACATCGTTCGAATTTTGAAGTGATGTTTAGAGAGTAAACTTCATGGTGTGAAATAAATTTGCTTTAGGTAGATAACCCATAGGTAATGGGATCTGGGCCCAAAAAAAATGAAACGTTCCGTCATCATGATAGAAGAATATTGCCAACAAATAGCCATTGCGTCTGAAAACCAGTTTTATATCAATAAATAAGCCAGCAGTATATTATAACATGGTACACACGCTGTTTAACAAGCGGGGCGTCACGATGTATTGGCGAGGGTAATCACTCGCGTACAAAATACTTTACGTAACGCATCATTCTAGCACACCTGGTTATAACTATAAGCATGCTTATTAGAATAGGAGTCGGCAGAAATACAGATTTTAAAAATTTGGAATTTTAAATTTGGTAGTGAGAACAAGTAGAGCCAGTACTGCTTAAAGAAAGCTTTTTCTTGCGATTCTGATTAATGGGGTTATGTTTGAAGAAATTCATTTCAGAATTGGCGGAGTGACAGGATGTTTTGACTATTTTTTGTTGTCTTCATTATCATCCAGAACAGCCGTGCGATTCTGTAACCATCTCAACGTGAAAGCTTGGGTGAAGTGAGCGTGGAGTGAGCTGTCATTCGCTAGAGATTAACACTATTAAGTGCTCACTTCACTTATGATTTCACGGTGAGATTTTTACAGAATCGACCGGCAAGTATCAAGGATTTTTTAAACTAATTTTTGCCACCCTGGACTCTTAAGGGGCTACATAGGGTTCCCGGACACAAAATTATGATGATAACACCATTTGTGGTAACTTGGTAACGTAACAAACTTTACAACAAAATCATTATTCCTTTACATAATTCGGAAGGTAACCTACCTAAGCTTGTCAATAGCTAAATTATTCAAGCTCAAACTACACTATGATTTGCAACTAATACCCAGGAAGCTGGACGTTTTGACATTACACAACTCTGATAACCGGTAAAGTTGCGTAGCTGAAGTAATTTAAATGAAATAACAACTTTTTATTATCATCCACAGCTATGTTAATCTGGTAAAACTGATAAATGAAGTGTGAAGCTTGAAACATGTAAATGTCAACAATTATCATAACTATTTAATTAATTGAAAAAAAAGAAAAAAAAAACATTTAGTAAGTATAGAAGCAACAAAATAAGTTAAATCGAGAATCTTCGACCTTTAAATGGTAAGTTGCTATTGGTAAATCCTTAGGCGATAAGACCGCCCATTGTGGCTCACTATGTAAAATTTTTACTTTTATATGTATAATTCATATGGTGTACGCAGTGGAAATGGCTAGTGGCCTGTCTGACGTTAAATCGCTAACCTTTGCCTATTCCCAGCGCCAACTATTGGGTCACAGTCCTATAGGCGTGTCATTCAGAGACAAAGATGGGTAGTCTCATGAATATGTATGTTATTTCACCACCTCTACCCTTCAAACAGAAACACAGACATTCTGCTTTGCGACAGAAATAAAAAACCGGCCAAGCGCGAGTCGGATTCGCGCACGAAGGGTTCCGTACCATTATCTATAAAAACGGCAAAACAATCATGTCTGTTGTATGGAAGCCCCCTTAAATATTTATTTTATGCTGTTTTTTGGTACTTTTTGTTATAGCGGCAACAGAAATACATCATCTGTGAAAATTTCAACTGTCTAACTATATCACGGTTCATGAGATACAGCCTGGTAACAGACGGACGGACGGACAGCGGAGCGGGAGTAATAGGGTTCCTTATTGCCCTTTGGGTACGGAACCCTAAAAATGATTACAAAAAAATGAAACAAACTATTTCACAAGAATCATCATCTTCCTGCCTTTGTCACTTGGGGTCGGCGCAATACGGTTTCTTCTTCCATTCTCCACTGTCAAACGTTCTCCTATCATTCGCTACCTTCATATTGTTCCTCACACATTCCATATTTCCATCCATCTTTTCGTTGGCCTTCCTCTCCCTTTCCATCCATGAACATTTATATTCATCACTCTTTCTCACTTGCGGTTCCTCCCTCCTCACGATTATGACTATTTAACAAGGTTATATAGTAATATGCGCCTCTAAAATTAACAGTAGGTATACAATAAACAATTCAAACATTGTCTTAATAACCCACTTAAAGCATTGCATTTATTAGATGCACGTACATAACATTTAATAACAGTTATTTTGTAACAGTTACTTTGAATTTATTCTAATAACATCCCGCTGTTATAAAATAACTAATTAATGCTTTGGTTTTGATTATTTAATTGCATTTTGGCTAACTAGGCTTATGATTTCATGTTGCTGTAATTGAGATTAAAATTGTAATGAAGATGAACAAGCGTGCTTGGGTACAATTATTTAAGTTTTTGTTTACCTGCATGCACGGTGTTAAGAAAAGGTGCCATTCGTGGCAAAAATGAGATTAATTAGTGGCTAAGTATATAAAAGATATAAAAAAACTTAAGAATGACTACGATGCTTCCCGCTGTCACGTCTGTCACACAAGCGACACATCGTTATTTATTTGTCATGTTGAGTTACGTCACATTTTCTTCCACGTAAAGAAAAGGCTTTTCATGTCTCGCTCAAAGATGTTGTAAAAGGCAACTCAAGCTCTGACCATACTGAGGCGAATCCCGCGCGGGATGTGGGACGAAATCGCTCGCTCGCACCAATTGTGTCAATTAAGGCCGCGTCGTATTTACATAAAAGCGGGTAAATGTTTAAACGAATGTTAATAGTCGCTAGACTTCCTAATCATTTTACCTTAGTCAGTTAAATTTTATCCGTGGAATAAAATTGACGTCTAGCATGGAAAAACTGGCTAAAATTCAAAATTTATTCTTAGGATAAGTCTTATTCTAGGTATAAAAGTTTGGTAAAATTCGCCTGAAAACAATCAACACGCGGTCATATCCCGAATACCGCGATGAATTCAGTGTGAACAGTAAGGGGTTAAGTTAAAAAGATTAACCGCGGCGTAGCTTCCTTCTACAATGCTGAAATGCTGTATTGCAATCATGTATCGCTGCCAAACTTGGTGATTATGGCAATCTCATTTGACTTTTAATTGAAGCGTTCAATAACAAATGACAGATTGAAGATTTACAGGTTGAATGTAAAAATAAATGAGAAATGGTCACACTAATTACTTCATAACAATATACCGCTTCTTTGCGATGACAACGTGACATTTCAAAAACTGCAATTTTAAGAGATGTCACGTTGTCATCGCAAGGAGGCGATTACATACACAACACAAATGTTAACATAGTAAATTAGATGAAGAATAAATCAGAATAACCAGAAAAGATAAAGTAGGTGATCAAATCCGGAAATAGTGTAGTGACACGTCATAAAAACACAGTGATTATTATCGATAGATGTGAACTGTCATCGTGTCGTACAATGATCGGTAAAAAATGGGGAAGCGTGTTGCGCGCGCGCGATATGTTGTGGTTGTGCGCGGGAGTCGGCGCAAAGCAGAGTACACTCGCAGAGTCAATAATTTATCTGTTTAAGTATTTATTTAAGATTTCAGTAATATGAACCATTTTGTCATCTTTTTCATTGACTCTTTAGGTTTGAATGAATTGTACTGAAAAAGCGAATCAATTAAAAGAGCTAGTTCTATTTATACCTAATATTTTTAATTTTAGTGCGTGTTCTCACTAACACTTTTTGGAATTTTGCCCTATACATGGGCAAAATTCCAGCCGCCCTCTAACCTTCTCATAAGCCAGTATGGCAGTTGTTTTATATTAGTCTCATTAATTAAAAAAAAAAAAATATCAAGAACTTGTGCAAGTTTTCCTGGGGACATGTAGGGTCCGTGCCACCCATTAACATTCATATTTTATCCAATTTGATGAACATGAAAGTAATAATTTGAAATTATAATTATTTACTTAGTGATCTTTGACATGATATTGCGTAAATGCGAATCTTGTGTGAGTTAGATAATTGGATGAATATTTATAATAATTGAGATGCCTGAATACTATATAAAATACAGTTATGTAAACATTTTGGATTTAGCCTAATTATATTTGTCCAAATGTAAAAAAACAACAACACAAGTCTGGAATAATAAACGTTAGAAAGTATGTCGAAGTAGTTGCATAATCAAGTTTAAAATAATTAAGATTTTAAAATTCCTAACATTCTTTAGAATATCGAGCCATCAGTGAAAACACCATTTTTATTACAAAAACTGTCTGGCATTAATGATGAAATGAACCTTTTTGGCGCAGCCGTGAGTGAGGTTGTTAAAACATTATTTTCACTTTTTTATTTTGTTATTTGTATTTTGTGTTTCACGAACTGCGTCCATGTAAACGTTATTTTTTATTTCTTTCCTTCTTTTCTTTCTAGGTATTTACCAAAACTACTGCAGTTTTCCTTAAAATTTTCCTCTTGACAGTACCAAGCTAGTGCAATTAAATTAAACGGAAGAGTGAGCACTGGCCGTGATCACACAGCTTATGTAACCACTAGTGTTGTTACTTAATCGATAAAATAATTTATCTTGATAAGAATGCATAGCTCAGTAATTGGATTACTTAAGCGTTGTTTGCTCTGTATTGCGATATTTTGTTGGAAATTGATACTGAGAGAAGTGGTTTTGCGCGTAGCAAGTTGGTACAGTACGTTTATGATATGATTGGAACTTACATAAATATAAAGAAACAAAATAATGATGTTTATTCCTACTGTTATTTATTGTATTCATTACTTTACTAGTATAAACCTATGTTATTTCAGTTGAGACGCAATAATTCTGTTTCACAATAACGTAAATGCTCACTTAAAGCTTTCTATTGTCCTTCAGCGTTAGAAAATCGTGTCGAATAGAAATAAAGGCTCAATGAAAACATAAAACAATGACCACCCAGATTAATAACCATTGGCTCTATCTGATATAGGGCTAGTTACGACATCTTGGAGTAATTAATAAGACGAATTGATCATAGCTTTCATCAGACCTTGTCGTAAAGTTGTTTGAGAAACGGTTAACTCGTAAAGTAGATGTATTTATTGTATTTGATTATAGTGTTTGCTAATCAATGAATAATTAAAATAGGGAAATTATTACTAAATCTAGTTATAATAATTTTAGTTTTTATCAGTTTTCCGATGCATTTCTTGTAGGTACAGATAATGTTGTATTCCTAATCAGTCATTTATAAAATCAGCGAATCAATTAGCGAATTCCAAATCTTATTTTTTATAACATCAATCTAGTATTTAATTTTGAATCATTTTCATTTATCGATACTCGATATCTTTTCATCGCATCGCGTCCATCACTAAAAGTTACGTTGTATCAGTCGAGATGTACACGTTTTTCATATTCGATAATGTTTGCCGCTAGTTATGTGTTATTATTTGTTCGCTTCTCGTTACTGGGTGAGCAGAGGCAGGGGGCTTAGTGGCGATAATGTTTGATGATGATCACGATCTGTTATATTAGTGATATGATTGTGTCAACATCATTGATATGAAGAAAATGATACAAGTGTGTGAAGTTTGCATTGTTTGTTTTATAAATATAGCTTGTTTAAAATTATATTTTTTCTAAACCAAATTAGACTGGCTACATGAATTCTTTAAAATAAAAAAGATTAATCAACTATCCTTTCTATTATTTTTTTAGTCCTTTATTAACGATGATATTTTTCTAAATAATCTCGAAAGTGAAACCTATTTATAGTTTACTAAAAAGAGAAAAGATTTGATTTTTTGTATGTTTATTTGTTACGCTTTCACGCCAAAACGGCTGAACGGATTTGGATGAAATTTAGCACATGGATAGACCATGACCTGGATGAAGACATATGATATTTTATGCCAATATTCCTACGAGATAGAGACTTATGTGGATGAAACCACGGGGCGCAGCTAGTTCAAATATAATTTCGAACGGTATAAGAAAACAGTAATACCTAACTAAAACAAACTGGTACTCATTTATGAAAGATTGATTGCTTCGTTAACCCGTTTCCATAACTTGACGATTGTTACTTAATCTGATGTAATACTTGCGATGAACTAACTCTTGTCAATCCTCTTTTAGTGTTTAAATGTTCTAAGAGTCTCTATTAGTAAAACCTAGTTAACCTCATTCATCTTATTCGTATTCTATCTACAAATAAACTGCCTCGTTGGTCTACTCATAGCAAGCGTCATTGCTGAGCATTTTCATTTCCACCCTTGCTAAGGAAGCTTTTAGGCGCTTGGAATTTGTTTTGCGGAATGCTCGTGACTTTCGCAATCCAAATGTTACTAGGCCGTTGTACACCACTCTGGTTCGAAGCAAACTCGAGTTCAGTGCCTATGGTTGGCACCCCTATATCGTGACCCAAACATTACTGCTGGAAAAGGTATAGAAAACCTTCCTAAAAACTCTCTTCCAAAGATTATACCATTTCTTCCCCTATATGTACCCCCTATATATGTATACAACGTGTAACGTGAAATGCGCAAAACCTCAGACACCCCAACTGATTTTTAATTCAATCGACCTATTTCACAGAGAAAATAAGTCATTAAAAAATTTGTAAAGGTTTTATGTGCTGTTTTAGTTTTACTGGCCATTCTGATCGTTTCTTGCGTCTGCGACGACGCTTTACCGAGGGAGGTGTCGTCACGGGGACGCTGCGCCGCGCTGACATTGTCCTATTAATAACACACACGACACGACAACGTTTTTAATGAAGATTTTTTGAAAAATGTGACCTATATTAAAAAGTGGTTCAATTAATTCTGCTCGTTATTCTGATCAACCTATTTTCAGGTTTTGCACATTTAACGTTACACGTTGTATGTAATAACTAGGTATCTTTTAGGGACGTTGGGCTTTAACTCGTTGGAGGTGAGAAGAGGCCTTGATCAGTTCACGGTAGCGTCGGTAGCCTGTAAAAACATACGGGGATGTATAGACTGCTCAGAGCTCCATGGCCTCTCTGCCAATTATTTGTGCCCGACAAATACATCGAACACTGTCAGAGCCAATCGTGCACAATATGTTTGCACAACCGTCATCCAAAGCTGTAGCCAGAGCCGAATCCCCAGTCTGTCGTACTTTAAAAATGCTTAGTGCTCTTCTGACTGCCAACCCTGAATGTGATGTGTTGGGGGATGAATGGAGTAAAATTATGAGTATACGTCTGGTGTTCTGTGAAAGAAAGTATGTGTGTTAGTTTTAAAGTAAATTTTGTACAGCGTAATTGTCAAAGTAATATTAATGATTTCTATATTAAACAATATAATTGGTATTGTACCGTTTTAATTAACTATAAATAAATGAGCTCATTTATTGATTTTATTGCTAAATGGAGTCGCCCTTGACCTCGATCACGCCTGATGGAAAGCGATGGATGAAGTATATGATGGAATGAACGTATTCAGAAGATGCTTGTTCACTCTTGCTTTGAAGGCAGACGCTTTTAGAGAGTTTCACTGCTTTAAAAATATTATAATTACATTAAAAATCCATGCGGACAAAGTAGCAACGGAAGCTAGTCTCCCATTCAACATTGATTGGAATCAATGCTGCTGACTGAGCTCCGTGCCTTGTGGAAACGTGTTCACAAGCCTTCGGAAGCCGTATCGTAAAGTAAACGTTGATGGTGGAGCGATTTCATAAATTTTAATGTTAATAGCGCATTAGCGATTTGCCTTCGCGGCTGTTGTGGCCTTAGGGCTGGGTATGGTTGCAGTGCCAGCGAGGATTGGACGATGATTTAAATATCTATTGAATTTTAATTTTTTCATCATGACATCAAAATAAATTTAATTGTGATGTCTTTTTATAATTTTCAAAAAGATGTTATTTAAAAAAAAAAATGTCTGTCCGCGTGGTTTTTCCGGCTGATATCCGAAACAACAGGACTAATTTTGACGGGACTTTCACTGGCAGATAGCTAATGTTATAAGGAGTAACTTAGGCTATTTTAGGAAAGAAACATATCTGTTTCCCGTTATCCACGCAAAGTTGCGGGCACAGCAAGTATTAAACAAAAAGTTCCTGCAACTCTGTATCTTATTTTTTTCTGTACAACAATTTACGTTTTTGTTAGCACTCGTGAAGATTTACAAGTTCAGTTGATTTATAAGCTTTGAAAAAGTGCAATTGTTTCCTAGCGGGAAAGCTTTGTATGCTTCTTTCATCATATATTTCTTTCCAAATGACTTACTGCAATATATAAAACATTGGCATGAACTTAAACATATAAAGTTTTCCACCGCGTTTTCAAAACGCATCTGTTATAGCAGTTATTTTTCGGCATTATGTAATTTTCTAACCACTTAGTATGGCAAGGCAACCAAATATTACAAGAGGTTTTGTGGAGACCATTTTGTTTCTAGAAAACAAGATAAATAAATCATATTTAATGGAACGAGGAAAGTTAATGTGTAAACTTTAATGCTACTTTGATGACTAGTTTATACACAAAATTACCATGTTTCATTTCGTAATGAAAACCGACACGATAACGTTGTTTGCTTGTGTACGTGGGTATACAATTGAATCAAATAAAATGGACATGACATCATTTTTATTAAGAATCTTTACCATGTCTCATTACGACTATGATAATGTGATCCACAGGCAAAACAATCATGATTGTGTTATGGATGGATGTGATTCAAATCTACAACAAACTCTCAAAAGTTCATCATCTTCCTAGCCTTTACCAACTATGTTGGATTCGGCTTCCAGTCTAACCGGATGCAGCTGAATACCAGTATTTTACATGGAACGACTGCCTATCTGACCTCCACAACCCAGTTACTGGGTAATACGATACCCCTTGGTAAGACTGGTTGTCAGACTTTCGGGCTACTGACGACCCGTAACGACTGTCAAAGATACACGAAGGACAGCCGGGATAAGTGGCTTAGCGTGTTTTCCGAGGCAAACACGGAACACGGTTTTGGTGAAGATGGTCACCCATCCGCGGACAAACCGCGGCAAGTGTAGCTTAACCTGAGCGATCGACCCGTGCGGCTGTTATTACTTAGCCGCAAGCCCCTCAAAAAGTATTTTGCCAAAATATCATAAGTAGGTAAATAAATAAGTAATCACCACACTTATGACTCACGCATGAGAAAAAAATACTGTGCAAGTATATATTCGCACAGCTATTTTCGCAATCGTCCTGCTGCATGTCTCCCAAGACGGAGAGTCATATAACCATATGGATTTTCCACGAGAAAAATAAGGCAAAGGGGAAAACGAAGTGTGATGTTACCAGGCAAAAAGATCCAGATATAGATCTTAACGTACCCAACTAGGTACTCCTTTAGGCATCGATCGACATGTTGGCCCGTGCTACAGAACCTCATTAAAAACTGAAGCATTATTTAAAACTCGCTTAAAGGCATTTGATTGGTTGAAACTAGTCTTAAATGATACTTATGTCTTGAGTAAGGTTCTGTAATAAGGGCCTAAGTCTTTCAAGTAACCGATGTGCTAGTAAATTATACAACGTTTAAAGAATTTGAATTTGAACGTTATAATTATTATTACACTTATTCCAAGCGAACGCACTTATTCTATCACTGTTTATTATAAACAAAAACCTAATAGAAATGATTTGAAAGCTCATTCTAATTTCGCGTGATTAATTGAATACAACCAGATTTATTTTTCAGCCAAACTGCACCATCAAGGTCGACTTTGCAGACGAACATTACAGTACCTAGCTACGTTGTACTTAGAGACCACTTTTTCTAGAAGCTCCAAGAACACCACTCGACACCACTAGCGCCACACCCTGCCGTTATAAAGTAAGTGAGCTTGCACAACGCTGTTCCGCATTCGACAGAACATTCTAGATGGTTACAGAACACAAACACGTGCACTTCGAGTCTAATCACGGGGTAAATAGATCGTGAGCGTTTTGTCTAACTGATTGATCTTCGGTGATGTCAAGCAGGTCAAATAGATTAGGTGGTGTTGTTTATTGATTTTGTTTAGGTAGGTAAGTCCAGAGTGGCAATTCTCGTATTTTAGTAATTTTAAGAACGTTTACAGTCTGATCTCAGTCTCAATCTGTCAAAAATACCTGTGATTTCCTTACATTTTTGACAAGTTTTTGACATCGATTGTCGCTGAGATCAGATTGAATTAACTCCCTTAACGCATATATTGCGAATCTGTCTTTCCGAAGGAATTTTCCCTAGTTGTCTAAAAAAGGCCAAACTGTCGACAGCCGATGCGGTACATAGCCTGACTGATTATATTTTAGAAGAACTCGGCAATGGAAACCAGAACCTGGGAGTGTTCTTCGATTTAGCCAAGGCCTTCGACACGGTGTCTGTTTCTGTTCTTCTGAACAAATTAGAGATCATAGGAATAAGGGGAACGCCGCTGAAACTTTTTACGGACTATTTAGACCACCGGTACCAATGTGTTAGTATAGATAATATCACGAGCGATGAGCAAACAAATACTGGTTTTGGTGTTCCTCAGGGGAGTATTAAATGATAAATGATTTATTTTCTGTAAGTAGGTTTGTACAAACACTTTTACATGTCAATCATATTTTTTTAAACTAGATGAGGTCGGCGTTTCCTATCTCTGAGAAGAAAGGCCGAAACAAACTCGGAGGTCACAGTCTCTTTTAAAGTCCAGACATAATCTTGGTCAGATAATGTGAAGACCATGTATGTCCATGTGTGTCTGAAATGGTCTTTTGAGTAAAGAACCACACAGATTGAGCGAACCTGTCCAGTCAGTGCACGCATTTGTCAAAAATCGTGCAGCTCAACTCAGAACTTGAGGAGTCTTACGATTCGACGAACAATACCAATGAAAGGACATTTGGGTAGGCCGCATAAATGACTCAAACTGCCAGATCATGATTAAAACTAACTAAGAAGAAAAACCGAAAAAAAGAAATGACCCACATAGTCACTCACAGTAATAATAAGAAAAAATAAGATACTTTACAAAGTAAATATCCATGTCATTGTTTATATAAAATTCATCAATGTCAATGTGTATATTCTGGGTCCCACCCTCTTCCTTATTTATATTAACGACTTGGGTAATCTAAATATTAAAAGATGGTAGAGCTTTTCAACAGTTTCAGCGTCTTTCCATGTTTGGGTCAGAAGAATTTCAATTTTGTTTTGTTTTAGGATAAAAGAACCATCTGTTTGATGGGATATTGTGACTTTTTTAATGAAACAAGCAACACAAAGAGTTTCAGAGATCATGATAAGTTGTAAATTGTTATGGCCCCATGAAACAATCACAAGGCGAACTTTAAACTTAAAAAAATCTTGTTATTTTTTAGTAAAACGCAGCCGACCTGTGCACTGTCGACGTCCTAAGCCGAGGTCCATACCCTACAGGGCTGCCCTTAGCGTGTAATTGCTTAGTTTTTAATTTTTTAAGTCCTGGCTGGAGTACTTAATTTATTGAGCCACCCACAGGCAAGCCCGATTAAGCAGCTGACAACCTCCTAGAATAACCTGCGAGATATCATTTATAAAATAAAAAAAACTTGCCCTGCCACTACGCCTATGCTGTGGAAGTTTTGGGCCACCAAAATTTAAAACAGTGTCATGTCATCGACACGACGCAAAAGAAAAATATGCTAAGACCGTAATATTAAAATTGTAATGCATATAAAAGTAAAATAAATCGTGTGTCGAAAAAGACACATCACAAAAAAGTCAATCATAATCTACATAATATTTAACGAATCACACAGACATTTTGTATAGGTATTTTGTATACTATCTAAATCAAGCAAAACACTGGTTACCAATCTTGCTCCGAGCAGCTTGTGGCAACAAAATAATTATGTGTGGCTATTAAAAAAATCATAATTGCACATGTTGAAACAAATTGCTCTTTCGTTAACTAGAGCCATCGCTGTGGCCTACATTCTTTATATATCTCATATGAAATTCGTGTTTTGATAACCCCTTACGATTTTGTTCAAAGTGACCAGTGGCATTCCCACTGGTCAAACTGTAATGAAGTAGCTCTAATGGAGCTAGTTCTAATGGAGCTAGTTCATTACCGTCTGACTATATCTAACGGAAGTAGTTCATTACAGTTTGACTGGCTCTAATGGAGCTAGTTCATTACAGTCTGACTAGCTCATATGGAGCTAGTTCATTACAGTCTGACTTGCTCTTATGTAGCTAGTTCATTACAGTTTGACCAGTTCGTGAACTTGCTCGTTTTAAGCCGCGGCAAAAGTTGAAAGAAAGCCTTTGAAAGAAATGTGTAAGTTAAACTGTTAAACCATCGTTGGACCTGTTTCCGAAATGCATTATGAAAAATTTGTCTTTATTGCTAGAACAACCACACACCTTAACATCAGACCTGTAATCCCCGAAGGGTTAAACAGAGGTGTAACAATAGTACAACTTTGTCCATTATGTTTAAGTCCCCTGTAATACATTGACCTAAACCAGCATGGACATGACCTGCAAATTGGACACCAGCAACCTTTTTTTACATAACGTTGCTAGTGTCCCATTTGTAGATCATTATGTAGGTAAATCTAATAAACCGTGTCTCTATCTTCTCATAGTATGGAACGTAGGTGTCTTTTATTTTTTGCCATCGCTGACACAGTTATATTCGTCATTAACTTCAATCAAATAATCAAACGCCATTAAAATCTCGTCAAACGTCAATTTAATTTTGAAGTTTCTTCAGACCATTGATTACACTTCAGTCCAAAATTATTTTCCCACGAACAATAAAATGTCAATTACAAAATTTTGTTTAAAATTCCAAAGGAAACATAAAAAAAAACACTACGCAATGATCTTAATTCTTGTTGTGGTGTTTGCAAACGTGTGGAGAAAACAAAATGAACTTAAGTGTAGCCAGCGACAATTGTGTGGCCTTAATAGCGAATGCGATGGCGAGCGTGGCCAGGTATTCGTGTAATTAATATTTTAATTATTTGTATACGTCGCAGGTTTATGACAAAATCAGGTTTTTGATCAAAAATCGGAAGAAGACAAAATTAATACTTTATGTTATTATAAACAAATAAATAATTGTTTAAATAAATCAATTTAGAGACATCGTAATTGGTTTATTTATTTAAAGAAATAGCAACCGACATTGTTTTTTTATGATAAAACTAATCCTGTCTAAGTTTTTGATAAAAAGCTGGATTTTCTCAGGTTTTTAACATAAAGTAATCATTTTGTCTTCTTCCGGTTCTTGATCAAAAGCCTAGGTTTTTGATCAAAAACCTAATTTTGTCATAAATCTGAGACATATACTTGACTGTACACCACAAAAATACATCAAATACTACAAAATATACAATGGGCGGCCTTATCGCTTTCTGCGATCTCTTCCAGGCAACCTTGGAATTTACTGTGATTTTTCTGGGACATAAACTGGGGCTGTCGTTAGTTTTAATACTTTCATTTCAGTAGGATAGTGGGCAGATTATAAGTTACAAGTGTTCATTAATATTGTTTATTCGTTACTTCTATGAGTTCACTAAATATTTAGTTATAAATAAATGACCTTTTTTTTCGTGTGGATATCCTCACGGATACCCTCCGTCTGGGAAGAACGGAGGTTATGTCAGACTCCTACCAACTAAAATCCCACTGTTCCTTCTAGTACCATGAGTCGGGGGCCCGGGAGATACTTGTACATTCGCCGCACGCTCGACGTATCAGCCCGCCATGCCTAGCGGGCCTGACCTAATTCTTTACAATAATAAATAAGTACATTACTTAATATTTCTCGGTAACAAACGTAATCACTAAACGCAAAATTTACAACAGTGAAATAACGAAAAGTAACATAACAATTATTATTTTAATGAGTAGTCATAGTTGTAGTCATGAAGAAGTACCTAAGCAATTAGTTAGATTAAAATTCAGTAAAAGTTAAATATATTTACATCACAGCTGAAACGCTAGTATTCGCTTACGTTACTTAATCTGTCTATCATAGCGGATAGTCTAAAACCAGTTAATTAGTATGGTAATTAACTCGTTACTTACAATTACAATGAGTTTTGCTAAATGTAGTAGTCCATCTATTAAACTGTTTGATTTTATTTTCATAAATTACACGTTTTGGCTATTCAAAACTGATTAACGCACACAAAATATTATTTGTAACTTTGATAAACCTAGCAGCTTATTCATCAATACAATTATGAAATAAACATGATCTAACATGTCTTAAAGCCCATTAATTAACACATAAGTACCACTATTACTTAAACACAAAAATAAACAATAAAACGCGCAACCATAAATAAGAAAAAATAACATTCCCGCTGAGTCAGTAAATCTGCCACTAAGTATTCATCGTTGCGTACTCATCACCGTACACTCGCGACTATTACGTCCTCATCTAGGCCTGCAACTGACTGACGGCTATTATGCATTATAATTTATAATGACCGGTTTTCGTGGCCACCAGTGTATGCTAATGAGAGCTTATTAATAAAATTGTAATTATTGTTTTTTTTTTTAAACTGTAATACCGTTGAAGATTATTCAATGCAGTTATGAGATTTAATGAAGCAAGCTGGAAAGTAAACTGGTAGGTACTTATTGAGAAATGTCGGATTATATTGCGTGTGTTGTATGCAACTAGTGTTAATTCAGATTATGGTTAAATGTAGCGATTGATTTAAATGTCAATGGGTTTAAGACAAATGAAAATCATGGTAATTAAACGCTGGCTATTGAGTGTTATCCTGGGTGTAACTCTCACCTCGTACTCGTATAATCTAGTCATGTTACGAGTATAGATGTTTAGGCAATTACTTGCCCAATATCACCGCTTTACCGACCGTTTTAAACTCATGTGAATCTCAATGTATTCTTTGCCAATAAAATATCACTTTGGGTACTTAACATTATCAAAGAAAAAGAAAAGAATGAAAAATAGGTTTATTTGTCACAGAAACACGTACATACAAAAAGATAATCCTACTAATAATATATATGTGAAAGTTTGTTAACATGTTTGGATGTTTGTTACTCAATCAAGTGTAAACCGTTGAACTGATTTGGATGAAAATTGGCACATAGATAGACCATTTCACACAGAATACTTTTATCCCGGTAATGTCTTCCCTTGGGATAGTAGTTGAATGTTACTTATTACGCGGGCGAAGCGACGGGCAGAAGCTAGTTAATTCTAATAATAAGGAAAAATAAAAATATAATATATCTATAATCGTGAGAACTAAGCAGAAGCAGTCGATGACTACACGTCATGACTGCGACAGGAAGGCTTCCACTCAGCATGATGCTGTGGTACAGGGGACTCACAGCACATCGCTGACCTTCTGTGGTCACCCGTCAAGGTCATGTGGTTGGTTCTAATATCACTTCCACCATACCCTTCAAGTCCGAACACAACAATGCTGCTTGGCTAGAAATATCTAGGCTTGGTGGCACTTCCACATACCTTTTCGCAAGGAGATGACTTAAGGAACAGATTTATTACATAAATCTCTAATATATTCAGGAACCGGCTCGTCATTATCGGCATATTTGGCGAAAGTGTAAATTACTAGACAATTTAGCAGAGGCCTAGAGTAACTGAGAGGAGTTAATCATCATCTCAGACGGTAACTTCTGGACATAGAGCTCCCACAAGTGCTACCTGTCCTACGCTGCCCGCACCTAGTGATCTCAAACGACCTGTCATTTTCTAGGACCTGAACCAATCAACTCAGCATCTCGCAGTCCACTGCTGGACATAGGCATCTCCTAAGCTCCGTCACAACACCCTGTCCTCCGCCTTTTGCATCTAGTCCATTCCAGCCACCTTTTAAGGTCGTAAGTATGGGCTGACGATCTTAAAAGGTAGGTAGCTGGGGAGCGTCCCACACTACGCGTGCTGTGTATGTGCTTATAACCTATTTGTGTTTGTATACCTAGTTTTACCTTTACCTAGTTTTTTTAAATCATTGTTCCTCTCAACCAAAGCACCTACCATCTAATCTCTTCACCACCCTTGTTTTACTGGTAGAGAATGCCTAAGCCAAAAATCCGCCTTTGTAGCTTTTTGCTACTACGCGGTCTCCACTCCGAGACTCGTCTGATCTACTGGCCATCAGTCCTTCGACAAACATGACCAGCCAGCTACCACATCAGCTAGGACCTAATGAAACTATGAATTATACTAGCAAGGACAGAAACGCGCGAACTGTAACCATGTATTTGGCACATGATTACCCCCTAGCGTAGAATTTTTGCCGGTTATAAAAAAGAAAATCTGCTGTTTCATAGAAAAGTGCAATACCTACGCAGTCAAAATGTACACCAATTTTTTTGTTATAACAGGTGGGCTAGAAAGAAATGCACTTTTGAAAATTCTATAATAAAACAATGCTTACGTTTTTAAGTGTAATGTTTATTTTAAATTACAGACAATTAAAGTAATTTTACGTTTTAAAAATCAAATCGTCCATATGCTGTCCGTTGCGGCGACGGCACTCTTCCAATTTTGCTTGTAAATTTTGGAACACTTTAGTGAGAATTCCCGGCGAGATTGACCGGATTTCTTCTTGGATATTTGCCTTCAATTTGGACAGGGATGACTGATTATTATAATAGAGTACACTTTACTCTTCTGATATCCCCATAAGAAAAAATCCACTTGGAGGCCAAGCAATATCACCCATCCTTGAAATTAATTTTTGAGAAAACATTTCTTGCACAACCTCCTAGTGTCGCGTTACTTGTATGACAAGTGGCACTGTCCTGTTGGAACCATGTGTTATTAATGAAACTACGTGATTCTTGTAGTTCCGAAGTCAGGAAACCAGAAAGTTGCCTCACCGGAAATTCTCACTAAAGTATTCCAAAACTTACAAGCAAGATTGGAAGAGTGCCGTAGCCGCAACGGAAGGAATCTGGACGATTTGATTTTTAAAACGTAAAATTCCTTTAACTGTCTGTAATTAAAAATAAACATAACTCTTAAAAACGTAAGCATTGTTTTAATATAGAATTTTCAAAAACGCATTTCTTTCTGGCCCACCCTGTATAACCGAAGACAAATTCCATCGCAGGGGTTCAAAATCATGTACTGTAGTGAATCAGAATCATGTGTTGCGCGGCGATGTTTGCCAGCCTGTACTGTAGGTTTATCTCTTATACAATACATAATCGATGTTAAACAAATGATACAAAGTATAACGAAACATATTCCATTTCTAGATCGACATGGAAATATATCGCAATGTAACGCAATACTTAGTGTAAATATAATGACGGGTTGCAAGCTCATTGCCCCCGATTACTATCGCGTATGGTTTCCTATTGCAACTTGCATTTGATGGGAAAGAAGAGCACAATTAAAAAGCATGTTTTGAAGATTATCTGATTCCGTATCAGCAGAATCTCCTTCAAAATAATAAAAACGGTGTCAAATTACGCCTCAGACTATATCTAACTAACTAACTAGCAAACCTCTTTATTACTATTTTAATACAATATTATTTATACTAACTAGAAACTCCAAACCGGTCAAAAAGGCTTCCTCGATGGTAGGTGTGGAAGTTGTGAAGTTTTGGGCAACAAAACCTAAATACAGCCGTGCCCGCGACACGAAGAAGAATACAATATCATTTGAATCCCAAACGTTTGAAGAAGAGTTTAATCTTTCAGAAAAGTGAATTCGTTTAACTGTTTTCTTTAAATACCGGATCCAACATCGGCCTTTCATCATTTGCCCAGGCTTTTCCCAACTATGTTGGGGTCGGATCCAGCCTAACCGGATGCAGTTGAATACCAGTATTTTACATGGACCGACTGCCTATATGACCTCCAAAACCCAGTAATTGGGTAGTACGATACCCCTTGGCAAGATTGGTTGTCAGACTTTCGGGCTTCTGACGACCCGTAATGACTGTCAAAAATACAAGAATGGCAGCCGGTACCAATGGCTTAACGTGCTTTCCGAGACAAGGAAGACTCTTGGTATGTAAAGATGGTCACCCATCCAACTTCGGCCTTTAAGGTGAATAAATACGAACTTTTGAATCGTTACTAATAATATTTATTTACTGTTCAGTCGATTAATATGTTCATTAATTTACTCCTCAGCTTGTACAGTCTTCTTTGCAAGTACGAACAAAGTCAACTGATTTAAAAAAAAAAACCTACACCATAGTTACCTATTCTATAGCATAAAGATTTGTTCTACATATATCTAGGATTATATAACGTATGTATTAAGTAAGTGAACTATCTACGTCCCTGACCGACTCGATTCAATCACAGTGAACGATATCCTTCCTTTTACAATCAAATCAAAGCAATGGGTAATTAATAGTTTCTATGAATGGACTGGTCCATTGAGTAACACCGTTCAGTTCAGTCAAGGTCGCCATTTATTATTTAAGCCATATTTGGTCCACTTTCGAATGTTTCCTGTCTGTATATTTGAAACGGTTTTTATAGTAATTTGCGTTACTAATTTGATTACTCATTGATTTGTCGCGGAGAACTATATCTACCTACGCCGAAAAATTTCTGCGAATGGTTTATTTTTAAGAAACGGTTGCTGCTACCAGTTCGTGTTTCTACGACTTTTTGTTAGAATACAAAAAGTTAAGTTTGCCAAGCCTAACAGATACCTACTCGAAGTTTCAACCGCTGATAATATTTGTTAATCTTATTGAGTAAGCTACATATAAATAACTTATTTTATCGAGTGTCAACAACATCTATCTTACACGCATGTTGGAAAATAAATACTGCTCATCTCGCAAGGTACTTAAATTATTACACACATCAAAGCTGCTGTCCCAAAACATAATATAATATAAAGCATAATGTTCCCACTGGTGGGACACTGGCCTCCTCTCAGTGAGAGATAGTCCCAAAAAGACATATAATTTTGCATATGAACATTTATTACTAAGCTAATAAATTTAAATACAAACAATAGTATTCTCTCGCAAAGTTAGGTCGTTGACCGCTATAACCTTTACAGCGCGAGGCGTGAAGCGTCAAGGGCTCAGAGACTTATAAGGTTATCTCAAGGCAAACTATTACAGAATAAGCTTAGAAAGTTACTAGAAAAGTTATTTGACATGGAATTGAGCTTTGAAAAAAAAATTGGGGGAGTAGCTGTTCTGTTTTCTTGTGATGCATAGGACAAGCCGTCAAGAAAAGTTTGAAGAAGTATGAATGCATGTCAATAAAAGAAGAAGCAGACCAAACAGAAGATGGATGGATTGTGTGAAAGACGATAATATTGCTAGGAAGGGGTTGTTGTGCATGGAAGAAAAAATACGTACGGCTCCCACTCCAAATAAACTGGAATAAGAACAGGAGGAAGATAATTTGGACCATATTACTTTGAAATACCAATAGAAATCATTCATCACTTTTTAGTAAGTATAACGAAGAGCAGTGGGGGCCTAGTGGTAACGGCACCGACTTACGTGTCGTAGGTTCGAACCTAGCAAGACATATTACTTTGTGTAATTCATTTCATCACCACTTCTCTCAAAACGGTCAAGGAAAACATCGTGAGGAAATCGGCATGTCCTAGAACCAATAAAATCGAACACATGAGACATCCCCAACCTGCACTGATGAACCCGCTTGGTGGATAACGGCCCACTCCTTCTGACAGAGATGAGGCACGTGTCCCAGCAGTGGGAACGATATAGGCTGATTATTATAATTAAGTATAAATAGATGTATACAACACGTAACGTTAAATGCGCAAAACCTGAAAATAGTTTTATCAGAATAACGAGCAGAATTAACTGAACCACTTTTTAATATAGGTCATATTTTTCAAAAAATCTACCCTAAAAACTTTGCCGTGTCTATTTATTAATAGGTCAAGCAACCCAATGTCAGCGCGGCGCAGCGGCCCGGTGACGACTCCTCCCTCGGTAAAGCGTCGTCGCAGACTCAAGAAACAATCAGAATGGCCAGTAAAACTAAAATAGCACATACAACCTTTATAATTTTTTTAAATGACTTGTTTAACTCTGAAATAGGTCAATTAAATTAAAAATCAGTTGGGGTGTCTGAGGTTTTGCGCATTTAACGTTACACGTTGTATACTTTGAAATAGCTAAAGCTTTTTAAATAACAACATGCTGTGTTCACCGGGTTCAGTAACTTATTAATGTGATTAATAATGTAATGATTATGGTAATACCTCATACATGTTGTGGTTTACACTTTAATGACGGCGCGGTTGGCGCAGTGGTTAACCGATTGACTGCTGCGCTGCGTGTCGCAGGTTCGATTCCCGCACGGAAAAAATATTTGTATGACCTACAAGTGTACATAGTTGTTCCGGGTCTGGCTGTTTGTGTATGTGACTTTAAATGTTTGTAAACGCACCCACAATACAGGAGGAAATTCTATTGTAACGTTTAAAAAAAAAGCCTATCCCGGTTAGACTCTAGCTTTCAGTAAAAGTATCACTGGATTAGCATCAAAAGTGTTACTCAACGAGTGAGATTAATATAAGCATAATATCTTTCTGCTCTAATTAACGACCTTAAATTAAAATATATTTTATAGTGTTTTTACTATGTAATCAAGACCCAGAAATCCACCGTTTGTTATAAAAATATGTGACAGGAAAATAAGGATTATGATATTTCAGAAAATTCTAAGTTCTAGTTGAATTGAAACAACACCAATAGTGCCTAACTATATAGGAAAATTGTAAGCGTGGAAGATAGACCATCAAACGAATAAGGCGTTCATTAAGAAAACAAATACGAGTATCAGTTTCGCTGGTTTTAGTAGGTAATGATGCATAGTTTGCTAATTGTGAACCAAGTCAAGGGCGATCTTCCAAAATGATGTAAATAAAATAATTATTCATAATTTTGTCATAATCATTGATCCTACAATGATTGGCCAAGGGTGTTTTGCCACAATCAAAAAAAAACGTTGCGAGTTGGATTCGCACACGAAGGGTGCGAATGGTTGCCTTTTACCACAAGGCAAAAACGACGAAAACACACGTTTCTTTTATAGAAGTAGTAAATGAAAAATGCCTTAATATTAGGCGGTCAGCAAGTGTTTATGGGCATCCTTTCCATCACGAAAGTTAATCTAATTCCTAACAAAATGGTATCTTATAAAGTTCCTTCTCTTAATTATATACACGTTAGATGTTGCGCACGTAACGGACAACTTAAAAGGACGCGATCAGAATGTTAAATGCTACTCTTATAAGATTAACTGTAATACGTATTGGCAGTTTATTGTCTTCCATTTTACTATTCTTCCTGTTAATTCTGTTACATCTACACTTTTGTTATTTCCGTGCTGTTTCTATAACTTTGTTGTAGACTATCTTATTTCTGGTAGTTGGGCCACTCTTATAGGAAGTATTTCACTGATCCCTTAAAAAACTGATTAACCTTTTTCTTTTTTCTCTATAAGCTTTTTGGGCTTATAATGATGGTGATATTTTAGTAAATGAGCCTCTTTTTAAATTTCTGGCTTTTTCTCACGGCTGGTTGCAGTAATTAAGCTAGAATACCCCGAAAAAATGAGTTAGGTTAGATTAGAATTGTGACCAAGCGGGCGTTACATTCAACTTTGGCTATTTAGTCATTTAGGTCCTCAAGAAAGGAACTACTCGTATTAGAGATTCACGAAAAGAAAATTATTACCTCTATTAGAGTGTTCAATAATATTTTTAGGAAAGCAAAATGTTTTTTTTTTGTGTTTCTGTTACATAAATAATAATTCAATACGTGGAGGGGCTCGTGGTTAAGTAATAACAGCCGCACGGGACGATCGATCAAGTTAAGCTACGCTTGCCACGGTCGGTCCGTGGATCGGTGACCATCTACATACCGAAACCCCTCCGTGCCTTGGAAAACACGTTAAGCCGTTGACCCCGGCTGTCATTCGTGGATCTTTGACAGTCGTTACGGGTCGGCAGAAGCCCGAATGTCTGACCACCAGTCTTACCTAGGGGTATCGTATTACCCAGTAACTGGGTTGTGGAGGTTGTCATCGTCGGTCGTTGTAGTATGATTAAGCAAAACTATGAGGTACCCCTCGCATTTCAGTTAGGTGAGTGTTATGTAAAGAAATCTCCTAACTTTAGTGAAAAGTAGGATAAGAAATTAGTAGTTTTTTTTCTGAATTAAATGGCTGGTGCAGTTTATTGTTAATTAGTACTCAATAATAGTGAACTGCACTAAACTTCCCAGAGAACACTCAGTGTCTATACTGCACACACATACACCCATGATAAACCAGACAAAGTCAGCTGAATATAATAATACTAGCGACCCGCCCCGGCTTCGCACGGGTGCAATGCTGATCACTATCACTACATAGTATAAAACAAAGTCGCTTCCCGCTGTCTGTCTGTCTCTATGTATGCTTAGAACTTTAAAAATAAGCAAACGGATTTTGATGCGGTTTTTTTTAATAGATAGAGTGATTCAAGAGGAATGTTTATATGCATATAATACATGCATAATATAATAGAGAAACACTGATAATTTTAGAGCCATTATTTCTCTTAAAAAGTATAGGATAAAAAATGGTTATTGTAGGTTATCCCTAAGAGATAGACATATGCCATCGCGGACTTTTTTGTAGACCTTTTTAAGGTGTACAATACTGTAGTACATTATTTTGATCTATCTCGTAGGGTTAAGCCAGCGTTTGCAATGTAAGCGCAATAAAATGTGTTTATTTACGACATCACATTAGAAACCCCTAAAATGATCAGTGTTTCTCTACTATATTATGCATGTATTATACATATAAACCTTCCTCTTGAATTACTCTATCTATTAAAAAAAACCGCATCAAAATCCGTTGCGTAGTTTTAAAGATTTAAGCATACATAGGGACAGACAGCGGGAAGCGACTTTGTTTTATACTATGTAGTGATAATAACACAGGGGTTAGGCAGAGGTGTACCCACATCTCGCCAGCTATGTTTTAGTTCCATGTAATAGGGGGTGAGCCTATCGCCATCAAACAATCGCAAATGCAGACTCCGCTGCTACTGATAAATTCCTAACAGAAAAACCCAATAACATTTTGCCAGACCTGGGAATGAAACCCAAAACCTTAGGCTTTGCCACCATCATAATTTTATTGACCTTACCAATCGTCTTCGATGAAAAAGTATGAACGACGCGATAATCGGTGCCTTAAAAGCTTACTGGCTTAGTTTACTTGCCACAAAGATATCAGGCGTGAAGTGATTGAAGCCTTCATTTATAACCTGCCAGAGTTTATGGCAGGCATGCTCCGGTTGTTCGGATGCGTGGAAAGAATGCCGCTGGGAAATAAATCTAGTAAAATCATACAATTTTGCAATTTTGTTTTATGAGAGCGATAAAATAATGGACACATGATTCTTCTAGTGTTTTTTTTTTATTTTATTTTTTATTATTTCAGCTCAAGGAAGTTTGAAAATGCTAGCTTTACAATGAATCTCGATGTCGTTCGTATTCCTCTATAAATAATAAATCTTGGTAATGAATATTTATTTATTTATTTAAACTTTTCGCACACAAAAAAGGTACAAAGGCGGACATTGATTTTGATTTTAGAGCCAATGCCATAGAGGCGTTTTCTCCGTGCTTTTTTTTGTTACTTATTTCCAGCTCATAGAAGATTGGAAAAGCTGAATATTTATGAATGAAAGATCAACAAAACAACGACTATCATTTAACATAATGAAATTGTTTTGGAATAATTGTACCTCTGTAGAAGCGAAATTGCGTCATTTCTTTATCTTTCTTCTGTTGTACACGTTTTTTTCGTAAAATTAGATATTGTTTTTAATTCCATTAATAGATATCAAAAACCAAAAAGTGAAATTTTAGAGATGCAGTTTTTATTTAATCGCAACGAATTTTTAGAATTCAATTCTTCTAAAATCAATTATTTTAACTTGTTTGCAAAGAAACTTTTACTCAGTTAGCCTGTTCAATATGCATATTGACGCAAAATATTTTTTGTTTAAAACCGACGAGACGTTTTCTTTCACGTTGATTATCTTTAATATTATTTTAAAACAACAATTTTATTATTGAAGGATTTAAGTCTCCCTGAAAAATAAAAAATTACTTAATAAAAACTTAAGCTTATAAATTTTGTTTTATTTTATTTCAATTTTTTTTTTTTATTTAAATGCGATTGCAACAATAAAGGTATAACATTTAAACCAATTAAAAATCTACCATTTAAATTAACTAAGCAGAGCACGGCAACGTCCCATCTTCTTAAAAAAAAAATAACACGCACACATTGACCCGTCACTCACACTAGCGAAAGTGTTTGCAACATTTGTACATACGAAACTACTTGCATGAGGTATAAAACGTGGTAACTGGCGTGATAGGAATACACTCACGGCGTAACATTCGCTGAACAACAAGCGAAGCGAAAATGAAGCTACTGGTTAGTAAAAAATTCAAAAAATTCTAGTGTCAGTGTTCTATGTGTGCAGTTCGGATGTCAAGTGTCATTGTGGTTTTTTTTTTTAATATGGCAAAGGAATTCAGATCAATCGATTTGAAAAAAAGTAGAATCGATTCTTTATTTATAATGTCATCGATCTCCATTGTATTACCGGATATGTCATAGTCATATATCGTAAAGTTATTAATCAATTACATTATCTAAGTGAATGACGCATTACTATATCAATATTACGTAAAGATATTTCCTTATTCGCATAACTAGTCGTTATGAGTTGTCCCACAATGCTCGGAAAGTTCTTGTGTTCACTTCCAGTTAGATTTCACTGGTATAATTTAATTTCCCTTTTCATTTAGCGATTCCTATGTTATTTTAAATTGGCTTGTGATCTCAGTTGTTTTAGATTAGTTGTAGTGAATCTTTACAATAATCCACATTGATACACAGTTTATGCTAATCCACTAATGAAGTTAAACGTAAGATTAATAATAAGTTTAATGTTTGTCCAAAAAATATCCTCATAGATACACAGTTAGTGCTAGTGCACCAATTTAAGTTTAAAGTATGAATAATACAAGATAATATTTGTTTGTTTCAGAGGTCTTCCTTAATCCTGGCCGTGGCGTTAAGCCTGGCCACGGCAGAGGAGAAGGCAGAGAAGGACACCAAGGCCGAACCACAAGCCGCAGAGGAAACAAAGAGACAAGACAAAAGAGGACTATCCGAGTACTACGGTGACCATGGAGACTTCGGTGGTGGCGACTTCGGAGGTTCCTTCGGGCATGATCTAGGAGGCTCCATCGGAGGTGGTGATGAAGGACACTCCATCGGCCTAGACGATCATCACGGTGGACATGAAACCCATTCCCACAAAACCATCACTGTGGTCAAGAAAGTTCCCGTTCCCTACCCCGTCGAGAAAAAAATTCCCTACCCAGTGGAGAAGAAAGTGCCCTACCCCGTCAAGGTGCACGTACCACAGCCCTACCCTGTCGTTAAAACCGTCCACTTCACAGTCAAGGAATACATCAAAGTACCCGAATATATCCCTAAGCCGTACCCCGTGACGAAACACGTGCCAGTTCCCGTGAAAGTTCACGTCGACAACCCCGTCCCTGTGAACGTGTACGAACACGTCCCGTACCCAGTCGAGAAACACGTCCCTTATCCCGTCAAAGTGCACGTGCCGCAGCCCTACCCCGTCGAGAAGAAAGTGCCGTTCCCCGTCAAAGTACCAGTCAAGGTGCACGTACCATACCCCGTCGAGAAAATTATCCACTATCCAGTGCCGGTGCACGTCGACCGTCCTGTGCCCGTGCACGTTGAGAAGCCAGTTCCCGTTCACGTTGAAAAGAAGGTGCCTTACCCAGTTGAGAAGGAAGTGCCTTACCCAGTCAAGGTTCATGTAGATAACCCAGTGCCAGTGCACGTTGACAAACCAGTGCCTTACCCAGTTAAGGTGCCGTACCCAGTTCCCTACCCAGTTGAGAAAGTCATCCCGTACCCAGTAGAGAAGAATGTGCCCTACCCAGTGAAGATCCCTGTTGACAGACCATACCCCGTGCATATTGAGAAGCATGTCCCTTACCACGTTGATAAGCCTGTGCCATACCCCGTGAAGGTGCACGTGCCTATTGTGCAGCATGAGCACCATGAGCACCATGAAGAGTCACATCAAGAAATCCATGGTGGTGAGGGCGAAGGCTACGGAGGTTTCGAGGGGGGTCATGAAGGAGGCCAAGAGGGGGGCCAAGAAGGAGGCCACGAGGGGGGTTTCGAAGGCGGCCAAGAGGAGCACTACCACCATTAAAAAGAACTGATCTCTTTATTTTTTCTTTAGCTTTAAAGTGTTATTTTGTTTAGTAATTGTTTTTTTTAAAATAATATTTTGTGACTGCTATGTACCTGTTACGATGTAAATAGTAAACGAAAGTATTAAAAAAGTGATATAAATAATACTACATTTTTTTGTTTCTTTACCATCTGGAAATAACAAAACCGTTGAATCAATCTCATTAATATGAGGTTCCATAATTGTCTTGAAATGAGAGGAAAACATCTTTAAAGCCGTGACTAGACAGACCGGTAACACGTTAGGTGTAACTTGTTTTAATATTGTTACATTACATCTCAAGATTATTTTCCTGTATGTAATCTACCAACATACCGGAAGCTTCTGAATTCCATTAGATAGTAAAAGTAAAATTCATCTCTTTCATGTCACTTGGGTATTTACTCAATTAAATTTTGCATGAGATTAGCCAGTAGTAAACTCAAATTTACAAAATCATTTATTACTAATAGGCTCCCCTCTATTTCATGGGTAAGTCCCATGAAATAGACGGGAGCCTAAGAGCTTAAGAGCTTGCCTAGCAAAATGTGGGGGTTCTATAGGTACAGGTCTGCCCAACCCTACGGGTAAACAAGGCGTCAAGTCATGTTATGATTCAGATTATTACATTAAGGCCTGATTTTTCAATGGTCAGATAGAATAGAATACTCTTTATTATGTACACCATATAGATTACAGACATAAATATAGAAATTTTACAAAGGGTGACACAATGGGCGGTCTTATCGCTAAGAGCGATCTTTTAAAGACAACCTTTGGATGGATTGAAAAGGGAAGGAAACTGTCATATTTATCGTTCAGATAACTTTTATCTGAAGGATAAATATGACAGTTTGACATATTTGCTATACAAATGCTGTCAAGTCGAAATATTTATTCTTCAGATAAGAGTAATCTGCCTATGGAGTTATAAGCCAGATAATTTCTATCGGAGTATATAATTTTAAATTTTTGTCAGTTCTTCCATACAAAATCTGTCAGACGTCAATTTTATTCCACGAATAAAAAAGTCTGTAGTTTGAAAAATCAGCCCTTAGTCAAATTCCCACAAAATAGCAAAACCAGGCCCATTCAGAAATAAATAATTAATATTTTTTTCATTTAAATAAGAAAAAAAACTTAAGATTCGTCAAAAAAGGGTACTCCCAAACAAGCATTTCTTTGATAAAACAATCACACACCATCGAAGGAAATCCGACACATAAGCTACTCTAGCTATTCCTAGATTATTCATATCAAGTTTTTTAGCAGACAAACCACTTTCACTACCCAACCTAGTTACTCTCGAAGTATACATATCGTGCCAAATGACAATACACCTTGAGAAGTAGAGATACAATAATAACAGCAACATTTTGCAAGAATTCGTATGCTGAGTGCCTCGTTGAGCTATAAGATATTTCTATTTATCTCATGGATATCAAAATACATCTGTATGGATATAAACAACCGGCCAAGTGCGTGTCGGACCACGCACAGTGAAAGGTTCCGTAGTTGGAATGAATTTATCCCAAGAACAAACTTACTGCAAATTTAAGTTGGTCGACTATTACTCGTAAACTTGTAAGCCTTATTAGATAAGTTCATTTGATTATATATAGTACTGCCGTGATTTTTTTTAAATATCCAAAAGCAACCATTTAGCTGGCAGGGGGGATATTAGACTCTAATAAAAATGAGCACTTTAAAACTTAATATTTCACAAACGGATCCCTGAATCGAAAAATTGTACTCACAAACACGCAATATTTATTTATTTTTGAAAAACCTATCCAACGGTACCCCACACCATAGGGTAGACGAGAAAAAACATACCCACTTTACGTGTAGAAGAGGTACCCTAAAAATATTTTTTTTTTATGATTTTATTTTACCACTTTGTCGGCGTGATTAATATTTATATTCATGCCAAATTATAGCTTTATAGTACTAAGAGTCCCTGAGCTCAGCTTCGGACGGACGGACGGACAGACAGACATTGTGAAACTATAGGGGTTCCTTATTGACTACGGAACCTTAAAACCTGTTACCAACCTAAAAATTGAAAAGATATTTGAGGATACCCTCTTTATTTACAATTTTATGTCCCTTAGGTCCAATCCGTCGGCGAAGCAAGGTGATGTAAGCTGATTTAATTTCTCGCTAGTGTACGCATGAATACAGTTCTAAGTGATTAAATCACTTAAACTTTTAATCAAATTGACCAATTCATCATATTATGAAGTGAAATCTGAGGTAACTGACATTCTACTCGTATCGTAATCACATTGACATTGTGGGGTCAACATTCTGCAACTCAAAAAATGACCTCAAGAATTTGAGAGTGAGAGAGTTCTTAATTTCATGTTGGCAAATTCTGAGTGCGTTCACGGAAACTATTTGTAACGTATGAGCAAAGACCCAAACTCAGTACATTAACTATAATTGTAACGTCTTTTACATGCTTGTACTAATTTTCCATGCTTTAAGTAATCGCATATGACTTGCTCAGAAACCTCCGTCCTCAAAAGACCACTTCAGACATCAATCCACATAGTGAAATGCCCTGACCAAGATTATGTCTGCACTTTAAAAGAGCCACTTATTTTTTTTTTAATTTACAATATGACTGGTTAAAATGATTCCGATATCCTATTTACAGAATAAACAATTTCATTTCATTTTAATCAACGCTAAAATACCTCAACATCTCTTTTCTTTTATGTATTCGCTTAATTTTGTAACTTGTAATTATTAAGCTAAAAGCTTCGCAACAGAAAGTGAAATTGCTTCCTCCATTGGTCGGAGGCCATCGAAACAAAATCCCATGTTTATTCATAGTGTAAGTTGTATTTACGTTGACGAAATATCATTAAACGATGACGTTTAAACGATATGGTCAATTTTCGCTGGCCGTTTCATGAAACACAACCATTTCATGATATTACTGAACACTTCCTTCAAACCAATACAAAAACGCAAATACCGGAAAAATCACATTAATGGAAGAAAATGCCTTATGGCCACATAACATACATACATGACGACGCACCACCTATATAATCACGAGTATCGGAAACTTTACTAGATATTGCGTGTATTTTTTTCTATATTTTTGAACTAGCTTCCATCTGTCCGTGACTTCGCCCGAATGGTAGTCAACTATACTATAAACCGTACCTACCCTATAACAATCGGCAATAGTGTAGCCTTCTGCCAATGAACGAATTGTCGATATCGGATCAGTACCTCCAGAGATTACCTCCTACATCCACACTAAAAAACTTTACCTCTTTATAATATTAATGTAGATATAGTACAGTCCGTTCAGTCATTTTGCCTCTGACAGCAGCAAACTAAAAGAAACCTTATTGTAACTGAAATAAAGATCACAACGATTTTGACTTATCAGTGGCAGCAACCCAACAACAACCTTATTAGAATGAGAATAAATATAACTGTGATTTGGACAGTGATGCGAAATCAGAGGTAAAATTACTGTGAAAGGACTGTAGCCATTGCAGCTATAAATTATCGAAATCGTTATTGACACATCTCTCGAAGGGCGCCATATTTTACAAAATTAATTATATTGCCCAATAAATTACAATTCTTAGGCAAAAAAGGTACATAATTTATGTATGAAAATGTGTGTCGATGTCAATGAAGTCGTTTAAACCTTGACATAGAGTGAACTGTTTCAAAATTTAAAATATGCGGATTTTCTAATCGGTTACAGAATTATGCTTAAATCTATAATCTAAACAAATATTTATATTATAAAGAGAATTTTTTTTTGATTTTTTGTATGTTTGTTTGTTACGATTTCACGCTAAAACGGCGGATTTGGATGAAATTTTGCACATGGATAGACCATGGCTTGGATTGGGACACATAATAGTTTTTATCCCGAAATTCTTACGGAATCTAGACTTCTGTCTTTGAAACCTCGGGATGCAGCTGGTAATATAATAAAGCTGAAAAGTTTGTTTGTTTGAACGCCCTAAACTCTGGAACTACTTGGATTTGACAGATAAATTTTGCATTTGGTAGTCCAATTCTTGTGGAAGGAAATTTAATATGACATTAAGGAGTCCAGCAAAAAAAAAACAATCAAGCGAAAAGGAAGTTATAGCGCGGGCGGGCAATGCGATGCGACACGGTGGATCAGGGCCCGAAAATTTACGCGAACGAAGTCGCGTACTAAAAACAAGACAGTATAGATCATCATCTGCCTAGCCTTTTCCCAACTATGTTGGGGTCGGCTTCCAGTCTAACCGGATGCAGCTGAATACCAGTATTTTGGACATGGAGCGACTGCCTATCTGACCTCCACAACCCAGTTACTGGGTAATACGATACCCCTAGGTAAGACTGTTAGATTTTCGGGCTTCTGACACCAGTAACGACTGTCAAAGATCTACGAATGACAGCCGGGACCAACGGCTTAACGTGCTTTCCGAGGCACGGAGGGGTATGTAAAGATGGTCACCCATCCACAGACCAACCACGGCAAGCGTAGCTTAACCTGATCGATCGACCTGTGCGGCTATTATTATTTAGCCACGGGCCCCTCTCAAGACAGTATAGATAAAATAACTAAAAATTTCTGAAGACATCTCGCTCAAAGTTCTCATTCTAAAATCCAAGACGTGATTCCAGGTAAGTTCCGTAATTCGACTATGAGTACCATAATATGTAATTATTTTTGACGCTTACCCAAAAACCGCACTAAACTTGTATAAACCATCTACTTCCTGCACACCTCTGCGTTGTCATTAAGGAAACCGCGTGGCTTGCGCAAGAGCAACACTTACGTAACTAACTTCATCGGCCAACACGTTAGTATCAGCTTTATTCATCCCGGAGAGCTAATGAGCTAGAAGAAAATCTATTTTGCTCCGGAGCTTTCTATTGGTTTTACTATCATTCTCATGTATAATGGATTATTAGCCTATAACGTTTCCACTGCTAGGAAACCACTGCTGGAAGCCAAAAATTCGAAGACATGTGACATCTACTAACCCGCACTGGGCTCGCGTGGTTGATTACAGCCCACTCCCTCTCGAAGAGAGGAGGCCTGTGTCCCAGCATTATTCTGGGACACAGGCCTGCTCTTTTCAAAAGAAGGCTATAATCCACCAGGCGACCCAGTGCAGGTTGTAGATGTCACACGTCTTAGAATTTTTGGTTCTCGGACATGCCGGTTTCCTCACGATGTTTTCCTTCACCGTTTTGAGAGCAGTGATGATGAAATTATTTTCACAAAGTAAAGCGCTTGCCGGGGTTTCGAACTCACAACCTACAACTACAAGTTGGGGCCGGTACCACTGGGCCACCACTACTCTATGCACACTATCATTCTCATAGTTAGTCTTATTGTCTGAATGTTTTGGGGATCGTAGTTTTCTGATATTTTGGAGAAGATTTGTGCAGAGCACTTTAATATAATCTTTCTTTTTTCTGCAATTTCTTAATTCATCGTGGTTTGCAGTTATTCATACACCCTTTTTAATTCTCATCAACATCATTCTCTTTCCCATGTCCAAATTTGTTTGGGCTTGGCGCAACATGTCCTTTTCTTCCATACTAACTATTCATATTCCGTATTTATCTCCTTGAAAGGAAGTACACTTATAAGCAAACGCTTTTGGGGGTAATAGTGGTTCTTTTTCCCTCTCAAAAATGCTTGCAACTACTACAAAGAAAGCTCTAATTACGTAACTCCTCTTCTAAATCCAAGCTTTATAAGTTAACTCTTCTATCTTAAAGAAGCATTAAATTCCACATCCATTAAACATGAAACCAAGCATGTTTAATACTACTCGTATAATGTAAGCAGAGTCCTCACTATCTCTAATCAAAGTACTTACTTCCTTTAGAGCTGCATATTCAAAAGCTTGTCTCAAATACCTGCAGTGCTATGCTGTAAAAATCTCACCGTGAGAACTTAGATGAAGTGAGCGGGAAGTGAGCTCTGTCATTCCGTAATGGTAGGGATTGACACTATTAAGTGTTCACTTCACTTATGATTTCTCGGGTAGATTTTTATAGAATGGACCGACTGTACGCATATAAAACTAAAATGTACACGCAACACCGTGTGAACGCCGGTAGTTGTCTTAAACTGTATCGGACATGAATTACTGGCAGCGTGACACGATTCTGTGGTACATTCACCACAATGAACCTCGACTGTCCATTTACCCCTATAAGGAATGGTGTAATAGATTATGCAACACACTGTATTTGTGTTTTGAGAAATAAATGGTTTGAAATCGATGTGCCACGAAGATGTAGAATTTTCAAAAAGGATTGCGAGACTTTCAATAATTTTGGTTTTTAAATTCTGAGTAGAATTTGAGAACAACATTTTGGAATTCTAGTTGATTTACTTAATGCATCATTATAAAATCATTGATCTCTTGCCCAGCACTGAAAAACTCGAGATGATTACAGTAAAAGTCGAAAGCAAAAGCAGTGCAAGCAGACAATGGTTATCCTCTAACTGTTTGCGCTGCTTGTGCATTTTTTCCAATAAATTTCTTTGCTCTATCTTAAAAAAATCACAATAACAAATGAAGTGTTTTAATATTGGACAGTTTAAATGTAACTTAACACATTGAACGCCATGGTAGTCACCGGTGAGCGACAGCAATTATTTTAGTTAATTCTTTGAATAGTAATAAGAAATCATTATTTAGAGTGGAGTTTTTGACTATTTTTAACCGTATGAGCCAATAAAATATAACGTGTAAAATTTGCCGAAATCGCGAATCAGCATCAGCCCATATGGAAAGTTCAGTGGTGGTCAGTGGTGGTCACCGGTGACCACTATGGCGTTCAATGTGTTAATTAGAATTAATTTTAAGCTTTGGTTTCCTAAGTAAGCGGTGTCTGGTCACACAATAACGGCTGTCTAATGGGCTAAATACAGAGCGTTTATACCTTAATGTGAAATACTGATGAAAATGACAGATTTTCATGAAGGCCATTATAATATGACGGAGCCGCAATCCTAAGAAACTAAAGCTTTAGGTGAAGTACTCGTTGAAACTGTACGATATACAATTCTGAAACGATACAAATATTATCGAACCAAACTAATAAACCCACATATAAACATAAAAAAAAAACGTAATGACATTTAAAACAAATGAAAGCAGGCAGTGACAGATAGTTGCACTGCAGACTAAATGCCATCAAGATAATATTTGTATTATAACTGAAGCGTTACACAACCGGAATACAATAAAATAAGCAGTAACTCGATACATTTCTTAACTTAATCTCCTTATTACTTGTGAAGTAAAAAGCACTGATCTTATATTACTATATGTGACGCGATTTTCACAACTGATTGGCGACTAAGTATGAGGCATTCATAAGGTTTATGTCGAGTAGAGATGTCAAAGTGTTTGGACCGAAGAATAACAATGTAATTTTGGTAGCTAACCACATATTTTTTTTTTTCTCATACACAAAGGAGGACAGTCAATCTAGGGTGGTGAAGAGATAAGATGGCAGATGATCATTATTAATAATAATAAATAAAATATTATCACTATGAATCTAAAGCTGAACTTATTGTGTGTTTTTTTTTTTTTGTTTGTTTGTTTGAACGCGCTAATCTCAGGAACTACCAGTGAACCTTAAAAAAAAAATTGCTTTTTATAACCCAATTCATGAGAAAGGTTACAAACTATTTATTAGTACGGTACGCTATGACCCTTAACCCTTAAATTGTCACCCTTAGATTTCTTGTGTGTATAATATTGAAATTGCGTATATGGGTTGAAATTAGGATAGAAAAGAGGATAAAGAAAAAAATAAAAAACATTTTTTTTATTGTTTTTACAATGTCACATAAAACGGACATTGTCCATTATATGTGCAGTTGTGGTACATGAAACTACGTCACATAAAACGGACATGGCATATTATATGTGAAGTTGTGGTACAGTGCTTAGGAGTGTTAAAACAGCGTCTGTGTGTGTGCAAATACTGCGTCCTTTAAAACGGACCAAATCAATTTAAGGGTTAAACGCCGAGTAAAAAGATTAAAAAGTCAGAAAGAACGCTAAGCGGAAACGAGGTAATAGCGCGGGTGGGTGATGGAATGCAATGCGGTGGGTCGGGGGCCGAACTTCCACGCGAACGAAGTCATGGGTAGAAGCTAGTCATAAATAGGTAAAGGTGTATAATTATCATCACTGTAAATATTTTTGTTGTAAAACTATGTAAATTCCAGTGACGTCATTACATCGTTGTGTAAGAACCGATGACATTGACTTGAAATATCAATATTATTATAGCCTAGAGTAAACTTACCTTATGTACGGGATGTTGGCAGGAATATGGTACTTGGAACCAGGATCGAAGTCCAGCTCAGAACGAAGTACTGGAGGCTTGATGCCTTGGTATTGCTCCCTGTGAAAAAAAATGAGGCATTGTAAAAGAAGTTGCAAAAAGTGATGAGAATAGTTTTATCTGAAAACCTGAGACAGAAGCATAACATCGTCAACAGAGAATACTGTTGCCAATAGCATTGTATCTTCGTCTTTCATTGTTCAAAGCGATGGATTTCCTAAGAAAGCGGTGAACGGTCACATAATAACGGCTATACAAATCTGTTGCATTTTGGCCCTCCTATCAGCTCCTGACGGAAATACGTCGAATTACAAGTAACCCGGTCTATATGTCCTACATTGCGCTACAAAAAACAAAAAAACTTAATTTATTATATTTTGATTGGCCTGTTCAATCAGTTATTTTTCCTAATCTTGACATTGCTAAAGGTACGTATTTGTAACATTAGGTACATTAAAACTGTGTAATATCGACGACATAAGTGTGTTATTAAAAAAAATTAGGCCAATTGGTTACACACAAGATTTTGAACTTACATAATGTCAGAAATGCATTCTGTAACATAGTATATGTACGTTTAAGGTAGCGGGTATAATGATGAGAGGTTAGCGGCTTGTAGGTTCTTTGAACTTTTAGCGATGTATAAAACTTAGATTTAAAGCTCTATTTAAAAAAATAAATCAGTTGACAGGCGTTTTTGGGCGAGATTATAATGAGAAGACATATTTTCTTTTCTAAAATAATCTATCCAAAGTACATGCAAGGCCAAATAATTTTATTTTTTCTTATTTAAGGCGGGCTTGCATCATTGTTATTTCTGTCTCTCTCTCTTATTCTTCGTCAGTTCCAAGTTTAAAGTAGATTTATATTTGATTAACATTGGTCCTTATTCCTACATTTTCATCTATCATAACATACCGTACTACTTATCCATCCGACATTTTTGTAGATGGATCAGTTGTTTTTCTCTGAGATTCCTTTTTCAATATTTATTGAGCTTAAGTCATTCTTTGAGGTGGCGCGGGAAATGAATTACTTGAAGGATTTAGGGGAGGCTTTTTCCCAGCAGTGGTATAGTATATGACATATAGAAGCAACAAGAACTATGTAACTACCCAAGATAATGTATCGTCTTGAGTTTATTGCCAGTTATTCTCCATAGAGATATACGTTCTGGAATGGGCAACTAGCTTAAACTTTTTGACCAACTGACCGACTCCTTGACAATTCAAAAATACCTGTAAGTGGTTTAATTTAAATAAATGCTTTGAGTTTTAAAAATAATTTCCGCTACCGCTCATACACTGCACACGTACAACTCTTGCTTTCATCGGAGATCTGAACCCGTTACCGAGTCAAGGCCGACGGACGACCGCAATCCCATCACGACGTGGACCACTTCATTTGCGTTCTTGCAACCGGTAGCAATCACTTGATGTGGTGCTTTTTGTTTTTTAGTTGTACGCTCTTTGGTGCTTTGTGAAATTCGAATGTTTAATCAAGCTTTACTCTGAAGAGGACAGTTCGTTTTTATTAGGTGATAGGAATGAAAGCTGAAATATCTAATTTTCAGACAACTTTTTTAAAAGACAAGAACAAATAAAAGCGCTTGATTTTTGTTGTTAAAAAAATCCCCACGCTCCTGTGCCAGCTTCATCCAGGTTTTACCCACGACTCATCACTGGATGAGGCTGGCACAGAAGCGTGGGGATTGGTACATGAAATAAGAGGTCTTTGCTCGGCAGTCAGTAAAGTCAGGCTGTGGATGATGATGATAGGTACTTATATATTTTAATTATCGGATGAACTCGTTTCTAAGCCCTCTGATTTCGTTAGCTAGTGGTATCGCCATCTTTTAGTTCTTGAAGATTTGTTTACTTCAATTTGGCATAAAATAAATTTTAATTATATCTATCCACGTTTATTTGATGACTTATATATAGACTTATAGGCTGTGCCATGGTTATGACGTCTATTTAAAAAATAAAAAATATCTCTGTGAAATTTTCTATACCATCATTTAACACATTGATCAGTTTGGACATCAATATGTTGCCAAAACTCTGTATCTTGTCTAAGAAAATTAATCTAAACGTCAAAATTATTGATTGATTTGGATGAAGTAGCACTACTTCTTTATAATTTACTATTCTGACCTAGAACATACTCGTATTCACATATTCTAACTGATCGCCGGAGCGTTAACATTATGTCATGTAGTTGCGTGCGTTTACTGAATTATCTAACTGATAATGAGTGAGGTAGTTGGTGGCGAGTAAAAGAGTGTACTGCATAATGGAGCATGTGTGAAGTGATTTAATTTTGTTATTGTTCGCGTGTTGCGTTTGAGTGAGCATCATCAGCACAGCATCTGTTTCCAATACCTATATCATCTACTTGATCCTGTCTCCCTTGTCTTCTGTTACTTAGGGTTGGTGCAACACGTTTTCTTCTTCCATTCTTCCCTGTCAACCGTCACGCTATTATTCACTCCATTTTCTTCTGTTTCTCTGGAGTTTCTGTTTCCAATATATATTGTTTGGAATATGGTCGAAGATGGATAAAGCATTATTCATCAAAATTTCCTTCTTATTCCTAAGCAATACCTCAGAGTACCCATTACCAAACATCGAGACCATTTTAAAATACTTTAGATAGATTTTCACGATTTATTTCTACCCTTTGGTCTGTTCTTTTTTCCCGAACCTCCTAAAATTCACAATTGCCTTTAAATCCTTCATTTAATTCAATAAATAAATTTGGACTTTTTTCCAATCTTGTTATTTTTCCATTCGTCTTTAAATTCTCATCCACCCATTAAATTTGAAAATCAAGTTTGACCACCAGTCTTGCCAAGAGGTTACCCAGTAACTGGGTTGTGGAGGTCAGATAGGCAGTCGCTCCATGTAAGATATTGGTATCCAGCTACATCCGGTTGGACTAGAAGTTGACCCCAACATAGTTAAGAAAAGGCATAATCATTCTACCCATCAAATTTCTGTTCTGCATTCTGCCTTCTCACAGCAACAAAATCTAGATCACTAGGCTCAGTATGTCAGGTGCCTACACCCCATAATATTCTATGAAGATATTCAAGATAACCAGTGTATTCTGCAGTGTCGTAATAGCCAGCTGAGGGTGACCGTTACTTAATTCGGCAGCCGATGAGCAGTGGTTACTTGCGTACGATCTTACACCTTATTATATGTTATGGAATGTCGATCTGACTGCATTGTGAAATAGTATCGATTAATTTACAGGAAAAGTTTTTTCAGGTATACATTTATTATTCATAGATGTTTGTAATCCCTAAAATGATAGGTTTTAAAACTTGCACTATACAGGGTCAAATTAAATTAGCTCCGCAGACGTAATGGGTATCGATATCTAAACATGATAAACAAAAAATTAATTAATTTAATGTATTCCTTAAAAATATTACATTGAAAAATCCGTTTTTTTTTTGTGTAAGCTTTACAAACGTGATTGGTATCGATGTCTAAACACGTAACAATACTACCTGCTGTCGCTGACCCCTAAAAGAAAATATTTATTTTTGAAATCTTGTTTAGATATCAATACATTTCATGTCCGCAGAGTTTGGCTAGCTAATTTAATTTGACCCTGTATAGATTTTGTAGCTAACGCTTTAAGAAGACCTAAGTGAACTGTAAAAATAAAGTCTCCCAAAGATCATTCTACTATGTAGTATCGGTCTTACAGTCGACCTTATTGAAATGAAAGAGCTCATGGCAGTTCCTACAATTATGGTAAGCGATCCACTTAGAAGAGACTGCAATTTTAGTCCCTTATTACCGTCGATTGAAATTACAGGCGTACTTATAGTAGCCGATTATGTTAGCTTCTCGACTATAAATCTCTTGTTCATCTCTTGAATTATTACCAAGAACTAAAAAACAAAAAAAAAAATTACAGTAATTGAAAAGCTGATAATAATTAATCATTACCTGAGTCTCCACCAGTGACAGTTATACTGTTCTTTCCTGACGTCTCCGGTAAACACATCCCACCTCCACTTGTCCATCACCAGGGCGAACGGTAGGAAGGCTAGTTTGTCCATCGCCTGGGTGAAGAGGTAGTTGATGTCGTGTGCCGTGTCGTCCACCGACCGTTGGACCAGGCCCAGTGTTTGGAGGTGGCGAGGTGATGAGACGGAGAGGGCGATTGTCTCGCCGATAGCTTCGTGGAAACCTGTGGACGAAAAAGTGATAAGTTTCATGCTAAATATAAAAATCTCTGGAAAACAAACAAATTTGCAAGATTTTAGCATGAACATGAAGTGGACGTAAATTTGTTTATGGATTCAACCTTAAAGTTTCAGATACCTTATTTTTTTTTCATCTGTGTGTATGTAGGAGGATGACACCTGGAGGAAACCTCATGTATGAACTTGAGGTATCCTCCTCGTGACCAGACCAGACCTCGTGGTCTGTATATGCACCAGGAGTATTGTACACAATAATGTAATTTTGACAATATAGTGGAGGCTTAGGAAGTATTAACTTTCGTTGTACCAAGTGTCCGTAACCATTTTCGGAACATCTCAAGTACCTTCTTGTATGTCAACCAGACCATAGCTGACTGACGCACGAAGAGGACAGGGCCATCATTTATACGTAGTTTCTATTTATTTTTACTTTATTTTTTAATTTTTTATTTAGGTAATACGCACATATTGGTTATTTATTTTAGTTCCTCATTAATCACAATACAACACACACTCACACACATGTATGTCACAATATTTTTTTTTATATTGTATGAGTTTTTCCATATTATCATATTTAATTAATTCTCTAAATTGATTATAACGGACACGCACTTCCCTATGTGTTTGTTATTCCAGCGTGTGGCACTCGTGGGTTGCAGCTGAAAATCAGCGTCAGGTCACACTGTGTTGTCATCTGACATTATGCTGAGCTGAGGCCCTTTTGGCATTTTAGTCTTTGTTTCTGTTTTTATAGTTTTAATGTGTATTTATTTTGATGTAATGCCAATAAACGCATTTTTCTTTCTTTCATTCTTTCTTTCCATCAATAAATTATTTTTTCACCAAAATATTTTTGTTGTCAAATCATGTACCAATCATCTAATCAGAATTCAGAAGCCCTCAGCATCAAACACATAAATCCTCAATTACTTCTCTAACTAGTGCGTTACTTTCCTCCGTTCAACACCGTGAAGATTTAATTAAATGATTGTTCTAGACGTTTCTGATATGTTTGGCAATAAAGGTACTTAATGAAACAATAGTATCGCACTATTTCTGCAACCAGGCCGTAAACAATATGTTTGTGGCGAAACAATGAATTTATGGAAGCTCGTAAGTTGAAAATGTATGGACAGAGTAAATAAAATTACGAGCTGTACTGTAAGTAGAGAAAGGAATATTTGGATTTTATTATGTAGACATAGCAGGTCTGGTCACATCTATAGAAGGACCGATGGCGATGGCCTTCAGAATAGAATGGTCATTGATCTGCTTTATAGTGTACCACCATATTGATACAGTTTATTGCACAGGTTACAGGTTACAGGTTTCACAACCATACGACAGGGTACCGAATCGACATTGACACATTTTCGATTATTGATTTTCTTACAGCACCTACGGTCAGAAGAATAGCGGTTGGCTATTTGGTTTAAACTGACAAAATTTTCGGATTTGTGAACAGGCAGCGTTTAGAGGACTCCTCCGATAATAATAATTGGTGTTCGAATCGGCACGAAAGCATGTCGAATGGTGTGGTGGTCGAAAACCACTTGAAGCACTCAGATTTAATGCAGAAGGCAATGAACCGGGTGTTGCGATGCTAAATGCTTAAATCTAGCATCTAGTATTGGGTGTTGATTTTTGTCTTTTTCACTGATAAGCCACTGATTTATCATTAAATGAATCGCATATTTATTACTAATTAATTCAGCCCCAATTGAATTTAGTTCATCTACTCGTAAAACCACAAAATCTGTAATCAATTTAATTTATGTACCAACAAAGTAAACAGAACTAAACCAAGTATTTGATATACCTATAGTATCAGATTATATAAAGTAAGTAGCAGCTCGAAGGGAAAGTGATACTGTTACTAAAATAGACCGGAATAGTTCCTGCAAAATATCATAGATTCCTGTTCCCTTGTATGGTCGTTAAATGTGTCAATCACGTTACGTCACTATGTTACTAGGAACTAGTTGGTAGTTGGAATGCTGTACTGGATGTGGCCCTTGTTGTTAAAGTAGGTGGGTAGGTACTCTGTTGATCGAGAGAAATCTAATAGGGTGGTCTTTGAAATCTACATTTTTTTTCCCTCATTTTTTACAATGGAGTAATCTTTTTTTTTTTTTTGTAGATTATGTTTTGTGCCTTTTAATCTATGGTAAATAATTGTATTTTTAGACAATGGCTCATCTCATCCCATCTTGCGCCGCATATCCTGTCACCTGCACACGTTCGGACCTAATGGCTGCGTCAGCGAACGGTATTCGCGTTGCTGAATTTTGGGCCAAACGAATTCGAAAACCATTTGCCATTGCTAAGAAGATAGTTGTATATTCATTCTTTCTTTTGTAAGTTTATACCAAATGGATGAAAGAAGAGGTTAGCAATGGCGTTTTATAATAGTACCTACCTAAAGCTTTTAAAGTCTTTGAATCGTCAAAATTAGTTAGATCTTTTTCTTAGCGTGTGATATGTCCGTGGTGAAAGGATTAGCCAATGACCGAAATCGATTGCCCTTTATTATTTACACCATAAAAATACAGATATAAATGTACAGACGCCAGCACATCAAGCTACTACAATCTGTCAGATTTTTTAATAGATTTTCAACTTTATAGCTAAAGCATAAGGTTCAAAGTTGATTGGGAAAATCTGACAGTTTCGGGTAGCTTGATGTGCTGGCGTCTGTACGTCACTCGGGGAAGAAAGAAAGTAAGAAAAATTGTTCATTCTGCACAAACAAAACGCCCATTACATATAAAAAAAATACATAAAATATACGCATACAACGTAGGGGAGACTCCTGCCATGCACCCCCATAAGTTACTGATGGAGGTTGTATACCTACATGACAGTGCTTGAAGATTCGAGTAAAGCAGTTTAGAGCCTATAACTACAAAACTGATCCGTCTAGAAGTAACAGTTGTTGTGTCTTATATTAATTACTAATAATTAATTAATGACGGCACGGTTGGCGCAGTGGTTAAGCGATTGACCGCTGCGCTGCGTGTCGCGGTTTCGATTCCCGCACTGAACAAATATTTGTATGACCTACAAGTAGTTGTTCCGGGTCTGGCTGTTTGTGTATGTGAGTTTAAATGTTTGTAAATGCACCCACAATACATGAGAAATTACTAGTGTGGGGCAACGTTTAAAAAAAATGTGGTGGTAATAAATGTGTTCCATCCAAATAGCCTATTGATTTTATAAGTTACCTATTGTTGATGATTCCAACTCATGTAGCGGTTAAGCAAAGGGCTTCCAATGGCCACTACCTCAAACAGTCGTAACGTAAGTTATCATTAAAACAGAAAAACGCAATGCTGTAGATGTTTTTTTTTTGCCGTATTTATATATCCAGATGAGTACCTAATTATGATGATACAGAAACCGTCTCTACAAAAAATATGTAACACCACTTAATCAACAGCATCAAAGAGATAAAAAAACAGCAAAAAATCTCACGCATGCGTACAAACAATGTGCACTAGTCTGTACCAGCGCAATCAGCATGCGCATAGCGGCACAGCTCCCAATATGGGTGACTTCCGACTGCGCAAGTAATAAAGAGAGGTTATGTAATTTGGCTACTGTTTTGTAACTAATCTGGTAAAGGAGTGAAGATGTCCTTGTTGCATCTTTGTGGCTGAAATTGATCAAAAAAGGAGTTTTTGTATTGTTGTGGCGGGTGTGACGTAAACTTAGAAACAGAATGAGTTTTTGATAACGGTAAAACGGGTTGGATAGTAAATGCAGGGGTGAATCGGGTTGAAGCTTTAAAATGGATTTTAACATTGAAATAATATCGTTTTTTGCCAAAAGGTCTCTAATGTGTTTATTATATTAATGATTAAGCGCCCTTGTTGGCAACAAACAACGTTAAAATCCATTTAAAAGTTTCATCCCGATTCACCTCTGCATTTCCTATTCACCCCGTTCTACGGTAATCGATTAGAGGTAAAACCGGAACTATAAGAACCGGACTTTCTTATATACGTAGGTACCACCTAACGTAGGTAGGGTATATATCTATGAATGATAACGGTTTCAGAGAAACGTGATTACCATTAGGTACTCGTTACATTACCTTAAAAAGTAATTCTTGGATAAAATAAAAACGACAAAAATAAATAGGTCTTATATAGGAAAAGTTATGATATAAACAATATTAAAAAAAAAATATATATTTATACCACAATCAAGCACAAAAGTAATCAATAACTTCTTGAATAACAAAAGAGATGCAAACGGCTCACGCGGGTGAAAGCTGCGCACACGCGGATGTTAACCTGCTCCCGATTGATAAACTCGAGCGCAACAAAATGGCGGAAATAAAATCCAGTATTGGTTGTATCGGTGACTAGGTTTTACCTGCGACCACGCTTTCTGATTTTGACCTTCTTCATCTGAAAATAATATTAATCTTACAAGATGCAGCTATAGCTTAAAGCGAGTAAACGAGCGAATACATAAGTAATTAGGAAAACTAGGAGACGCGTCGTTTGTTTGTCCGTTCTTCTCCATCATCATCTGCCTAGCCTTTTCCCAACTATGTTGGGGTCGGCTTCCAGTCTAACCGGATGCAGCTGAATACCAGTATTTTACATGGAGCGACTGCCTATCTGACCTCCACAACCCAGTTACTGGGTAATACGATACCCCTTGGTAACGGTTGTCCGTTCTTCTCCATAAATACCTAATACGCTCTGGAATGGGCAATGAATGGGCAAATTCAAAAGTGCATGTAATTGGTTTATTTGAATTAAATGCTTTGAGTTTTAGTTTGAGTTTGCCGTGTTCGCGGTCCTCAGGATTGAGGGAACGACAAAGAAGAATTAGGAAAAAAAAATCATGAAATTATAATGTAGAGTATAATAGTTATACTAACAGAAATAATAAACAGATTGACCAACAAACTTATTGGTTATAAAATTATTATTTACGTTCCGGTTAGTATAAAAGTTTATTTATATTTGTTTACATAATTTGAAACTGATGACTGTAATTAAACCATAATTCACCGGTTTTTATACCACGTGCCATCTTAGGTAATAAAAATTGATAGCTGTATAATATTTTCGTATAAATACGGTTATTTGGTTTCTTCTCTTGAACCTGCCTCAAAAATGTCTATGCCTGCCTCAAAAATTATGTAATTCTTATGTTTACTACGATAAAAATAGTATTCACACTTTCTACTTTCTAGTTGTTTTCATAAATGTAATAGTTAAGTTTGTTTTTTCTTGTATTTTTGTTAATGTCTGTTTTTACATTGAAAACTGCCAACAATGATTAGTTTCTGAAAAAATCAATAATTATTCAGCCAAGTTTCACAGAAAGCTGATACAATTTTTGCCTTAAAAACATGTCAAATAAAAAAGTGTTTGCCGTAATAAACATCTTTTTTAACACTAAAAAAGAATCTGATATTTATAGTGATGCATTTTATATCCCAATGATAAATCAATTCGATATGCCTACTGCCCACCACAATTTGCTAATTGAAAGGCACAAAATCGATGAATCACTCTTGTTTGAATAGAAATCAGCGTTGATATATAGAAAAATCGTAGTCATAATAAATAGAGAACCGTGACATTTCATATTTCTTAAAACCGAGTCTGGCGCAGCTCGAACTTGACCTCGATGAGCGCTCGCGCAGATAGACGTATAAAAAAAATAAAGTATTTGATGATACATGGAATCAGACCAATCTAGAAGTGACTTCAGTAACAATAAAGTATAACAAAATAAACTAAAGCTACTTTTGTTAATATTATAGACCACTCAAAACGTAAGGAATAACGAACGATGTTAAAGTTATGTTAAATAGGTACCTTAAATATTTGTACGACCGAAACTTCGAATATAGTGTGACGTTTGAAAAAATCCTACCTATCGTTCATTCATTAATAGCATGCATACAAGAAAATGAGAAAATATGTAACATTCCCAAAATTAAAAATAATAACAGCAAAATATTGCAAAATATTTTTAAACACAAAAATATGGAGAAGACATCTAGGCTAATAGTGTAGAAGACCACTTTAATGTTGTGATTAAAAACAAACGCTCACTGCATAAGTACCTACCGTTTTTCTTCTTAGATCTATAGGTTGTCAAGATCTCTATGTTTCGTCAATAAAGGATCCAATCAATAGTTGTAGTTTAAATATCTTAAATGTTGAATCACTTCCATACACTTTACATCTGTTGTAGAGGACGCACACGGTGAGATGCGCGTGAGTTGCGTAATAAAGCTCCGTAATCGTTAGTAGTAATTTCCGTGAATTTCCTACACCGCGTGCGACTTTTTAATGTGCAGTGTTTTGTTATGGTCAACTCATTGCTTTTAATTATTTGTTTCTGTTTCTTTTTATGTTGACATGGAATTCATTAGTTACGGTTACAGCATATTCTTGCTAGTTACACTCGCTTTTATGCACATTTTGTTAAGAAGTTTTTTTTTTTTAATTATTATTAAATAATTAATTTAATTGCTGCCATTTACCGGTAACCGGAAAAAGATTCTTAAAGACCCTTTAGTACCACTTTGAAATGACCTGGAGTCACTAAGGTGCGCAAGAGTACAGACCGCTTTCTATTATTTTTCCATGGTGCAGATGGGAGGTTATAATAAAAGAAAACTTCAAAGGAATTAGGAAGAAGCATTTTCTTCCAAGGATGCCTATTTATCAACATATTAAGTGGTTCGCTCGTACTGGGCATGTTCTGCACGTACAGACGCCAGCACATCAAGCTAATACAATCTGTCAAATTTCTTTAATACATTTTCAACTTTATCGCTAAAGCATAAGGTTCAAAGTTGATTGGGAAAATTTGAAAGTTTCGGGTAACTTGATGTGCTGGCGTCTGTACATGCTCATGTACCTACTGCATACTACGCAAGGCTGATGATGATGACAAAACCTTGTGAAGATGACATATTTGGATATGGTCACAACTACCAAAGGAAAATGAGCTGATCTTCATTCTTGTCATGTGTACACGTCTTAAGTTTCTCGAGATCCATCCTAACCTGCCGTACGTGTAACAATTTTGCGTCTATTCATACAATTTCCCAACACGGCGTGTGCCACATTTCGTATCGCCGTAACTACAGTTTAGATTTAATTATTATGTAATATGTAACGCAGTCGTGTTATTTAACTATTGTAACGTTTTCGTGTTGGATAAGCGCTGGGACATAATAATAGTGTGTAACATCTTTGTTGAATGTGCGGTGTGTAGACACAATAATTAAAAGCAGTTGATATTTTGGATGTGCGAATTTATTAATTACTAAACTACTCATGGAGATATCGGAAATATTTTGGGCCAGGGACAAATCGTTGACTTCTGAAACAGGTGGATAGTATTGCTTTGACACTTTCTTGCTTCAGAGCTCCAGTAAATTCTTTACACATCAAGACTCGATATCCCAGACTGTAAAATCTTCGTTTCAGTTTGTACAGAAAGGGAAAAGCCCGAAAATTGCAAAACACTGTGTAAGAATAGGAACTGCATAATTAATCCGGCTTAACAGAAAACCTAAGATTGAAAAGAAAATGTTAATGATAAACACAGGTGTGAAAAGGCTGATATGTAAAAATGATCCTGCATATAAAGTAATTACCTCTATCTCTCTTCTTAAACGTCATTTCTATGTGCTTTGCACTTGTTTTATGGTTATTATTGCATATATTTATTCATATAGATAAGTAAATATTTTATGTATGTATGTATTTGTTGTATATATGCAACTTTTAGACTTCAGTCTACCTGCAGTATTGTCTCTTCTTTCTCCCTAAATCATACAAAGATAGTCGCTTCAACGATAAAACGGCCTATTGTGAAATGTATTCATTTACATATATGTATCTGTAATATTATAAAGAGCATTCAATCTATCTTCTATTTAACTAATTCAACTATATTGTATTATTTGGTCGACTGGTATCGTGTCAACTAGCAGAGCAGTCTTCACTAATCTAATTACGTGTCGTCATAGATATGTAATTCAGTTCCCTTCCACCATTACCAGTGTTCGGAGTTTTCAGGGTATAGTGATGAAGTCTTTATCTAAGTCTGTTGCGGTGTCGTTAGTAGTCAGCTTGTTGCAGTGTTTTCAATATGGTGAGTTGATTAAGTATCTTTGTCCTGCAAAAATATGTTATGTGTGTCCCTATTTTCTATTTTATTTTATTTGCTGCATAATTCACCCTGGGTAATAAAAGGATGCAATGTGCAATTATTATTTTCAAATTAGAATGTTAGGCAAGCATTATTCTTTTAATATTTTACGTTAAACATTCCTGTTTAAATGCAGTCTTTAGAGGTCATCCTGCCTTAGCAATGTTAATTTAAAAATCATTGCTTTTGTTGTACTAAGTTTTATCCCAGTTGCGCAACTCGGCAGCTATTGGTGCTCTCAAAGTCCTAAGTGCAGGCTTTTCTTGAATTATTGTGCAAAGTGGTCACTATAGCCATGAGGCCAGCTAATATATTTTCTAGCTATGGAAGGAAATATATTAGTCGATGATTCTTAAAAACACCACTGCTCCCGGTGATATCAGGCATCCAGAAATGAATGCCTTCTCGTCATCACAATCATCAGTTTATTTTACGTCCACTACTGGATAAAGGTCCATTTCATCTTCTTCGTAGAATTATTTTGAAGCAATTAATTTCCCTGCGACCTTTCAGATCGTTACTAGTTAATTCTTCTAGTTAGTAGTAGTGGATGTCTTATAAACAAATTTTTATTTTACTTGACATAGACTACTTTATACGCTCAGACCCTAAAATAGTCGGCAATGAGGCTCATATTAGATTAATTCTCGTATCATAAAATCCTGTCCCAAATCCATTGATTTCTATATAGGTCACAAATGTCACACGACACCTGAAACCGTACAATGTACAACCAAATTGGATTACTGACCGTAAGTAGCTGAACTTGACTCAAATTCCACTGAAAGTAGAATATATTGTTCATATCATGTTCAGGAAAAAGCCCAATTATTTTAGTATCTTATGGTAACACCGTGGTTACTTGCAGAGTGCTTGTAGTTCTCGATTTATTTCCAGTAGACTAAACTTGATCAAGTTTCCAAAGTTAATTGGAATGGAAAAGACTCCGAAAAGACTTATTAGCTCAGGTTGTAACTTAATATTGTAATTACCGAAAGAATTCTCAAAAAAATGGTTACCACGGGAGTATGATGAATGAATAATTCTGCCTAGGTAGTGCAACATAGTTCGGTCGATTCAGTTATTCGATCTTATTAAAACCATTCTGCAGGATAATTACATAACACACTATCAGTAGCAATGACTTTCATTTTGACAATTCAACAGCATTCATTGCATTATTGACGTTGTTGAATAGACAAATTTTTCGACCATATGAAGCAATGGCAGCAATATCCTTCAAATGATGATGATTCAGATTGGGATTGATGGTGTGTTACGCAATTATGGTGCTAAATCCCCTTGAAAAAAACATCTATAGTACATTGTTCACCGAGAGGAGAAAGTGACCGATTATCGTCGAGGGTGTCGTTTGAAGCCCGAGCCGTAGGCGAGGGCTTTAAAACAACCGAGATCGGGAATCGCACTTTCTCTCGAGTGATACATAGTGCTTTATACTACACCTACGAGGAAAATAAAAAACGAAATCTTTATTTTACTTTCTACGAAAACTGAATCCTCAAACAACACACAAATTGGAAATGGCGCCAATGGCGTCTGCAATTTTCACATGTTCTTTTTTCAAATTGTTTATCCTGCCGCCGCAGGGTCGCACTGCCAGCCCGACACCATCCAACACACAGCTAGTGGCCAGTGTCATTTTGCGAACTTGGAGATAAAAACTCACTGTAAAAACTTTTTGGCTTTTGATATTTAGGTTACCGGCGCATAGCCAAAATTAAAAAAGAAAAACCACGTAAGAAATGGATTTTCATACACTTTTCTCTCCCGCTCAGATGCGTTTTCTCCCCGCATATTTGTTCGATATGCAATGACGTACTTTCTACCGTAAATTTGATAAAGTATCAAGGTACTTTCCAAGCAGGTGTAGTATAAAATTATTTTCTCATTCCAGCCTCTTCAATATTATGCTACGACTGCAACAGCGCGTATGACCCTCGCTGCGGCGTGGAGTTCGACTCCTTCAGCTTGGGTATCGTCAACTGCTCCTTGAGGGACCCACCAGAACATTTAGAGCCTATCGAGCCCACCTTCTGTCGATCTATCAAGATGGAGAGTACGTATCAGATAAATACTTTGCAACTAGTTTTTTATTCGGGCTCCAACAGAAAGAAAATATAGTGTGATAATGTTACGGTAAAACTACGACCTTGTAGTATTCCAATATTCGTTTTGATCAGTAATTATGCACATCAATATATTTTTGGTAAGAAGGTCGATTCATTCTCTTACCCAAAACTGCAGTCACTACTGCAGAGACTACTTTCGAGACGTTGGTCTCTGCTTTGGGCATTTTGGCATTTTGGCTGAATTGTCATAGTTAGTCCGGTGTCAGTCTTGCAATTCAGTGGCGCTTAGCTAAAGGTCACTTGGGAATCTATACTCGTTCTGAATATTTAATAGGCTTCTAATACAAATTCTTCTCCACAGTCTACGGGAAGGTTCGAGTGGTCCGCCAGTGCGGTTACTTAGCTGATGACGAGATCAAAGGCCAGTCCTGCCGGCGGGTTTCCGGCAACGGCGACGTGTTCGTCACCTACTGCACTTGTAACACGGATCTCTGCAACTCTGGAGCTGAGCAGATTTACCCACAGATGGCGTTTGTGTGTGCATTGTTGTTTTTAGGGTTATGGTATTAGAATGTTGGTAGAAGGTATTATATGGTGGTAGATTGTTGTTGTTTTAATTTTTTGTGTTTTTGCTGGCCTATCAAGTAATTATGCCTACTACACTATAAATCTTAGCTTAGTTACAAGCATGGACGTGACTGATACATGTCATATACTCGTAACATGCAGAACACACACACATATAAATGCAGGGCTGATGTTAAACTTTTTCAAAGCATGATCATTTGGCCATAGCCCAATATCTGGTAAAAGTACAGAATTCTTAAATATGCTATGTCGCAACTCTAGTAGAACAATTTCTATGAAAACTTCATGGAACCAGAATTGCACCGTCGTCGTGTCGCGCCTCTCTGCAGGAGCCTTTAAGATAAATTGTTTTCTCGTATTTTAATATTCGTGATATATTGATACGACAGTAGCTCAGGACAGTAGATTACCTATCATCAAGAGAAAGCAAGCTCATGTACAAGACATAGGTTTTCCTGATAATTAAGATTAATGCACTCGTACATATTGATTGACTTGCGCTGACTAATAGCATTTGTACCGGAAAATATGACGAATGATTATTTTTTTGTATAGAGAAAGCTGCTCGTAACTCAACCAATATTACTTACTAGTAAACTAATTTGTCGTTCTTTCTAAATGGCGGACACACTTTATTCGTATACTGTGACTTGAATATAGCGAATACTTGAATACTCGCAGCAAGTCAATTTCGGACAATCCACAGAATCGCAATCGTTATCTCACTGTCATCTTACTTATTTTTGCGACAGTCTAGAATAGTATCATCAACTCAGCCTATCGCAGTCCACTGCTGACATAGGCCTCTCCCAGACTGCGCCACAACACCCTGTCCTCCGCCTTCCGCATCCAGTCTACCCCAGCTACCTTCTTTAGGTCGTCCGTCCATCTAGCTGGGGGCGTCGCACACTACGCTTGCCGATACGCGGTCTCCACTCCAGGACTCGTCTGCTCCACCGGCCACCGGCCCTTCGATGCCACTACCAATAGTATATCAATACCAAAAAGTAAAAACAACTATTTGCACTCCCGCATCCTATTCCACGCTTCTAGACCCTATGATTTAATTCTCGTCCTTGTCAAGAACCTTAGATACTTCAACATTAAATTAACTTTTATCAACTTTAGTCAAGCTTAACAGAAGAATTGGAAACCTTCAATCATTTCTGTTTGCTTATAAAGAAGAATGTGATAATTTAATAGTCCACTAACCTGGGTTAGCACCATCACGGAACACCTTGGGCAGGTTTTTGTAAGCCAGGAAGTACTCGATATGAGCCATCTCGTGATGCGCCGTAACCAAGTCTTTCATATCCACGTGAGTGCACATTTTGATCCTGAAAAATATAGAAAATATCGTTACTATCGAGTAATATGATACTTTGGTATTTCAATAAAACAAACTGAGCAAGAGCACCAAACATTGATATGCTATTCATAATTACTCATCTAATGAATGCGCCAAGAGGGCTAAATATACCAATTACAAACGTTGCAATGTTAATGATACTTATTTCTGTAAATTGAAATTAAAATAAAAATGAGTTCGGTGTTTTCTAACTGACTATTCTGAGAAGAAAGTCCGTAACAAACTAAGAGCAGTAACAGTCTCTTTTAAAGTCCAGGCATAATTGGTCAGGCCATATGAGGACCATCCAGGTCAATGTCTGAGTTACCCTTTTGAGGAAATAACTATACAGATTTGGGCGGACCTGTCCAGTCAGTGGTCATGGTCTCTCCATTTTTGACAGATTTGCCATACGAAATCTGTCAACAACTGACAATGGCTAGACTATCGCAACATTTGTAAATTAAAAGACTAGGTCTTTTAATTTACAACTTACGTGCTACAGTTTAACCCTTCTTCATAAACAAAAAAGTGTTTTGTTTACAATGTTGACTTTATGAGTCGATGATCTTAGATAAATAGGCTAAGGATTGGGATCCAATATCTTCATCGTTTATCAAAGAGTTATAGGAGCACTTCGGTTTTATATTACATCCTTATTAAAAAGCATCTTTCTTACCTATAATCATGTCGGTTACAAAAGTCCCAGGCAGAAGGCTGGCAGTGTATGTGTCTGTCTGTGGGCTGCTGCAGCGCACTCAGAGCCCAGAAGTCGTGCGGCATCGCAGACATGTTCATTGACACGAAGAACTCTTCAGCCAGTTGGAAAATTGTCAGAGGAGTATAGCCCTGGAAATTATAATATCGATAGTATTGTCTTGAAATTTATGTACAGTGAGCATATCGGAAATTGCAGCAATACTTTTAAAATAGGACAGAAATATCTGGATTATCAAAAAACTACCAGGAATGATATTTTGGATAGAATTTAAGTTTATAGTTAGCAGGAATAAAATACATTGGATTGAAAGATTCAATTCGCGTCCTAGGATCGACGCTTGATGCACCAGCACTTAATAAAGGGCAGAAAATGCTTTGATTTAAGTTTTCGTCTGAATAAATGAAATCAATTTCCCAGGTAACATATTTCCTCAATTAATGTTGCCTAGGTTGATTCCAGGTTGGGTATAGGTATAGGCTGCTAGTTCAAGATTCCTGGAGATCACAGCCGCTTATTTTATCATACCTGCTGAACCATCTCCGGCGTGACATCCACGAGGGTCTTGCCCGGGTAAGGCAGAGTGACGGGCACGATGCCCGACCAGCTCTGTCCCCACATGTCACCGAGGATGTGAGCAGGCAGGGGGGCCGAGCGGGAGATGCGCTCAGGACCGTAGGCCTCACGGAGACGACGACGGACGTAAGCGTGAAGTAGCTCGTATAGGGGCTTGATCTGGAGAAAAAATAATTATAGATACGTTAATACTAGGTATTATATAGGTAAGGTCTGTTGGGCTAGGTTCAGCGCTGGAATAAGACGTGTAACATCAAATTCTCGGCTAATTTGGCAATGTTTTTAATGCTGTTGTCAGCATAAAGCAACGTTGTAAGCAGAGTAAATGGCGTAGAACACACTCTGAGCCGCCCCGACCGTCGGGGCAAAATAAAACGGTACATAATTTGATTCGTATCCCCAGAGTAGATAACATAGTGTCTTTATTCTCCGACTGTATAAAGATGTATCGTCTCATAAGTCTCATGCTATAAGGTGGCAATTCTATTGCCATGAACCAACCACAAATCGAAACAGGTGATACCTACGGCCAATTAGTAATTAACACACTTATTTGAAAAATGATAACCGGTTTCTGAAAAGCTAGTCAACACAATTTGCCAACAGATTATTGAACTCATGTTAACTGCTGTGTAAAAAAAATCACTTGCGATGAGTTTAATTTTGGTTGCTGTTGATGAGCCTTTTAGAAACTGCAGAATAAGTTGATTGTCGTTTATATTAATTAAGTGTTGTCACCTGTTCCCAAACTTCATCAACCTCTTGTCTCATGTTGGTAGTCTCGTAAGGAAACATCCAGTAAGCAGACGCGTCCGTGAAATCTAAAACACAGAAAATAGGAATCACTTTGTAAGGAGATTAGGCGACACGAATAAAAACAGAACCGATTGTATTGATCTGGATTTACAAAATGGCATCGTAAACGAGCTCATGAGATGATGATAAAATTGAATTTCTCGAAAACTTCCTGATTCCTATCACGAATACTCATATATATACAATGCTAGCTTTACACGCACAGCACTGAGATATTCTTTAACATAGCGCTAAATAAACATAGCGCCTTTTGTTATTCTTAGAGCATGTCGTACAACTGTGAACCATCGAGATAGCTTTCCCCGTCGCTCAAACATTGCAGGCGTTAGGCAAATTAAATTTTATCAATAGCATCACAGTCATGGCCGCCGGGAACGGGGTGCTAGAGGGTGAAATTGCACCTTCCTGGCTTCAAAATAAAATATAGGCTTAAAAACATTCAGAACTACAAAAATATCCGAAAATGCCCTAATACATTAATAGGGAACCTATTCGAGGCGAGATCCTAAAATTATCGAGCTCTCTTTGAATCCTACATTCTCTTAATAGATAAAGCATTTCTGCATGTCGACTAATTTAGGGATACTCCTTGTATGAATGGACGAACTATAACCAAATAAATCCGAGGTGAAATGCAATAATGAACGAGCTCGCTTCGTGGAGCTGAAGTTGCACCCCCCTGAAAATTAGCTTGCCGGCGCCCATGATCAGTGTTGATATTTATAGGTTCTGGGTTATTCTAGTATTCTACAATGAAATAAAAGGCTAATAAAGAAATCGTACCTCCGCATCCGCTTCGAAACGGAGGTCTGATAAAGAAAATTGTATCCAACTGTCACCGCCGCCGCCAGGCTCGGTACCAACAGTTTTGATGACACGGTTTAATTTATGAACCACTAAGTAATCGCCCAGAAGTTGATTAAGCCGCGAAACTGATTAGTTTGCCCCTTCAAGATTTTGATTACCAATAGATCGAGTTTTTACTTCAATAAGTTTTTTTTCCACCTCAGTCTGTGCTAAGGTGGCCTCCGTTGCGACCTTTAAGTTAATAAGGTTACTTACTGTTCAACCTCGCTGCCTGATTGGTCAGATCCACCAGCTGTTCATACAGATCCCGAATCCTCCTGCCCGTATTCCTCCTCCACTCGGTCCAGATGTGCTGCAGCTCGTCCCAGTCCCTGGAGTGTGACATGATGAACTGGAGCTCAGGCTGCAGGTGCAGACCACATTTGAAGGGCTCATTGTAGGCGCAGATCTCCGCGGTGTTGTAGACTGCCAGCATGTCATTGATTATGCGGTTGTACTGGAAATTTACAAACAAAAATGACAAAATTACCCGTGTGTTTCCCGAAGTGATGAAAAGGGGCATTTAGTCTAATCTCCGTTCGCTGTTTAGTTTCTTAAACATGTAATCAAATATGAGTTTTTGGAAAGATTACTTTAACAACTACATACAAAGTTCAATTTGCACTACAACTTAAAGTTTTTTATTACTTTTTCAACATTTTCATTACTAGTCATTCTGAAATCAACCTGATTTCCACAATCATAAAGTTGATATTTGTTTATCCTTGTCTCCGATTGTAATGTCCACTCATTACATTAATCAGAAAGAAGGATTTGGATAGAAAAGAAGAACTTTAGTTAGTTTATGTTTCATTTCAGGCCCGGCACCATTTTCTGGCAAATAATTTTGTTACGCCTTTACGTAATTTGGCATTTACGGGGTGCTATTTTATATAATGCATCTCTATATAGGGACTCTGGTAATAGCTACGCCATCTCAAATTTTCAAATCATATTGCTTTATACGAGTATTAGGTATGAATCAAGTTTTCATCACTAACTTACTTTATTAGGAAAATATAAGACCTGCTCAGGTGGAGATTCACAGATGATTCCGCCCTGGAGTGTCAATGTGGTGCTGTTCCACAAACAATGGGGACTTAGTATCGTGTCCAACGTGTCCTATTGTCTGTACACTACAAGAGTTGATGGACGCTACTGAAGGTGCCATGCTCGTAGCCAAATTCTGTGCAAATTGTATACAATGTGTAACGTTAAATGCGCAAAACTTGAAAATAGTTTGATCATAATAACGAGCAGAATTAATTGAACCACTTTTTAATATAGGTCACATTTTTCAAAAAATCTTCATTAAAGACGTTGCCGTGTCTATTTATTAATAGGTCAAGCAACCCAATGTCAGCGCGGCGCAGCGGCCCGATGACAACTCCTCCCTCGATAAAGCGTCGTCGCTGACGCAAGAAACGATCAGAATGGCCAGTAAAACTAAAACAGCACATGAAACCTTTACATTTTTTTACGACTTATTTTCTCTCTGAAATAGGTCAATTGAATTAAAAATCAGTTGGGGTGTCTGAGGTTTTGCGTATTTAATGTTACACGTTGTATAGATTGTCACCGACACGCCAAGAAGAAGAAGGAACATATAAACAGTAATAACTTACTCTATCAAGCTGGTCAGGTGGTAAGGCTGCTGGTCCGATGATGGACAGTAACCGCAGCTGCCTGAATGTGGCGAAGTCTCTGAGACCTCCGCGAGGTATCTGCTGAGCGGCTTCCCACAGACCACGCTGGAAAAGGGTGTAGCGTTGCTGGGCATCCAACTGTAATAGAATAAGTTTAGAGAATGTAAAATTCATGAATGCATAGTATGATATGTTTATGATCATGAAATATCATCTATTAAACTAGCATGATAGACATTTATAAGAACTAGATCCAGTTCTTTTACGGGTTTTAGCATTTATAGGGCCAAGACGATTTGGACTTGTTCCTAACTGGTTGGACGGAGAAGGCACAGCACAAAAAAAGTGGAAAACTAATAATAAATAATATAATAATATTCCACAACTTTCACACAGCGCCATCTAGTCCCAAACTAAGCAGAGCTTGTGCTATTAGTGCTAGACAACTGATAAACATACATATACAGCGTGTAACGGAAGGGGGGTATCAACCCTGAAGGAGGTGAATGTGCTCATGAAACTCAACAACTTTCCCCAAAGAACATAGGTCGAAATATGAAAAAAAAATTTGGCCCTCCCTCACAAAACTGCCTACCAGCTGATTGATTTACTATGGGAGGGCCAAATTTTTTTTTCATATTTCGACCTATGTTCTTTGGGGAAAGTTGTTGAGTTTCATGAACACATTCACCTCCTTCAGGGTTGATACCCCCCTTCCGTTACACGCTGTATATTTCTAAATACATACATATTATAGATAAATTACACCCAGACCAAGAACAAATGATCGTGCTCATCACACAAACATTTGTCCTAGGTGGGAATCGAACCCACGCGTGCGTATACTAGTCAGGGCCACTGTTTACTAGACCAATAGGCCTGCCAATGAATGAAAAAATGGAGGAGACATTTGCCCAGGAGTGGGAAACATAAGTTAACTGAAAAAAAAGTGCCAGATGGCCCCATGAACCACCAATTTCCTAATAGTAGCCACAAAGCAGAAAACAAGCACTAAGAACTTTTTACACACATGATTCTCAAAGTAGTTAGGGGCTTAAAAAGTATATATAAGTGGGGAAAACGTGCAAAAGTTTTTCCCTACGTTAGTCGTTGAAATATTTGCAGACCTTGTACCTTGTTTATTGTGTGACGTTGATGAAACAAAAATAAAATCTCCATAATAGCTGCAATTGTATACTAGCTAGCAACCTGTCAAAACATTGTGAAACTGTTCATTTTTCAATCTAAAACAAATACTCCAATTGTATGGTGTCATGGTTCTTAGTAGACGTACTACTGGCATACTTTTATGGCAGGTATGTCCAAGTAAAAAAATTGTGTAACTTTTCTCTAGAACTTATTTAGTAAACAACTAAGTTAAGAGCAAACCCTTGATAAAAATTATGGCGTCAAAATGATCAAATTTGAACCACATCATATTACATATTGGTATCATATAATATGCAGATCAAAATATTAGCGTCAAAATGATAAAATTTTAACAACATCATATAATATTAAGTTCCACGTTACATATGTATTTCATACGGTCTGCAATAGAGGCAGTGGCCATGTTTTTTTGCCCGGAAGTAAGCTATCTGCAAGAGATTAATTTTTATCTAAGTCATATCTTAGTTAAAATCTGCCGTCCTTATGAAAAGTGCAATAACTAGGTTCAAGCTACTTTCGAGAAAAACGCGGTTATTAATTTTATTTTTGATTTGTTTGTATCTTCATTACTATGTTATCGATTACTATGTTATCGATTCGTGATAGATAGGTACGTAAAACTGTCCTAGAAGAAAACGTAGAACTCGTTTTGCTGGTTAAAGATATCTATATAACTCTGAGAGGCCCAAAATCTTCAAGACTTTATATTAGCACCATCAAGCAAGTCCTATGTTAGGTACGTCATAAGACTTTTGATCATTGTCCATTGTCTTAGACAGATAGATAGAATACGCCTTATTTTACACCAAAATTGCCTGATTGCTTTGAATTGTCTTGATAATCACAACAAAATTCACGATCCACCTACTTGCTGACCAATAATATAATTCTGTGACCTTTGGAAGGTCCATTTTTAGCATGAGACCCTTACCCGGCTTGATAAAATCATAGTTTGGTTAATTACACACTTGATATTTGGATATACCTACCCTAAAATTACCCACTTCTTTTTATTACCTTAGTTAATAATGAAAACTTAATTAAAATGACGTCATCCCACAATGACGAACAACAAGAAAACAATGATGAAGTGTAGCTTATTTTTTATATCAATTACTTTGGTGACTCAGTGGACATAGCGTGATGATATTGTGTTATGAATCATGGTAATGTCGCTATCATAGTAATTGATGGTTATTGTTATAAAGCAACATAATTACCACGTTACTGCTATGATTCTAAGTAGATTGGCTGTCCTGTTGTATGATGAGATATAGTCACCGCAAAGACAAAGTAAGATTTCCATTAGAAACGCTTATAATTTGTGCACAAATGTGCACCTCAATGGGAGCCGTGCTATTGAAATACAGAAATACACCACACCCTTCACTGAGACACGACGAAGGAAATTAGAAGTTATACCTAAATAAGCTAATCTTATACGAGTATGTATATGCTGTTGATGTATTTATTAAATCAATGAATAAACGGTAATGGATTCATAGGTGATATACTCGTATTATATAGTACTCTGTTTACCTTGCAGACCACAATGTATTCAATTTACAAAATATTGAACAGCGCAAAAGACTCTTTAATCAATTTCCGAAGTAGTTTTTTTTTCGTTTTAGATTAATTTAACTTCTCATTTCTCATAAGAAATTGTATTTGCATAAAAATGATTCTCATCGTTGCAGGCTTCACAAAGTCCGTCACGGGTCAAAATATTTTCTCAGGTCAACATCTTGTACGATTTATAATCATAATTATATCTTAAAAACCCGGATGAACAGTAATTAAATAAGATAATTTAGCGAAATAATCGTGTAATTAAAAACCGTGGTTAAAATTTTGTTCACACTTTTTTTGGTCTGGACGGATAACATAAGAGTCTGTTTACATGGATACTTAGTGTATGTGTGTGTGTGTATGTGTAGTTACTTTGGTGTATGTTGGTCTTAAGTAAAATAAATCTCAATATTTTCGTCAACAGAAAATCACTAATAAATTCCACTGTAACTTATAACAGGTCACGGAAGCACTAGCAGAGAACACGTTGCTAGATGAACCGACAAAGTTAGTTTTTGTCTATTAGTTTATATAGTGGTTTGATCATTATGATCATGTCACCCTCATACAAAGTTTCTTAAACCAGTTAGAAAAGGCAAAAAGAGCAATAAAGCAAGCATAGAAATAATGTTAAGGGCTTCCAAAGAGCAGCAATTAATGTAGCAACTTAAAGTAAAAGGTAACAACAGACGCGCACGTGATGAATGTGCATGACGCCTTAACCGTTCCAAAATAATAATGAACCTAGTAGCAGCGCGCGAAACGTAGTATTCGGACGAAGCTCGCTTATTAGAGGTGTGTGGACTATTTTTATTTCTAAGAAAGGACTAGCATAATGGAAGCACTAGGAAGTGGTGAAGGGCGGGCGTTTTGGGGGACTGTAACTGGGATAGCATCCAGCGAATTCTGTCTACAAAGCTAAATAAAAAGACGTGCGTTTATTTTAGTTTGTTCGCTCGTAAATCGCATAATGTCAGATAACGTTATGATCCAAGTCACCTATTAAAACAACTAGGGCAACGATAGATGACATTTGACCCTCAAGTTCAAGACCTTGCGTCAAATTTTGCAAATTTGCGTGCTAATAACTCTGTTTATACCGCGACCTTCTCCACAGTATAACAGCGTGCTAGTGTCATAAGTCCCTTAACAAAGCGATTCATTAGGTAACCTTGATTTACTTAGAGATCTAATCTCCTAGTCTCAAGTTCAAGTTTTGTTTCTTGCTTGTAATAGCAATTATTCGGTGGTTTAATTATTTGTTTGAATGTAATGGATTCTATAAATTGGTGTTTATTTTGTGGTTGGCAAGAGTTGATTGGGCAGTAGACAGACATCGGATAATTATTCTGGTTACAATTTGCGTAGGGCAACACTTAACTACTTCTGAGCTCTGTTCTGAAACGGCAGTATTTAATTTAAATGACAGGTCCAAGTAAATGGTCAGAAGGTCAATTAGCGTAATTAAAAACATTCAAATCTAGTCGCAACCTTATCTCAGCGACAATCAACGTCAAAAATATAGGGAAATTAGAGGTATTTTTGACAGATTGAGACAGATCCTTACCCTAAACCTTTTTAAAATTACGAGAATTGCCCCTCTGGTAGATATTCTAATAATAATGTCTAAAAACCAAATTTTCAGTAAGTTATCAAGGGACAATTATATTTTGATAGAATTAACCAAAGCATGCTTCTGAGAAGAATTTCCAAAATGGTTTACTTTGGGTTGATAGAAGATAAAGCTTGAACAAAGATATTTTTACTTCGATTAATATAAAATGCTAATTTTAAGGTACGTATGCAGACATTAGCCATTCCCACGTTGCTTAGTGATTAAGAGAGGCAGGCTATTGTCCTTTCCCAAATAAAGACGTGAATATTTTGATGAAACATTATACTTTATCCCAGGGCACAGGGTAAAATTAGTTGTAATTGAACATTTCATAAAATCTAAGATTTTAATTTATTATTATTGGTACTTTTTAGAGACCTGACTCTAAAAAGTACCAATAATAATAAATTAAAATCACAAACATAAATAATCAAATAATAACAGCCGCACAGTTCGATCGATCAGGTTAAGCTACGCTTGCCGCGGTTGGTCTGTGGATGGGTGACCATCTTTACATACCAAGACCCCTCCGTGCCTCGGAAAGCACGTTAAGCCGTTGGTCCCGGCTGTCATTCCTGGATCTTTGACAGTCATTACGGGTAGTCAGAAGCCCGAAAGTCTGACAACCAGTCTTACCTAGGGGTATCGTATAACCCAGTAACTGGGTTGTGGAGGTCAGATAGGCAGTCGCTCCATGTAAAATACTGGTATTCAGCTGCATCCGGTTAGACTGGAAGCCGACCCAAACATAGTTGGGAAAAGGCTAGGCAGATGATGATGAATAATAAATTAAAATAATTTTAGTTTAATTTTAGTTTTATACAAAAACTTACGATGATGCAAAAAAGTAGCAGTAGTAGTATTTTGCTCAATTAAATTAAATAAATTATTTACTATTTGTAGAAATTTTAGATAATACTTATGTATAAGCACTTGAGTGAGATAGATGAGATACAGGTTTAATCCTAGTTCAGGTAGAATCCAATTATTTCTTACCTACCTCTAGTGTATGGCCCTATTTTGTAAATATTTATGTAAATCAATTATTTCAATTTCAATAAACAATTTCACAATTTCAGTTTCACAATTTACCCATAAAACTGCAATAAATGGCTTTGTATGATTACCGTATAGGCATAACCATCAGGAATGTAAAAAGTAAAATTCGCTAAAGCTATTGTTCAAGAAAGGAAGAAAACTCTTCATTAAGTTTTCATTAGTGCTATATGAAAACGGAGCCGAAACGTGGACATTCACGCTTCGGCTGGTCCAAAAATTCAAGGTCGCTTAGCGAGCTATGGAACGGGTTATGCTTAGAGTCTCCCTGAGGGATCGAATCCGCAACGAGGTGATCCGGCAGAGAACCAAAGTGGTCGACATAACTCACAGAATAAGCAACCTGAAGTGGTAATGGGCCGGCCATATTAGCCGTAGAACCGATGACCGTTGGGGTAGACGTGTTCTTGAGTGGAGACCGCGAATCGATAAACGTAAGGTAGGACGCCCTCAGGCTAGGTGGATCGACAATCTTCGCAGGATGTCTGGTAGCAGCTGGATGAGAGTTGCCGAAAATCAAGTTGAATGGCGTGCAATAGGAGAGGCCTATGTCCAGCAGTGGACTGCGACAGGCTGATGATGATGATGATAATAAAGCGTTATATGCGAGAAAGTCGGGCAGTCTAAATGATTTAGAACACCTTCCTGCTTCTGATATCTATAGGTACTTATATAAATTAAACTTGACTCCAATCTGTCGAGAAAACTCGACAATTCTAACAAATAACTACTCATTAACTTAAAACAACCTATAGTAATAACGAATTCAGTTTCCCACGGCATAAAACTGGTTTTGAACTTGAGACTATGTTTATGTGTTAATTATTCGTTCATATTATCGCACATTTTGCCTTGTCACGATCTTAACTTAATCGTATTAAAGTACTCGTAGGTACAATACGTAAGTCTGTGCCTATTAGCATGCACAGTAACAAGAAAACATAGTTACCCATCTGTTTCTAGATTTCAGAAGGCCACTTCTCATAATTAAAAACGTTCAAAATCCAGTAGCAATCTCATCTCAGCGCCATCAATGTCAAAATTTTGTCAAAAACGTAGGAAAATAACGAGGTATTTTTGACAGATTTAGACAGATTAGACTGTGGACGTTCTTAAAATTACGAGAATTGCCCCTCCGAAATGGAAACACCGTCTTTTTCGTAGACGTCATTAAAAATGCATTTAACAGGCCCATAGGTGATAATATTTATTCACGTGTGATATTTGAGCTATCGAAAAGACTACGCAGCATATAGCTGCTCTAAGCCTAAATTAATATTTCCTTTTGCTAATGCTTGGCAAAAATGTAATGTCGTCAAGAGCATTGGCAATCCCGTGTTCGCTAAAACTAGGTACCTACTGCAGAATATTGGATCTACTTGGGCCTATTTCTTGATGTGAAATGCTCGGACTGATGAAATCTGATTAATTTATAGCTCAGCTCGTCAGTTACTCGAAATAGATTATTGAAAATTCTTATGCTGTGATTTCACATTTCCCCTACACATTGGATGCTACCGCATGATGCATTCTGTTTGTCGGCAGAATTTGTGATGAATAAGAAGAAGTGAACAGGCATCTTCTGGGCACGCTCGTTCTATTATAGAACTCATCCATCGCTTTCGATCAGGCGTGATCGACTTATAAGCAGGCCCATTCAAGTACATGAACGAGTCCTATCACATGAGATTCGACTACTAACTGAGACTGATTTGAGACTATCGCTATTCCTAACATTTCAAGTGAACAATCTGCTAGTAAGTAGACATTCCCGTTGCCCCTTTTCCTCAATTTTCCTCATAACCAAAATCACCAGAAGTCATCGTCACGTTTTGGTTGCGAAACGCCACAGTATGGGAATGTCCTCTATCATTGACAATGGACACACGTTAACTTGTGTGAGAATTAATAGGCGTCTCATTATGCTGTGGCGGCATTGAAGTGGCTACCGTAAGGTCTTAACTTTATCTTCGCTGTTAAGCTTCATGGCGTCTTTGTTTTATTTCGAGTTATATAATGGGATTAATTAATTCTTTGCGTTCATGTAGGTTTAGAGTGGAACTCTTCCTGTCATGGGTAGCATGTGACAATGTATTAAACAGTTCACTGATAAATCCCGTCAAATTTTGCTCCCTCATGACCGTTTGTTATGAGTCCCTAAAACTACGGTTTCCTACACAAACACATCAACTTTTTTCATAAATAACATTTCAGTGACGTCATTCGCCGGCAAATTACGGACGCTATGTGTTGCCCACCGGACATCTAGGAAACGGTAGCTGAATACACTTATTTGTGACAAAAAGTTACCTTAGTCTTCAAAGGAGGCTGTATGAATGTCCATTTTAGTTTTGTCAGAGTTGAAACCAAGTCTTTACACTTTTACTTCTGTTATCGTTGTTCTAACAGTCAGAATCTCACGGAAGTTATTGGATCTACTACATGCTTAGGTATACTGAATCCATACGAACCGTCATTAGGCCGGGACTCCACCAAAGCGGAGACGAGACGAGCGGAGAGAAGATGTTTTTTAAACAACCAATAGAATTGAGTTATTGACACATCTCCTCTCTGCTCAGCTTCAGTGAAGATCGCTGTGCGGAGATGTGTAATATTTGTATGGAGCGATGGAAGCGGAGATGTGAGATGTTCGCGGACAAAACACAGTGGAGACGAGAGATGTGAACGGCGTGCAGTGAGCGATGTCACCCTACCCCCTCTCGCCCGCCAGCAACCCGCAGAGCCCCGCGCGCGCGCCAGCTACTTTTTTGTAATAATAGTGACATCGTCTACCTTTCGCACCCGAGCTGAAAAACATCTCTTCTGGCACGGCACACAGCACACCGCACACGTCTCCGCTTTGGTGGAGTCCCCCGAGCTGAAAAACATCTGTTCTCGCACAGCACACAGCACACCGCACACATCTCTGCTTTGGTGGAGTCCCGGCCTTATTCCTAAAACTCAAACGTCAAACGACCATAACAAAATTTTGTTGTTGAAAGAAGTCACTACACTATCGATCATAAAATCATATTCAATGCAACTACTAAAGAAGCTAACAAAAGCTAAGAGACCAAACCAACAAAAAAACTCATTCATACCCAAACTAGTTCAAGTTTACAAACAGATGTACTACCGCGCACAACGCTGCTTCAATATTTGGCACAACACTATGCAATCCATTTGCACTTTAAGCCCAAAATAAATTTACACTCCTTCCACTGAATTTTGGACTCTAAATTACTGCGATTAGGTTCGGGGAAGGTTGTCTGGTAAGTTTTGTTAAGATGGTTGTGAGGATTCTAAGGTCAGGATCGTCTTTTGTCATCAATTAGCGAACAACGTGTGTGGGTTGTGTGAAATGGTTGTACTGTTAAGTAGAAAACTCGGTATGCGAGTGGATTTTGATACTGTTTTGCATGGAGCAGAATAAGTAGATAGATAGAATACTCTTTATTATTTACACCATAAAAATACAGATATAAATGTACAGACGCCAGCACATCAAGCTACTACAATCTGTCAGATTTCTTTAATAGATTTTCAACTTTATCGCTGAAACATAAGGTTCAAAGTTGATTGGGAAAATCGGACAGTTTCGGGTAGCTTGATGTGCTGGCGTCTGTACAAAAAGGAAGCAAAAGTAGTATGTCAGGATAGTAGCAGGTGGCATTCTGTAGTTCTGCCTACCCTCATGGGGAAAAAGGCGCGAGCTTATGTATGTGCATAAATGTTTTACAAGGGGTGACACAATGGGCTGTCTTATCGCTAAAAGCGAACCCCTAAAGACAAAGTCAAAACATTTTTTTCACATATACACATAAAGGCACTTTTGAATGTCATTTACAAGAAAACCTAACCTAGAGTAAACTTTAAAAATTGACTTAGTGGAGTCTAGTAGAAAGTTTTAATGTATCAGAATAATTTGGAGAAAGTAAAGCACTTTTAATTGTTTCCAATTTAAAAGTAATTTATTTGTAATAGGCTGAGAATCGTTACTTTGGCATCATAATAGACAGTCCCGAACGTTAAAGTACTTTGCGGTACCTACTAAAATATGAGCTGGGTTAATTAAATTTTACATAGAGGTTCCTGCTTTTTCTATATTAAAAAAATCAACCTACCCTTTTCCCAACTACATTGGGGTTGGCTTCCAATCCACCGGATGCAGCTGACCAGTATTTTATATGGAGCGACTGCCTATCTGACCTCCATAACCCATTTAGTGGGTTACGATACCAGTAAGACAATCAGTCTTACTGGTCTACATCGCCTTACCAGAATAGTTCAAATTCAATCAATAATATTTTGTTATCATCTGTACTTAGTTCAATGGAGCATAACAACGCAGTCGTGGTCATACAAAATTCTGATTATTAAAAAAAAACGAGCATTGTGACGTCAGAGCTTCTCGACCCTGAATACTGCTGATTCCAAGCCAAGGTGAAGGTAGATAGTTATAAAATTCTTTCAAAAATATGTAATTTGACATCATTTTTACCTCAGATTTAAACACAATCGAAGGTGCGGAAGAACATAAGATACAATGATGGATGTTTTCTCATTTTTTTTTTTTTTACGTTTATATATTTATGTTTTTATTTGTGTATTTATGTATATGTATTTGTGCTTATATGTATTTAGGTATCAATATTCTATTTATAATTTCATAGGTTTATGCTTATTTTTATATTTAAAAATATTTATTCCTCAATTTTCACGATTGCACCTACCACTGTTTGTCTCTGCATTACCCAAAGGCTGACTGGTAAAAAATGCCCATAGCATTAAGTCCGCCTCTATACATATTTTGTATGCTTGAAGTATTAAATAAATAAATAATGGAGCATAATGATAGAGTAATTTATTTATGAAATATGTAGGTTTTTGTGCAACCAATTTCAAATATTTCACATTCTGATCCAGGTAAGTAACCATAAGGACTTATTAGTTCTAGGCACCAGAATGTCTGCAATATGGCTGGAATACGTTCTTACAGTTCGTTCGCAATTATTTTACCTCTTACAACAGCAACCTAACAGCAACCCTAACCAAATAAAAATAAAGATCACAATGTTTTTGACGGACTCGTCAATGGTAGCAAACCAAGCACCACCCACCCATCCAAGAACCAATAAAGAGAATAAAGATCACTGTCATTTGGACAGTGATGCAAAATCACAGCCATAGATAAAATACTAAATGTTCAAATCACAGGTAAAATGACTGTGGAAGGACTGTACTTTTACATACCTTTTGGGTAAACTGTGTCCAGTCTTAAATATTTTTGTTTTTTTTTTTTATGAATAACAAAGGAGTATGAATGAAAGTCCTGCAAAACCGGTGTTAAAAAGTTGAACAATTTAACACAGTATTGTTAAAACGATGTGTCACCTCAATTCGCGCTATGTTAATTGAATCAGACCTTAAATCAGTAATGGCATAGTTTTAGGTTTTCACTTGCATTTATTTTTACAAGGTTGCCAGATTTTTTTGTGGTAACTATTACTCATCCCTTTCAGTTGAAAGGCATGAGTAATTGTTGCCACAAAAAATTCTCAAAAGGACAGTTGTCCTTTTGTAGGAATTAACTAGTTTATAGTATCGAAAGGGGGAAAAGCAGAGTTATGAGAGCAGTGGTGACCGAGTGGTATCGGACCCGACTTGTAGGTCGTGAGGTCGAACCCAGACAGGCACTTAAATTGTGTTTATAACACATTTGCTCGTAAAAGGTCTCTTACTGCACCAATTTCAATATCGTAATGTATCTCATTACGTACTTGTGCGTAATTGTAATGTAAAGCGCACGGTTTATCAAGATGCTCCGTCTAAAACGAACGGTACTTTTTTAAATCTTAGCAAAGAGTTTTTATGTCAGAAAAGTGGTCAACATTTTATGAATAAAATTAACTTAGGGAGATAAAATCTAATAAAAAAACATTGAATTCTTTCATTTAATTAATTTTGACAATTAATTACAACCATTTATCTGTAACAAAAACACAAAAGTATTAATTTACTTTATTAGTAATACTGGCTGTTTTTTGTGCCTTTGCCATAAACAAATGACGCTGATGCGCGCGCATCGCTAATTTGTGAAAAAGTAAAAATTCACAGAAAGTAGAACTCTGGGGTCTCGTTTCTCCTACTTTCATTCAAGAGAGTGAGAGAGAGACTGGTGAAATTGCAACTAATATTACGAGTAATAGCTTGACAACATTAAAAATGCCAACTGGCAACGTAATAATTAATTTTACAAATTGTTCCAATTTTAATAACTGTTTTAACAAGTAATTAAAGATTTATTCGTTTAAGAAAGTCCGAGTTTTATTTATTTCCTCACAAATGTGTTATAAAACGTCGTATGACATACGTGCAGTTTGATAATTACAGCCTCTGCTTTCTTATAGCCCTCACCTACGGCTCGGGCTAGCAATATCGCCTCAGCTGTAATTTTCAACTTACCGCACTTATATCATAATGTAATATTCTAATTACATTACCACTACTCTCAAAAACGGTGAAGGAAAAACATTGTGACGAAACCGGCATTTCCTAGAACCAAAAATTCGAAAACATGTGACATCCACCACCCCGCACTGGGCCCGCGTGGTAAATTATGGCCCACTCCCTCTCACTGTGCCTCACGCTGTGGGAACACTAAACGCTGATTATAATAAAGAGGGAAGACCCTCTTTGGACACTATTATCCTAGTAGGTAACTGGGCTACTATGTCCCTTTTTTATGTTTACCTTTAGTGAAAACTTTTTCTCTTTTCCGCGAATATATATACCTATCGTAAAAGGTGGCTAAACGTCCTACAGATTATCACGCTTTAGTCAGACTATAGTCCATGTCCCGATTTTTTTTTTCTACATGGCATTGATAAACCTTTCCGTCGAAGAAAACGTGCTTCTCAACACCACATAAAATACAATATAAACTTTTTTTCTTCATCAATTTTCTATTGTGAATAAATTGAGTTTTTTTTTTACGCGAAAAACTTTCAAGGCTCCACTGAAATTCTTATAGTAACCTTATCACTATAATTTGAGAATTTATTGAATTATCAAAAAAATGTAGTTTCGAAGCTATTGTTGTATTTTTTGTTGGTTTTTCAGAGGCTGGTCGTTGACTGACTTAATCGGGTTAGATTATGAAAAAACTGAAGCAGAATTAATCTAATAAGATAAATTATCATTGCTAGTGAACTTTAACCTTATCTTACAGTTTTTGTACATGACCTGCGTTAGTTAAACTTACCTTCTAATCAATGACAGATTATTAGATTGAGCATAAGGTCCTGGGTTCGACTCCTGAGTCAGGCAAAGTGTAATTGTGTTTTTCATTAGAAAATTCTCAGTAGCAGCTCGAGACTCGATTTGTACCCGGTTGATAACAATAGACTTGCACCCTATTAAATGGAACTTAAACTTAGCGAAATGTGGATGTAATATACGTACAGCTCTGCCTAACGCGTCAGGGAAAAGGTAGGCGTTGTGTTATAGTTCTTATGAAGTCCAAAAATAAGATCTGAACACAAAAACCTAAACTGACCTATAGGCAACAAAGTTACCTCTAACATACTTATATCCCATTCGAAACCACCTCACAAGTGTCATCAAAAGCAATTATTATGGTCACAAACCCATTACGAACGACCATAAGGTTTTCCTCTACCTATATTTAATAATTATAATGGCCGGGACACAATAAAGAAGCCTTGGAGTAATGAATTATCTCATTGTTCTGTTATCACGAGCCTTTTGGGTCAAGATACGCTTATAGGTTGTGGAACAGACGAGATATTTTGTGATGGCTAATAAAAGATTAAAGAAGAAGAGATTAGTGAAGAACAATTTTGAGACTGAAGTAACCCTTCTGGGAAACAAGGCTATAATGTTAAAATGCCCTGGTTTAAAAATATTTTTTCTATCTGCGGTATATTCTTCAAGTAGCCAGTATTAGTTTGATGTTGAAGTTTCTTCATTTTCATTCATTACAGTTATAATTTGGTAATACAGTTGATGAATGCAAGCAAAATGTTTGCCTTCATAGGAAATTCCGCCATTTTCTCAATGCAGAAGCAAAGGATGGATATCCTTTGCTTCTGCAGTTTTAAATAAGAACAGATAATTGGTACCTAAATAACAATTATTCTTACTTGCGCTATATGGTTAGACATTGCGAGTGCTAATTATTATTGTTTGTACGTGCTGATTACTGTTCTCGCTATTTATAATGGTATGGATGACAGTAAAAATAATTAGGTAATGGTTTGGAAATTATTACGATATGTTTTAAAGGTTACAAAAATGATCCGACAAGGGACCAAATTCCCATTTTAATATTACGATTTTGTTGTCTAACATTGTCTTTTACTTCATTGTGTTCAATTACAACAGTAACCTACAGATGATCATCAGCTGCCTAGCTTTTTCCTAACTATGTTTAGGTTGGCTTCCAGTCTCACCGGATGCAGCTGAATCTCAATATTTTATATGAAGCGACCTCAGACCTTAACAACCCGGTTATTGGGTACAGTATCAGTACCCACAGATAAAGTTACATAATTCCAGCTATTATATTTCGAAATCCCATCCTGCGGATCTCCGGTGCATTTCCACAATTCGGATGACTTTTCAATAGATTACAGAACAAATACAAGTGGCCATGATCGGCGACACCACAGTGACACCATAGCTTCATTGTTTTGGCACAATATAGCGGATATTACTGGCCTAAAACCAATGGGTGTCGATCGTGACAGATTGTTGATTTGGATGTTATTTGTTACTTTTGTTCAGGTTGTAACTGAGGTGGCTGTTTTGTAAGCAGACTTATTTTTTAAAGAGTGTGATGAGACAAGCGAGTGCAGGGAAGAAGGAAGTCGACCTTTAAATGAACTTGATAAAATTATTACCTAACTTCATAAATTGGTATTGACACAATATTATTATCGGTTTTCAGTAATAAAGGTATCGCATTAAGAACCCACTAAGATTGATACAAAGCACACTCCTATCAGGACCCATCAATCAAGCACTATCAGGGTCATTAAAAAAACAAAAGACAATAAAAATACTGATCAAGCAACAAACACTTAGTCATCATCATATTATCCTTATGTCGTCAATAATAAGGTCATTAATGCAAAAAGCGTCCAAACAAAAATATATATCGAAACTAGTCACGACCCACATGTATAGCCTAATGTTCCCACGAACAGGTGCCATAAGAAATACTATAATAATTAGATCTTGATCATACAACATTGTTATGGAAGTACTCGTAGCTTGTTAGCTGAATACGTGTAAAGTTATTAGAAGTTTGATTCCGGAGATTAATGCAGCAGTGGATAACAACAATTAATCAGCATATAAGGCTTGCCCATAAATTCGAGCAGGGTGCAGACACTTACTGATAGGTAGGATACCAATCCTACCTATCGTCTGCACCCTGTTCTACTTTATAGGCAACAATTCGTATAGTGATTTACCTACAGCACCGCACAAATGGCTCATTTAGATCATCTTGGTCAAATTTCCCTTAGCTATGTAGTGCTTTAGTCAGTAAGCAACCTCATGTACAATTTATTGCTAGATAGAGAGAAATTTTGAGTGCCGTCCAAATTAAAATGTCATCTATGATTCCTATCATAAGTCGTAAACGTGACACAGTGCTGATTAGGTGGTGATTGACCAATTTCTTATTCAAATCTTAATACGATCTATCATCGCGTAAGAGAAACACAGAGATATTTAAAAATGAAACATGAGAAAAAACGACATTTGAAACGAAATCTGCAATAAATGTTGAAGACACACACTATGTAAGAATGTCAAGCTAAACAACAATCAATATACCCCTTGGTTTCAGTCTCTCACACAATTCCTTGCCTCACAGTCTTCGATAACATACTCGTACAAACAATATCATAATCAATCATGACATATAGAAACCTGCCCATAACATGGAACAAAACAGTCACCACGTAATAACGACTGATCTGACGCCAGACACAATACAGCACTCTCTAAAAAAACAGTGAAGACACACCGTAGAAACGTGGTTGTAGATCTCACATACATTGTTCTGTGGGAACCGCTACCCGGAAACTTTCCACTAGATAAATGTCTATGGGAATATGTGAAATAAGAAATTCTGCGTCTTTAATTGGAATTTTTAGAAAATTAAATTTATTTGTCCAGGTTACTAGTACTAGGCCATAAAACTACTATTTTTACCACCATTGCCATCTGAGCTTTATAAAAACATTGAATGAATGATATGGGTTAGCTCGTTATTTTTGTATAATTCTAGATCACACTTAGACCAAACCTGTCCCATGCCTGACTTTTCAAGCAGCATCAGCTATATCCTCCAGTTATTTTGCTTTTGCCAAACTTGTTGTTTACAGCATCACAACGGTCAACAACAAATCCATGTTAACAAGTTATTATTTTGCTATTCTACGCACTTTTGGAAAATAAATAACACAAGGAATGATTAAGTTAGGTACTACATCTAAAGACGATAGTTAAGAACGAAACAACGTGTTCCCAAGGTATTATAAAATGCTGCATGTCATTTTAACGTGGCAGTAGGTGCCACATTGTTTATTTGATAACAATCTCAAATAGTAGAGTCATTTGCCAGTAATCATTGTGGACGGACCACCATTTAAATAGTATGTACATACTTATTTGTATGTTTTATGCACATGGACCGGATGATTTATGTAATTAAATGGCATTAAAGTAAAGTATGTTTCGTTTAAGATACATAGAATCTCTTTTATACAAAGAAAACTAAAATACTGAAACATTTATAAAATAAGCTCACTCTTGTGAATTAAAAGAAAGCATCGACATAAGCTGCTTTAAAAAATACTGTATACAAGCTATCTACTTCGATAGAATAAATTGAAGCACATGCTTTGAATACAAATTGTACCACCAGCGAATACAAACAGTATTTAAACCGGAGCACTTTTGTGCTTATCTAGCGACATGAACAAACAGTAAATAAAAAGAAAACAGGCTTCTTTAAAAATTAAATTAACAACACAAGAGTCGAACAAGAATCGTTAACCTGCTAACGGCTGATTTTATATCAATGTCAATAGTCATATAACTTATATCTAACGAATAAATTTGACAGTTTGACAGAATTTCTTTACAAAAGCTGTCAAACCGCAATATTTTGTCCGCAGATAAAAATTATCTGACTATTGAAAAATGAGGCCTTAGAGCAGAAGTAACTTAGATAAAAGAGTAATTTGCTGCCAGAATATAGACAATACGAGCTACTGTTAGTTAAAGAAAAAAGACGACTTAGAAAATTTCAATTAAAACAATGATTGATATGTTAATAGAAATTAAAACAAACTTACCGCTGCATGTTGGGTACCATCGTTGACATCAGTCTCAAAGTTCCACTGAGCTGCGACATTGTTCGTGCACTCCTTCGACGCCTGATCATCAGCCTGAGCCAAGAAATCCCGAATCTGTTGCAGATTCACATGCTGCAATCTATCATCAATATTGTTACCATCAACACCCCTGTTGAAATCATAAGGATTCGCTCCAACATAATTAGGATCAGTGCGAATGAAATTAGGATCATTCTTCCTGAAATTCGGATCATTGTTTATGTCAATTGAGTCATCTCGATTCCTATCATCGTACGGTCTTGAAGTTGAACTTGGGTTCCGACTATTCCCGAAATTCGTGTTAGGGTAACCGTTGTTACTTATGTCAGGGTTTATGCTATAAGGGGTAGAAGATACAGGGAATATTCCAGGCGACTGGCTAGAAGATACAGGTCTTGCAGAACTGTACTGAAAGTTTCTGTTCACATCGTACTGGTTTCCAGGAGAATTGATAGAAGCCTGAGTGCTGGAAAACCCGTATCCACCATAATTCCGTTGTGTGCTGGAAATTGGCGGCAAATCCAACTGTGCTTCGGTGTAGGAGTACGAAAGAAGCACCAAAATAACTTGGAACCACATTATGGGGTTTTTGTTTGGTAGATAGTCCATGTTAAGGTGGTCTGTTTGACCCAGTTGCGCGAGGTTCTTAGCAGCCAATGGTGCGTGGTGCTTGTTTGGTATCGCGTTTACGACTGTCCGTCGGTGAGCTGGCTTCTGAACTCGGGCCGTGTGAATCGGCTTTGTCTGCCTGTAGTTCTGCGTACCTAATAGGCTTGAGGTCATAATGCGACACATCTTACGCTTTATTCTTGATGCATGGGGTTACATGGGATTGAGTAAGGTTTCATAGTAGGAGATGATCTCTACGATTTGATAAAAATATTTTCTTGTTTAATATTTCAGTCAGTGATTTCTATGCGTGTTTGCTATTATCATTCGTAGTACAAATTCTGACAGTTTATGGCCATTAATCGTAAGTTTTCATTTTCATAACCAATTTCGAAAATAAGTAAACAATTGATGCATTACAATTGACTTCCCTTATTTTATACAAGCTACGGTCGTCGTTCATCTTGTGTTAAATTCATATGCTAATTATATTAAATGCTGGTTAGGCTGTGGTTTTCCGTACTGTCCGTGGATTACTCAGTTTTTCTATTATCCCACGGAAATTATACATAGATACTTTACCTAATGCTATCAAATTGATTGAATCTTTCAAAACTTGCGCCCATACTTTATTGTTTATGTGGAAAATGAAAATACGGTTCCTAACAGTGAACAAAAGAAATGTGTGAACAATATTAGTTAACTGGTTGTCCTGTGAGAAAATTCGAAGACATGTGAAATCCACCAACCCGCACCGGGCCCGCGTGTTAGATTACAGAACAGGATCTCACAGAGAGAAGGCCTGTGTCCCAGCAGTGGGAAAGTAAAAAGTTGATTATGCTATAGGTAAATAGGAATATTTTGAATTTTCAACTCGTGGAAAAACATCATCTATGTTATTTCTAACACTACTTTGGAGTATTGTATACAACGTGTAACGTTAAATGCGCAAAATCTCAGACACCCCAACTGATTTTTAATTCAATTGACCTATTTCAGAGAGGAAATAAGTCATTAAAAAAATTGTAAAGGTTTTATGTGCTGTTTTAGTTTTACTGGCCATTCTGATCGCTTCTTGCGTCTGCGACGACGCTTTATCGAGGGAGGAGTCGTCACCGGGCCGCTGCGCCGCGCTGATATTGGCTTGCTTGACCTATTAATAAATAGACACGGCAACGTTTTTAATGAAGATTTTTTGAAAAAAGTGACCTATATTAAAAAGTGGTTCAATTAATTCTGCTCGTTATTCTGATCAAACTATTTTCAGGTTTTGCGCATTTAACGTTACACGTTGTATTATTAAGGCCCTGACGAATGAATAGCATTGATACAGGCTGGCTGAAAAGCATTGATAGTAATATTTTCAATGCTGTAACATTAATTCGTGATAGTACATGGCGTGACGATGACATGGTTATTATTTCTATAAGAATCACCTTTAAATAGGCTGAAAGCAAATCGCTTGTAATGATATAATTTGACGCATGATTAAATATGATGGTGGGCTTAATAAAATTGATTAGTAATGGAACAAGAGGAAAATTGACGATGATAGTGATGAGCTTGGCACGACGAAAACCTATACACTACACTTCACTTCGTCTTCACAAACATGATCTGACCAAGATTATGTCGGGACTTAAAAAGAGACTGTGACCTCTGAGTTTCTTCTCAGAGTAGTCAGATAGGAAACGCCAACCTCATCTAGCTTATTTTTTTATAATATTATGACGTGTGAAACTGAATCCGAAATCCTATTTAAAGAATAAGCAATTTCGTTTCATTTCATAGATACTGATTAATATTTCACAGCGGACAAATAGTGGAATTAATTAATATAATAATGTATTTGCCAACTGAAGAAGCCCATGTCTCAAGATTTGTAGAATTTGGGCTACTTAACTAAGTTTTTCCAGTAGTCACTTTTCTAGTAGGCCTGTTTACACAACACCCAAAACATTATCGAGCACTCCTTTTTTGTCACCTTTTTCGAAACTAAGGCGCGTCTACAATTACCCAAAGGACGTAAAATCCCAGCTGTAATGAATTCTTAGTTATATAACACGGTGCTACACTTATTTGTTGCGCAAATTGTTAGGCGTGTAGTGTGTACTGCACCTAACATCGTTTAACAATTAAGGATAACGAAGAAACTTTGAAATCTGAATATTTTGACGTTCCCGGAATTTGAGTGACCTAGATGAAGCAAGTGACAGCTCCAGGTGGAAATGCCAGTACCTCTGTTTTCGAGAGTGTCGTTAATGGGAGATTAGAAAGATATTGAATCGCGGGGCAGTCATTGAATGAATTATTTTGAAAAATCATTATAGTGATAGGTCACCTATTTGCACCACACGCAAGACACGCTTAGCTTATTGTTGATTATAATCAACAATAAACAAAACGTGTCCAGCGTTGTTGTTTGCACGTTGCAAGAACTGTTGGACGCTACTGATGGTGCCAAACTTGCAGCCAAATTCTGGGCCGACTGTATTTAGATTGTTAATGTTAATTACTTTGCATACCTTGTATTGCATTCAATCAAGTATTTTCTAGCTGAACAGACAGTTGTGCTGCTGGGGAGTTTGTTGCGCTACTTCTTCTCCCCAGCGAAAGCACTAGGAAGTGGTGAAGGGCGGGCGTTTTGAATGACTGTCTTCTGTATTTTTTTACGTTCGAAAAGTGCTGATTCTCAGCCTAGTTTCAATAAATGACTTTTGATATCGATTGCCATCGACATGCTAAGAAGAAGAATAAACAAAATTTATCGTAATATTCTGTGACGTTCTTTCAGACACAGACCTCCCTCAAAATTCTCAGACCGTAGAAGCATAGGGTCACTCGGTCACTATCTTCTCCTTCATCATAGAACTCCTCTTTCTTAACCCATTTGCGACTACATTTTTCTATAAACACAATACTAGTCCCTAAACAATTAGATCATCGTACTAACACTTAACATTCATACGACGGCCCCATTACCTAGGTGTGGGGTGTGACAAAGAAAGCTTGACAGCGAAAGTGATAGATAACGCAACGGAGGAAGTTGTGACCTAATGAGTACTAGTAGTTATTATCTCCTGGTACCCGGTGTTATTTAATGGGGCATTGTACTAGATAATATGTAGTAAGATAGCAGTAGTATAGTATAGTGGGTATGGTTTTATAATATTATATTTGACGGCGCAGCAAGTGGCGCCGCCTAGTTTTGTAACCAAATTACTGGAATCAACTCAAGGTCGAATAAGAGTGACACTGGCTGGCGACTGTCACTCTAGCAGAGCGTCGACTGATGAAGTCAGGGGAGCTGCTGTCGTATCACGTCCAGGACGTACCCGAACCACCAATACGATGACCACTTCTGGTAAATGCTATCCTGCCCCGTTATATTTGAAGGTAGGGTCTAGAATGACTACTTATAGTTTTGGCACTAGCTTGGCAGCACCAAGACTGTTACATATGTCCTACGGCAGTAGATCTAATTTTAATCAGGTGAATCGTCGCGTTAGTCTATTTTTCAACGGAAAAAAACCAATCAACTGCGAGACGGACTCGGACACGGTAGGGTCCGTACCACAAGGCAAAATTTGCCAAATAAACACGTTTCTTGTATCGAGACCCCTTTAATATTTTTTATTTAATTAAATTTTTTATATCAATTGTTGTTATAGTGGCAATAAAAATACACTACAAAAATCAACTGTCTAGTGAGTACGATTAACGGACGGATGGATGATGGTCAGAAGCCTAGTAATAGTGTCCCGTTGGCACACTTTGGGTACGGAACCTTAAAAAAGCAGCTCACCATAGGAAACCTCGCTTTAAATATTATAAAGCCTATATCCTTTACTATTTATTACAATGGTCACTAAATATTAGTACTTTTATAATAAGAGAGATACAAAATTTAAGGAAAACTCATATTTTCCATAAACACATCGAAGCCAAGGTGAGATGTAACTGAAACGCATGTTGGTTTATAATGTTCAGTGATGTTCACCCACTCTTTATTATAAGAAGAATCTTAGAACTCAGTCGGTAAGTTTCAGTTACACAATAACAACATACGTAGGTACTGCACGCACATGCGTAATGTCTTCAACAAGATGCCATCGTATTCTATACAAATCAAAGGGGAATTTTAAACGTGTATGGAAGAAAATTGTGAGGATCTATATAGAGCTGCTAATGTAATATCACTACATAGTATAAAACAAAGTCGCTTCCCGCTGTCTGTCCCTATGTATGCTTAAATCTTTAAAACTCCGCAACGGATTTTGATGCGGTTTTTTTTAATAGATAGAGTAATTCAAGAGGAAGGTTTATATGTATAATACATGTATAATATAGTAGAAAAACACTGATCATTTTAGAGGTTTCTAATGGGATGTCGTAAATAAACACATTTTTTTGCGCTTACATTGCAAACGCTGGCTTAACCCTACAAGATATATCAAAATAATGGCTCTAAAATTATCAGTGTTTCTCTACTATATTATGCATGTATTATATGCATATAAACCTTCCTCTTGAATCACTCTATCTATTAAACAAAACCGCATCAAAATCCGTTGCTTATTTTTAAAGTTCTAAGCATACATACAGACAGCGGGAAGGGACTTTGTTTTATACTATGTAGTGATAGTGATCAGCATTGCACCCGTGCGAAGCCGGGGCGAGTCGCTAGTCATTTATATATTCTTTTTGCTATTGATAGAAATGATGCAGCACCATACATACGTAACTGTAAATGGGCTTAACTTTTCTATTAGATTCTTTGGTTTTGTAGCGACACTCAGGCAGAGATTGATAAACGTTACTTAGCACTTGCTTTAGCTTCCTTTCATGCTTTTCATGGTCACTTGCACTCGTAGTTTGACAGTCGTGTGATGTCAAAATACAGGAACAATGTTTGGCAAAAGTATTTGCTAAGTAAAGTTTAGAATTTATTCAATTACACCTTGTCAGAACACACATTTCTTTTCGAACGAAGTATATTTTGAACCAAATAAATGAAAATGCTTATTTAAGTACACAAAACTGATCACTAAAATACAAAAATATGTCATATAATATGTCCTTTTCGATCTATGCAATTCTTTCTTATAGACAAGGAAGTATATACCATATTAAATATCGGTATCAACAGCTCTAGCCACATACAACATCGACGACGCAATTTTCCTATTGTGCTAGTTTTACCGTGGGAATTATTCTGTACCTACGTATGTACGTTAGACATATACCTACTCTGTATGTACAGTACACCCATACTACGTGACACATTACTGCAAGTGCTGGTGAATATGGTAAAGCAAGGACATTTTTTACCATAAAATTGTTGGTAAATGTACCCTTGACATAGGTAAAGGTATTAACATTATCATCTTGCTTGGTACTCCCATTCTATGCTTCGCATGCATTGCAAGTTTACGCTGAAATATCAAATCAAAATCAAAAGTCATTTATTCAAACCAGGCTGAGAATCAGCACTTTTCGAAAGTCAAAATTACAAAAGACAGTCCCCCAAAACGCCCGCCCTTTACCACTTCCTAGAGCTTTCGCTGGGGAGAAGAAGTGGCGCAACAAACTCCCCAGCAGCACATTTGTCTGTTCAGTTAGAAAATACTTGACTGAATACATATACAAGGTATGCAAAGTGATTAACATTACAAGACGCAAAATACTACACTAAATTATTTGCCATATGTCAGCTAGCCACGCCAATATACCAACAAATACAATAAAAACTATACGAACTTAAGCAAAAAGAAAATAATGAATTGAAATTAAAAATTTAATTAAATTAAAATTTAATAAAATCAAAATTAAATTTCTTATGAAAATAATAAGCATCACCTTTGTACCTATTTTTCTGTTCTGTTTTTATAATTGTGTGTGAATAAAAATGTAAACAAAACAATAGATAACTTTAAAATGATATGAAACAGTCACAACACTTTGTATTCTCTGGTAATTTTAAGATCGTAAAAGTAAAGTATGGAATTAATCGATTGCAGAATATTTATGATGGTCACCTATTGTCCAATGTAGGCTTTATTCATCAACTGGATACAATGCAATACATTATCATCTCGGCATAGTACAGACGCCAGCACATCAAGCTACCCGTAACTGTCATATTTTCCCAATCAACTTTGAACCTTATGCTTTAGCGATAAAGTTGAAAATCTATTAAAGAAATCTGACAGATTGTAGTAGCTTGATATGCTGGCGTCTGTACATCAGCACCACCCCAACCTCTTCATTAAACCCCGACTTGTCCATCTCTTATCATCGCAAGACCTGATGAAGCTGACTTTAAAATCTGATGTTGAGCTGTGGTTAATTCTGCGTTCCAAAGACATGCAACTACAACTTTTTATTCGTCATAACTCAAATTGGCGTAAAATTACTCAAACAAACATTTATTTATAATAGTAAAATTGTTTTATATTCATTACGCGCACGACTGGGTCTGCGTTGACCGCGGACGCCTTGCAAGGTCAGCAATGAAATGATTATCTTAAGAAACATCAGATTATTATGAACTTTATGATCATAAAGACAAAGGCTATGTTGAATATGCTATGGCACAAAATATGGCAGACTATTTTTTTCTTAAATATGTTAATAGTGTAACCTATATTTTGCACTTTTTTTGGAAAACTCATAGATATTCTGTGCTAGTTAGTTGTTATGATTCTGAGTTTTTGCTTCAGAAATTACCATTTTTGTGGACTACCAAATAAGAAATATTTTTTTGTGTGTCTAGTGTTATATAATGTTTTTGCCAATAGTCATTTTTAGGGTTCCGTAGTCATCAAGGAACCCTTATAGTTTCGCCATGTCCGTCTGTCCGTCCGCAGCTTAGCTCAGAGACTCTTAGTATTAGAATGCTATAATTTGGCATGAATATACATATTAATCACGCCGACAACATTTTTGTAGGGTACCTCTACACGTAAAGTGTGGATGTTTTCTTTTTTCTCGTATAACCCATGGTGTCGGATAGGTCTTTCAAAAATATTGCGGGTTTTGCAAAAACGATTTTGGATTCAGGGACCCGTTTGTGAAATATTAAGCTTAAAAGTGCTAATTTTTGATAGAGTGAAGTGTCCCCCCAGGCCAGCTAACTGGTTGTTTTTGGATATGTGTAAAAATCATGGCAGTAGTATATACATATAACGAAGTTAAAAGGAAAACTATCAAGGCTAAGTAGGCTTACAAGTTAACGAGTAATAGTCGACCAACTTACATTTACAGTTGCAATGTATAGCAGAACATGATTTACAACTACAACGTTAAGTTTGTTCTTAGGATAAATTCATTCCAACTACGGAACCCTTCATTGTGCGTAGTCCAAAATGGCCGGTTTTTATGTAGTGTATTATATCTAATATGTAGTTACTAATAGCAATTGATCGAGACTTGCTTTCTTGCACCAATCAATTCAATTTCTTCCTTCATCGAGCGTTTATTATATGAAGATCTCTTTCAAGTCTTGTTGTATAGTGTTAGAGCTTCACCCAGTAGAACTGTACACATTAAAAGTTAGTTTCGTACTAATTATTATATCACGATCCGGGGACCCGCAATGAACGAATAATATTATAAACGTAATTAAAGCATTTTAAAAATCCGTCTCATCTGTAACTGGTCTTTTCTAAACCTTGACTATTGAACTAAGCATAAATGTGCGATCGGGAATAAAAGAACTTTTTTCCCAATTGTGTTACTGATCGGGAATAATGGAAAATAATTCCCATTCGTCAACACTGTGGACGAACGGAACTTTTTGTTCCTGATTGTCAACATTGTGAACGACGAGGTGTGACTGATCGGGAATATTCCACAGTAAAGGGCTTCGATGCCCTGGATATATTAAGTTGCACATCCCTTACATCATCTGCCTAGCCTTTTCCCAACTATGTTGGGGTCGGCTTCCAGTCTAACCGGATGCAGCTGAATACCAATATTTTACATGGAGCGACTGCCTATCTGACCTCCACAACCCAGTTACTGGGTAATACGATACCCCATGGTAAGACTGATTATCAGACTTTCGGGCTACTGACGACACGTAACGACTGTCAAAGATCCACGAATGACAGCCGGGACCAACGGCGTAACGTGCTTTCCGAGGCACGGAGGAGTCTTGGTATGTGATCGACCTGTGCGGCTGTTATTACTTAGCCACAATCCCCTCCCTTACCACTCTTTAAATTATATGAAGTACTACCACCAAGTTGCCCATCCCTTATCACTCTTTAAATTATATGTACCTACCACTGCCAAGGAATATCATCTGAATCATCTTCTATGAATCATTTACCTTAACTAATGACCGATGGTGACGCCTCTGCATAATAATATCTGCCACAATAGTTCATAAACAAAAGGTATTTACATATAGGTACTAACATTAAAAGTCCTTGTCACAAACTGACAAGTGGACCGGAAATATATGAAGCAAAAAAAAAAACTTTGACAAATAATGTGATATTGTGGGAACCATTGATAAATAGAGAACCATTTTTTTTTTATTACTAGCGTAGTCTGTACCACTCTTGGCCTCCCGCCATTCCTTCCACTTTTCGTGAACCCGCGCGTCCTCCTTTCAATTATGACGGAACCTATCCAGCTCTTCCCGCCATCTCCTAAACATAATTATGAAGAGTCAGAAAGGGGAATACTACTGTTTTGTTGGACCATGTAAGTCTGTATTCTGAATGTCCTTGGATGATTGACTTGGACTTCTGATGCTTTTCCACGATCATTATAAAAATCACCGTGTTCTTCTTTTGTCAGATCACAGATTATTCAATATCCACAGACCTGATTCATCTTAAGTAGTTCTGTGTAGAGCTCTGGTGGCCCAGACAGGGGTAACGGCCCCGACTTACGAGTTGTAGGTCGTGGATTCAAACCCAGGCAGGCGTTTTACTTTGTGTAAACTATTTCGTTACCTCTGCTCTCAAAACGGTGAAAGAAACCATCGTGAGGAAACCAGCGTGTCCTAGAAACAAATTTTCGAACCAATCCGCATTGGGCCCGCGTGGTGGATTACGGCCCACTCCCTCTCACAGAAAGGAGGCCCGTGTCCCAGCAGTGAGAATATTATAGGCTGATGGTACTTATTGTTAGTAGTTTTGCTTTAAGGTGGACCTAATTGATTTCCTTCCATATTTTTATAACATTCTTACCCATCTTCTTTGCCAGCCTCTGTTAATACGATCCTTTTCGCAACGTGTACTAACTTACACAAGATGTGTGATCTATTTTCAAAGAGTCATCATGGTCTTTTTTGTTGTTTATGTGGCTAATAATACAAATCGACTTTATTATTATAATACAGGTAATTATTAGTAGTATCAAATCTATTATCATAGCGATGTCATGATTTTTTATAGACCGTGCGCTTAATTGAAATCTATTGTTGTCCACCTGATTAAAGATTCGATCAATCTTTCGGCACGTGTTAAGTGTTTAGTTATATTTTTTATCCGTTTAAGGATAAACTAGTTAAAAGCCGAACAATTTTATCTAGAGTAAATTATTAGAATAATTAACTAATAGTATAAGACTAGCAGCACCCAGCGGTTTCACTCGCATAAGTGTCGATCCCGCGGGAATATCGGGATAAAAAGTATCCTATGTGTTATTCTGATGTATAAGCTATATTACTGCAAAGTTTCATCAACATCCGTTCTGTAGTTATTGCGTGAAAGAGTAACAAACATCCATCCATCCATCCTCACAAACTTTCGCGTTTATCATATTAGTAGGATAGGATATAGCCGTTCTTTTGGTTTGATTCAGTATTTGTTGGGTGTAGGGCCCTCTTCTGGTGACAATGGTGACGGTCTGTCCGCATGCGGCTATAATAATTATAATCTAAGAAGTGAAATATTGCTGATATAGTCTCCACCGCAAAGTTACTGTGTCATGTTTTGTTTTTGGGACCTTTTTTAATGTTTTCAAAATATTATTACAATATTTAATTAGTATTTGGAGTTTTATTGATGCGAAAGGGAAAAATTTTGATTGTATTATAATATGCCTAGCTAATAGTTTTTGTCCTCTACGGTCTACGTTTAGCAAGTTAGAAACAGCTGCCTTCCTAAGTTCGTTTCATCTAAAATTAAGACTGTATTCACACCTTGTGTTAGCAGGAAGCAAACAATAATGACAAAATACTGCCAAATTGGTGGTGTCCCGTAATCATTAGCTTAGCTCTATACCCTTTATATATGTGTGTGTGATATTGATATCATTATATCGCTTTTGAAGGTTAAGAATTTTGTTTAAATGTTTGAAGTATTTTTTTTAAATGTAAAACAGAAGGTCGGCTATTTTCCGTTTCAGTGTTAAAACACGGGTGATTATAGCTGGAGCCTAGCTATACCACTTTTAATGCACATAATAAGTACAGAGAGTAAAATAACTGGAAAAACGATTGCAAATGAATAGCGTCTAGTACGAGTAATGTGCCGAAACGACACAGCTTCCCATACTTAATTTATTCACCCCAATCCAACTCTTCGGTTTAGTTTCATCGTTGTAACCTAGATGGCGATGTTCATTCAGGCCCGTTTTCTGAATCGCGGTGTTAAGATTCTCCGCCGTTGAACGACCCTCGCGAATTTCTGTGAATAACTCATACTTACCTGGCGTAGGGGTAACCGTGATCATGTAGGCGGTTCCCCCAAGGCGAGGCCTTTCCATTGCACTGCGGATAGATTGACCCTTGTGATTATCCCTAATGTGGATAACTCGGACGCGTTATTTTTGGTAGTGAGGGACTGCGTTCGCGCTGTCCTTCTCATAATCCGTATTACACAGAGTCACAGAGCAAAGCTCATCACAGATTCATTACATTACATAGCATTTGCGTTGGAAGACATGTAATATTACTCGTCCCGTGCAGACATTTTATTTTAATTGCTCAGGGTTTTAGATTATGGATACCACCGCTATTGTCGTCAAACTAGGTATCAATTGGTATCATGTCTATTTAGCTGTAATAACTATACCAAACTCTATTAGCAGTGGAATATTATTTTTCCTGAATCCATACACGAATACTTGAGTATAGAAGTAGAGAATTAAGATTGAGGGTCGCACCTTACTGATAATGACTACTGTACTATCCCTAAAAGGGACAGAATAATGTTACTAACCTTTTACAGTAGCGCGAAATTTGTCAGTACGAGGTCAGGGCTGTATCGTTACGCCACGAGCGAGTATTGTGTGACATCCTGCCATTGAGCGGTTTTAGTTCGACTAGGACCATGACTTATGTTTATTGAATAGATCTGAAATATTGCCAATACTGACGCAGTCTAGAGTATTTCGACACAAATCAGTACCTCATTGGTAGTTTTTGTTATAGATTGATTTTATTTATGACATTATGAGAAGTAGGTATGCAAGAATAGCATGTTGCCCCGACCCCTAAGAAATTGGTATAAGAGCAAGAGAATGATGAGCGTTTTTTTATAGATAACATTACCAAACCAATATAGCACTAAATACAAAAAAAAAAGTTTTTTCTAGTAAAACAATCCAGCATAGGTACAACAAAGTACTAACTTAGGTAGGTAAGTTAGGTGCTACCTTTTCAACAAGATATTAAATAAATTAAGATATTAGATATATTAAAAATCATCATTAAATTCCTTAAGGTTTCAGAGATCTAACGCAAAATAAGTGCAAAATGAGCTTTTTTCGTTTTTTTTTTTTTATCGAGAATTTTTTATCGAATCTTGTTTTTGCTTCAACAGATTTAAGGATTATAATTCCAAGTTTGATATGTCCAAATAACAAACTCTTAGGTCATGTAGATACCGAGATCCAGATCGCCCAATATCACCAAAACAGCATCATATATGGACTCTTAAGTCGTTGGTCCCGGCTGTCATTCGTGATCTTTGACAGTCGTTACGAGTAGTCAGAAGCCCGAAAGTCTGACAACCAGTCTTACCAAGGGTATCGTATTACCCGGTAACTGGGTTGTGGAGGTCAGATAGGCAGTCGCTCCATGTAAAATACTGATATTTAGCTGCATCCGATTAGACTGGAAGCCGGCCCCAACAAGTTGGAAAAAGGCTAGGCAGATGATAGTCGTAGATGTCATAACGGGTGGAGGTTGTCTTGAAGGGGGTCTACATGCCATCCACTGTTGTTCAATTAAGCCTAACATGAGTGTTACACTGTTTTTTGTTAATAAGATTTGAGATGTGACATTTGATAGTGTGTGTACCTATTGATTAGAAAATAATATTCTTTGACCGTTCTGATTGTTGTCGACCTAGGTAATTTCGACAATGAAAAGTTTTAGTAAAACGAAAGCTGAAAATCTGAGTAGGTATGTTTTTAGTGATGTTGACCGAGCGTGTGAGAGCTTTTACTTTGCAAGCACTTTGCCACTTTCAGATATCTCCCACGAGAACGTGTGAGACGTCAGGACGGCCGTGTCGGAGCGTGTTGAAAATACGTCATTCAAAATCAAAAATCAAAATCAAAATCAATCAAAATCACAGTAATGAAAATATAATTTATATGTATACAATGGAATAAAGTATTATTCTCGATGACAACTAAGGACTGCGACTCTAAAGCAAGATAATGTGATATTCATGTTAGTATAGTTTATTAGGCTCAAATTGTGAATGAAAATCTGCGAAGATTTATTCTAATAATTCTATGTTAAGACTAAGGGCCGATTTTTTAATCGACAGATAATTTTTATTCGAGGAAGAAAATTGACGTCTGACAGATTTTGTATGGAAGAACTGTCAAAAATTCAAAACTATTCCTCCGAGAAAATTATCTGGCGTTGGAAATATCAGCCCTAAATAAAACAAAATATTTACTCGTACTTAACAACAATATGTATTATTTAATAAATAGTTTCCTTCGAGACGACATTTACATTGAAGCGTATTTCTTCAGTCTACTGTTGAAGCCGGAAGTCTCCATTGCTGAACGCTGTTCACCTGTGCAGTACGCTGGAAATCAAAAGATTATTATTAAAACCGGCCAAGTGCTTGTCGGACCACGCACAATGAAGGGTTCCGTAGTTACAAACTTAACATTGTAGTTGAAAATCATGTTCTCCCATACATCGCAACTGCAAATGTAAGTTGGTCGACTATTACTCGTACACTTTGTAAAGCCTACTTAGCTGTGATAGTTTTCCTTGTTATCTACGAATAAAACACAACATATACATAAATACAAAACGACGTTTATCCGGGTAACCCCGCCTTAATATCGTTGTATATATACTACTGCCGTGAATGACACTTGACTCTAACAATAATTAGCAGTTTAAAGCTTAATACCGTCAAATGGGGTGAATAGGAACCGAGGGGTGAATCGGGATGAAACTTTTGAATGGATTTTAACGTTCATGTAATTTAATATAATAAACACATTAGAGACCTTTTTGCAAAAAACATTTCGATGTTAAAATCCATTTTAAAGTTCCGTCCCGATTCACCCCTGCATTCCTATTCACCCCGTTTTAATGTATTTCACAAACGGATGTCTGAATCCAAAAATGGTTTTCACAAACCTATCCAACGATACTCCACACCATGGGGTAGACGAGAAAAAAACATACGCACTTTACGTGTAGAGGAGGTCTTGGGGAGGTCTTTGTCGGCGTGATTAATATGTATGTATATCCATGTAAAATTATAGCTTTCTAGTACTAAGAGTCTAGTGTAGCTTTAGTATTTAGTCTCTGAGCTAAGCTGCGGACGGACGGCCGGAGGGACACACGGGCATGGCGAAACTATAAGGGTTCCTTCTTGACTACGGAACCCTAAAAATGTATCTGAATTTTTGTTTCCAAGGAGAATGTTATTTATAATATTAATTAGTAAAATACAAATAATGTGAGGATTAACCACCAGTTATTTGCAAAACTGCGTCTTTGGTCTAATGGTCGCAGGAGCTACTGCTCAGCACGAGGTCCTAAGTTCGGTTCCCAGATCAGGCACAGTTATTGGGTTTCCGTGCCACCAACACTATCGATTAATGCGATAAAACTGAGCTGTATTTCTAAAAAAAAATGGGTTTGATTCCCGGTTCAGGCAGATTTTTTTTTTTACAACACAAAAAATGTCTTCCTTCAAAGTTTAAGTCCATTGACCACTTGGTCCTACTACCCATTTCAAAAAATAGAATCACCAATTCAATCTAAATTTACTTGACAGACATAATTATGTTCCCGCCTCATCCATGCGTCTTTTTTTTTATTGTGGTTGAAGATGGTCCTAAAAACCGTCCCATAAGGTTTTGGCGCAATATGAGATGACTATTCTAATACGTTTTTTATTTGCAACTTTGACATGCTCTAGCTGTGGACTCCCCCACAACTCCCTCACTACTTTCTCTATAACTAACGCCACCGCCCGTGTTATAAGGAGTCTATTATATTGATATTGATGGTGAACACTTACGAACAGTACTAGGTTCCCAGCCCACAAACTCGCCAGTCCTTTCATTCTCTTTTATCAGCCAGTCATGCAGAGGTGCGAAGTACTCCAGAACTCCACTGGCGTCCATGTTCCGCTGGCCAGTTAGAACCTCCATCGCATCAGGCCAAGGTCTTGAAGAACCCATTTGGAGCATTTTACTGTAAGGGAATGTACAAATGAAATGGAATGTATGAATGAATAATTTTACAAACCTAGGACATTGAATTCTCAGGAGTGAGTGTACCGAAAGATTTTTTGGGAAACCATAATCCACATTATTTTTTTCCATGTAAAACGGGAAACCAAACAATGATGTCTTTAAAATGGGCCGTAACAAATATTCTTTACGAAACATTTCCCATTGACCGCTTAGCGTTTGATTAGGAAAACCCTTCTAGACTTGACATACATTACAGAATGGTTCTGCGTCATCACTATCTGATAAGTCAACTGGTAAGAACAACAAAACTATTGCAACTTACCCCAAAGCCTCTCCAGCATCAGTACTTTTATAGATGTCACAGTTGGAGAGTAGCTTGGTCTGGTCTCCGGTGTCATACTCGCCGGCTAGCTGGCACAAGGAACGGTGGAATTGGAACTGGATGATGAATGAGATGTAGTACCTGAAAAGTTAAATTGAACAATGTTATTTACTGTGAGCAAGTCCAAATAACTGCTGCTCAAATGGTATTGTGTAGAAAAATTACAAAAAAATTAGTCACTTTAACTGTAATGTTGGCACTGCATTACCTACCTACATATCGGTGTAAATTAACCTACATATCGACGGCGATGGCCTCTTTCCATAATGTGGGCTTGTCAGCCTATGATCTACCAGTGCCATTCTGCAAATCTGGTAGCGTCGTGTGACGGTTCTTTGAGCTCCTAACATAGGCTTGAGCTACACGATGACTGATGCATGCATGCCGTCTATTGGGACAGGTCAACTCATCGCTGCAATGGCTCTTTCCTCTAAAGGTCCTTCCGGATTGCCCTGCATTGTTAAACTCACCAAAGAGACCATGATCTCTGTGTTTTTATTTCGGAGTATCTTCTCAGGGATCAATCAGCTAGGAAATGCCGGCGCTGTCTAATTTTAAAATTGACCAACAAAATATTGACGTCTAAAAGTGTCTTAAAAATCTACTTACATAAATAAACACCTTATTTTGTGTTTAAAAAAAACAGGTACTCGTAATAAAGCCGCTAGACACGAATTTCGGAAGACTATTTCTGCAACGTTTAATAGTAATCGAAATGACAAAGGGAACCCACCTCATATACTCCACATCGGCAGAGATATGGTACTTGGCAGTTGGATCGAAGTCATCTTCAGTCCTGGGTGCCGGTGGCTCAACACCCTGGAGTGCCTCCCTTAGTTGCCAGTAGTGGCAGTTGTAATCCTCAGTGGAGGTGGTGCCTCGGAAGACGCCGTAACGGAATAGGTCGAGGAGGTAGGCAAAAGGCAGAAAGACTATCTTTTCCAAACCCTGAAATTGGAGAAGACAAAGATAGATAGAGTATATTTTACACCAAAATTGTACAGCTCTTATGCAGCCATGCTGTTATGTTATTAAATTGTGAGAGTTGTCAATTTAAGAAAAGGGAAGGGAAAAGGAGTATTAATGTACAGCAGTCTATATTGATCAATACAGAGCCCTATCTCCACAGATGGCAAGATCAGGCTCAGATCTCAAGTGCGTATGCGGCAGCTCCCCACAGACAGTGGCCCGTCTTACATCCTGCACCGCATGCCCTGTTACTTCTTACCAATGCACCCTGTTACCACTTGATGACCTAAATGACTGCGTCAGTGAGCGGAGTTCACGCAGCTGATTTTTAGGCAAAAAATGCTTAAGCTGTTGGCCATCGATAAGCTAAGAAGAAGAATACTATGCTAAAGAAATTTGTCATGCTCGTGGATATAATGAAGATACTATTAGCCCGGATATCTTTCTGGTTATACATACATACATATATAGAACTTACCATTTTATAAAGCTGATTAATGTTAGACTCGACATCATCAGGCCCATCTTCTAGCAGACCCATTACTCTCAAGTGCTTGGGTGTAGATACTGAAAGGGAGATGACGTCACCAACAGCTTCATGGAAACCTGAAAGGAAAATAGAAAAATATATTTAGATAATTCAGGAAAGGATTATGTATTCATTTTTATGTCGTTTCATTTATTTTTAGTCCAAAGTGGTGCGTTAAAAAAAAACACTAATGCAGTTATTATATTTCTTCCAGTTTATAAATCAAAATTACCAGGATTAGCTCCGGCCCTGTAAATGATGGGCTGGTCTTTGTACTGAAGGTAGTACTGGATGTGACCCATCTCGTGATGAGTGGTCTTGAAGAAAGAATCCGTGATTGTAGTGCACTGCTTGATCCTGATGGAGAAAGTATATTTATAAATGTTAATGTCCGGAATAGATACATAATATATATTGCACATCAAATCAAATGAATTTAACAACATTTAATGTTTTTCCCAGCAGTTGTATTGTTACCCAGCAGTTGCTCCATGTAAAATACTGGTATTCAGCTGCATCCGGTTAGAGTAGAAGCCAACCCCAACATAGATAGTTGAGAAAAGGCTAGGTAGATTAATTTAATGTTTTTTTTTTCGATTGGCTTTACTAAATTATGTGACAAAATAATTAATTTCACTCTAACCACCCTACCCTCGGTTAAAATACTGTTTTTTTTTTGCCTTATTTCTGTTACCTAAAATCTTCGCCATCAAAGAAGTCCCATGCTGAGGCATGGCAGACCATGTCGCGTCCATCATTAGGCTTCTCAATGATTGACCTCTCCCAGAACAGCTCAGGCATGGCACTCAGGCTCAGAGACGTAAAGAACTCTTCAGCAGTCTCGAAGAACTTCAGGGCTGTGTAGTTCTAAAATAGAATAAAGACATCAAACTATCTATCTTGAGTTGACAAAATTATGACAAACGTGTTTTGGCTTTTCTTTCCCGGTTGTAGAATCGTTGAATTTTATATCTTTTGATAGGTGATGGAAAATATTTTTTTTGTTTTGACCTTTAAAAAATGTGGTCTCTTTTTTTTTACTAATTTGCTATATTGTTACCTGGGCTTGTAGTGCAGCAGTGATATCAATATCAGGTTTATCTGGGTATGGCCTGGTGAACTTCTCCACGTTATTCCAAGACTGAGCCCAAATATTACCTGAAATAGATATTTATATCAGTACTTCAGTACTACAGTCATTAAGTGTAGCATAGATTTATATTATATTGAGAATTCTCGACTATACCAGCGTCCTTCAGGGCTCATCAAACAATACATCATTTAGACGGCTCGAATCTCAGTAATATCTGATAAATATGTATGTTTTAGTAGCATTAGTATTAGAAGTTTCTGCCTATCCCCATGGAAAGAAGGAGTGAGATAATGTATGTATACGAGTATCTTTTGATAAGACCGCCCATTGTGTCAGCCTATGTCAAATTTCTACATATAGATCAGCTGTAATTCGTATGGTCTAAATAATAAAGAGTATTTTATTCTATCAGTAATATACTAGCGCCGCCAGTGAGGCACATACAGTTTTTAATGAATTTCATTAATAAAAATTATATTTAGTATTTCGTGTTTTATGAACAGTTCTCAATTAAATATTATTCTTCCTTTTCCTTTTTCTTTCTCCAACTGCCAAAGGTGCTCATATAGACAACAGAAACATTCTCGCATGTAAAAGTTAAAACTTCATCTTACCCAACAAATGCGCAGGTATAGGTCCCTTAGCCGACACAACATGTTCTCCGTACTTGAGTCTTAGGTGTCTCCTGACATACGCGTGAATCTGTTGGTAAAGAGGCTTAATCTGAGCCCAGAGAGACGCAAACTGGTCCTCACTGTCATCTGATTCGTACTCGCTGAGCCACCATTCGGCTACGCTATCATATCCTGAAATAGTATATATTAATGAGGTCATTAATATGAGATAAGCCATGTTTAACAATGAATATAACATTCTCTCCAGATTTTTTAAAGCCTGATTTAAACTTTGATCAGTAAATAGTTCAGGGATAGCTTGTAAAGCCACACTTAAATATGAGTTTCTATATATAAAAATGAAATGCCGTGTTCAAAAATATCAATTTTGCCCAATTTTAAACCGCTTTCAAAAAGGAGGAGGTTATCAATTCGGATGTTTATAATATATATATATATATATTTTTATGTTTTTTCGGGCATAACTCCGTCATATATGGACGGATTTGCAAAATAATTTTTTGTTCGATAGAGGTTTATTCCGAAATGGTCCCATTTAAATTTCGTAAAGATCTGGTGATGAGTTTCGGAGACAGACAACGGAACTCTCAATAAATACCAGTAAAACAACCGCGATTGCTGCTATCATTATATGCATGTATTGTTTACGCAATCGCACAACATAACATCATGTCTGTACCCTATAAAGGCAGATGCAGTACGCACATGTGTTCAGTATACCACCGTACATCCTAATTTCTGTCCAAGTTGTTATTGGGGTACCTCTAATCTTGCAAGTAAATTCTGGCATAACTTTTTTGTTTAAGAATTGATTTAATTAACCGACTTCAAAAAAAGACGACATTCTCAATTTGGTTTATAATTTTTTTTTCTTGTATGTTCGGTCATAACTTAGGTATAACTAAAAAGTGAAAAATAAAAACTTTTTATATAAAAAAACAACCGACTTCTAAAAAACACTAGTGAAATATAACTTTAATTTCGGAAGTCGGTGTCAAAAAATGAAAATGCGGAACAAACGACACCGACTTACAAAATTATTATTCACTTTGTAGTGTTTTCTAGGGTTCCGTACCCAAAGGGAAAAACAGAACCCTATTACTCCCGCTCCACTGTCCATCCGTCCATCCGAAGGTCTGTCACCAGGCTGTATCTCATGAACTGTGATAGTTAGACAGTTGAAATTTTGACAGATGATGTACTTCTGTTGCCGCTATAAAACAAATACTAAAAAACAGAATAAAGTAAATATTTAAGGGGGCTCCCATACAACAGACGTGATTTTTTTGCCGTTTTTGTAGATAATGGTACGGACCCATCAAAAATCAAAATCAAAAGTCATTTATTCAAACTAGGCTGAGAATCAGCACTTTTCGAACGTCAAAATTACAAAAGACAGTCCCCCAAAACGCCCACCCTTCACCACTTCCTAGTGCTTTCGCTGGGAAGAAGAAGTGGCGCAACAAACTCCCCAGCAGCACAGCTGTCTGTTCAGTTAGAAAATATACTTGACTGAATACAATACAAGGTATGCAAAGCAATTAACATTACAAGACACAGTACGCTAAATTAAATTATTTGCCATATGTCAGCTGGCAACGCCAATATACCAAGAAATACAATAAAAAACTATACGTACTCAAGCAAAAATTAATAAATGGAAATTAAATAAAAGCCCCCAGGTATAAAGGGCGTGACCGCTAACATATTTATGCAATGCTGGGTTCAGTTTACATAGCTGTCGCTTGAAGTCACAAATGATAAACTAGGACCATAAGGAAACTAAATAAACAAGTTATTAATAATGATAACAATGATAAAACCATGGTCAGCAAGACGACCAGTCACCACAAGCAGCACCCGTTCACGAGCATAACGCAAAGGTCAGCCATTACCCCCCTCGCCATATTTGAGGGAAGGAGACAACCCGACCCCCGACGCTACCGCAAGCAGTGACATCTAAGGGAGCATGACGAACTTGCTGCCGGTTGCTCAGGTAAGAATTATATGATCAATTGTCGAGGTCACTAGCTAACCACATATTGCAATCAACTCATTAGAAAACATTGCAATGGGTTGATTATGTCAATAATAAAATTAAAATTAAATTAAACTGATTTGACTTATACAGCCCAATAAAAAAACAATTGTATAATGAGCTCATATAACCTATCAGTAATTCTTTGTAAATTAATTCTGGAGAAAGAACATAAACATTGTCTTGAGTTAATCAGGGCGACCAACTATTCTTATCGTTTAAGTAGTCGTTGATAGAATAGTATGCCTTTGAACAAAGGTTAGATTTTACTTGAGCTTTAAATGCATTAAAAGGCAAATCTAGCAAAGAAGAGGGTAGCTTGTTATAAAAGGCTATACCAAGACCAACAAATGAGTTATGAACCTTATGAAGCCGGTGAAAGGGAGCACGTAGTTTGTCCTTATTTCTGGTGTTAACATTGTGAATATCACTGTTTTTAGTATACAAGTGTATATTTTGCCTAATATATAAGATGTTGGCAAAGATGAATTGTGATGCAACCGTGAGAATACCAATATCTTTAAAAAAATCTCTTAGAGAAACTCTAGCACCTAGCTGGTAAATTGATCGAACAGCTCGTTTTTGAAGGACAAATATATTTTGTATATCAGCTGCTTTGCCCCACAGCAGAATACCGTAGGACATAACGCTGTGAAAATAACTAAAATATACTAAACGAGCTGTATCAACGTCAGTGTACTGTCTTACTTTCCTGACGGCGTAGGCAGCCGAACTGAGCCTTCCTGCTAGGCTCGATATATGTGGTCCCCACTGAAGTTTGGCATCTACTGTTATTCCCAGAAAAACTGCCGAACTCACAGTTTCAAGCGCCTCTTTATCTAAGACGATGTTGGGTCCTAGATTTCTAACATTCGGTAAGGCGAACTTTACACTTCGTGCGCGAATCCGACTCACGCTTGGCCGGTTTTTTGGAAGTCGGTTGTTTTTTTTTTTATAAAAAAAGTTTTTAATTCACCAACATAACTTTCGAATCGTTTTTCGATATACAAAACATAATAACACCTAAAGGGAATATGAAATAAGAAGGTTACCTTCGAAACCATTGCATACATTAAGATCTAAGCCTTTCCAAATCTTTAGTTTCTGTGTACTGTTTAGTGTTCTGTCGAAAAGCATCATTCTTTGTAAACAGTACCTATTGTAAACCTTACCGTTCAACTTAGCAGCCTCGTTGTCCATAACAACGTACTCAGTGAAGTTGCCCTTGGAAGCTGCGCCTGCGACCCTGTGCCACTCCAGCCAGGTGTACTTCAGCTCCTCAGTGTCGTTGCTCTTCGCAAATATCTCGGTCACCTCTGAAATTAGGAGAATTTTGTACGAACTTGTAAATATTAACACACAAATTAACGAACTATATGCATAAACGAATATTCTACAAGGTTAAATATTATTGAAAGATGTTTGATGGGCTATGAAATTAAACGACTATAAACGTTACTCGTCTTATTATTGCATGCAATAAATATGATTATTATATGATCATATTTTAGTAGCTTTATTGCTAAAGGCTAGATTAAAATAAGTTACTCCCAGTTAGTAAACTTTGCACGATGAATAAAAACCAAACATTGATTGAATCAATCAGCAACTTAAAATCAGCAACTTAAAATCAAAATCAGCAACTTGACAGGCCTGTTGGTCTAGTGGTCAGTGGCCCTGACTGCTATGCGCAAGGTCGTGGGTTCGATTCCCACCTAGGACAAATGTTTGTGTAATGAGCACGATCATTTGTTCTTTGTCTGGGTGTAATTTATCTATAATATGTATGTATTTAGAAATATATATGTATGTTTATCAGTTGTCTAGTACTCATAGCACAAGCTCTGCTTAGTTTGGGACTAGACGGCGTTGTAAGTATTATTATAAAAAATAAAAAAAACAATACATAGGGGTTCCTCTGTCTACCTAGATCCTACTTCCAGACAATGTAAACTAAAGATTCATCAGTAACTAACCTGGTTCAACATGCAGGTCACACTTAGTCCTATCCTTAAAGTCACAGATGGTGGCTTTAGCATACGTCGACTGCATATTACTGATGGCATTGATCAGTCTCTCGTTCAAGTCCTCAGGAAGAGCAGATGTACCGAGCTTGCTGTACTTCTCGAACATTCTCTTCAGGTCCCTATCTTCATACTCATGCCAAAGGTAGCTCATTGTCTCTTTCCAGTATTCCTTCTCTTCTTCTGCCAGTTCTAAAGAAACTGCGAGCTGGGATCAAAAGTAAAGATAAATATACAATATTTATTGCTTAACTATTATGTACCTAAAACAGTTCTTATTTTAAACATATACATTTTGAAGCTCAACAGCCATGTGTTTTGGATCAGTGACCCAACATCATGTTGTTTGTTTTTTTGGATCAAAATGTGACTCGTGAGGTCAAAATAACGATAATTCTAACTAGCCTGTATTGACCCACGACTTGGCAAAGGTCTCCCTCTCCTTAATCCCTAGTAAAATAAGGTTAATATAAATACAAGTTTAAGAAAAGAAACAAGATTTTGGAATAAACCTGGTTTGGATAAAATATGGCAACGATCAAAGCAAATCCAAGTAGGAAAAGGTAAACGCAGTAGTGATGTATAATATATTTAAAATTAAATAAATATCCCTACATTGGTAAAACCAATACTATTTCCTCAACATGTAACATCACTGCCAAATAATATTCTCACGAAACTTACCATGCGATCTTCATTATATTTCGTGATATTACTCTCATAGTCCCACGTCGCGATAGTCTTTTTATTCCTAGCCTTGGACATCAGCTCATCCAAGTTCCTCATGTAATCCCTGCCGGCTGCTTCCTCGGCTGCTCTTTCCACCGCCTTCCCTCGAGCAGCCACGATGAAGACAGAGGCGATGGCGCCCACCAGGGCGAGCTCACCGATGATCTTCATTACTAACTGGAATAAGGTCGGTAACAGATTAGCCGCACAGCATCTGGCTTAAGAGTTAAGAAGTTACTCTAGAGAATTTGAATTGATTTAACTAAAAATACAAGTTGGCGTTTAGTAAGCAAGTATTCGATTATGTTTTGAGAGGCATCGTAAAAAAATTTCACCTTTAAAAATCTTGGATAGTAACAACTTCACGCAAAAACAACAACTGTAAACTAGAATAGCCAATACTGATTAGAAAGAAGAACGTGCTGAAAAACACATAACTACCAAGTTGCTAACACAAATCAAGAATCTTAAAACAAGAAATCAGACCAACCTACAAGATCACACGGTTTCACAAATAGCAATGACGAAAACAATCTCATATCAATGCATAAATACTTAAATACTTATGGCTCCGTCTAAAAACTCGGACAAAACAACGTGTCAAGGAGGATGGAAAGGTGAATGATCCAGCCAATATTGTTGGCGGCAACTTGAGCTGAACGGATGGGAAAAAAGAATATTAAGATAAACGTAACCTCGGCGTAGCCTACACTTGTGGTATTGTAATTGTTGATAGAACTGATCCACAGCTGAATGTGAGCTGCGCCTTCTTCAGACTACGTGCAGCGTTTGGAAGACGCGTGATAAATTGAAAAAAATATTGATTCCTCGATTTTCATGATTGCACCCCACCAGTTTGTCTATGTATCACGCAAAGGTTGACTGCTAGAAAATGCTAATTGCATTAAGTCCGCGTCTGTACATACATGTATGGACTTGAAGTATTAAATAAATAAAAAAAATCGTTGATAGTCATTTGAAGATTGGATTACTTTAAAGTACAATTAGCTCTGAATTAAATCAATTAATTAAGCTTGGTCAAGCCTAGTCTATATGCTATTATTAGCCAATAATAGCCGTAAAATGAACGCGGAAACCAATGTCTAATTTTAAATACAAGTTAAGCTACTGTTTTATCTTAGTTATGTTGTGTATGTATTCTGCACATCATCATGATCATAGCCCGGAATCACTCACTGCTGGGATCACTCATAAGCTTTCCTTTTTTCTGCCATACCTCCCGATTCCACACGTCCCACGTTCGTGTTTGTTTCCCGCGACTTTGATGATATCATCAACCCAATGCGCTTTTGGACGGCCCTATTCAGTACATACAATACTCAATATGCAATACTACCAATAGTATTTTTCTTATACTCGCTTTTTTCTTTTATTTCGCAATTCTGCGTTTTGCAACCAGTTTAAGTGGATCAGTATCATCATAATCAGCTATCTACGACATCTATATGTTATCTGTCATGTGAGTGTTGTATAACAGCTACTTACAACTAGATCGGATGGTCTATTTATCTACTATAAATAGTAGTATTTTAAGTAAATAAAAAAGACTGAAGAAAGGGCAAAGAGCTATAAATATGTCCTTACCTTCCCCTTGTTACAACAGCAGTTCTAGAATTTCCTGTCAAAAGTTTTTTTCTCCTGTGTATAATATCTACTAGCAATCTATCTATTGCTTTATGAGTAAAATCACTAGATAAACTAGTTGCACGTCATGTTAAATTGATAATAAGTATTCATACTTACAAATAAAACCTTTTTAGCAGTCTGACTGCAATATCCACATGGCATCTTCCTATTTTTTTTAGTTCTATTTATTTTAACCATCAGAAAATACGATTCTATCACTGTGACACACAGAACCACCTCAAACTCTCAACGAACTAAAACCAGTGGTTCATACTCAAAAACATTAATTATTATGTAAATTAATTACTAACGTGTCATGCTTTTAGGATTTCAACCTGTGTTTTGTGTGACGAGAAAATTGTCACCGAAACAAATGAGACGGGTGGTTGGTTCATGCTAAATGTAGCATGAAAGAAATAACAACTCTACGGTATAGTATTAATGTCCTCCAGACTATCCATCTAGGCGGGAGATTTTATAGTGTACAAGTGTGTGCGTAAACACAGGTGCACTCACTCTTTCCTCGCTTTTATAGTCTGATGGAATGGCACGAGCGGAGAGAGATCAGGCGCAGGAACAACCAGTGGTCTTGAACGTCGTAGAGTGAGATCGGTAGATCGGTAGGTATTTGACAAAAAAATACAATATTCAATCAAATTCGTTTATTTATTTAAAAAAAAGTTACAGGCTAATTTATAACAATCATACTTAAGTATGATTGTTATAAATTATGTGAGCCCATATCGGTAGAAATACCGAAAAATTGGTAGGTTCGAGACCACTGGGAACAACAGCTTAACGTGCTTTCCGAGGCACGGGGGCTTCACAATATAGTTTACCTAGAGCCCTAAACGGGAGTCGGATCAAATATCGAGTATCTGGAGCACCAAGCTACCCGATCTCAATCCTATCATGGTTGCAACTAATGAGCGTCGGGGTCCTAGGTTCAATTAACAGATTGGGAAGTGTTATTGGGTTTTTCTGTAAGAAGGAGGGTCTAAGTAGCAGTTCGCAGAATAGGTTAGTGCCCGTTATTTGGTAACAGACTCGCCTTATATTACTGGGGTGTTACAACATCACCAGGAAAATGTGTAACTAGATATTATAAACCACTGTCGACCTCATCGGGAATTATAGGCGTAATGTTTTTATATGTAAGGCCAAAAGTACGTTGGAGCTACTACAAATAACCTGGTTGTCCTCAAGACAAGTGAGATAAAGATATGCAAAGCAAAACTAAACGTATTGGTAGCAAAATCTTACTTGGCATTTGCTTGCAAACTTGTCAATTTACGAACTGGTTATCAAACCACAAATGGTAGGTGGAATCAACATAATAACGCCATGCTAGTGGCTAAAAACAGCCGCGTGGTTAAGCTACGCTTGGCCGCGGTCGGTTCGTGGATGGGTTACCATCCTTTAATATCGAGACCCTTCCGTGCCTGAGAAAGCACGTTAAGCTTTTGGTCCTGGCTGTCGTTACGGGTAGTCAGAAGCCCAAGTCTGACAGCCAGTTTTACTAAGGGCTATCGGGGGTGGAGGTCAGATAGGCAAGAGCTCCATGTAAAATACTGGTATTCAACTGCATCCCGTTAGACTGAAGGTCGACCCTAGAAAAGGTTAGGCAGAAAAATTTAATGAAGTGACGTAAGTCCACGCCTCAATAGTCTAAAGACTGTAAGTCTAGAACCGGCCAGTAGTGTAATTGCGGCATTTTCAATCAAGTGACATAAATACCTATTTAATTAGAAGAACAACCATATTAAAAGCCACTACAAAAATAGTACAAAGTAATTCAACATTCTTTCCTCGATTTCACACGGATAATCAGGTTGAAGTAGCAATTAGTTTGAGGTCAGCTTATCAAATGCATCTATGGAATTCTGCCAGAACAATCCTTTCATGCCATTCTATCAATTCTTCTTGAAGATAAAGTTATTTTAAGAAAATTATGTCCGGGTCTTGTATGCATGGGTTGTGCTATAGGTACAACTCTGCCTAACTTTTCGGAAAAAACCAGGCGTCGTTATGATATACAGGCTTCTATTTCATTATGAAAAGTACAGAAGATAAATTTTAGTTTAGTCCTATCAAATTAGTCAGGGCCTGACGTAAACAATTCTTTGATCACGTCTAAACTTGTCTATGGAGTATCTTAATTTGACGTGACTAAACTAATCTTTATCTTTGTCATTTTCTTAATGAAATAGAAAGAAAAAGATGCACTGAACTTAAATTTAATTTATTTTGTGAACAAGAGAATCAGGGCCAATGACGCACAAACTGTTACCATGGATTCAGCACATGATTCTAGACCCCCTAGAGCTGTTTCATACAAAAGTGCAATGCCCAAGCGGTCAAAATGTATGGTCAGAATCATGTACTGCCGGTCGATTCTGTAAAAATCATAAGTGAAGTGAGCACTTAATAGTGGTAATCCCTAGCGAGTGCCACTCACTCCGCGCTCACTTCACCCAAACTTTCACGGTGAGACAGTTACAGAATCGCACGGCAGGTGTCAGTTTGCGCGTCGATGTTCCTGCCACTGTAAGAGACTCGCCTCTCTTTACATAAGACTAAGTAGGGTAATGTCGCAGGCTTTGGAATCTGACTAAACAATTGATAGTCAACATCGATTGTCTTCCGCTGGATAACAAGCTACGAAAACTGCCCCTCACTTCTATAACATAAAAACGCTGTAAAAGTCATTTTTCTTTACCTTGGATGTACAGTTTAGTGTACCTTTAACATTCTAGATGGTGCAGTCTTGGCTGAGTGAACAGCTTCTGTAGTAAAATTGTGTTTCAAACAAATAATCAGACTGAGAACTGCTTGAAGTTGTAGTCAGGATCAAGTAGTTCTGCGTCTGATTGTTTGCTATCGGGTCAGTGTCTGATTAACTCATGTCCTTTTTTTAAATTGCTCTATGGTCCAGCTCTTGGCTTTGATCACGCCTGATGGAAAGCGATGGATGAGGTCGTGGTTGGGAACGAGTGTACCCAGAAAATGCCTGTTCACTCTTAAAGGGATAAATGTGGAAGGGAACACAGAAGCTGGCAGAGAGGCACACTTTGGCAGTGCGCTTATTTAGTTTAAAGAAAAAATCGAATAAGAGTCAACTTTTCTTATTGAATTCGGTGCTTCAGAATGTATAGTGTATATCCGCTTGTGCGTTAGTGCATAAAGTGGAAAATATTTATCTCGTTAAATATTCTAGTTTGGTATTCATAAGCGTTACAAAACATTGTTAGTCAAATATTTGTGACAATTTCATGCAGTATGTGTATTTTTGTACTCTTCTCTTAAAGAATAATATGTGAACGAGACATTCGAAATCGACCTAATTTGTTTGGCATTTTGTATTAGTTACACAAAGAAGAGAATTCTAAAAAAGATAGATATAAGATAGATTCTAAAGATATGCACTGTTTGTTTAGAAATACCTTTTGCCTAAACTTATTAACAAAACTTCGAAATTCTTGATTATTCTATAGTCTACAAAATTCATACATTATAAATATATAAAATCACGTCCCAAAGGGGTAGACAAAAACTATAAAACTGTTTATTTATAAAAGATAATTAAAGTTAAGTGACGTTTAAACGTCAAAAATGTTTGGTTAAACAGTCGCTAATCACTACATATGTTTAAGCAACGTTTATGAATAAAGCGATAACAGAAAATACACAATACTTACAAAAAAACGCTTCTGTTCTTTCGACAATATCATGCCCCGATACCAAAATATCTAAAAAAAACTTTAAGCTACCTATGCAACACATTTACTTAAAGCTATCTCCTATTGTTCAATACACAAAACACATTATCCTTTTTCACGATATCATGAATTTAATAAATAAATTCTTTTCTGACCGGAATGTTTTGTCACGATCAACTTTGATGACACTTCGCACAATAATAAGGATGTTAGCTGCAATCTTTTTAATTTCAACTAATTACTAAATAGTATGAGGAAAATGTTGTTTTTCTTTTCTTTGTTTCCACAATGAAAATATTTTATTTTTCAGTTCGGTTTATTCTTACTTTTACACGTAGGTATGCCATAAAAGTAACATGTGATCGCTTACCAAAAATATACTTTTGAAAAGAAATTTCGATTCAATCTCTTTTTACCATCTTGGGCATTTCATATCAAAGACATCACAGACAAAAGAGCAAGTGATGAATTATCAGGCAGCAAAGAGTAAGTGTCGAATTATATACCTATTTCTTGACTGCCTTCCATGTCAAAAAAAAAACTTTTCAAGAGTAACTACACAGTAGGAATTTTCCTGGATCTCTCCAAAGCTTTTGACACCGTTTCCATTTCAATCCTGTTGCGCAAGCTTGAGATCATGGGTGTAAGAGGCACCCAGCTGAAAATGATCAAAAGTTATTTAGAAGATCGTTCCCGGTGCATGAATACTGGTAATGTTCTCAGCGCTGGTCAAAAAAAACATTTTTGGTGTTCCTCAAGAAAGTATTTTTGGGACCACTCTATTTTTGTTCTACATAAATGACCTATGCAATCTAAAGCTAGAGCATGGCACTATCATAAATTACGCTGATAACACTGCTCTACTTTTTTCGGCTGACTCAGAAAATGAAGTGTACAATCTTGCGCAACAAGGACTCAATATTGTAAAGAAGACAAATTACATTAAGTTTTCGCTGCGCAAGCAAATATCGAAGATCCCTCAGCGTTGCATGCTCATTGCTGCCCAGTAGATAGCCAATGTAAGTGTCCTAATATTAAAAAGACAGATAAAATAAAATATCTGGGTTTTATAATAGATAAAACCTTGCCTTCAAACCAAATATGGAAGCTCTAAATAATAGAATTCATAAGCTGATATACGTATTCAAAAAGATACGATGTATTGCAGATCCAAAAATAATTAGGCAAGTATACTTTGCTCTTTGTCAGTCAATTTAGACTTACTGTATTACTTCATGGAGTGGGGCGAGTAAAACTTTGTTATTGCCCATTGAAATAGCACAAAGAGCTATTCTCAAGGCTACTTGCCACCCTTTTCATTTCCCTACTAACACCCTGTATAAAGCTTGTAAAGTACTTACAGTTCGACAGTTATTAATAACGAGCACTGTACTAAAACCACACCCAGAGCTTCTATATAATACTGAATTTACAAAAAGGAGACGGAAATATATAGTTTGCCCTCAAAAAAGTACAAAACATGCTTTCACAGCCAAATTTTATAATAGGCTAAATGATAAAGGAAACATCTACTCCTTAAATCAGAGTAACTGCAAGAAAATCCTTATGATGGAGACTCTTCAAACTATGTCCTATGAAGATATAGAGAAGTTATTACTTGTGCTAAAATAAATATTGTTCGTATTATATAATTTTATACACCTTTTTACATAATTATGTACCAAATAAAATAAATGTGATAATTATGTGATTATTTAATCAATTATTGTTACCTCCAATCGCCTGAAACAGAGGATTACCTTGTTCCGGCACAAATCATGGGTGAACTTGACATAGATTTAAGAAAAACTGTATTGAACGTGTATTGATTTTGAATAAAATTTATTATTTTATATATTTATGTGCTTAGCCTTTTCCCAACTATGCTGGGGTCGACTTCCAGTCTAACAGGATGCAGCTGAATACCAGAATTTTACTTGGAGCGACTGCCTATCGGACCTCCACAACCCAGTTACTGGGTAGTAACGATACCCCTTGGTGAGACTGGTTGTCAGACTTTTGGGCTTCTGACTACCCGTGACGACTGTCAAAGATCCACGAATGACAGCCGGGAACAACGGCTTAACGTGCTTTCCGAGGCATGGAGGGGTCTCGGTATGTAAAGATGTTCACCCATCCACAGACCAAACGCGGCAAGTGTGTCTTAACCTGATCGATCGAGCTGTGCGGCTGTTTTTATTTAGCCACGGGCCCCATAATTTATGTCACGAGTTATAAAAATACAAGACTCACCGCCTGTTTCCAGCTGATATCAAATCCACACTACTACTTGCGCTGAGATGCGATACGTATTTATCTAAGGCACTCCAAGAATGATAATCTGCCTCAGTTAAATTGGTACTGATCTTACTGATACATGTTTTAACCAGTTTTGTTTGTTTGTAATCGAAACAGTTTGCCTGGTATTGGGATTGTGGTAAAACCAGTTTTTGAATTTGAATATTGTTATAAAATATCGTTTTGTATTCAAGTTTCAATCTGAAATTATTATAATTATTCTGGTTTGGTTTTTTTTTTTGAGCGCGAAATAAGACTAAACCGATTCGAAATTCCAAATCCATTTTCCTTATCCCAAATATTATATACCCATAAACTGGATATTGGTAACCATATATTTTTATAAATTACGAGGCCAAAGGGCCTGTTTTCTTACGACTCTCATACACATATATACTTTTAAATATGTATAAGCAGCACAGCAGTATCAAACTAGTTTAATCTTCAACTAGCTACCCGTGCACTTGTCATTGGCTCAACTCCAAACGTGTTTGCTTTGCTAAATACATCCTCTAGGATTTTTCCTTAAAACTTAACGTGTATGGAATCAAAATATTGATCAAAGTTTGTTTACTTGTAGGTCTAACCTTGAACCTGATATTGTCATGTTGGTTCAATGTAAGATTGGATCCACAACAACTGGTTTCTTATAAAAATTATTTGCTTGAATTTTGGCGATCACATAATAAGCCAAACACTGAGAAATATGTATGCGTTCTTTCGTACTCCTCCAGATAAGCATAATCAGCTTATAATGTTTCCACTGCTTGGACACAGGAGTGCTCTCGGTGAGAGGGAGTGCGCCATAATCCACCACGCGGGCCCAGTGCGGGTTGGTAGATGTCACATGTCTCCGAATTTTTGGTCCTCCAGATAAGACGCTTTAGAAAACAGAATTAAAAGAAACCCGAAGTGTTAAAGTTCTTATGACTTGTTCCTGTATTTCATTAATCTCTAGTTTAACTTCACCGATCACAGTTCAGTCACCATTAATAGGATCGATTATTCTCATTTCAGCATTTACAACATAACATTTGTCAAATTCTGAGATATGTAGTTGAATATCTTGTCATCTTTGTTATCATAGCACGGGCTTTGAACCCACTTAATTTTATTTAGCGTTACGCGATGTTTCGATAAAAGACGATTTTATCGTTATCTTATTCTACTATCATAAGAATGATCTGGTTGTTTTGTCGAGTTGTTGCTAAATAACGTAAAAGAATGAATCCATCACTGCCTAGCCTTTCCAACTATGTTGGAATCGGCTTCCAGTTTTAACTGAATGCAGCTGAGTACCAGTATTTTACATGAAGCGACTGCCTATCTGAGCTCCACAACCCAGTTACTGGGTAATACGATAACCCTTGGTAAGATTGGTTGTCAGTTTTTCGGGATTCTGACGCCTGTAATCTCTGGACCTCATAGCAATCTACAGACAAGAATGCATCATCATAATGGATTATTTCGTTTATCCAAGAAATTATCCCTAAGGTGGATACGCAAAATCGCATGGATTGGTTGGATAAGCGGAATTTATAGGCTTAGGGTGGATTCTCAGACATGCGTTTCCGCGTATCTTAGGTTGGATTTGTTGGGATAGATAAACGGAGAACCGCTCATAATCCTCATCATTTCAACCAAAATATGGACAATGCTGGATTTGAGCCTCCTTCAAGGGTTGCAATTCTCTCTTCTGTTACCAGTTTGCCGGCTCACTTTGTGGGAAGCCAAACCACATTGCACCGCAGTGCACCCGTCGTATAATTTTTTGTCCTGTGCGCAATTTGCCCCTCCTACTGCTACTTAACTTTTATTTAAGCAATTCTTCGGACTGTCTCGATTACCATGGTTCTCCTGCGAATCTTAGGTATCATTTCTAATTCCGTCACTACTAAGTTGCATACATTTTTCAAAATAATACCAAAAAGATTCCTTATAAAAAACATTTATTATGAATACTGTGTTGCTTGTCTGCTATAAATTAGACTAAGTGTAGTAAGTACTCAACGCGTCACGACTCCGCCAGTTCTTGTGTCTCTTGTTTCGTCACCTCATTTGCACTTATAGCGGCCCGCTGTTCCGCTGTGCAGTATTCTGGAAAGAAACAGAAGAAGTTTTAAGATTAGAAAAGTACAGTTTAACGAAAGTTTCTGACTAACGAAAGCTACTTTTAAATTTGACCGTAATTGCCACATTTTTTAAGTGGTATTCTTGGCAAAAGGTAAAAGGAGCAGCTAATATTTGACCGGAGCTTAGAACTGAACATGTATAGGTTTATGTATAAAGGATGATTAAAATTAAGTGACATTTTAAACGTCAAAAATGTATGGAAAAAATATGGTTAAACAGTCGCTTATCACAACTTAAGTGTAAACAACGTTCATGAATAAAGGGCTTAGTTGTTGATCTTACCAATAATGTTGAAATGTGGTTTAATACCAGCAAAAATAGTACTACATTTTTGTAGCTAAACCTATACGGCTACTTACTCAACCACTAATGATAAATTGAGTAAAGTTCTGAAGTAGGTACTGACGTCACAAAATCTAACAAGGTTCCAGCAAACTTTGTGAAAAAAACGATGCTGTAATACTAACGTTGTTTACTAGGTTCCCATCCGATGTATTCTCCAGTACGTTGGTTCTCTGTCGTCAGCCACTCTTGTAGAGGCCTGAAGTACTCCAAGAGGCCATCAGCCTTCATCTGTCGCTGACCAGTGAGGGCCTCCATCGCGTCAGGCCATGGCTTCGATGAGCCCATCTTGAGCATGTTGCTGTGGAAAATATAAATTCTCATTATTATTTTTATCAACTAGCTCCTCGGCGAGCTTACTATCAGAATATCCATTAAACCTATTAGGTATTTCAATTATATGTACTGAGTAGACAGAAAAAGGTAGAAAGAAGTATGGTCTTTACCTTGCAAAAGACACCAAACATATTGTCAATCTGTTTTTTCAAATGTTGCATGGGTCGAAACTAACTAAAGATGAACATTAACGGTGTAACTTAATATTTTTTAGTAACTTTTAACATCGTTAATAAATACCAAGATGTTTATTAATGTTAGAATTTCTTAGTGATGATAACCAACATAGTGTAAAGAATAGTCTGTTAGTGTAGTAGAAATAGCTTTCATTTTCAAATTCAAATTCATTTATTAAACTTACAGATTTTCACAAACATACAAGTATGGACATGCAATTGTAACCAGCAAGAAAAGTAATTTAACAGCAGGCCCCAAACTAGGCACAGCCTGTATCTTAATGACCCTTGTACCCATCAAAATGAAATCAGAGATAACTTACGACAACGCGTTTCCAGCGGCAACGCTCTGATAAATGTCGCAGTCCACCAGCTTCTTGTTCAGGTCCTCGGGCACGTACTCCCCAGCCAGTTGGCAGAGCGCGCGATGGAACTGGAACTGCACTATGAAGGAGACGTAGTATCTGGAATATCCAAAAAAGAGACCATTGTTAGAAAACCCAAAAGAAAACCAAAATAGGCGTAACGTGATAGGTGACGTGGTTCATCACATGGGTTAAGAGGTTTTCTATTTAGCCAATTTCTATTGGGTTATTATGTTTATCTACTCTAAAAAAATCACCGGGCACGAATCAAACTATTTTCAGGTTTTGCGCATTTAACGTTACACGTTGTAGATTTCACTTATATTTCTCACCTCGCATATTCCACATTAGCAGATACATGGTACTTGGCAGCCGCATCAAAGTCCTCTTCGGTCCTATTGATTGGCGGCTCCACACCCTGCAGCATTTCCCTGAGCTTCCAGTAGTGGCAGTTGTAGTCCTCGGGGAGAGTAGACCCTCGGAACACGCCGTAACGGAACATGTCCAGGGTGTAGGCGAATGGGAGGAATACAATCTTATCTATACCCTGAAATATTTACGAAAAAGCATCACTACATAGTATAAAACAAAGTCGCTTCCCTGTCTGTCTGTCCCTATATATGCTTAGATATTTAAAACTCCGCAACGGATTTTGATGCGGTTTTTTTTAATACATAGAGTGATTCAAGAGGAAGGTTTATATGTATAATACATGCATAATATAGTAGAGGAACACTGATAATTTTAGAGGTTTCTAATGTGAAGTCGTAAATAAACACATTTTTTTGCGCTTACATTGTAAACGCTGGCTGAACCATTCGAGATAGATCAAAATAATGTACTACAGTATTATACACCTTAAAAAGTTCTACAAAAAAGTCCGCGATGGTATATGTCTATCTCTTAGGGATAACCCACAATAACCATTTTTTATCCTTAACTTTTTACGAGAAATAATGGCTTATTTAAGAAGCAATTTTAGGCAATACAGCATTAATCCTTATCCAATTAAGTACCTTAAAAACATTGTGCATTTCATATAGATCATTATGTCCCTTTACAGAATGTAATTTAAATGAATATTTTTGAAGATACTACAGATTTAAAATGCGGGCGTTACCGGCCGGGGAGTCGACCGAGAAATAATGACTCTAAAATTATCAGTTTTTCTCTACTATATTATGCATGTATTATACATATAAACCTTCCTATTGAATCACTCTTATCTATAAAAAAAAACCGCATCAAAATCCGTAGCGTAGTTTTCAAGCTCTAAGCATACATAGAGACAGACAGACAGCGGGAAGCGACTTTGTTTTATACTATGTAGTGATCAGCATTGCACCCGTGCGAAGCCGGGGCGGGTCGCTAGTTATTAATAAATAGAAATACATATAACATTCTCTTTGCAAATAAAATTGATATTACTATGTCCTCAACATAGAATAGAATAGAATAGAATAGAATACTCTTTATTATGTACACCATATAGATTACAGACATAAATATAGAAATTTTACAAAGGGTGACACAATGGGCGGTCTTATCGCTAAGAGCGATCTTTTAAAGACAACCTTTGGATGGATTGAAAAGGGAAGGAGAGACACATAAACACACACACACACACACACACACACACACACACACACACACACACATAGACATAGTAATATCAATTTGTTCTTATCAAAAATATGAAGTAGCATACTAGCAAACACTATGTCTAGACTTCTTAAATTTCATTTCATCATCATCATCATAATTATTTAGGCCGAAATATGTCGACTGCTGGATATAAGCTTAATAAGGGTCGCCATATCGACTGGCCTTGGGCTACTTACTCGCATAGTTTTACAAAAGTCACATCTCACCATTTTATAAAGCTGGTTGATTTCAGTCTGTTCATCTTCAGCGTCACCAGTAGTTAAGCCAACTCGTCGAAGATGTTTAGGCGAAGACACTGATAGAGCAATCGTGTCTCCTACAGCCTCATGGAAACCTAAAATATATGCCGAACAATTAGTAGTTACTGTGGAAAAGTTTACAGGACTGTAGCAAAATGACGGTTACAATAAGAAAGCAGAGGATGAGGATGCGATAGACTAAGATGGTCACATAATATTGTATTTATAATATACCGTTTATGGAGTGAGAACGGGAAAAATATTAAGATTTTTTTTTAATAATTATATTATTGACACTGGTAACAGTACTGATGACGAGAATTCAGAGGAAAGGTCTTTCCTTTCCTCCTGTGTGCTTCTATTAGGTCTTCCAATAGAAGAACACGGTGTAAATACACATAATCTGATTATGATAATGTCATATCCAAATGTATTTTACTGTGTGCGTAATAATAATAAAAAAATAAATCTGCTGAGGACACACGAAGATAGAACGATTGACAGTATTTTTGTGACAAGTCATTTCGCCCAATTTAAACTAAGTTACGGATAAATTTAAGAAGGTACAGGCCCAAATGATGATGAAGTTAATGCATTCCCAAATTGCAAATACCTGGATTGGCACCCTCTCGAAACTGGGACGGTTGATGTCTATACTGCAAGTAATATTGGACATGACCCATTTCGTGGTGCACCGTTCTAAAATGCTCTTTGTTGATTGATGTACACATTTTGATCCTGGTACAACAAATAACAATTAATTACCTGGGTTAGCTCCATCCCGGAAAACAAATGGTTGATGTTTATACTGAAGGAAGTATTGGATATGTCCCATTTCATGGTGTGTGGTTTCAAAGTACTCCTTATCAACTGATGTGCACTGTTTGATCCTTCAAAATTAAGCCAAATAATAATATTAGTTGAAATTTTGATTTTTTTGTAAATTTAGATGTATGTACATGTAGTTATATGGAACGTTCCAGGGCGAAATACCTATTTTGTGCAGTTGAGTACGTTTATGGAAACAAAGTGGTAAAAAAATGGATAGATCCATCCCGAAATGGATAATCTGAATCATTTGTCCCCACCCAACTCTTACCAGAAGTCGACCGGGCCCTGAAAACGCTTTTCTCGGTCGCAGTGTATTGCGACCGACAAAAGTGGAATAACAAGATGACACGACTTTAGACCAGTTTAGTGTCAAAGGACAGCGGCAGCGTTTAGCGATATTATTTTAGTCTTGCTTTAACATTAGCTGTTGATTCCATTTTAAATTCAGATTATTTGAGATTTTTAAATAATGCATTTGACAGCTATATCAATTTCACCAATCAACCCAACAATTAAGCCAAAGTCAATATTCTCTTTTACCTAAAGTCTTCTCCGTCATAAAAGTCCCAAGCGGATGCATGGCATACAATCTCTCTGTCATTCGGCTTCTCAATTATGGAGTTCTTCCAGAACTTGTCAGGCATCGCTGTCAGGTTCAAAGACCTGAAGAACTCATCAGACATCTGGAACATCTTTATTGCGGTGAAGTTCTGGTCTTTCATCGTTTGAGTGATGTCAATTTCTTTCTTGTCTGGGTACGGACGTGTGAAAGATTCTATGTTGCTCCAAGTTTGAGCCCACATGTTACCTGAAATTTTAATGCAAATGGGGTTTTAGTATTCTGGTCAAAAATAAACCGTTTGAAGAATTAAAGGAGAAATCTTCTCCCACTCTTTTTCTTGTGGTAATACGAGAACATTTACATTGTTTTTTCTTTTTTTTTTCCTAGATCGCATTTTCCATATAGGGGCGATTTTTCAATCGACAATTATTTTTTATTCATGGAATAAAATTGACGTCTGACAGATTTTGTATAGAAGAACTCTTTAAAATTCAAAATTATTCCTGGGATAAAATTATCTAGCGTTGAAAACATCAGCCCTTAATTGATTTATTCAACCAATACAACCCCAAATAATGGAAATGTAAGAATGAAACAATCAAACATTTGGTAATGGAATTCTGCAATAGCCAAAGATTTAAACAATTCTGCGTTTTTGTGTTTTATATTGGGTGTACCGGAAAGTTCTGTCGGTTTTTGTAAATAAAACTCGTGGTTAGTTCTTAAAGCTATTATTTATATTTTAATCAATTACATATTGTCCCTGATTTTCTACTACACGTTCAGATACACACTCGAGTCCAGAAACACTACACAAATTTCTACAGGCTGTAGCAGCGTTATTTCCCTTCTGGAACTCAAAGTATACAATGCCTCAAATGAACTTTATCGTTGGCACTCATTTTGACACTGCGGCTAAGAGGTGAATGACAAATTATTGCGCGATACGTGTATTTATAGTTCGTAACCCAGAAATTATGACGCAATATTATTCAATACTTTTAACGTATTGGTATAGAGAAAAATTCGAAAATTTTCTATGGACTACCAAAACCGACAGAACTTTCCGGTACACCCAATAGAACTTCGATATTTTGATCTCACGTCTTTACCACTGATCTTCTTCACTAACTCAATAAATATACTCAGATCCTCACCTAACAAATGCGCAGGGATGGGTCCCTTGGCCGACACGACGTGGTCTCCATACTTGTCCCGCAGCCTCTTCCTGACGTATGCATGTAGCTGCTGGTACAGAGGCTTCACGTCCTCCCACAGTTTAGCGAGCTGCTGTTCGAAGTCATCTACTTCGTATTCTGATTGCCACCAGTCAGCCACGTCTTTGAAATCTGGAATCGAGAAGTTAGTTTTAAGAATTTGAAAAACAAATAAGTAAATGATAAATGATAAATGATAAATGATTTATTTTCTGTAAGTAGGTTTGTACAAACACTTTTACAAGTAGAATTAGAAAATGAATATAACTAAATAGCACAAGATTAAGACGAATTTATAGTATGGACACGGTTTATTAGTGATGTCATTTACTCTAAAATATTCTTAATAAACAGACAAAATTCTACGAAATTTTCAAATGGCTTGTAACGTCACAGACCTTACGACATTATTATTCCGCAGCTAATTGTTATACTGCAAATTCTAAAAATTCACATAGGTATGTATATTTCCATCGAATTTATTACGTATTGCTTTTGCCTTTCGCCATTAAATTCACATGACATGACACGTTGTCAGCCTATAATATTCCCACTTGTAGGACACAGGCCTCCTCTCTTTAAGAGGGAGTGGGCTGTAATCTACCACGCGGGCCCAGTGCGGGTTGGTAGATGTCACATGTCTTCGAATTTTTCCATCAAATGAATTGATTGTTGAATGCCAAACGATGGACATCAATATTTTGAGAACAAAACTGCACATGCAGTCTAGTCAGTAATTGAAAATGCAGTCTAGAACTCAGTTTTTACTCCATAGGTTTTCTTTAAGAAAATACAAATAAATTTTCTCGAGATTGCTTGTCTACTTTTATTTTATTTATACAAATTAACTTGTTCAGATCTCCATCATCAAATTTTTGTGCCTCACCATTAAGTTTAGCAGCTACGTTATACAATTTGACGTATTCAGTGAAGTTGTGTCGTGCCTTAGCACCTGCTTCTTTGTGCCACTCGACCCAAAGATGCCTCAGCTCATCAGGGTCTTGACTTTTTGCAAACAGCTCCGTGATATCTGAAATTAGTAATGTTTGAACGAATATTAGAAAAAAAAAAACAAAAGCAAAGGAATGATTGAATACAAAAACATTCTCGGATACGTTAATTGTTTTTTTATTTATTTGTATATAAAGTTAGTTAGTCGTTTAATTTAGTAACCAGTGTAAGTAGTTATTTGCGTTAAGTAGTTGTTTGGTATATATTGTATTTAACCATTTTAATGTTTATGAAATAAAGTATTGTTAATTAGACCAAGAATTCAATCGTCAATAGGAAAAATATCTAATCTAAAAATATCCTGTTTACATATTTTTATAATATCTCACAACGATTGTAAATATTAAAAATATTATTTCATTTAATTACTTTTAGTCGTTCCTCACCTGGTTCCAAAGATAAATTACACTTGGAAGGATCTTTGAAGTCACAAATCTTGGCTGTCGCGTAGTTGGACTCCATCCCGGACACCGACCTCATCAGCAGCTTGTACTTATCATCAGGTAAGGCCGACACTCCCAGCTGGCTGTACTTCTTGAACATCCTCCGAAGAGTGAAGTCTTGGAAGTCCTGCCACCTGTACATTTTTGTCTCTTCCCATGCTCGCTTCTCTTGTTGCGAAAGCTCTAGGCGGATTTGGATCTGGAATGATATGGATATTATTAGAGACTGTTTTGAAGGTAAGATATTTTTGAATGTTAAAATAGAGGTGGCTCATCCCGCTTTTTGTGTCAGCTATATTAAGTAGGAGGTACTCATTATTTCTTAGACCCAAAAAGAGTTAATTTCTTAAAATTATTATTTTTATTATTTATGGCTTTTTATGTTGAGGACCCATGGTCAGTAGAGCAGACGAGACCTGGAGTGGAGACCGCGTATCGGCTTAAGCTTAGTGTGGGACGCCCCCCAGCTAGATGGACCGACGACCTAAAAAAGGTGACTGGGACAGACTGGGTGCGGACGGCGGAGGACCGGCTGTTGTGGCGCAACATGGGAGAGGCCTATCACCTAGCAGTGGACTGCGATCAATCAACCAACTTAGCCTGAGTTGGTTGATTGATGTTGAAGCCTGATTCAGCCTTTGTATTTTGAGGAACAAACAAAGGCTGAATCTGGATTTATATCCAGTTTTTACAAGCTTAGACTGCCTGCCCAAGTCCGCACTACGGCTAAGTGCAAAAGTGTGGAAATGATTTATTTTATGCAATCAATATATTATAGAGGTAGTTTTGTTATGCAATCACTAACATCTTTTATTACATCTGTTGAACTAACATTAGATACGCTGTGGGATTTTTAGTTTCCAAGAAATGGAAGGATTACATACTAGAGTTTAAAGTATACTCAGATAGAATAGCTGTCCTTAGATTCCATATAGCCAACAAGAAAACCTTAACGGTAGTTCGAGTCAACATCAACCCATCTTGACAACGAAGTTGAAGAATTTTACGACCTCCTAAATAATCCGTGTGACTTTCTTTCATACGGAGTCTACTGCTGATCCCTCAGAATCTTAGCTATATTACATTTAAAAGTAGTGTGGTTAGTAGTATGTCGATTTCACTAGATACCGCCTTGTAAATATGTCGGTTATTCGAGCCACGTGGACGATTGTACAGGGAGACTTCAACGCCCTTTTGGCATTATAGTCTTTGTTTACTGTTTTATAGTTTTAATGTGTATTTATTTTGATGTAATGCCAATAAACGCATTTTCTTTCTTTCTTTTCTTTCTTTCTTTCAAAGTTAGTGCTAGGCAAGAACTCGACAATAGCAACATAGTGGGACCCCACGGACTAGGCGTGAGGAATGTACGCGGTACATGACTGCTTCTGCTTGCGTTCACTCAGAACTTAAGCCTAGCAAACAGTTATTTATATAGAAAACCTCACGGCAACAATCAAACATCGCGGCAGGCCCAGACGGAGATGGCGGGAGGAGCAGGACTCCTTTAGTAAAGACTGGTCCTTGGCAGCTCTGGACAGAGAGAGGTCGAAGGAGAGTAGGAGGCCTTTAGCCAGCAGTGGGACATTAACGGTTAATAAAAGAATTAAAAAATCATAATCACAAAACTGTTCTCCAAATTGAATTAGTAATTTTGACTTAATAACCGTATGAGTGTGTAATAACGCAAACTAATGAAACATCAAGTTTAAATTGAAATTAAGTAGCGGTAAATTTAAAATTGCAATTATTAGACTTTTTTACAACTATAATTATTCTTGATTGATTACTGTACTCCGAACACGTGGATTTTAGTCACGTTTCGTAGCATTTTCTATTTTTATTATTGCTAAATGGGTCTGCTCTTGACCCCGATCTCGCCCGATGAAAAGCGATGGATGAAGTCTACGATGGAACGAGCAAGCCCAGAAGATGTATATTCACTTTTGCTTTGATGGCTGACGGGTTATAAAGTACGAGTACGTCGAAGGGAACACAGACGCTGGCAGAGATCGACACTGGCTCTTTTTGATTCGATCTTTTAAGCTTTTTTTTTATAGGTACAGGCAATAAAAACAGAGATACAAATAGGTTGGGTTATTTTTATGAACCACGTTTCCATGTAATACTCTACAGGGTTATTTGTAAAACACCAAAACCTCTTAAAAGGTCATTGTACTCATCATTATGAACAACTTTTACTATGGGACCAAACCTGAAATCGTGAAAAAAAAATCAGCTGTTCCCTACATTTATGTTCGTACGAGTCGTCAAAATGTAGGGAACAGCTGATTTTTTCTCGCGATTTCAGGTTTGGTCCCATAGTAAAAGTCTGTATAAATATCGTTTCATTAAAATTATTTTACAATTTCAATTAGCAAGCCCGTCAAGAAAGATTTGTTTATTTAATGCTTTCCTTATAAATTTCCCCGTTGAATACATTTTATAAAACGTCTATGTTCACTTAAAATATGAGAACAAGCTTGTGACTGTTCTGTGGCCATAATATAAGAGAGATAAAACCGTAATTTTAAGCACGTTCACAGTCTGATCTCAGTCGTTATCTGTCAAAATACATCTAATTTCCCTACATTTTTGACAAGTTTTCATCATTGATTATCGCTGAAATAATATTGCAACTTACAGCACCAGAATAGACCTGATGTTGCCACAGACATTTTTGCAGCTGAGACTCAACCATGTTCAAAAACAAATCAAATATTTGTCTTACCCATTTCTCCTCATTCTCTTTCGTGATATTGGACGTGTAATCCCACTCGGACAGACTGGCTCTGTTCTTCCTCTTGCCCATGGCCTTGTCGAGCTGGAAGATATACTCCCGACCCTCATGTTCCAGGGCTTCTAGGTCAGGATCACGGCCTTGTGTTGCGACCACGAAGACCGCCACTATGGCCGCGATCAGCAAGGCTCCTCCGCCGATTTTTAGCATCGTCTGGAAGTAAATGAAAGGAAAGTTTTAACAAAATCATACTTTCCTGTGGAGTATCTGGCCACAGCATCATTTAGTTTCCCGTTGCTAGAGAAATAGGAATTCGATGACTTGATGGATAAATCCGACGTAGCACACTGATGAAACAGAAAATGTTACGATATTTCGATCGTACAGTAATTACTTAGTCGTGCTAAAAGTTGAAGCGTAGGTGGTCCTACTCTGAGATCAACCAACAACATCCTTGTAAATATGAGATATTATTGGAGCATTCAGGATTTTTGCTGTATCTTCCACCAAGGTTTTTTTAAAACATTCGCACTGTTTTTTGTGTAGTGTAAGATACAAATGCCACACTTACTTCGGCATCGTGGGTCTATCTGTCGTACGCTGCATGAGCGTGGCGCAATTGTGTTTAACGAAGTATGTGGTATTTAACCATAAAATGCACAAATAAGTGGATATAAATTATGATACCTATACAGACTACTATTCTCGGTACCAAGTATTTTCTTGTAACACAGATACAACGAATATCATTTGCTGGAAGATGAACAAAACAGGTAAATTCTGATCACTTTGCATCTTCGTTGCACTCTATGAATTTTGAAACATTTAAATTTTCATTTGTGTGTCATTTCTAGCAGATTGCATGCATGTAATATTACAGTAACGTTACGAAATGTTCAGATTTGGACTTGAGTTTATGGCAGTTTATTATTATAATGCTACTTTCTCTGCTCTTGAGACGTAATCGGCGATTTACAAAAATATATGTATACTTGTTTTGAATCGATATTGGAACAATTCCATGTTCACGCTCTTCAAGCTTTGTTTGTGTTATCAGATGGAAAATGTCTAAAGTTACTTATGTATAAAGATGAGTGTCATAATCATCCTATAATGTTCCCACTTCTGGGACACAGGCCTCCCTCTGTGAGATGGAACGGGCCGCAATTCACCACGCGGGCCCAGTGCGGTTTGGTGGAAGTCACCTTTCTCCAAATGTTTGGATCTTGGGCATGCCGGTTTCCTCACGATGTTTTCCTTCACAGTTTTGAAAGCAGTGGTGATGAAATGATTTACACAAAGTAAAGCGCCTGAGTGGGTTCGAACCCACGACCTACAACTGGTAAGTCGCGACCGTTACCACTGGCCCACTGGCACTGGCTCTCTGTATATAGTTGCTTATGTGTAAAGTTGAGTGTAATTTACAGTAAGTAAAGTTAAAAATCTGTTAAATGGTTAACTTTCAAAGTCAACAAGGGTGCTTGGTGTCTCCTCAAAATTGTAAACGAAATTGATTTTCAACAAATCAAAAAAGTATATTGTTAGACAAATATGTACCTAAGAAAGAAGTAGAAGCTATATTATAGTCCAAAGTTCTTAAAACAAACTACTAATAAAACGAGAAAGATTAAATAACAAACAAAAATATTGCAAAATTCTTTGAAGCAGATAATTATGCAGCTGTCAGTGTCAGATCACCGGTATGTGCGCGACTGATTTCTTTTTAATAGAGCCTCGCAAATAGCTAAGAATGTCATTGAGATTGTACATGAAGTAACGAAACCTCATTGTTTTAAGCTCAACGATTTTCTTCAGCTCATACTTCAGTCAGGTCCTTTGTACACGTTACGGTTTCTTTATGGGACGGCGTATAAACCGCGCCGTAGAAAAAACGTATCCGTCAACAAGCTTCCATAGTAATCCATACAAAACCGAAGACCGGGCCTACACACGGCGAGTAAACCGTAGTTTTACACGGCAAGAAAAACGTGTGTCTACAAAGGGCCTAAAAGTAATTTGTAGATGCAAACGGTGGACAGTGGTAAACCGCACACACATGGTACAGACGCCAGCGCATCAAGCTACCCAAGTCTGTCTAATTTTTCCAATCGAATTTTGACTTTAAACTTGGGCGATAAAGTTGAAAATCTATTAAAGAAATTCGACAGATTGTAGTAGCTTGATGTGCTGGCGTCTGTACAATATCATGTAGACAATATTTTTTTTAAAACACTTTTCGATTAATACCTTTTCGCTGTAGATGTAATACTAATCAATGAAGAAATATGTATTGGCATCAAACTGAGCCATTGCATCCTAATGCTATATGCATCGAACATGAGTTTTTTACCAAATCCAGTGCTATGATTGCCTGGGAACAAAATGGATACCTCATCCGTCACCACGGATGAGGTATCCATTTTATTCCATCACATACATAAACATGCACCATCTATCATCCACCCAACAAAAGACCACTTAATCCACAAAAACTGTAGGAAATCCCCACACTAACGACGTAGGTTCACGTTCACACAATCCGGCCACCATGAGAGGTAACGGTGTGCAGCGGAGCGCAACCGTCCTTGACTTAACTGCCAAGCATCTTGACAACCAGCATTGTTTAAGCAACAACCGTGGTAATTCGGTTTTCATACATATTGTGTGTAGTGTCGCACGTAGGAAGTTTATCATAATGGGGCTATGGATATGATAATTAGATTGGCGTGAACTCGGATACTGCACAGGTTAAGTTGGCAATATTTTAATCCGTTTGTTGTATTCTAACATACTTTTATTTTAATTGCAGTGTCAGATCTTTCAAATCCATGACCTAGTGTAGCTAAATCTGGGCTAACGTTTACTAAACAGTTTTTCAAGCATTGCTTATTTTTATCTTTATTCTAGGGTCTTGCTGTTTGTTCTAAAATATATGAACTAGTTCATAGGTTCTCTACGTGGGCAATAACGCCCCAATAATTTTGTTTGAGACTTTCGGGGGGCAGTAGAAGACCCACAGAAAATATATATCCTATCTTACGACTCCTCGTAGGGCTTTGAGACTTTCAGGGGGCAGTAGAAGACCCAGAGAAAATATATATCCTATCTTACGACTATATACGATTACATGGTTAAATATAATCGTGCGAATAGCTTTCAGATTCGCCAAAGATGGTAAGTAAAAAAAATTAGGGCGCTCTAGAAAAAAAAAATGGACAAAATAAGGTTGAGAATGCAACTAGTACATGGGGTACTAGTTGTATCAAGAAACGCACTGCATAACTTGATATCGGAGCAAGACTATCCAAACTCTTTCGAGGCAAATTCAAAGACAGAATAAACCCAAACGAAAAGAACCCATCTAGTTTTAAAAACAATACACCGAATCATCTGCATGCTTCTGAATACATTAGACCCTTTGGTACGGGACTTAAAAACTGGTACCACCGACCCACCGACCAGGGTCGCTGACACTCCGCCATATTATCTTGCATAATTTCAAAATAAAAAAAAAAGTAACGGAATGTGATCAGATGAAGGCAACGTCCTAAGACCGGATCAAGCCACTGCAGCTTTTTGCATTCATTATACGGTTGATCGATTCATCGATTGTATATAATCGAGCAGCTTAGGAGCAGTGGTGGCTCAGTGGTAACGGCCGCTACTTAGGACTTGTTGGTCGTGGGTTCGTACCCAGGCAGGCGCTTTACTTTGTGTTAATTATTTCACCACCACTGCTCTCAAAATGGTGAAGCAAAACATCGTGAGGAAACCGGCATGTCCTAGAACCTAAAATTCGAAGGCATGTGACATCTACCAACCCGCACTGGTCGCGTGGTGGACAGCCCACTCCCTCTCGAAGAGAGGAGGCGTGTGTCCCAACGGTGCGAACATTAATGGCTGATTATGTTACATCTATGTATATAATCGAATGGAACATTGCAGGAATTAAAAATCGATGTGGCCGTTAAATTAAAATTGGTTAGATGTTACGTTGAATTTGTCATCAATTATTATTTCTATTACCTAAGCACGGACATAGTATGTATTATGCAGCTCGGTTTAATGCAAATAAAATATTGTAAAAAATTTTAAAAGAGCAACGGTGGAGCCCATTCTTATGATCATTCACCACTTCCCAGCGAAAGCACTAGGAAGTGGTGAAGGGCGGGCGTTTTGGGGGACTGTCTTTTGTAATTTTGACGTTCGAAAAATGGTGATTCTCAGCCTAGTTTGAATAAATGACTTTTGATTTTGATCATCCATTCTAAAACTAACTTTTGGCGCTAATTGCCTTTTGGGAGACTAGAATCAATTCTATTTTTAACCGACTTCAAAAAGGAGGAGGTTAAATCAATTCGGATGTTTATATTTTTTTTTTATGTATGTTCGGGCATAACTCCGTCATATATGAACGGATTTGCAAAATTATTTTTTGTTCGTTAGAGGTTCATTCTGAAATGGTCCCATTTAAATTTCGTAAAGATTTGGTGATGAGTTTCGGAGACAGACAACGGAACTCTTCAATAAATACCAGTAAAACAACTGCGATTGCTGCTATCGCATATGTACTTATGCATTGTTTACGCAATCGCACAATATAACATCACGTCTTTACCCTATAAACGCAGATGCAGCTTCCCGTCATTGATATTTACATAGCAAATAGTGTCATATGAATTTGTTTGGGGTAGATATAACTAAAAAGTGAAAAATAAAAACTTATATGGTCAATTTGTGCCTTCTATGAGCCTATTTGAAATAGAGAGAAGCTTTGACCTGTACTTTGTTATTAGTCGATGGTTTTCTGGGTGCAAAAAGTAAACAGACTAGGATCTGCAATTGGATTTCAAATGCTTGATGGCAACGCTCAACAGCATCTGGTTGTATTGACAACAGGTCTCATGCAGGTGGAAAATTTTCGATGCAATACTATTTATTTAAATCTTTGTTTAATGCATTGAGTAAGAATCTAGCTTATACCTGCAATTTTACCAGGGTCTGTTGGGTTCAATTTATATAAACGAAAAGTGGCCATATGCCTGTAAATGATTATCTTCAATTTACCATATTGAATTGCAGACATAAAACAAAAAGCTCGTGAAAAACATGCAATGAACATCTGGCATGACATCTGGCAGTAATATCAGAAAGTTACAAGTACATGGCACTAGGTAGATAGATAAACCATTTATTCAACACAAAAGCACAATTAAAAGATAACATAGGTAAACTGTCTCTTAACACATTGAACGCCGTGGTGGTCACCGGTGACCACACTATACTTTCCATCTGAGCTGACGCCGATTCACGATTTCGACAAATTTTGCACATTATATTTTACTGGGTCATACGGTTCAAAATAGTCTAAATAATTATTTATTATTACTTTCCAAAGAATTAACAAAATAATTGCTGTTGCTCACTAGTTACCACCACGGCGTTCAATGTGATAAGATACAGGTTTACTTAGTTTAAGAGACAGGGTACTTGTGTACAGATTTTAAAATAGAACCAGATGTATACAGTATCTATTTCATGAATCACCTAGGTTCCCACCTGTATTTTTTTTTGGCAAATAAATTCATTAATTAATTAACAAATTACATGAATCACTACATAGTATAAAACAAAGTCGCTTCCCGCTGTCTGTCCCTATGTATGCTTAGATCTTTAAAACTACGCAACGGATTTTGATGCAGTTTTTTTAATAGATAGAGTAATTCAAGAGGAAGGTTTATATGTATAATACATGCATAATATAGTAGAGAAACACTGATCATTTTAGAGGTTTCTAATGTGATGTCGTAAATAAACACATTTTTTGCGCTTACATTGCAAACGCTGGCTTAACCCTACGAGATAGATCAAAATAATCTACTACAGTATTGTACACCTTAAAAAGGTCTACAAAAAAGTCCGCGATGGCATATGTCTATCTCTTAGGGATAACCCACAATAACAAATTTTTATCCTATACTTTTTAAGAGAAATAATGGCTCTAAAATTATCAGTGTTTCTCTACTATGTTATGCATGTATTATATACATATAAACCTTCCTCTTGAATCACTCTATCTATTAAAAAAAACAGCATCAAAATCCGTTGCGTAGTTTTAAAGTTCTAAGCATACATAGAGACAGACAGACAGCGGTAAGCGACTTTGTTTTATACTATGTAGTGATAGTGATCAGCATTGCACCCGTGCGAAGCCGGGGCGGGTCGCTAGTATAATATAAAAACAAGGTGCCAACATAACTACAAAAAAAAACACAATAGAAGAAATTAAGGGACACTATGGCATAATTTAAATCAAAATAACAAATATACAAAGTGCGATGTGCGTCTCAAGGTTGCACCAATTGGGAGTCCAGCTCATCATGTGTCAGGCAAATGTGCCTGGCGCTGATATCCTGCTGCATCCCTGCAGTGATATGCAGACGTCGAGCAGACGAGATAGATTGGTGTTGTGATAAAGTGTTATGAGCGGAGTGTTTGCAAGTATACAAACCCAACTTAAATTATGTTTTCTACAGTAGTTTTCATTGAGGTAGGTACCTCATTAAGTACCTACCTCAATGAATAAAAACGTTAGCTATCGTTATATTAGAGAAATAGTGCCAATATTATGGATATTGTGGATTAATTATCATAGTTTACTGTTAATTAGAACAGAGAAGAATTTGGCTGCATGTGTTGCTGTTGATTTCGGCCAGGACTTGAAAAGACCGAGTGGTTGGGCCACTCGGACTTTTAAAGTAGACACGCTCACTTTAATTCCCAGAGCGTTTGGGCTAACATTGGCGCGGATTCCCTTGTTCACAAAGCAAAACTATCATAAATTTAAATTCAGTGCATTTTTTAGAATAGAATAGAATAGAATACTCTTTATTATGTACCTACACCATATAGATTACAGACATAAATATAGAAATTTTACAGAGGGTGACACAATGGGCGGTCTTATCGCTAAGAGCGATCTTTTAAAGACAACCTTTGGATGGATTGAAAAGGGAAGGAGAGACAAGTATTGTAGGTAGTCTGTGGTGTACTATTTACACGATAAAATAAATACATACATAAAGTATATTATACCAATCTAAATAAATATATACATATAACAATAGACATGAAACAGGAGTAAAGAAAATATAATGGTGCTGTTTAAGGAGAGAGGAAGTGATTTTTTAGTCATTTTTTACTTTCTATTTCATTAAGAAAATAACACAAAATAAATATTAGTTTAGTCCTGTCAAATTAGTCAGCACCTGACGTAAATTAGCGTATTATAGTAGGCAATTTTTTTTAATCACGTCTAAACTTGTCTATTAATTTGATCGTATCTTAATTTGACAGCACTAAACTAATATTTATCTTCTGTAGTTTTCTTAATGAAATAGAAAGAAAAAGATGCAATGAACTTAAATTTAATTTATTTTGTGAATAAGGGAGTCGGCGCCATTATGGCCCAAACTAACAGGCTATTAGAGTAGATCAATCGGTTTACTCCAACTAAAAAAACCCGAGTGACTCTGCCAGCGTGTGTTTGGCTGAAAACGACACCCATGACGGAAAAATTAAAAAAAAATTGTAACCGTCATCTTGGATTTTCTTTTTGACCTCACTAACGGCTTCAGCATCCTCGGAAACCATGAAAACGACATCCATGACGTAAAATTAAAAAAAAAATTGCAGCCACCATTTTGGATTTTCCTTTTAACCTCACTATTGGTTTCACTACCCTCGAAAACTATGTAAACTATCTCTCTCTTTCTCTGTCTTTTTCTATTACATAAATGAAAAGTCGCATGGAGTCGCATAACGCTTTTCCCAACTTCGTACAACAATTTTTCCCATTTTACTCCTACCGCAAGGTCCGTAAAAGAACTTCGTTCCAATAACATCGCGATTCAGAATATGACGACTTCGAACAAAGTGGTTAACTCGTAATTCGCTCTGCATTAATCAAATTTCTTAAGTAAATAATTACCTAACATTGCAGTCTTTAACACTCAGAACACCACATCAATTATTATTATCTCACATTATTTTCGCTTTTTATTTGAATTTTTTTTAACGCCACTAATAAACCATCAAGGGAAACCGATTTTTATAACATTACAATCATTATCATTACTTTTGAAATAACACAGATATAAGTGCCTCTATTATTTTCACATAATAATGTTATTTATATCACAATGTGTTTCGTTAGTACTGTAACGCGCCAATAGATGTCATTATGTGTTTCCACAAAACGTAATGAAAAGTTGTTCTGGAATGCTTTAAATTGATTATAACTTTTGATAGAGTGAAGCGATTGCGATGAAACTATATTTGAGTACCTATAAAAATTAACCATGTTGGTTTGGCACTTCTTACGTAACTACTCATTGTTCATGTAAAATGTCTCACATCCAAACAGAAAAACAGGCAAAAATTCCAAAAAATGTGAAATGTTTTTACTTATTTCTTTATTTAGATTTTTAATTTTTATTTATCTGTCGGTTATCCTTTAACACCCCAACTTTTGTATTGGAAATATTTTTAATCTACAGAAACCAGAAACGCCTCGTCTACAGATTTATTATTATGTATACTCGTAATATAGAATAGATGATAAGGGTATACACTGTAAGCACTGAATCATTATATTACCGACTGTTTAATTTAAATAAATAATTCCAGTTCCAATCATGTTCCAACATCCCAATGATTCTACGGTGTACCTATTACAACTACATGTAGCAAACATGACTTTAAATTTCTTCGGAATTAAAAATCGCAAAACAATAGACGAATATCAAGAAAGCGTGGCATTATTTATAATTTCAATCCATTCATAATTCATAAAAAACATGAATAAAAATCTACGTTTTCGTACAAAAAATACATAAAAACAAAAATAACATACCTCTTTTTATTTGTACCTTCAGTCAAAAATATCCGTCATTAATAATTTCGGGATAAATACGAACGAATTGTGTGAATGCCGTTACTGGTTGGCAAATTTGAATAAAGAACGGCCAGTCGACGCGTCCGACCGGCCGATTACTGAGCTGTGCGCCGGCGCAGCCTCGCTATCCACCCACACACGCGCAATACGATATCGGGATTCGGCCATAGATTTTATTGAGTGTCATTGATTGGAGATGTGATTTTACTTGCGATTACGCATGTCGGTCGTTTGATATTCTCAGTGCGGTAACTATACAAGATGTATAGTTTTTTATTCTTTATTTTAACTAGTGGCAACTGAAGGTCTAGGAACTGAACTGTCCTATTGAAAATGCTAAGGTTTATCTTTTTGTCTTCGATTAGATTCTGAAATTGTCTTTTTTAAATAAATTAATGCAATAAAATGTGATGGCTATCTTAAATCTTTTAACTTCAAATAACGTATTTTCAATACTTTGGTTTACTGACATTTTCAACTATTTAAATACCCCCATTCCTTAGAGATTAATTAAAAGCAAACAATGATTAAAAAATTAAATTAAATTGACATTTTATAAATTCATTTTATAAATAAAAATTCAACTATCTAATGCAATGCCAAATTTAGTATTTTTACTTTTATCATTTTCCAATAAACTATTAATTTTAGTTTTATCTCCTATAAAACTAATCCGAAATTCTTATTGTATTTCGTTCACATCTACATAATAATCTTTGCCTCATATTTACTTGTGTGCAAGACAGCTTGCAAGCTCAACTGTCAACGTCGGTACAGCCCTCAACACAAGTACTAATATCAAGTTTTGGCAAAATCAATATAAATACTTGTTATTTTATATTTGCAGATACCTCTACACTCTAATAGTCTTTGACTACGTATTATTGACTTATGTGTCGTGAGTTCGTGACAAATCAGCTTGCGAGCTTGACTGTCATTGCCGGTACAGTCACAAAGATAAAGTTTTAATTTTATAAATTAGTTTTGTTGATTTTTGTTCGGGCTAAGTGGGTTTATTTAATAAAAAATGCAAAGTGGAAAAAGTCCAAATTATGTTATTACAAGTTTTTTTTTAAACAAGGCCTGCGGCATAAAAGTTTATCCTATGTTATGAACATATCATATTCCAGTAAATATGTGAAATATTCCAGTTGATATTCAATAATGTAATAACTTCTTTGTTATTTATGTTTTATTTGTAACAACATTTTGAAGGAAAAGTTCTTCAAAACTTAGTTTTAAAACTAGATTGAAATAAACAAACATACAACATGATGAATAATTTGTAATTAACTTACCAACCCGAAAACGTTACACAAATTGGGTAAACAATACGTAGTTTAATAAGCTGCTTTAAAAATATTATGTCAATACAAAGATTTTTTTGGGAAACGTCTGCAAAGTTCTCTGGTGAAATGCGGTTTTTTCAAGAATAAATTTGGATTTTCCAGCTCATATTGAGCAGTTCACATTGATATCATAATCCACCTAGGCTTTTCACAACTATGTTGGGGTCAGCTTCCAGTCTAACCGGATGCAGCTGAATACCAGTATTTTACATGGAGTGACTACCTATCTGACCTCCACAACCCAGTTACTGGGTAATACGATACCCCTTGTTAAGACTGGTTGTCAGACTTTCGGGCTTCTGTCTACCCGTAACGACTGTCAAAGATCCACGAATGACAGCCGGGACCAACGGCTTAACGTACTTTCCGAGGCACGGAGGGGTCTTGGTATGTAAAGATGGTCACCCATCCACGGGACAACCGCGACAAGCGTAGCGTAACCTGATCAATCTATGCGGCTATTATTATCTAGCAACGGCCCTTGATAATCACAAGTAAATTAACTGACTGAAAATGGACACCAACACGTGTCGTTTAGCTACACGCTACTGTGACTCATACATGAGTGTGTGGGCTTGCTTACACCTATACAAACACAATGATATAAATAAACATCTCCTTGGTTGTGTGAACAAAGACAGTATCAGCTGTTTTCGCACAATGCTTTATACTACATAATACGTCAATTGCTTTTGCTGCATAAGTAAAAAATATTTAATTTTGACAAAGAACACGTATTTACGTCCATCTCAAAATTATGTGTGAACACATCAAAAATATAATTTGCATAGATAAGAGCATGCATAATAAATTATTAGTTTCATGACACAGCTACCTAAGCTGTCTGTGTGTGACAATGACGATGAACTGAAAATATAAAATAACATGATTACTGTAATGTATGCAGAAAAAAATGTGTTGTTGTTTTCTAATTCATAACAACCTACAAGTGTACAACAAATTCTTATATTCAAACTATATATCATATTTTTTAAAGAAAGTGAAAAATGACACCTAATATATTTTTGAATCGCTTTTCTTCGCGACAGTATATCCACTAAGCACGTTCGCGCGGTTTACCGTTGACTCATCACAGTTTACATACACAAAGCTGACAACGGTACATGCGAGTACATTCGAGCCGAGTTAAAATGCAGGCGCAAATATAGGAACGTTCTCAAAATATATGCAAGCCTATGTTCATTATAAAAATATTATCCCAATTGTGTGGGAATGGATGCGAGTTTAGCTTATTTGAAAGGAAAAAAATAAAGTTTTGTTTTGCGAAACTTTTGAGGTTTTACTAATTAACCTTATTTACATAATGGAAAAAATAAGAACTTATTAATTTGCGTAACCGGAACGAAGTTTAGCAGTGAACGACACGTAATTCAAATTCTAACGCAAGATCGTAAGATCGTTTATAACCGTTTTATTAAAGTGTTGAAGAGCACTATACACGAGTATACGTTAACCTGTTTATTTTGAATTTAATTTACATACATCATTAAATTAATATCAATATAAAAGCCGATTCTTTCTAAAGCTTACTTTGGAAAGCTAAATTAAAAACGAAGGGCCGGTTTTTTGATCCGTAATTCAACCAATTGATAAAAATAGTGACTAATGGTTAAATTTTGGCGAAACGTGTTTCCATTTTGCCAAAATTCAATAAAAACAAATTTTAAATTTATAAACGATGATTAAAGTTTAATCGACATTTAAACGTCAAAAATGTATAGTTAAGTCACTAATCACTACTTTACTTTCAGCAAAATTTTTATAAATAAAGGGGTTTGGGTCTGAAATAGCTCTTAATACACCGCTTCTTCTGTCAATCATAAAAAAATCATAAAGCTATGAATATTATAGATTTCTTTTTCCATTCGATAGAAAAACTTTTTCTGGATAAGTTTTTTTTACATAAAATAATGTTCCCACTGCTGGGACACAGACTTCCTCTCTGTGAGAGGGAGTGGGCCATAATCCACCGCGTGGGCCTAGTGCGGGTTAGCGAATGTCACATGTCTTTTTGATTTGAAAACAATGGTGGTAAAATAGTGAACACAAAGTAAAGTGCTTGCTTGGATTCGAACACACGACACACCAACTTACAACTCGTAAATCGCAGCCGTTACCACTGGGCCACCTTTACTCTGCTTTTTATTTAGATTTTTTTTTAAACCAAACCAAGACAAAAATCCTATACTGTCGAGTTCAGAATAAAATATCATAAAACCACTAACATAATTGCAACGATTTGTTTAATTACTGGCCCGCGGAACCTAGTAACTAAAATAATAATTCTTAATTAAATAAAATCTGTATAATAGAACCTAGATAATAATACTGCAGAAAAGACATTCTCTTTTATTGTATACTAGCTTCTGCCCGGGACTTCGTTCGCGCCAAATTTTTTGGTCCCCCGTCGCGCCACATCGTATCGGTTGCCCACGTTATTACTTCATTTTCGCGTTCTGACTTTTTTCTTTTTCCTCGGCTTCTTAGGGTCCATGATGCTAAAGTTTATAGTTTTTCTCAAGAATTTGGCTATCAAATGCCAACAATAATTTTTCAAATCCGACCGGTAGTTTCAGAGATTAGCGCGTTTAAATAAACTAACTCTTTAGCTTTATTATTTTATTATAACTATATTGTATACATATACATATAACCATACATGCAACCTAACGACAGAAATATTTGCGTTTTAAAGTTGCTAAACCGGGTCGTTTTATGACCAACATTATTATTATAATGCATAATTTGCATAGTAACTCATAAGACATACGGTTGGGGATTTCCTGAGTTACTACACGGAACCCGTTATGTTTGTTAAAGCAACTTTGTATATAGAAAAACTGACGAACGTGAGCTATGGAAAAGCTCGAGGGAGGCCTATGCTAAAGAGCAAAGCTATCTGGAGATTTCAGCACCTTCATTGCGTAACACTATAAATCCCAATTATTTTGAAGGATATAGCTAATCCATTGCTTCATAGTTCGAAGAATTTGTCTGCTCAACAGCATAAATAACGCAATGGATGTTGTTGAACTGTCAAAATGAAAGCCATTGCTACTGATAGTGTGTTACGCAATTACCACCTGATGTCTAAACCTTTAATATAAATAAATATTGTAAAACTGGTTTTAAGATTTCTAATAAAGCTTATTATGTGAAATTGAAAACAACTATGGCCGAATCCATAAAACTCTGTACAAGCAAACAACTGGAAAATTTTCATCGTTAAATGACTGTTGCGGTATCGGTAAAGCGCAAGCAAGCTTCGAAAATGAGCTAACTTAGCTGAAAAAGGGCTCGTAAATGTTTATGAATTAAAAAATGACTAATTACAATTAAAAAAAAAATTAAATATTTTTATTAACTTAAAATTGGTCCACAAGACAAAGGGCTGTATTTTTAGCTTAACCCTTTACTGCATAGGAAACCATATATCGCTCATCCAATGGAACAACGACGTAATTACGTTTTAGCTATTTTTCAGGAGAACGTTTTAAAAGTTTGAAATTGAAAATATGATATATTATCATATTTTCAATTTCAAACTTTTAATCCAATGATTATGCTAAAATGTTTAATATTTTTATGTATGTTACATTACTATCAATAATATAAATATAAATATAAATATAAATCCTAATGGGGTTTGTTTTTCATATCATTAGCAATAATAAAACACAACTATGTATTTTGTCTATCATCACATACCACTTGGAAATAAAAAAAAAAAAAAAAAAAAATACACTATAATTAATTCTGAAGCTTTAATAAAGACATTAACATATAAAAAAAAAATGTCACTTATTTAATTTATCATGCAGTAAAGGTTTAATAGCAAATACACATATACCTACTCACCTTGTTAATAGCATACGTGTCAATCACAACAAATCGAAATGTGTTTCAATGCAGAAATCGGACGGCCTTGAGTACGGAACGCGGAAGATATGCTGCTACGGCGCTGATCAGTTAGTCAAAACTATAAATTGATTGCGATGTTTGCAGAAAACGGAGAAATCTACCTTTCTCTGAATCCTCCTGTATTATTCTAACTATCCTAACTAATATTATAAACGCGAACGTGAGTTTGTTTGTCACGCTTTCATGCTACAACATACAAAAAATTGGCACATGGGCAGAAAATCTGTAGAAAGACTTAGGCTACATCGCATCCTGGATTGCAGACAAAGTCGCGGGGAAATAATTTACAGCTGTGCTCAATGTCTCCAAGCACGTGATTTTTTTCTGGCTTAGTATCAGCAGTGCAATTCTGTAACCATCTCACCGTGAACAACTTACTTGAAGTGAGCGTTGGGTGAACTGTCAGTGTCATCCCACCTGATACTAGGGATTGAACAAGAATACATTTACAATCATAATCGAGATTATAATAATATTTTTTGTGCTAATTCTATTGATCTATATTATTTTATATTATTTCAAAGCTACTTTTTTATCTGTCAAAACATTACTGTTTTGTGGGGTTTAATTTAGGAAAAAAAGACTAGTCTTTATAAAATAACTGGTCCAGAAAAAAAATAAAAATAAAAATAAAATTTTAAAACCCCACAAATAGTAATGTTTTGACAACTAAAATACTAGTTTTGAAATTATATAAAACTAGCTGCGCCCCGCGGTATCACCCGTATAAGTCTCGATTCCGTAGGAATATCGGGATAAAAATATTTTGTGTGTTAATACTGGTTATAAACTACCTGTGCGACAAATTTCATCAATATTGGTCCAGCCGTTTCAGCATTAAGAAACATACACACACACACTCACAAACTTTCGCCTTTATAATATTAGTGTGATTATCAATAGAATTAGCATAAAAAATATGATTAAAATCTCGATTATGATTGTAAATGTCTGCTTAGTCAATCCCTAGCATCAGTGGGATGACACTGACAGCTCACTCCACGCAAGTTTTCACGGTAACATTCTTAGAGAATCGATATGCTGTTCATTCGTTTGTCTGTACCTACTCCTTTTTTGGATTTCGTCAGTGCCACGCCCAAACGTTATCTAGATTGGTTCTCTGGTTTAGTCGAACCAAATGGAGAGACACGAGGAAGTTCTGTATTCATCAATTTTGAATTATTAGAAAACTAGAAATCAGCTAATACATCCATATAATTTATTAACTATACCTATTTTTATGCAAAAACCTTCATCAGAAAACAGTGTCAGGGTTTGCTTTGCTTCAAAAACGTGGTCGCGCTCATTCGCAAACCGTCTTCTATTGCATCACAATAACTGTTGTACGCTTCAGTACACAGTCACAAGCTAAACATTCACGGCCGAAATCTGATTAACGATGACTGTACTGTTTTTTTTTTTTAACGTACCCGTCAGTACCGGCACGCTCAAAGCTTTAAAATAAACATGATAATGCTTGTGCCTTTGGTAACGTAAACAATAATTTTAAAACGTCATCTGTATAATCAATGTTTCAAACAAAAAGCTAGGGCATAAATCGAAGAAAAAATAGACTTATAAGAGGGCTGCCTTCGAAGTCGTGTCGTTTGCAAACCTACCGCAATTTAAAAAAAAAACATGGCGTTTTCATCTTTTTGAATTTAGAATTCGAAAACAAATGAATGTTTTTTGATCGGTCGAATAGTTTTATTGTAGCGTCTATTCAAAAGTGACAAGTCCGTTGTAAAAATGGAAATATCAAAGGAAAATATGCGTGCGATAATTTTCTACAATTTTGAAAGGGAATTAACGCTACTTTAGTGCTTTGAGGAGATCGCTTGTCTGTTTAGTGATGCAGCACCATGTCTTGACTGTAGAACGCTGGTATTTAGAATTTCAACGTGGGCACTCTTGCTAGCTTCAGTGACAAGCCACGTGAAGGTCGCCCAAAAACCGCCATGACGCAAGAGAATATCGACGCCGTGCGGCAGCTAATCGTCGAAGATCGTCATGTGACATACCGTGAAATAGAGGCAGCCGTGGGCCTTTCAGGGACTACTATCCAAAAAATCCTGCACGAAGAACTCGACGTAAGAAAGTTGATCTCTCGTTGGATACCACATTTGCTTAGCGACAGCCAAAAAGCAGCCCGTGTTAGATGGTGTCGCAAAACTCTGCAGCGATTCAACCGAGGAGAGTCAAAACACGTTTATGATATGGTTAGTGGTGACGAGTCTTGGATATATTCTTACGATCCAGATTCCAAGCAGCAGTCAACTGTCTGGGTCTTCCAAGATGAGCCAAAACCGACCAGTCATACACTCACGGAGCACTAAAAAAAAAATGGTTCCCTCGCTTGTGGCAAAGGGTGGTCACGTTGCCACTATTGTACTAGAAGATCGCAAGACGGTTAACGCTGACTGGTATACCACTGTTTGTTTGCCACAAGTCATCACAGAGTTTCGAAAAAACAACTCAAGACGTCGTATGATATTGCACCATGACAATGCAAATTCGCACACCGCCCGCGATACAAAGATGTTTTTGAGCACCCAAAATGTCGAAATTTTAGATCACCCGCCTTACAACCCTGACTTGAGCCCTAACGATTTTTTTACATTCCCCAAAATTAAGCAAAGTCTTCGTGATCAACGTTTCAGCTCACCCGAAGAAGCAGTTGGCGCATACAAATCGGCCATTTTGACTACCCCCACTTCGGAGTGGAATAAATGTTTCAAAAACTGGTTCGAACGCATGCAAAAGTGTAGAATTCTTTTTCTTATTCGCGGAGAATTCTTTGAAAAACAATAAATGGTACTAATCTGTTAGATCGTCTATAATTATTTCAAACGACACAACTTAAAAGGCAGCCCTCGTATTAAACGACTATCAGTGCAAACTGTACGTACCCGACACACATAAAAGTTATGACACCAAAAACTTTGTACCACGGAATTCTTTCAAAACCGATGCAATGCTTGCTATGTATCAATACTGGATGTAGTGCATTCACAAAACTACACTAACTACACAAAGAGGGTCTATTTCACAATACCCCACAAGGCACCATCTTACAGATGGATTAAAAAATCGAACAGAACTTTTTACCGGATCTTATGAGGTGGTTAAACAGGCCATTTATTTTAACGTTTCGAGTTGCAACCACACTCAACGTAAACAACACAAAAAAATCCGAGAAATTGAGATCATTACAGACAAAAGTCTTGTCGCATCCACAGCTGATCATCAAGAGAAGTTTTCTCCCTAAAAGATAGACCAGTGAAAAGTACACCATACTTACTGCGCTATTCCACCTCCAACTTCATAACAAAAACACTGTCACAGTCTACGCCACATGTTGATGATAGGTACACGTCCAGTTTTGTGAACAAAACGCTCGGCACTACTCACTAGCTCGAGGAAGCGATAGTCTGTGCGCTCCGTCACCGTGCACGCGGTGCAAGTGGGGATGTTATACAATCCAAGTTGCTGGGGGACACACTGGTGGTATGTGAGTGTGGGATTGTTGTGATAGCTCTTGTTTATGGGATAGCTGTTAGTCGTTTAGTATGCCAGGAAAAAGAGTTAGATACGGATAGTATAGTATATAGTAAAGACATGGACAGAAAAGAGGCCTTGTGTAGATGTGTGAAAAATGACGTGTTGGGATGTTTGAGAGAAAGTGAATTAATGTGTCTAAAGATGGTTAGATAAGATGATGGAAATGATATGAAATGCTGCAACCACTTTTAAGAAAATCGGGGAAGAGCATAATGATTTAATGTCCCCAAATGATGCATTGGGTCCTCGCAGGGTCCAAATGGATCAATTGGGATAATAATTATATTATGAGAAAAGTCTTGAGTATGAATGTGGTTAGTTAATGAAAACCAAAGATAGAAGAAGAAGAAAACGAGAACAACGGTGTGAAATGTGCGTAAATAACGCAATGAATGTTGTTGAACTGTCAAAATGAAAACCATTGCTACTGATAGTGTATTACCCAACTACCACGCAGCAGTATACTCGCACATGTCCACATCGTACGTCCTTCACCGCCAGCGTGTGATTCCCACGCATGGCGCATCATTATAATTTGCAACTGTCTACCTGACACATTACCCACTATACAAGTAGATTAACATAGCATAGGCGACCATTCAACTAGTTTTGTTCGCCGTTTAATGTAACGGTGAGTTTTTGTACGAGGAATTTATCAGCTGCCACGAAGAATTTTATAAATATTTTATTGCCTTTCAAACTCAAACTCAAACTCAAAGCATTTATTTCAAGTAAACCAATTACAGGCACTTTTGAATTGTCAAGGGGTCGGTCAGTCAGAAAGATGAAGCTAGTTGCCCATTCCAAAGCGTAGGTACCTGTGGAGAAGAACGGGCAAGAAACTCCACGGACACTCTTTTAAATCATAAAAATCGTTACAAAATTTTGGTTACATCATTCAAGTTGAAATAATACATGTGAGAACGATGTAAAAAGACGTGCACGTTAAAAGCGTCCGTACTAAAAAATATAAAAACAAAAACAAAAAAATAATAATTCAGAAATGAAAATACTTAGATTAAAATTAAAATAAGCCTTGGCAGCTAAGAGATGACCAGTCCCTACTGGCGGCGCCCGTTCACGAACATGACGTATGGATCAGCACCATTTAGCTCAACCATTTTGAAGGGAACTTAATGATCCAACACACACGCCACCACCAGCGAGACATTTGAGTGAGCATGACATACCCTCAGCCGCCAGGGCACATTCAAGTCAATGAAAGACATACCCAGTAAATGGTAGCTTTATAGTTTAGTTGCATAGTGCTCACACGTGTGTTATGCAATTATACAATATTAAGAGATTGAATTTATACAATACAAAGATAGTTTTTTCAATCTTCAGCAGCTCACAACTATATTTTCGAATGCTAATTAATTAGTTTATGCGCCCTTGTGGAGCAGGACCAGCGGTGAACCAAGCATTTTTGTCAGCGATGTAATCCCCCAACTTATAATATGCTTGGCTGCATAGTGTGCGTTTTATATAAGATTTGAATTTAGTTTCGTTGAGTTGGAGTATGTGGGGAGGTATTTTAGTGTAGCATTTTAAACAGTACCCCATGAAGGATGAGTCTACTTTAGCCAGTCTGAAGCCTGGTTGAACTAATTGGTCCCTATTTCTGGTCCTATAGGTGTGTCTGTCACCTCTTTTAGTGAAATGATTTAGATTTTTCCTTACGTACATGATGTTTTCATAGATGTATTGACAAGGTACCGTCATGATATTAATATCCTTAAACAGTTCCCTTAGAGAATCGCGCCTGCGGAGGCCATATATTGCTCTGATGGCTCTTTTCTGCAGAATAAAAATAGACTCGATATCTGCAGCCCGTCCCCATAGTAAAATACCGTAAGACATGATACTATGAAAGTAACTGAAATAGACTAGTCTCGCGGTATCTACATTAGTAAATTGACGGATTTTTCTTACAGCATATGCTGCTGAACTAAGCCGTCCTGCAAGAGATGTTATATGAGGACCCCATTGCAGCTTTGAGTCGAGCGTGATCCCCAGGAAAACAGTTTTATCGACGAATTCTAGTTTCTCTTTATTCAATACTATGTCACAGTCACTACTTTTAACATTTGGTAAAGCAAATCTTATGCATTTCGTTTTTTTTCCATTTAACACTAAATTATTAGCAGTGAACCAATTTTGCACCTGCAGTAAGGCGTTATTTACGTCGTCAAGATTTGATGCACGTCTATTTATCTTAAAAATTAAGGAAGTATCGTCAGCAAATAACACCATTTTTGGTTGTTTTTTTAATAAATGGGGTAGATCATTAATATATACTAAAAAGAGGAAAGGACCTAATATCGAGCCTTGTGGAACACCCATTTTTACTTTTAAACCAAGTGAATTGACCCCGTTTATTTGAACTTTTTGTTGTCTATCATTTAAATAAGATTTTAGTAAACTGAGCGCAAGTTTACCTTTAACATGCGCACCTTCAGATGATTATTAACGTTTGTTGACCAATGACCATTAGCTGGTTACTGTAATAGTCTGGCTTCGTGGCTAAGTAGTTATTACTTAGCCACGAAGCCAGACTATTACAGTCACACGGGTCGATCGATCAGATTAGGCTGCGCTTGCCGCGGTCGGTTCGTGGATGGCCGACCATCTTTACATACCTACCCATCCGTGCCTTTGTTAGTCCAGCTGTCATTCCTGGATCTTTGAGAGTCGTTACTGGTCATCAGAAGCCCGAAAATCTGACAAACAGTCTTACCCGGGGTATATTGTTACCCGGTAACTGAGTTGTGGAGATCAGATAGGCGGTCGTTCCATGTAAAAAAATGGTATTCAGCCGCATCCGATTAGACTGTAAGCTGACCCCGAAAATAGTTGGGAAAAGGCAGGCAGATGATCGTAACTGGTTACTGTAGTTTGGATATTGATATGTACGTTCGATGAAGGAAATCATTGCGAATAAAACCTTATACATAATGGTTTGACGTAGCCAACATGCAATGAGCAAATGCGATGCTACGCAACGTTTGCATTTGTGTGTACGAAATGAGCAGTAAACTGTAAGCTTATATTCTTACAACGATTCTGTGTAAACTGTCAAAAAACTAAGATATACATAAAAAGTCATTTTAAATTAACCAAAAAGTTTCCTTTTGTTTTGAATTTATTTGTATAGTTAGTACGTTAGTCATTTAATTTAGTACCTAGTGTATATAATTAGTTGTGTTAAATATTGTAAAAGTTACAAATAAAAAATTGTCCCCACATTAAAAAGTTCTTGCTAATTTTGATACGATCTGTGCTTTATTAACATTGATGGATAACTGTGAGTGCGAGCGTAAATTTTAATGTCTCTCAGATGATTCTACAAATAGAACCTGCTTGTCTGGAATAGGACCTTTTTTTTGTTTATGGGGGGAAACCTTCAAAAAGCACCTTTGTACTTTGGGGAAAAATACCAGGTAGTGTGGGACTCTTACCTCACTAAAACTACCCTGGTGATCACCATCAGCACATGGAGGAGCATCCCGGTACCTCTTAGTAGACCAATCCGGAACCCCCCAGTGCAACGCCTGTTAGGGCACGTCCCTGGAGAGAATATAAAGGGGTCTCCCCGTCTAGAATAGGACCTAGAAACAGCTAGTTATTTAAGTATTTTTACTGCTGTGACTAGTCTAGGTTTTTGACGTCACTAATTAATTAATTAATTGAGGTTTGTCTAAAAACAAAAGTAATTAGCTTTTGGTTTTATTCTAAAGCTTTTATTTTTATACGTTTTAACTAACAAAACATTGACGTGTAAAAGTGGTTTAAAAGATCTACTCACAGAAATAAATATCATTTCATTCAACTCGCAAAACGGTGAAGGATAACATCGTGAGGAAATCGGCATGTCCTAGAACCAAAAAATCGAAGACATGTCACAGCTATCAACCCGTATTGTGCCCGCGTGGTGGATTACGGCCCACTCTCTCTCATAGAGAAGAGGCCTATAAAGTAATGCGAAGTCCAGAATGACAATGGACTAGCTGTTTGCCTTTTACATGAGTTCTGCTACTGAGGGAAATACCTTACTCTGCCTATCCAGAAGAATAACCAGCTTTAAGATAAAGGGGTCTTTACCTTGCAGTTGTATAAATATTTTGTCCATAAAAAAAACATCAAACTATCAACAGAACAGCAAATAGACAAAACTATTTTCAACTCAGCTTATCGCAGTCCACTGCTGGACACGGGCCTCTTCCAGGCTACGCCACAACAGCCTGTCCACAGCCTTCCGCATCCAGTCTATCCCAGCCACCTTCTTAAGGTCGTCGGTCCATCTACCTAGGGGGCGACACACGCTACGCTTGCCGGTCTGCACTCCAGGACTCGTCTGCTCCACCGGCCATTGGTCCTCCGACAAACATGGCCAGCCCATTCCCACTTCAGTTTGCTTACTCTGCAAGCTATGATGGTAAATCCGATTCTTTTCCGGATAGTTTCATTTTTTATTTTATCCTTCAAAGAAACTCCGAGCATAGGTCGCTCCATAGCCCGCTAAGCGACCTTCAATTTGTGGACCAGCCCAACTGTCAGTGTCCACGTTTCGGCACTTCATAACGGGCAGTACACACTGGTGTAAGACCTTAGTCTTCAAACAAAACAACAAAACCAAAACCAAACACACACCCACACTAACAAAGCGTTAAAACACATTACTTTACATAACGAAATCTAAATAAGTATGAAGCACATTATGTATTGTACATACTGACGTTATTTAACCGTTAAGATAATAAAGATATAGTATATAATTATACGTTGGAAGATGAATGTGTGAACGTTTTATTTATCTATCTATACATGTGTGGGCCATTCCCATTCATTCAACTTTAGAATAATTATGGTTTCCTTGTTTACTTAATAGGTAGCCATTTTTGAGTCAACCTTCTTAGAACTTGCAAAGAAATATCCAGAATAGAACATTAGAGAAGTAAAAAAAAAACAATTTAAAGATTCCATATTTTTACATATTAAGAAGGAAACCGTTAAAAATATATTATGAGCTATTGAGTAGCCAGTTCAAGTTACGAGAACTGTTGGCAGTTGTTTGTATTTTTTCACAGGATACTAGTTCTAATTTAATTTTGTCGATACCTACCTAGTTAAACACTTGAAATCAGACAAGAAAAAAAATTATTCACTCTGTAACTAAGTAGGTATGTAGTTTTTAGGGTTCCGTATCCAAGGGGTGCCCACGGAACCCTATTATTAAGTCCCCGCTGTCCGACTGTCAGCGCTGTGCGGCTATATCTCATAAACCGTAATAGGTAGACGGTTAACATTTTCACAAAACGTGTATTTGTATCGCCGCTATTACAACAAATAATAAAAATTAAATAAAGTTAAAAATTAAAGGGTCCACTACTCTCCTCACAAGAATCATGCTTTTTCGGCTTTTTTGCAGCGGGTTGGTACCTATCTCATGAACCGTAATAGGTAGGTACCTAGTTGAAGTATTTCAGCGCAGAAATATAATTTGTAGGAAATTTTAAGATTTTATTTTGAAATCGATATAATAAAAAAGAAAAGAAAGGTAGAAACGAAAAAATTTAAATTAATTTGATAAATTAACTGTTTCTTTGTCTATTCATTAAATTAAATTTTATTTGAAAACATCCATCAGTTTCTTTCTTTCTTTCTTCTTCTGCTATACTTCAACTATATCCGACGACCCTGATTACTTATCTCCTTTGGTGACTGTACTTGGTCTCTTGTCTTCCGTTGTATCAAAGCAACAAATTCCGTTGTGAAGTAGTACCATCGTCAACTGCCATAAACACAATGTGTTAATTATGTACATACAATGGAACTATCTTTTTCCGCGTTTATATTTATAATAATAATAATAATAATAATAAAACTTTATTTCGGACTACAGTATCCATAGTTTTGTTAGTATTTTAGTGTTAGTAACAATGATGATGCTTAGGTATTAGATTAGTATTGTTAGTATCTTAATAATAATAATAAATAAACATTTCACTCCCAAGCTGGGTGAGGCTCGCCGATCCTGGGGAATGTCTACTTGACTGCGTGCAGTCGTATCCAGCGCCCCAAGATCGGAGAGTCCCACCTATCAGCCAACACTCTCAGGAGTGTGGAGTGTGGAGTGTGGATTCCTATGTGTTTTATTAAGTGTGAATACACAACAGTGGGATTGCCCGATGTTGCGGAGGTGGATGCAGCTCCACGCTGAATTTTAATTGTATACCTGTGTCTGTATGTCTGTCTGTAACCTACTAACACTATTACTAATCCTATGGAGTCCTGTCTGAAATAAAAGTTTTCTGATATTCTAAATGAATAAGAATCACCAACAGCTATACAACGTGTAACGTTAAATGCGCAAAACCTCAGACACCCTAACTGATTTTTTATTCAATTGACCTATTACAGAGAGAAAATAAGTCATTAAAAAAATGTTACAGGTTTTATGTGCTGTTTTAGTTTTACTGGCCATTCTGATCGTTTCTTGCGTCTGCGACGACGCTTTATCGAGGAAGGAGTCGTCAGCGGGCCGCTGCGCCGCGCTGACATTGGCTTGCTTGACCTATTAATAAATAGACACGGCAACGTGATTTTTTGAAAAATGAGACCTATATTAAAAAGTAGTTCAATTAATTCTGCTCGTTATTCTGATCAAACTATTTTCAGGTTTTGCGCATTTAAGGTTACACGTTGTATACAACATTATTCTTAGTATATTGAAAACCCGAAACACGTGTCTAGTATTTTTACGTAAAGAATCTATGTACAAAATTTCAAAACTGTATCATGAAAAGTCACAAAGTTATAAGCTATAAGCTTGTTATGTTACCTGGATGTCCGTACAAAAAGTTGGTTACCACTTAACACGCGCCGCCGGCCGACCGGCTGTGACCTGTGTTGTATTGTGCGCATATGATTGCGGATATGTACTTAGTGTCGCTCGGTGTCCAACTTGTTACCATTTTAAAATATTTTTGGAACAAAATATTGGAATCGATTCAGTTACTTATTCTGAACAAACTATATTCAGGTTTGAAATATACTAAAAATAATGTTCTATATGTAATGCTTATCACTATTAACTTTGTTTGGTAAAGCGTATTGTTTATTACAATTTCAAGAAACACGAATACATGACCAAAGCACCAAAAACTTCTGTTATGGCACTCATAATGTAATAAAAAATAAGACGAACTCACAGCATCCGCATGTTTAGCAGTAGCTACTGATGCAGACAAACATGATCAAAAAATCGGAATGACTCCGTGATAAGACTCCGAGTAATGAACTCCGTGGTACCAATAAATATAATAGGCAAACACGATTCTTCAGCTTCCATTTAAGGTAGGTTGAACCCCTTCAAGCATGTCTATGTCTACGAGTATTTTTTTTTTAGTCAAGTTCCAATAGCACGACTCTTCGTGACTTGAAACTGGTTTGAAGAATACAAAAACAAAAGACCTTCTTGCTATGCATCGATAGCTTCAGTCGACATTACTGATCGAAAACTAAGTGAGTAAGTACCTAGGTCTGTGCTTACCTACTGCAGGACAAAAACTGAAGTGTAATCGGTGGCACTCCGATTACACTTCAGTTTTTGTTTACCATTTTAACCTCATTACTACTTACTTGTCTCTGGGCTGGCTGAAATGTTTTTAGTTCGGAACCACGCCCAACTGCAGACTTCACTGAAACTTGTTACAGTCAAACTACACCTACCTAGAAGGTGTCAGGGACATCGTCGCGAAAATTGAAACCATGAATTCAACATAATATGATTGTAGACTCCCTAGCAAAAAAATGTATCGTCGGTTAACAAAAAAATACGGTGCTGTTTCATATAAAAGTGCAATACGAAGTTTTTTTTTTTTTATAACCAACGATCAACGCACAGGTCAAAATCTTGTACTGAATCTATAGAAACCTGCCACGCTGTACAAGTCAGAACCTATAGTCAGAACTCCGGTCAATAAGAAAGTCAGAAAGTCGATGAATTTAGTATCGCATCTCTTAGTTTTTATCCATAAACACTTTAAACGTTAAATTATCACTTAGTTATGATGCTGACCCAGCTTAATAATGCTTACCCAGCAGACGGTAGTTAAAATAATTACGTAAATATTGTCACGCTTTTGTATTAATAGTGTTTACTGAACCTATAGTAGGTATAATCACTATACCTAACACCAATTAATTAAGAAGGTAGGTGCCGGGGAAACTGAATGTGCCTAAGGCTTGTGTTGGCTCCAGAACAATCATCTGCCTAGCCTTTTCCCAACAATGTTGGGCATACTCAGCCTACAGTATTCCCACTGCTGGGATCCAGGCCTCCTCTCGGTGAAAGGGGGTGGACCATAATCCTCCACGCGGGCCCAGTGCGGGTAGATGTCACGTCTTCAAATAATTGGTCATACTATGCTGGGGTAGGCTTCAAAGAACTAAAGAAGAAGAGGTATCAACCTATCTGATTATCTATCAAGCAACTAAGCTTATGTAGCTCAATGCTGGACATAGGCATCAGACATCATTCACACGCTCCAGCACAATGCCAATGGTTCATCACGACCTCAAAAATTTGCGGGGCAGACTAGACGAGGGAGATCCTAAGATCCAATCAGATTAACGTTTTAAAATATGTTATATGATTTTTGGGCCAAAGATGTTTGAACTTTTTGCCATCGATACGCTAAGAAGAAGAAGAAGAAGAATAAGCTTGTGTAAGGGCCTAAGGGCACATTAAGTTTGTTTTTAGGGAGTTATATTATATACATATTAGCCCTTTATTTAGGTTCGTATGCCATACTTAACTTTTACATAACTTTTTTTTTAAATTATCTTTCTTCAATAATTCATTAATTATAATACAGAGATAAGATGTGCGAATTTATATTCTCGCAAAGCGGTTTTGGGCAGTTCGGACTCCATTTGCAAAGGTCATTGACCCACAAAAGTTCGTCGACTCATCAGAATCTGTCGCACCTTTTATTAATAACTCTGTGTTAATAACGTAAATAAAGTTAATGTACCGTTATAGTTAATTGAGGGGCGTGGGGCTGCTAATGGGTTAAAGTGTTTCATTAATGGATGATAGAATTCTGAAACTGAAATTTTATCAATGATAAAGTGGTAAAACGATGTTGTTTGGAGGTTTTATTTTTTTCAATATTTTAATACAGATTGTTGTTTTCTTTCTTAAAAACTATAAGTACCAACAATATGAGACTGACAAAAGTTTGAGAGCGTAAAAATAGTTTTCAGGGTTCACTGCCATCTATCGTCTACAGCTGGTACTAGAAATGTAAAGTTTATAAAATTATAATTAATTAACAGAAGGTACAAAGGGATTAAGTGGTTATTTTAAAAATCTGTTTCTTTTACACTTACAAAATAAAACAAGAAGTAAAAAACTTATAACAATAACTTGTATAAGCGCCATCTAGCATCGAGTAGCTACACTAACATTTATAGATATTTTTAAATGATAGTGTAGATCGCGCCTTATTAAAGATACAACTTTTTGAACATATCGCTACCTTGGGGTACAAATGTAGTAAAAGACATAAAGGGTTTATGGCTTTTACGACCTTTGTACCCTAATGTAGCGATATGCTTAACGAAAGTAATTCAAATTAATTAGAAACAGAAAGATTTATGCCACTTTTTCATATATTTTAACGCGTTAAAAAATATATTATCTTTTATATACAACTATAAAACTACAAGCTACGGAGCATTAAATTCACAATCGCCAAGCCAACTTGCGTCCATTAATGGACTAACCATTATAATTCTCGTTGTTGTGCAATAATAGCGCCGGCGCACCATTGTGGGTGACACTGGCACGCGCATAATAGGGTAAAACACCCAGTAGCTAATACCTGCACCAATGGTCAGCCTTTTCAAGCTGTATTTCGCTATAAATAGTAAATATTTACATTGTACACAATTACTACCACTCGATTCCTTAACATAACATAACATTAGGCCTGTAATCCCCGAAGGGTTAGGCAGAGATGTGGCTCTCCTGAAGAGGAGTATTACAAACATGCGCGTAGCTGCATGATTTCCTCGTTGAAATTGAATACTATTAGTTGATTGGTTTAAATAACAATTAATTGGTAAATATAGTTCGTTTACTCTTCTGCAATAATAATAAAGCGATTATTTTATTATTTTTTTCTATTTATTGAGCAATAATCGTTCTCCTGACGCATGTTTAGGCAAAAACTCTGTTGAATATAATCCATGAAAACAATTTTTCTCATATCACAGGATATATCATAATTACACTTTTATAATAATAGAATACATTTTTGTTATATGCTTTATAAATAAAGAAAAAACGACTGGACCTAATTCAATTTTCTACTGGAAACAACTCTGAATATCTTCGAAATTCTATATCATTTTCACGTAGTACCGAAATAGTCTCCAATAAATAACTGCTTAAGCAATATAATTTTTTTTTTAATGTTGAACTTTGATTTTTTAATAAATACATAGAATAAAAGCACTATACAGCGTGTAACGGAAGGGGGGTATCAACCCTGAAGGAGGTGAATGTGCTCATGAAACTCAACAACTTTCCCCAAAGAACATAGGTCGAAATATGAAAAAAAAATTTGGCCCTCTCTTAAATAACTGACTACCAGCTGATTGATTTACTATGGGAGGGCCAAATTTTTTTTTCATATTTCGACCTATGTTCTTTGGGGAAAGTTGTTGAGTTTCATGAGCACATTCACCTCCTTCAGGGTTGATACCCCCCTTCCGTTACACGCTGTATATACTGCGCCGGCGATAAAAATAGCAAAACAGTTACTTAGTCAGAATCTGAATGTGGTTTTTTTTTCCTTTTTTTTCCACAAATAGTAATGTTTTGACAACTAAAATACTATCTTTAAAATTATATAAAATGATCAATAGAATTAGCATAAAAAATATTATTAAAATCTCGATTATGATTGTAAATGTATGCTTGGTCAATCTCTAGTATCAGGTGGGATAAGTTTAACCTAAGTTTTCAGGGGGAGATGGTTACAGAATCGCACTGCAGGAGTTATTTATTTTGTAACAAGCCTTGGTGCGGCCTTCTAATTAAAAAAAAAAATGTGAACGATAGTCAGATGTTTTTAGGTTCATCTATTTGTTTTTTTATTTTTTATTATTCGAGTTATATTTTTGAATGCACGTGTTTCTCTGAAAAATAAACATACTTTTCTTTATTTCTTTTTTTCTTTTCTTTATATCCACAAGTCGTTAACTGACAGCTCGTCAAAGTTAAAATTCTCGCTGACAGGCTGACTACTGGGTGTCTTACCATACTTAGTGCCAGCGAAAATGGCAACTAACTGGTAACCGGCTACCTACGTTTTTAACACGTGCCTACGAGTATGACTATAGAATGAGTTTTTCACTGTTTTCGTTAGCAATAGTTAAGTAGGACGTTTTGTGGTATTTATTAATTTTAATTGAATAAAAAGTGAGAGTTGAAACATTTGGTGGATAGTCAAAAATATTGGGAAATTCCAAAATTCCTGAAGGTAGGAAGTAAACGTTTTCATATTGTAAGCTTTTTTAAGAAATAAACATAGGTAGGTAGGTAGGTATCTATGTACATAATTATGTATTGTTCATTAGTTCCTCTTAACTCTAATAATAACCAACGACATGGTTCTTTACAATTTTCCCTAGGCAAAATAGTTTTAGATTTTTAGAAGAATTACTTTATTGTTTTGTAACTGTAGGAATTGTAAATGTATTGTCATTAATTTGTGAAAGCGTAACATGGCAAATGTAAGCGTTTATTGTATGTTACTTCCATAAATTGATAAATTAGACTGTAACTTTCTGAAGGAAAGATAAATAAAATTTTCCCATAAGTACTTGGGTACTTATACCACTGTCCCGTCTCAACGGATCACCAGCGGGGTAGCAATATCCTGAAGCAATGGGTTAGCAATATCCTTCAAAATCATACAAATTATGATTAAAAATGTGTTAAAAAAATAGGGGTGCAGGTATCACTTTCTTACAAAGTTGCATCTTACAACCTGCGACTTAATAAAGTGAGACGTTTGTACTTTGACAAATCAATATCCTGTTAATTACGAACATAAATCTAAAGAAGACATAAGAAAAATGAATTTCTATTCAAGAAAAAATCAACGGCTCTATTGTTAAACATGCCCTGGAAATAACTTTATAATTTGGAGTCGACACGCATGCACGCAAAGACATCAAAGATTTTAATTGATTTTCTTCATAAGCAAGTATTGAAGAAATCTTTTAATTTATTATGTACAGGTGAAATTATTAAATACCCAGTTGATTATGGACGCGGATGTGCCAATATAAATCTTGTTAAGTAACTCCTGTGGTTCCTCAAGTGGAAATTACGACGGGAAGATTGATATTTGGTTTTAATATTTCGCTTTCACTAATACTAATCCAATTTCAGTAAGTAAATTGCCTACTGAAATTGACTCTATAGGTACTTTATCTACAATAATATTATAAAGAGGAAAGATTTGATTGTTTGTTTGTATTGAATAGGCTCCAAAACTGCTGGACCGATTTGAAAAATTGTTTTACCATTAGAAGCCGACATTATCCCTGATGAACATAGGCTACTTTTTACCGCGGGAAAATGCTTCATTCCTACGGGAAAACGGGTAATAGGACAACGGATAGTATGAATTATCTTTCCGTGCTTATTTTTTTCACATAACTTCTAAACGACTGAACCGGTTGGGTTGAAATTTTACGTGTAAGTACCAAATCCCGGCTGAAGCTTATACTGCAATAAATATTATCAAGGCAAATGAAGACATTTTCTAAGCAGCGCCCCAAGTTTTAACTACACTGAAAAAATCCTTAGGTACCATCGTCGTCATTAATCATGAGGGCCATTATAAGTCTCGATACGAGTGACAAATGGACGATACTTCCGTTTGTTTGTCCGCGCACCCCAAGTGTTGCCGCTACCACTTGCTGACTGGCTCGACTGTGTATACATTCTTCATTATTTATTGAAGTCTTTTATAACGGTCCTGTTCTTTTGTACAGTTTTCCAGCTACCTTCAAAATGAATTTTGCAGATTTCCATCCTGGTCTGCTTTAGCTACAGATTTAAATCTTTTGTTAGTTTTACAAACTTATTTCAATAAGCATGTCCCTGTGCTGAACAAAGGTCTCCCCTTTGGACATCCACATATTTTTTCCTCTCCCTCTCTCAATCTGATGCCTTAATCTAATCAGATTTAAATGTGGTGCAACTTGAGAGAGCCAAGTTGTAGCAGTATTATCAAGCAGTGAGCTGCGAGTCTGCGACAAGCTAAGTTGATGTCCTCATATGTGCCTATAATAGGTATTCTGCTGATCGTATAAGATCATTCCTTCGTAGCCTGCAAGGGTAGCTACATAACTACATTCTCTGCCAGGAACACGGCACAGATTTAGCTTAGTAGTTTAAATTCGGCTTAGACTTAGTTCCATCTGTGCTCGCTTCGACTCGGTACAAGCAAATTCACTCAGCGGCCGGTACTCCAGCTAAACCGATAGAGGTACGTCAGTCCGATTCAAAATAAATGGAAGCGCTATTTACGCTGGAAAGTCAGAACTGCCGGTCGATTCTGTAAAAATCTCACCGTGAAATCATATGTGAATTGAGCACTTAATAGTGTTAATCCCTAGCGATTGACAGCTCACTCCACGCTCACTTCACCCAAGCTTTCACGGTGAGATGGTTACAGAATCGCACGGCTATATTGTAACTTATCTAGACATTTTTTGGCTGGAATATAATTAAGACATGATTATTTGATTCCCAACCTGTAATTCTGGTGTTTTCTAAAACCTACTCCAAGTAGGTTTAAAAAGTCACATTGTGAGAGCGGGAGCTCTCACACCGTTATATTTTATAGTTCAAAACTGTTAAGTGCTACAAAATCATTGTGAGAGAAAATAATAAACTTATTATTATTTGTTTCACAATTTTATAGTGTTTATCTCCACACAGTTGGGAAAAGGCTAGGCTGGATGATGATGATATCTCGCGGACGGCGTGCAATGGGCAGCTCGCTATCCGGTAAGGACCAGGCCCGGGTCGACGGCGCGTTGTGTTCCACGCGCGCCTCAAAGAGATGTCAGCAGTAACTGACGGGGTCCGCTGGGGCCGATGCCTGCCTGGATCGCGGGTTGTTCGAAAGAGTACCGCAGCCCCTGGCACAGGGAACTAAAGGAACACGGGTGGGTTTTATTCGATAAAAGTCTGACACACCCTCCCGCTCCGCCTAGAGCGGGAGAAGTTATTTGATAATTTCCCACCCAAACAAAAAGGGTAAATAGGATAGCTCCTTTAATAAAAACTTCAAAGAATAGCAAAAAAAAAATTAACACAGACACAAGTATGTGTCTGTGTTTAGTTTTTTTTTTTTTTGTATTATTGTTTGCATTTAACAATTTCTATACAAACAATTACCCTGGTAATAGGACCTGAGCGAGAGGTTTTGAAATATTTAAATAGACTGTCACAGGCAAACAAAGTTACCGGCACAAAACAGCTCTAAAAAGCAGAACTTTTTATAAAACTTGGTGTGCCATGCTAACGGCCGCGTACTGTATAATGTGTGCAGTTTGTTATATATGTATGTTGCGAGTGCAGTATCGTACACGTCATAGAAGTGAAACTTCATAAAAAATGACACTAATATTATAAATACGAAAGTCTGTGAGTGTGTGTGTTTGTATGTTTGTTACTTCTTCACGATCAAACGTCTAAACGGATTTGGATGAAATTTGGTACACAGATAGTTTATAACCGGGATTAGCACATAGGATACTTTTATCCCGATATTCCCACGGGATCGACACCTATGCGGCTGAAACCACGGGGCGCAGCTAGTAAAGAATAAGAGAGATTTAGTGTAAAAGACAGAGAGCGAAAGAGAGTTATATCTGCCTCATGTCTCATGCAACGAAAAGTGCCTAAACTTGACGCGACCTTGAAATTTCACTCTCAATTCTCGCCCAATTATCGAATCGCCGCATAAGAAGTTTCACTTCAAAAATCTGCGGTTTCATACAAAAGTAGAGTACTCGGTCAAATGTATGGTACAGCAATCTTATTAATAACCTGTTTGCGCGTCGATGACCCTTAAACCGCGTACAATTACGTTAGATATTCCATTATGATGCATATTCAACAATCAGGCCTTTAGCACACAAAGGCGTTCACGTTCACGTGCTGATCTAGTCTGCCGAGGCGATACAATTGCCGCTATATTTAGAATACCTACGGAGGTTTACTTTCTTTGAGGAATGACATCTTATGGATAGGTTGTCACGGCTTTTAAGCATGGAAGTATGCAGAGACCTTATATGGCCCTCCTGTAAACTAATTACGTAGGTAACACACACATTACATAACAATCCGAGGATTTTGAAGGAAATTCCTAATCTATTGCTTTATAGGTTTCAAAAATTCGTCTGCTCAACAACGAACGTAACGCAAACCGTCAAAATGAAAGGCATCGCGATCGATTGCCATCGTATGTCATGTGTGTTACGCAATTAATGATTTGATGCTAAATGATAATTACTTTATCAGTGACATTATATTTCCTTGTTCCACATTCTTTCATCATTACCACACTCCTGTGTTTATCCTCATTTCTATTTTTTTATACCCATGCTTTGTTTTTCCATTGGCAAGGTCCGGGAAAATAGCAAATTGACTCGCAACACAAGTAAAATTGTCCGCATATTCAAATCCAAACTATAATATCATTCTTTGACAGTTGTATGAAATGGCTCTAACACGGCAAATTATTGACGTAGAGCGTCAATTTACTTAACAAATAATTGCCCCGACTACACATCTATTTGCCGGCCCTCATAATGGGTCACCATTTTCTGAAAGGTTAGAAGGGCCTACAATAGGGAGGTTTACAATAGTTTAGGCCTACAATAGGGGGGCTACATGTCAGACATGGGGCTTGATAAACCTTCCTGTAATTTGGATGCTTTGTTTTTTGTTATTAAATGTTTATATTTTTTTAATAATGTATTTGTGTGCCTGATTTGTTACCTACTACTAACATGTTTTTAAGTTACTTGTAAATACTTGCCACGCTATGACCCTACGATGCCTGCCAGTAAAAGTTTTTTTTTTCTCTCTTTTTTCACTTTCTAACCATATCATCTGTCACACATTACATACAACAAACTTTCTTATCGTCCTTTTTTCTTCCAATCTATTCTTGTGATTATTAATAAATAAATTTGAATTTAGCGCCAAGAACTATAGTCATTATTGTTAAGTACTCTTTTTCCAAAACCTCTCAGGTGTCCACATTCAACATGCAGCTGTTTACATGAAAATATCTGATGCTTTGTTGTCCAGTTATTTTACCGTACTTGGTCTCGAAAGCAATCATACTTACGAACTAATATTTACATAAGATCGGAACGTGTCTGCCCTACTATTTTACGATAAAAAAACAAAATGGAAGTGAAAATTGTTCATTATTTATGTTGAAAGATACCAAGACATGTTCTTTGTCTGTTTTGCGCCATAATATCTACGTGAAACCATTTAGAATGTTTATTTGTACTTATTTCTTAAGCTTCGAACCGCGTTCTCCAAGGTAAGTAAGTAACTCTTTAGCAGTAAAAATCAATTTGCCTAGCCTTTTCCCAACTATGTTGTGGTCGGCTTCCAGTCTAACGGGATGCAGCTGAATACCAGTATTTTACATCGAGTGACTGCATATCTCACCTCCACAACCCAGTAACTGGGCAACACGATACCTATGGTAAGACTGGTTCCCTGACTTTAGGGTTTATAACAACCCGTGCCAATTGTCAAAGATCTACGAATGGTACCTGGGACCAGTGACTTAACGTGTTTTCCAAAGCACAAAGAGGTCTCGATATGTAGTGGATAGTCACCCATCTGCAAACCAACCGCGACAAGCGTAGCTTATCTTCGACCGACTCGTACGGCTGTTATCACTTAGCGACGAGGCTCTAGCTCCTAGTATTTGTTTCTATTATAAATCGACTTGAAAATAGGAGGAGGTTATCAATTCGGTTGAATATATTTTTTTTATGTTTGTTACCTTAGAACTCCGTTATTTATAAGCCGATTTGCATAATTATTTTTATAAGAAAGGATATACGTTCAGATTGGTCCCAAAGAATTTTCATCAACATCGGTTTAGTAGTTTGATTTTCAAAACAAAATTACTTGTAAAAATTCAAGTAAATGAAATTGTTTTTGTATGTATGCTACGTGATATCTCCGGCAAATGTAATTGTAAATCAATTTCAAAAAATATTTTTGTAATGAATAGGGTATGCCTCAGGGGTGGTTTTATATATTTTTTTTATTATATTTGCTTGGGTAGTTTTTGAACACGTATTTGGGTATTTTGTGACTTGCGTTGGGTGGTTTTGAATACGTATTTTTGCCACTTAGTTTATATTGATGATGTTATTTATACTAACTTCCTGACACTGACTTTTACATAGCAAGTAGTGTTATACGAATTTGTGTGGGGTAAGTACAGCTGAAAAGCGAAAAATATTAACATTTTACAAAAAAAAAAAAGTAAAAACAACTGATTTCCAAAAAAGACTTGAAATTATAAAAAAAATTTTAGAAATAAAATAAAATCAACCGACTTTCAAAAAAAGACGCTGATCATCATCTGCCTAGCCTTTTCCCAACTATGTCGGGGTCGGCTTCCAGTCTAACCGGATGCAGCTGAATACCAGTATCATGGAGCGACTGCCTATCTGACCTTCACAACCAAGTTACTGGGTAATACGATACCCGTTGGTAAGATTGGTATTCTGACTTTCGGGCCTCTGACTCTACCCGTAACGACTGTCAAAGATCTACGAATGACAGCCGGGACCAACGGCTTAATGTGCACAGAGGGGTCTCGGTATGTAAAGATGGTCACCCATCCACAGACCCACCGCGGCAAGCGTAGCTTAACCTGATCGATCGACCTGCGCGGCTGTTATTATTTAGCCACGGGCCCCAAAAAGCCACTAAAAAGACACTGCAAAGTGAAAAATAGCTTTGTTTCGGAAGTCGGTGTCGTTGGGTTCGCATTTTCCTTGCTTGGCACCGACTTCCGAAATTAAAGTTATTATTCAATTTGCAGTGTTTTTTTGGACTACCGTTTCTTATGTAATATCATAGTGTTCTCGTAACGTGTCCAATCCATCGTTATTCAAAAGTGACAATCCTCTCCTATGTCCTCTTTCTTTAGCTGTTGCCCGCAATTTTCGTGAGTACGAGTATACATATTTATACAGATTCTAACCCCGTAATGACCAGTTCTAAGCCAGAGTTTCGAAAAGACTTGAGTGGACCTTTAAATTCTTTAATAAAATAATATTCAAATTTTTTGATTTTATATTAATTAGTTCTGACTCTGCGTTGCCTATCGGCTGTTTCATACACATCCTTACATAGTATAAAACAAAGTCGCCAAAATGTCTGTACGCGCATAACTTCCGAATGACTGCACCAAATTGGATAAGTATTTTTTTGCTGTGTTCTGTATATTGATAGGACAAAAGAACGAAGGGGCGGGCCGCTAGTATTATGTGGGTAAGTAGCTATTTAATCAAGATGGTCCCCTATTTTATTTAAGTTCTTTCACACCATCCAAAGGATTTCAGCCTAAAAACGTTCACTGCTGTATATAGGCCTCCCCAAGCACATCCACTTCGCCCGGTTCTGTGCTTCCCGCATCCAGCGGATTCCTGCGGCTTTCACAAGGTTATCGATTCACCTTGTGGGAAGGCCCTTCCAACGCTACGTGTTCCGGGAATGAATGACGATGATCCAAAGGATGTCTGGTAGATATCGTTATCAGCGATAAGACCGCTATTGGACCTATAGAATTTGAGCTGTGTTTCAATTTTGCTGTATAAATATATTCTATCTTAGTATCTATAGCTTTATAGATATACATCGATATTGCTGGACACATCAAATCTGGTCAGTGTTTACGAGCGTCGCTTGATACACTGTCCTATAACTTGCCTCTTAACCGGCATTTCCTGGAAGATTGTCTCCATCTTTTGTATCGATACAAAGTATTAGATAATTTCTGACGCTAGTGTCGTGGACTATTAATTGCCCATGCACGCAATATTATTATAAGAATAGCTTCACTTTTTGCTTATTATTTTTTAATGTTTTTTCCTGCTTAGCAACTACAGTGTCAAATTAAATGAATTAGCGAAACTCTGCAGACGTGACCTACAATGTGGGATCTCTTCGGGACCTAAGTTTAAAGTCATCTTAGTATCTACTTAGCTAATAACCCCCTTTTTTGGGTGGTAATTGTATTGTGATTGTTACCTGCCGCCTTTGTAATTTTCAACAGTATACCGAAGGTAATAAATTGTGTTTAAAGAAATAAAATAATTTGTTATGATATAATTTCTTCAGAAAGAACATGTGCGTAGTACTCGCCACCGGCGTGCCCATATGACCGGTATATGGACGTAAACGAGGCAATAGGACTGTAAGTATCGTAGCAGGTGGCGTTCTGTAGTTTCTGCCTACGTCCATAGGAATAAGGCGTGAGTATATGTTGTACGTAAACAAAATTAATAAATATTTTATTGAATCATATATGCTGTTGTAAATTACTTAATTCCCGTCTATTTTTAATCAACCCATTATCTAATATCGTAATTTAAGACAAACACGTTAAGAACGTCGTATACACTATAAAGCGGCTGGATTGAGCAGTTTACGCGACCCATTACATTTGTTTAAACATCGGGTTTCTTCCCACGGGCAGGCGTGCAAGAAATGCGCTAAAATGCTGCATTGTAATTACTAGCTGGCGTAGATAAAATGTTGTGTAACCAAGAATGTAAATATAGTTATTTTCATGGACAAGACTAGATAAAAAGAAGAGTTTTAAGGGCCCGATCACACGTACCATAACCCCACCACAACGACACAGCGAACACGGGCGCTGAATTATATGACGATGAATAGTCTATCCACACGGACCACATTTGGCCGTCAAAATCAACCGTGTGGGCGATACCGACCACATCAAAGCGACGTCGCAGTTACAACACAACCACAACACGATGACACTGTCACAATCGGAGTCCGTTTATCTGTCTGCAAACACTAGCCTCAACGTCAAAGCAACCGAAACGCAACTGCAAAAAGTTGCAGCGACACTATTCACGCGTAACCACGTGAATGGGCCCTAAGGGCTAGTTTCTCGAACGGAAATTATCGCAATATTAATATGACAACTTGTCAAGAGCGCGTAAACTTACCAACAACCAACCACGTACGTGGTACGTAAGTAAACAGTACGCTAATATTTGCATGACACATTTTTCTCGTTTTAATTAGTCATGTTAATAAGCCTACTTAGCCTTGAATTTTGCTTCCTTTATCTACTTGGCATTACATGAATATACTATCACCTTAAACCAGTTTCTTTTATTTTTAGCACCATTTAGTTAGGTATAGGTTGCGAGTAGCGACAAATCATTACAGCGGGCTACAGACTCAAGACAAAGTGGAGTCCGTTGACAATGGTGCCGATTCTTTTGTTCTCAAACTAAACTAAATTTAACTTCAGTGCATCTTTTTCTTTCTATTTCATTAAGAAAAGGACAGAAGGTATTTATCTTCTGTCCTTTTCTTAATGAAATGAGTTTAGTCTTGTCAAGATTAGACGTGATTAAAAAATTGGCTACTAAAAATACGTCAATTTACGTCTGGCGCTGACTAATTTGACAGGACTAAATTAATATTTATCTTGTGTCCTTTTCTTAATGAAATAGAAAGAAAAAGATGCACTGAACATAAATTTAGTTTAGTTTGTGGAAAAGGGAATTGACGCCATTGACACATATTGCCTTGCCACGCCTGTTAGATTTTCTTTGTAGTTTCCTTTTTAATCTTCATATGCAAGAAAAACACTGGTGCAAGACTACGAACTGTTGAAAGTTTCCATTTTTTTTAAATGGCGTTTCAAAATACCTAAATGTTTTGTATGTCGATCTTAATGACTCCAATGTTTTCAATACTATGAGTGAAATCTCTTTTGGATTTAGACTTACGCATAACTCTTCTTTAGGTTTAAGGTTTATTTATTTATTTTTTTATTCTCAGAAAAGACACAAATTCACTTATATGAGAACAATGCTTAAAATAAATGATATAAATTTCGTCACAGACGTCACGGTATCAGTTATGAATTTATAATACACACATCCAATGCACTCAGATGTTAGGATCGGTTTTAGTTGTAATTAAATATGCAGCTAATTGAGTTTTGAATGCACTGAATGAGTATAACTTTTTTATACCTGACGATATTTTGTTATATAATTGTGGTCCTTCAAAAGTTAACATTTTTTTGACAATATTTTTCTTATCTTCGGTAAAATCCGAAAACTAACTCCGCGAATGCTACGTTAACGTTTTTTACGTTACTAAACGATAAATTAGTCTGTCAACTTTTGTTAAGTGCCTTACGAATGAAAATACATGTATTTGTACTGTAAATATATAACTCTCTAATGTTCATTAAAATGGTTTCTTCATAAATTTTGCTTGTTGATGTTAATAATATGGGTAATTAAAAATCATTTCAATCATTCTATCAAATGATTGAAATGACTTTTAACTACCCACACTACACATACTATACACATCACATATTTACATTTTCATAGTTCCATTTGCGTTGGTGAAGGTATCAGAAGAGCTTTCCATCTACGAAAGCATGCGAAACATGCATGCGAATTCATCTTTAACAACAACATATATCTAAACAGTGTGCTAAACCAAAATTTTCCAATTAACACAGCTGATTCACGAAGCGTCATTTTAGGCCACCGCATACAGATTATCAAGAGCTCGCGTGCTAGTCTAATTGAACCTAATTCGATACAGCGCCCGGCCCTACAGAGTGCTGCTTGCGACACGCGCGTTCATCTATATCCTGTCCCGGTCCTATATTCTATTTTGGATTAGGATTTTGATTGGTCCTGTGGATTGATAAAGAATTGGGGCCAAAGGGATTCTACCTAGAGGGGTAGCAGAGAGATTGGAATGGAAATATAATTCCATTGCAAAGTGTGATTGAGAGCAGTGCTGGCCCAGTGGTGATAGCCCCGACTTGCGAGTTGAAGGTCGTGGGTTCGATCCCAAGCAGGCACTTCAATTTGTGTAAATTTTTTATCACCACAGTGCCCTAATTCACTATGACCACTTGATTATTCCTTACGGAGAAACCACGTCAATTCCTTAGGTAATCCCGCTAATCTGGCGTTGATTTCGCGCGGTTTCGCTCATTGTGTCATAGAGAATTACGGCCCAGCTCTCAAAACAGTGAAGAAAAACATCGTGAGGAAACCGGCATGTCCTAGTAACAGAAGCGGAACCCACATTTCGCCAGTCCACAGCAAGCTAAAGATCTACTGCTACTTTAATCTCAGCGACATTATCAACACGTTTGACACCGCTCTATGCGTTGAGGAAGTTATGACTTGACTCTATCCGTCTTCGTCACCCACGCTAATAAAACTCCTCTCTTTACAGACCATTAAACAAGTAATTACGATGATATCTTTCATTGGAGCGTAAAAATTAATGCTGCCCATAAAAGATTTGTTTGTCTAATCCTCAGCTCATAATTGGTACCACTAATGGGTTTATACATGTAGACTGTTGGGCATTGGGAATCATGCCCTTAAAAAAAGCTTGTATTGTTGGGGGAGTAAAGGCTATCTGTCTGACCAGCAACCTAATTGTACCAAAAACACAATCACAATATTGCTAATCCATTTCTTCACATGTTCGAAAATGTGTCTGTACAACAACGTAAATAACGCAATGAATTTCGTTGGACTGTCAAAACGAAAGCCATTGCTACTGATAGTGTGTTACGCAATTACTACCAAGTATATCTATATTGTGTTTAATAGTTTAGCTGGCTTAATACAACCTGCAGGCTAATTGCGTGCACGCTAACAGTAGCAATGGGTTTCATTTTAACAGTTCAACAACATTCATTGCGTTATTTACGTTGTTGATCAGACACATTTTTCGAACATATGGAGCAATGGATTAGCAATATACGTCAAAATTATTCAAATTGAGAGTAATAGTGTTTTACGCAATTAGGGTGCTGACTTATTTAAGGTCTCAATAATTTTAAACATTTAAGTTTCTCAGGTGATTTAGATTGAACTTTCTAAAGTAACCGGGACTATAATAGATCAAGCTTCATGATAGGTTAGACGTTGCTGGCGGCCAGTCTCATGCCAAAGCTAACAGATCCCGTCTAATTCAACGACGAAAATGTGGTGCTGGTCGTCAATATTTGCTACGTTTTAGATTGCTAAAATTTGAAACCCACTAAGGACGTGACAGTAAAAAAGCATCTCCTTTTCACCTTAATTTATTAGAGGGATTTAGGGGGTTTGTGGAGGGGCTCGTGGTTAATTAATAACAGCCGCACGGATCGATTGATGGTTAAGCTACGGTTGCCGGCGTCGGTCCGTAGTGACCATCCCTTACATATCGAGACCCCTCTGACACATACGGACTGCACGTTAAACTGTTGGTCCCGACCGTCATTTGTAGATCTGTGACAATCGTCACAGATAGTCAGAAGCCCAAAAATATGACAACCAGTCTTACCAAGAGTTTTCGTGCTATCCAGTAATTGGGTTGTGGCGATCAGATAGGCAGTCGCTCCATGTAAAATATTCGTATTTAGCTGCATCCGCTTAGTCTGGAAGCCGAATCCAACGTAATCGGGAAAAAGCTAGTCACTTTGTTAGGTTCTAAGTTCCAATTGTTTTTTAATGGAAATTCTCCTTCTTTTTTTGTGTACCAAACTCCTATCGAACCAAAAGCGTCCCCAGTATCAAAGTTTTGCTCCAACGTCTGTTCCCTCACCTTCATTAAGGAAATGCTTAGTCATCATATGGTCATAATAATTATCATGCGTTTGCATACTCAGCATAATTCAGATTGACATGAACCGTAATTACTACTTATACATATACGACTTAGGTATTCTGTAGGCGTTATAGAGAACAAATACCCTGTAACTAATGTATTCCACCCTCAAGCATCCAAGACAAATATTGGGATAAACTCACCACTAAACAGACTCAGTAGTGAGATCAATTCTTTGATAAAAATTGTACCAGATTGTCGACTGTGTGGTCCGAGGCTATTGTTACCTATTATGTACACATACTTTTCCGCTCCCCGTCTTTGTTTTGTTATCCTGCGGGGTAATATACACAGAAGCTGTTGTTGTACCTTAATAAATAAATAGTGGAATACATAGCCTAAGTCTTGTAAAAACACTGTTATCACGAAGTGACCCTACTTTTTCGCGGCCAGACGACCATTTGGGATGGGCTAGACCTACTTTAACCTAATTGGATCAATTTCCTTTGACCTACAGGCTCAGTGTTAGTACAGTTAATTTGAAGCAACGGTTTCTTTTATTTAGCAATGTTGAGGTTTTATTCAAAGTAGCTATTGTCATTTGAATAAATGGATCTTACTCAAGTAGCGTAATCACACTAATATTATAGAGGCGAAAGTTTGTGAGTCTGCGTGTTTGTGTGTTTGTTACTTCTTCACGCTCAGACGGTTGAATGGATTTGGGTGAAATTTGGTACACAGATAGTTTATAACCGGGATGAACACATAGGATACTTTTTATCCCGATGTACCCACGGGATCGATACTTATGCAGGTGAAACCGCGGGGCGCAGCTAGTTTAACAATAATGTATGGAAGTAGTCTAACTAACTATATCTACAAATAAATACGAAAAAACTTTTTTACATAAAAAAATAACCAACTTCCAAAAAAAAAAACCAACAAAGTGAAAAATAACTTTAATTTTGGAAGTCGGTGTCGTCGGTTCCGCATTTTCGTTTTTTGACACCGACTTCCGAAATTAAAGTTATTTTTCACTGTGTAGTATTTGTGTGGAAGTCGGTTGTTTTTTTTTTTATAAGAAAGTTTTTATTTTTCACTTTTTAGTTATACCTACCCCACACAAATTCATATAACACTACTTGCTATGTAAATATCAGTGACAGGAAGCTATTAAAACATCATCAATATAAACTAAGTGGAAAAAATCGTATTATTGAAGCTAATTCAAAAACACACCCAAACTAAGTTAATAAAATTTTAATTAATATGGGACCACCCCTGAGGACCATACCTTATCCATTAAAAAATGAGAGAACTTTGCAAATCCGGTTATGATGGAGTTATGCCATACATACATGAAAAAAAAAAAGAAACGTAATTGAGAAGCTCCTCATTTTTTTGAAGTTGGTTAATTAAGTCAATTCTTAAACAAAAAAGTTATGCCAGAATTTACTTTCAAGATTAGCGGTACCCTAATAACAAGTTTGACAGAAATGAGGGTGTACGGTGGTATACTGAACACATCTGCGTACCTACTGCATCTGCCTTTATAGGGACAGACATGATGTTATGTGGTGCGATTGCGTAAACAATGCATACATATGGGATAGCAGCAATCGCGGTAGTTTTACTGGTATTTATTGAAGAGTTCCGTTGTCTGTCTCCGAAACTCATCACCCGATCTTTACAAAATTTAAATGGGACCATTTCGAAATAAACCTCTATCGAACAAAAAAAGAATTTTGCAAATCCGTTCATATATGACGGAATTATTCCCGAAAATACGTTAAAAAAATATATATTTATATATGTACAAAAATCTGAATTGATAACCTCCTCCTTTTTGAAGTCGGTTAAAAAGGACACTTAGGCGTCAAAGTACTTGCCCGCATCGCTGTCATCCGGAATCGTCCCCAGAAGATTGGCAATATTGCTCCGTTGTATGGAATTGTTAATTCTTTGGACAAAAACAACCCAGCCCTCTGATCACATGAAGTCTGTTCATTTAATTTAATACGAGTACCTATTATAAATAGTAGTTGTGTTAAAATATTGTAAAATAAATTTTGTGTTCAAGGAATCCAAATCAGCATTTAACGTTAGTAATTAACGTTTCTCCTCAGTGAACATTATTCTCACAGCCTTTCAACAGTTTATCAACATTAGTTCATCATTTTAAAAAACATACAAAACTAGAATTCCCACAGACATGACACATTAACCTTTATTTTTAGCTTCGTTCAACTAAAACTGAATTTTATAGTCTACGACACTAAATTGTTTCACACCACACTGTTCACGAAGCAATTCTTTAATGGTCCAAATTATATAAATGTGGAGTTCAATTACTGAATCGGTTGTAAGTCGTAACGAGTCATCAATCGCAAACGTCTTATTCACGAGCGATTGATTCAGGCTAGAAATATTAGTCAGTTCCCATTGGCAGAGGAGGGTGATAGTCTGAATCACAGGGTTTGTGATGCTTTTGATTTTTATATGTAAGTAGTTCTGCATTTATTTTCTAGCAAGAACCAGCAGGGCATGAATAAAGACCAGACAATGTGGAGGATACTGAGTTGGTAACACGAAAGTTCTGCTCTAATCCCAATGTATTTGGGGTCAGCGCAACATATCTTTTTCTTCCATACTTCTCTATTAGTCGTCATTTCGGTAGTCGCCCCATATTTCATACAGTCCATCCATCGTTTCTTTCGTCTTCCCCTATTCTTATAGCCTTAAACATTCACATTCAAAATGAGATATGGCCAAAAAAAGGAAAGTGAAAAACGTACTTCATCATTCCAAGCTATTCGATCCTACGCCAAATGTTTCTCGGTCATAAATAACCTCCCATTCAAGTGTGAGTTTGGAGATGTACTGACGATTCAAAAATTGTGCGTCGTTCGTTGATTGTGACAATTAATACAGTTGATCTCGACTGAGTGTTTTTTGTAACGGTCATGTATTAGTTTTTGTGGATAGCGGACAGGCCCACCGTTTATTGTATGGAATTTCGCGGTGGCTACTGATGAACATTCGTTAAATGTGTGTGGCTTGAATAAAGATCAGTATGAATCTCTATAATATTGAGGGGCTTGTGGCTAAGTAATAACAGCCGCACGGGTCGATCGATCAGGTTAAGCTTCGCTTGCCGCGGTTGGTCCGTGGATGGGTGACCATCTTCACATACCAAGACCCTCCTGTGCCTCGGAAAGCACGTTAAGCTGTTGGTCCCGGCTGTCATTCGTGGATATTTGACAGTCGTTACGGGTGGTCAGTAGCCCGAAAGTCTCACAACCAGTCAAGTGAGTCAGTGAGTACTAAGGGGTATCGTATTACCCAGTAACTGGGTTGTGGAGGTCAGATAGGCAGTCGCTCCACGTAACATACTGGTATTCAGCTGCATCCAGTTAGACTGGAAGCCGACCCCAACGTAGTTGGGAAAAGGCTAGGCAGATGATGATGAATCCCTATAATATCTAAACTGTGTTTTGTTTTTTAGAAGGTTTTCTTCTGTTTTGTTTTACTCTGGGATCGGGCAGTGCTAATTGGGTTTTCCCATCTGGAATTTTGCAATCTGGTTTGTGCCCAGTTGATACCCCCTTTTCCCGCCCCCTTTTATTTTATTTATTTGGGATAAACAAACAGTTACACATTTAGTCTTATCTAAAGAATTACATAACAGTTATTCAAATGTGAAACTCACACCGTTATCCACAGAATACATTTTAGTTTGAATATAATTAATGGGATTTGCATGGGACTTAAGCATAACTAACGAAGTGTGAGTATATACCTCTGCTTAATCCTTCGGGGAATACAGGCCTGATGATATGTTATGTTTTAAAGTTTTCATAACAAGTTGGTGAAGTCAAAAATCGAGGAGTGGTCCGATATGTACCTAACCTGAAGTTGAAATGTCTCATTAGCATGTCCTTGTGAATTCACCGCCATTTGAAAGGCACATTTACCCTCCTTGCCGGCAGAAATAGATTTAGTTGCTGACGAACCCTACGGATGCTCTGTAAGTAGTTTTTTTTATTTTTTTATTTGCAGACAATGTTCCAACATTAAAAAAAAAATAGGTTAGGTTTCAAAATGTGCCTGGCAGGGAGAAACCTGAGATGCAGGACACTTCTTAGTATGGGTATAAGGAATTTCATACTTACTTCTAGTACTATAAGGATCTAAGTTACTTAAGTTATTCACTTTTCTTTCCTTATGTATTAGGCTTATGAAACTAAATTATAAACTTATAAATAGGTTTTTTGGCCTCAGGTCAAGTTTATTCGCCCCTAAAACCCACGCTACTAATACATAAATCCAGTGTATCATAAACGCCTTATCGCTAATGAACTAAACGTACCCTGACTTCGCCCCATTTTCTTGTCAAAATCAACAAAGAAATGAAAGCAGCGCACAATAATAATAAACTAGCCTGTAATTGTGTTTTTCTAACATTAAATAGCGCATAATCGCCTTTCAGGGTTCTTGGTCGCGTTCGATCGTGCCGGAGAACGATGTAAAGGGCTTGTAACATTGTCACTTGGTAAACTTTCTTATTTTCACAACTGTTCAGTATTCTCCCTTTAAGTTTAAGCAGGACTTTGATATTGTATTATTGCTTATAAGTGTTATTTTGTAACCTGTCTAAGCCTTTCCTTGAATTGGTTTTTAGACGAGATTTATCTAAACTAAACTAATAACTATTAATAAAAGGAGACAAGATTCGATTTTTTGTATGTTTGTATTAGTTTAGATTAGTTTAGTTTAATTATTTCTTATGCTTTCACGTTAAAACGGCTGCATAGATTTGTATAAAATTTGACACATGGGTAAATCATTACCTCGATTAGGACATAGGCTACTTTTATCTCGATATTCCCAGGGGATCGAGACTTATGCAGGAGAAAACGCGGGGCGCAGCTAGTCATCAATATGCCGCGGGCTCTAAACACGGATAACGTCTTTTTAGGGTTCCGTACCTCAAAAGGAAAATCGGAACCCTCATAAGATCACTCCATTTTCCGTCTGTCAAGACCCTTTTTCTCAGGAAATATCAAATAATCAGGGCTGCAATCCCTTGAAGCAGTAAAAAACCAAAATTCTAAGTCAACGCAATCAAAAGATACGGGCGTTTATGTTCCGTTTATGCCGCGTATTTTGACACTCGCAAGGGAATTAAAATCCATAGGGTACTTCCCCGTTGACTTAGAATCATGAAATTTGGTCAGAGGCAATATCATGTAGCACAAGTAAAGAAAAAAATCCGAAAAACCTCACCTCAATAGTCCTCCCGACCGAATTTCGGCCATGGCAACCAATCTCAACGAAGTCCAGTCTTCGACGCGGGAGATATTATAGAGCACAAGTGTGTGCGCAGACACAAGTGCACTCACTGTTCCCTTATAGTCCGATGGGACGGCAATTCAACAGTTATAAATTCCTAATGTAAAAACTTAATAACACTTTGCCCGACTCTAATCGAATACAGGACCCTACATTCAGCAGTCGCGCTTGACCACGAGATCGACGTGACAGTTACTCTGTTACGGGATATAATCTGCTAACGAAGTACGTGGTAAAACTATCCACTCCTTTTAGGTACGAGTATGAACAATGTAGGAACTTGTACAGTAACCGCATGTCCATGGTAAGAATTTGACCTTTTTTTACCTTTATACGAGTATCATAGCAGTATGAACGGTCTCCGTAGCCCAAGTGGAACAATGACGTGCAGATGCCAGTACTTTGTCGTCATAGAGTGGCCTTTGTTAGTGACAGTGCTGTACAACTAGGTCGGTAGTCCATCATTAAAGGACAACGACAAACGATTTTCCTCGAAATAATATTAACAAGTGTAGAATGACAAGAAGCTGATTAGAATCTCATTTGTGAACAATGCAATTCTTGGTGGCATTTGTGGACACCCCAAGTTCACAGTTTATTTATGAGGTGACTAATTAAGTTACTGTCGTAATTGAATAATCAAGTTCTTATGAACGAGGCTCTATCGACGTAAGCAGCGTTTCGTTGAATATTTACCTCTGAAGTTGCATATCCTAATAATTTTACATTGTGCTACGAGTAATCTATGATATTAGTACCTCTGGTAGCTCATTTATACAAGGTGAAGGAGGAGGATCAAGGTGGAGGATGATCACACTAACATTATAAAGGCGTAAGTTTGTGAGTGTGTGTGTGTGTATGTGTGTATGTTTGTTACTTCTTCACGCTCAAACGGCTGGACCAATTGTGATGAAATTTGGCACACATATAGTTTATACCCAGGATTAAAACATATAATATTTTTATCCCGATATCCCTACGGATCGAGACTTATGCGGGTAAACCGCGGGGCGCAGCTAGTACAACATTAATTTAAAATTCGTATAACTAATGACGTTACCAGTCTGCATACAATTTTTTTAAAATAGATGCTATAGTTTAGTCACTATATTTAGTCAAAGAACGGCAAAACCCATAGTCAGCCCATCACTACTATTTAGTTTGTTTGAAAAAAATACTTTTTCTATTTCAATGTTAAGATTTATTTGATAGTTTCGAAATACACGTATGCATTAGTACTACCCGTGTTTTCATTTATTGTCGTATTGTTGCCTCCACATTGTATATCTACTATTTTGCAAGTTTTTTTTAGGTTAAATAATATTCTAAACCCCTTATATTTTTACTTAAGTGTTCAGCACTTTTCAGTCCATTAAATTTGCTCCTACTCTATCCAATATCAATTCTTTTATTTTCATTCTATAGTTTAGTAAAAAATATTTTTATTGACCTTCCAACCTTCAGCTGGCTGTAACCAACAATAGTTCTAAATATAATCTAAGTACATGAAGAACCCATCCCGCTGCATTGTCAATCTGCATTGTGCACAGAATTAAATAGAGACATCAAATAGTAACACATGTATTTACATGCAGATTAGATCTATACATACCTATCTACTATTGTACAAACGACATACTTATCTATGCGTGTGGCGAAAAACAGAACTAAACTAGAATCCAGTACATTCTGGTTTAGATCTGTTTTTCGCCACACGCATAAATAAATATGTTACTTGACAGGTTTTGACGTTTACTCTTCGCAAGCAGCGCCGCCGCCATGCCGCTTAGTCTAAACTCCATACAAATAGTACTTGATTACGGTAACGTAGTGTTCCCAATATAAATAGGTAAAATATTATTGCGGTTACAATTTTCTACTGCGGTCTGAATTTATCAAATGCGAAGTTATCCGTGGTATTTCATTGATTACTTTTAATTTGAACCTGTGGCTCCACTTGCGTGTAAGATTTTGAATTAAAATGCTTGGTAGGTAGCACAAAGGCCAGTAACATTTTCAGGCAGTGAAAAGGAGACTTGGCAGAAGCAGTCAACATTGGAAATTGTTTTATGGAAAGTTTTCATTTGACCTTTTAGTTTTACCCAGTGTCTTTGCAGGCTGAGAGTTCTGAACGTCAAAAATTACTAAGACAGTCCCTCAAAACACCCGCCGTTCCCCACTTCCCAGTTCCTAGTGTTTTGGCCGGGTCTGGAATAAGAAGTGATGTAACAAGCTCCCCAACCAAAGTCTAGTACATACTTAGGTACCTAGGAAGAGTAATCTACGATGAATGCCCAATTATTTTAAATCATTGATTAGTAAATCTACCGCTATATTTCATGTGATTTGGTTGACCAAAATAACAACAACCAATCATCTATGTTGACATGTGATTTGACAACGGATTACATTGACAGAACCGTGCGGGTGTTGCTAAAATAAATTGCATTCTTAGATTGTCTCTTAGCTCAAGTTACAAACCTGGAAGTCTCAGCTGATTCTTACTGTTTGTTATCGGTTTAAAAAGAAATTAATGCTAAAAGTTAGTACCGCAATTTTCTTTTCTTTTCTTTTAAAAGGTTTGCAATGAAAAAATACTGCTTCTTTCAGTCCCGATGGAATCCCTTTTCCAGAAAACTTTTACTACATTGAGATTTTTACAAGGAGACTTATGCGATGGCTTAAAAAACCTTTCTATGGGTAAATTCGTTTGTCGAATAATTAAAACAATTCTCTTTCCAAAATCGAGCCATCTCTAAGAATTGAAGTTTCTGAATGCCAAAAACTAAAAATCCTGAATTGTTTGCAAGTGCAGCGGTCGGAGTCCTAAGCTTGGAGAGAGATCGGAGATCGGGAGAGTGGTAGGATATATTCGGGTTTTCTGTTAGAAAATGGTCGAAAACAGTCCCAAATGTCAGTTGGTTGTAAATACGGATGTGGTATAATAATACAAGACCACCTTTGTTACTCGTATCAACATATTGAGACGAATACTACAATTTTTTATTAAAACTTAGCACTGTACTTCAAGAATACTTAATCCTTCATCCTGCCGCACCATTATAAAGACGACTCAGAAACGTGAGCTTAAATACGGACATAAATAACAATATCTCTTCGCCCATCCTTGAATTCAAGCCTCACAAAAGTTGTAACAATCTGAAAGCCAATGCTGGTTCCATGAAAGTTCTACGTTTTCAATAGAAACTTTCAGTTCAAACTTGAACAAGAGGGATTTCACGAACCTCTGCATACTGAGTTAAGTCTATTACGATGTAACTGTTCTATTATTTATATATTATACGTAAAGTTTGTAATTTTCCGGGATGTTAACTGCCCATAGCCCTTTGTTAAAGAAATAAGGAGTACTTAAGGGCCCTCAGCAAATTTGGATTAAAATTAAAGTAGGTTACACGTGGTCCCTTGTCCTTGACATATAGAAAAGGTCTTACGCCTTGGGCACGTATTATCAGAATTCAAAAGAAAATATATTGTAAGAAATTAAATACATTATTGTGGTTACAGAACGTGTGGTCTTGGGATTGATTTCAAAGTTGTGTAAAGAGAAATCAGTAGCACGATACTTAATTGAAATTGTATTGAAAATCATAACTAGAACAGCTTCTTATCGGTACTGTAGAGGTTTTAACCGGCATGGCTCTCTTATCCAACCTCCACGAATGTTATACGTTAATGGCTTGTTTTAGAGAAAAACATTACTTCATATTATACATATAGAAGAATAGGTGGAGTGACGATCTTCGCAGGATGGCTGGTAGAAGTTGGATGAGAGTTGCCGAAAATCGAGTTGAATGGCATGCAATAGGAGAGGCCTATGTCCAGCAGTGGACTGCGACTGACTGATGATGATGATGATATAGAAGAATATAAAAGAGTAGACAGTCCGTTCGGAGAGCTTACAGGGACCGTTTGTATGTAAAAGTAGTAGATTCTAGATATAATTATAGTATATGAATATAAGCATAACTGATAACGTAACACCACGCCAGTACTCCCTGAAGTGTTCGGCAGAAGTGCGCCTATAGTACACCCACATCTCACCAGCAATGATAAGTCCCATGCAATAGCGGGCGAGAACTTATTACCATCAACCTGGTATTAATCCAGACTTTTTAGTCTGGATTACTACTGAAAACTCTATATAAAGAAAACCCAATAACATTTTGCCTGACCCGGGAATCAAACCCAGGACCTCATTTTCAGCAGTAGCGCAATTGTATTAATACAAAATACACCTTTTATTGATTCCGGCAGCTGTTGCAGTACCTAATACCTATGAACTATGCAACTATACTTTACATTTACCTATTTCCCAAACTAAGACTGCGAATATAGAGGGCACGCATTCGTAAGAAGTTTGCGGAATCATCCCAGCGCTGATTTGCTGGTTTTTTTTTTCTCCTCTACTGAAAATTACACCTGGCAATTTTTTTTTTTTTTTACGTATTTATGTATTGGTACTTATTTTTGTATTTTATAGTTATTTTCAGGGTAAGTATTTATCTCACCTGTCATTTTTTTGCTCTGCATCACCCTAAGGTTGAATGGTACAAAATGCCTCAGGCATTAAGCTACTGTGCAAAAATGTTTACTAAATAAATAAATTATAACCTGAATAAAACTTTATTTATTATTACCTACTTATGATTTTTGTGTGATCATTTATGTACTATTAATAACATAATTATCAATATTTTTTATTCGTTTGTTTCAGTGCACATACTAACACTCGTCTAGAAGTTGCACATTAAATTCAACGATTTACTCGTATTGATTAAGTAGTCTTGGATTTAGAATTTTACTTTTTATTTTTTTTTCTTCGCACTTTTTCTCACGTCTGACATTGACAGAATTGTCGACATCGGCACCATTGCCATAAAGAAAAATAGAAGTTTTTTTCATAGTTTTAGTGCTCTATTAAGCAGCACCTGCCGTCAAATACGTTGGGTCGTAATTAATATAACGGATATGCGTTATATTAAATACGTCCCTAGTACAACTTGTGCTTGATTTCTATATTAAGTCTGTAATTTATACGGTGTACATAATAAAGAGTATTCTATTCTATTCTTACATTTTGAACTTCATCGCTTAGATTCTGCAGGAATGGAGGTGGTAAGTGAAGGTTGTTGGATTGAACTGAAGATTCTGGACAAAACGGGTCATAGTGGCAATTTTTGGGAAGGCCCTATGTTTTTCGACTGTGATGTTGGTCATAGGAGGTGTAAATGACTTTTCATCAGTTTGGAGTACGATCTGCTGTAACCGGTATAAAAAGAGAAAACCTGGTTTATTTTTAAAACCTATAATTAATTTTATGAATAGAATAGAACATAATTGATTTTCTTTAAAACATGGTACAGACGCCAGCATATCAAGCTACCCGAAACTGTCAGATTTTCCCAATCAACTTTGAACCTTATACTTTAGCGATAAAGTTGAAAATCTATTAAAGAAATCTGACATATTGTAGTAGCTTGATGTGCTGGCGTCTGTACATTAAGGTCTTGTGTGACTAAGGGATAATGTTAAGAGAGTAAAGAGAACACCAGTCTGCTCTTGTTGAATAATAATAAATCTCTCCCTTCACAAAGGTTCACATACCTTTGAACATCTTTTCTCCATTTTTATTATTTTTTACTGACTATAACACGGCTGTAGGTATCTCTCTTTGTTTTGTTTTATTTAACTGCTCTATTTAATTATTGCTCACCTAGTAATAGGTACGAAAATGCTGTATTTACCTCTAATTGTTTGTTACATTTACTTTTTTATTTTCTGTTGCTTCGTGTAATTGATGAGCCCTAATTAACTATGGCCACTTAACGACTCCTTTCCGAAACCACGTCAGTTCCTTAGCTAACCCCGTCAATCTGGCATTGATTTCGCGCGGTTTCGTTCATTGTGTCATAGAGAATTACGGCCCTGTAGTGTATACGAACGTTGAGGGGCCCGTGGCTAAATAATAACAGCCGCACAGGTCGATCGATCAGGTTAAGCTACGCTTGTCGCGGTTGGTCTGTGGATGGGTGACCATCTTTACATCCCGAGACCCCTCCGTGCCTCGGAAAGCACGTTAAGCCGTTGGTCCCGGCTGTCATTCGTAGATCTTTGACAGTCGTTACGGGCAGTCAGAAGCCCGAAAGTCGCCAGGTGGGTAGTAACTGAGTTGTGGAGGTCAGATAGGCAGTCGCTCCACGTAAAATACTGGTATTCAGTTGCATCCGGTTAAACTGGACCCCGACATAGTTGGGAAAAGGCTAGACAGATGATGAGTGTATACGAACGTTGATAAATCTAAATAAATAAATAAATTACATACGGAGGAAAAAATAAAACGTACAGAGATAACAATAATCAATTTAACAATATGCATAAAACCTCCCCTGAACTTCATCATAGTTGTGTATGTATTTATTATTTTCATTACGTGATATTTATTAACATTCTAGTGATATTTATTTTAGAAGTATCTATGTATGTTTATTTGTATGTATATATTCTCATATTAGGTTGTCTCATAAATGATTGCCAGTTAAAAGACAAATTGAGGAGGTTCTTTTCAAAACTTGACTATTCCACTTTTTGTGATTGTTCACAATCTGAGAAAATAGTTTTGTAGGTATGCAGCTATGTTTTTGACCCGAAATTTTGATGCATTATTGTAGACGACAACAATAGTCATTGCTTTGTACAGGATTGAAAAATTTAGCAATAGTATATTTTGAATAAATCTAAGATTTGAAATGGAATAATCAAGTTTTGACGCGGTCTGGTTGCAATAATCATGTTTTGATTCAAACACTGTGGATGAATCTTGTTTTGTTGAAACTAATTAGGTATCAGAAATCTCATTTTTGAATTGAAATAACCTGAGGTTCATCTTCTTCTTTAAATAAATAAAACAAAAAAGAAAGTGATCATAGTATGCTTTATTTTTTTTTTAATTCTTACAGCTTTTTGACGTGGAATAATCTATTTTTGATGAAATCATGCCTTTTAATATTTTTTTTTCTGGTGTAATTATCAAGTTTTCGCTCAATTTTATTTTCGCGGAGTATACATTTCAATGTTACCAAACAAAAAATAAATAAAAAATCAGTTTCATCAAAAGTGGAATAGTCAAGTTCTGAAAAGAACCTCCTCAATTATTATTAATATTTTTTAATAATAAAAAATACATTTAATCAATTATATCAATAAATATAGTCTCCCTCGTTATCAACAACAGTCAGCCATATACTGGGCAAAATTTGAATACCCTTCTCCCAAAATGAGGCAGGCTGGGACTCGACAAAATTTTCAAGTTCAATTTTAATACTTCCAGAATTTTAGAATTTTTTTCCTAGTAAATGAAATTTAAGAGCTCGAAATAAATGAAAGTCTGACAGCGCAAGATCCGGGCTATACGTGGATGTGGAACAGTCAGCCATCCTAGCTCCTCCAGCTGTTTATGTCTTAACTTGGCGCAATGATGTCGTGCGTTGTCATGCAAAAGTTGGACTCCAAGTCGTTTGGGCCGCTTAATTTTTAACATCTCTGCTAGTTTGCGAAGCTGCTGGGTATACAGATTGGCGTTAATAGTCTGATGAGATTCGAGGAGTTCCCAGAAAATCATTCCTTGCCAATCCCAGAAAACAGACAGCATAATCTTACGACCGTGTTCATTAAGTTTAGGCTGGGCTGGTGAGTTTTCCCCGCGAGGAATCCAATAGGCATGACGCGTGTTAGTTTCATAATGTATCCAGCTCTCGTCACATGTAATAATGTTCTTGAGGAAGTCTCGTCTGTGCGGACGAAGTAACAAACTTTGACAAATGGCCACACGGACGGCCCGGTCATGGTCCGTTAACGCATGAGGTGTCCAAGGTGACATCACTTTGCGATATCCCATCGATTTGAGATAACGATCTATAGTCGTGTGGGATTGTCCAAGCGCCTTCTCTAAATCGCGCGTAATATAGTCTGGATGTAGCTCAAGTTCGTGACGCAAAGCATCTTCATCGAAGCTGGTGGGTCGGCCTGGGCGAGGTTGATATTCGCAGCTTATATCACCGGTGTCAAAACGCTTGTACCAGAAACGAACAGTCCGATCGCTAGTAGTACCCGGTCCAAATGCAGTGTTAATCTTTTTAGCCGTTTCTGTTGAAGAGACTTTAAGTCGATGCTCATATAGCATAATAGCTCGCAGTTGACGCTGATCCATTTTCACTAAAGACTAATTATTACGTTGCGTCCGCGCCTATTTATACCCTCACCATAAAAGATACTCATCCTTACTAGAAAGATCTAGAACTTTCTTGAATTGACTTTAGTTTAAATACGAGAAAATTCGACAAAAATAAAATATGGCAAGAACTTATGAGACAACCTAATAGTATTTGTTTAGTCTTATTAAGTGAATAATTGTTTACGATTTTATGTATTTTTTTTGTTCCTTTACTCTTTCACACGCTGTCTACATCGCTCTATCTATTGTCCTATCGCAGGTATGCTGGAAGAGATTTCTTATGAAATAAGGATCACCTTTGTACCTAATTTTGTGTTCTGTTTTTTTTTCTTGTCTGTTTATATAGGTAAGTGTGTAGGTACATTAGTGGTAAAATAAATAAATAAAATTAACTGAAGTCCTTATCACCCCAAAATTTAGTTTGATGGTTAATTTACTCTCTAGACAAACTATAATTATAACAGAGGAGATATTCATGAAGGAAAAAATAGAACTGAAACATACATAAGAACTTAAATTAAATAACAACAATAGGCTTCAATCCGATTATTATATGGTTATTTATTATACTTGTAGCAGTCTTTCTAAGACGCGAACATTCAAAAATATACGAAGGTAAATCTAGCAATATGCAAAACACGAGACGCCCGTTGACGTTGTAACTAATAACCACTTTTATTATCAAGCTGACTCCAAAAATATACTTTGAATAAGTAATGCATCGCATAAATATGTATGTATAATAAGGAAAAATAAAAAAACGAATTTATCACTGTTTAGCTATGGCTAAATAATAACTACTACTGATGACTGTCACGTTCAATATAAGCCTTTAAACGTCCATCTAAGTCACATAAGGAATCTCAACGGTGGACGTCAACGGTCCCTAAACGCTATCTGTCAGGCACGTAAACGTCCAAACTCCTTATAAATTGCTACGTTGGACGTCAACCGTCATAAACGGTGAATTAAAATGTTTTGTGTGTGTCATAAGTATGTTCTTTTTATTTTTTTGTCAAAGGCTTGTTTTGTTTCGGTATGTTTATGTTATGTAACATAGTATTTCTTTTTGTTTTATCAAATGTGCGAACGTACGTAACTCACGTAACGTAAAACGGCGAAGCAAAACGGAGGGTGATGATTTTGACCGGTTTGTTTTAAACTTGATTGTTCTAGTTTTTTGTAGCAGAACATCTTTTACTATCTTATTAAGAGAGCAATTAAAGAAATCCTGTTTTCTTGGACGTTCATTAGATCCATCAGAAGAAGTATTTCAGAATATAAAAGAGAATCTCAATAATTACTTATCTGCATTGTTTATTAAAAAGTTACGGAAATCTATATGGTTTTATAAGAAGTATTCATAGATTTCAATGCATGCAACTAATCATGATATAACGAGAGCATTTTCTATTGTTTATCAGATATATTTGTATGCTTACAAAATAAAAGAAACATTCGACTCACTTTACCTGGCAGCACCAAACAATTTTAATCATACACAGTACAATGAAAACTTTAACGAGAAAACTCTGAAATTATCTCTCAAACGTTTCAGAAACAAACATATTATATATGTGTCAACACACTGTAAACGGGCGATAACAAAAGAAACGATTCCTACCCGTGAAAAAAAAACCTTTGTCACACATAATCGAAGCAGCTGTAACAATTTGATTAATTAACTTTAAACTACGATTAAAAATGCATCAACACGAGATAATATCCCAAGGTGGTTATCATTAAGTTTTTTGCGAATTTCGCACGCTTACTATCAATATTACCTTGAGTTTTGACATGACGACTTGTTAGTTGTTACCAATTACATGTGTATCACAGCTTCACAGCACTTTACTCCGCGCGACGCGACCGCTCAACGCGACAGTCGGATTGTCACTGTTGTCTGATAGAGAACGAAAGTTCCAATAAGTGACATGCGATTAATAAAATATATATTATTCTAGTGTAACGTTGGGAAATAGACATGAAGTTTTGCTATTTAGAAAATGAACATGTCGACATTACATTCAATAGGCACTGTAATAGGTATTTGATTATGGAACGAATTCGGCAGTTGAGAGACAGTCGAATTGATGCTGGCCGGTTTTGATAGATTTAAATTGATACTGGCTGAATTTTGAAATGAGAAACCGATAATATTCTTTCATTTTCGGCCAGTAGCACCCATAAACTCTGACCAAAAAGTTTCTTATGGAGCAGACATAAAGTTTTCTCTCTACGCATTTCCATTTTTAGCTATACAAAGAACAAACGTGTTCTTAGTTTGCGATATTACATAATGACGGTGTAGTAGTTCAGCGCCCACGAGCATTATATTACAACCTATTTCCCTCCATTGAATTTCATATGCGCGGGATGATAATGAGATGATGATGATACTAAAGTTGTTGCCACTTGCCAGCATACTTTTATCATTCAGAAATCTACGTGGAATGTGGAACATTACCACGCCGTGGCTGACTGACTGACAAGGCACAGCCAGAACCGCTTTACGCAGAAACATGTCCAGAGGAAAAGTCCCTCAGAGCATAGAGGTGTCTTTTACTATTTTGGTGCACCAAAATAGTATTTTTGGAAACTCTGCCGAAACGATAGTAAATTAGGGAATAAAATCAAAATGTGATCAAATTAATTGAGGATTAAACGAACATGTTGCATTATAGCTGTATTAAAAATAAACAATAAAATAAAAACTCAAAGAGAGGTTGTTTTATAACAAAGGCCGTTTTTGATAATCCGTGCTTAAATAGTTTAATCATGGGGTTAAGGTTTCTATGCCACGTGATCAGAAATGGGTTGAACCATAAAAATATAAAGCGTCAAAATGAAAATACCACCAAAAAATCACTACGCTTATAAAAATATCGGTAAAAGTTCATCCTTCCAATGCTATATAGATCTAGGATTAAAACTTGAGACGTAACCGGGAGAAACTAGTACATTACCGGAACTCGGTCAGGGCTAGGACTTAGGTACAATGTTTATGTTTTTATTCCTTGGATCCAGCATGAGCTGTTGTCATATTTAAAGACATGACTGAAGTGTGTTTAGGTAAGAGCATAGGGCTCCGTTCCCTGAATGTAAATAAGCAAATCGTATTGAAAAAATATTTCCTAGAAAATGTGGATTTGCACTGGCCTTGTCACTGTCATACTAATGTGGACTGCGGAGTATGATTTCCTTTGTTTATTTTATCATTAAGAAAGTGTAGTAAAGTAAATACTTTCTTGATGGCCCACTGTTCACATGACATTATGATTATTACAAGACTGAAATTGTCAACCCGACTTGAGGAAGCGTGGTGATGAATGCTCAATAAAGTATATACAAGTTACAAAATAAAATAGAATAAAAAATGAGCTACGTTCACAATTACGAACGAAAATATAAAAACATGTAAAAAAACAACAAAAAAAGGCTGTCAAAGAAGGGAATGGAGGTAAATACAACTTATTGATAGACGGCTCGTGTCGCACAGACGACTCGAGGCTCTTTTAAAACAAAAAATAGCCAAATCGGTCCAGTCGTTCTCAAATGACGCGCTTAACAACGAAAAGCATTTCATTTGTATTGATATACTTATGTAAATACTTAGATAATCAAAATTTTAATTCAAATAAACCTAAATTGGTACTTATGAAACGTCAGAGCTACGTGCACGATTACAATTAGTCGTTTCCAATGGAGAAGAGCCGGATATAAACTCCACGGTTACTCTTTTAAAAATAATTGGCTTTTACAATGTTTCATATTACGTACGTAGATACGGGAGGACAGCGTATAGGCCTGTCAACAAGTACCAGGTACCTCATCATCTGCCTAGCCTTTTCCCAACTATGTTGGGGTCGGTTTCCAGTCTAACCGGATGCAGCTGAATATCAGTATTTTACATGGAGCGACTGCCTATCTGACCTCCACAACCCAGTTACTAGGTAATACGATACCCCTAGGTAAGACTGGTTGTCAGATTTTCGGGCTTCTGACTACCCGTAACAACTGTCAAAGATCTACGAATGACAGCCGGGACCAGCGGCTTAACATGCTTTCCGAGGCACGGAGGGGTCTCGGTATGTAAAGATGGTCACCCATCCACAGACCAACCGCGGTAAGCGTAGCTTAACCTGATCGATCGACCTGTGCGGCTGTAATTATTTAGCCACGGGCCCCTCCACCGCTACCACCGGGCTACCAGGTACCTACTTAATAAAAAAAAAAAAAATATAGATAATGTATGTAGTTATCGTCTGATATTCTACAATGGTCACCTTCCCGTAGCTGATTCTGCGATCTTCGATTGTTATTGCTGGCAAAGACCACAGCTGTTAAAGAACCAACGAGACCACAGAGGTAATAACAGATAAAAGACGCATATACTAAGTGAACAACAATAAGCGGTCGTAAATCGTAACCGCCAATGAAGTTTTAGGGGTTCGCTTCACGGAATGATGATTGACTGAAACTGTCCCTGCAAAAATGATGTGTTTTATTTATAGAGACACCCGAGCTTCCGGAAGAGTGATATCTGGTAATAATAATGTGCGGTGTTGTGGAGCAACGTGAGACTCTTTGTCCACACAATTTTTTTTTTTAGTATGAAGGTTTTTTCTTCATTTTTAGGGTGCCGTACCTCAAAAGGAAGAACCGAACCCGTATAAGATCACTTCGTTGGCCGTCTATCTGTCCGTCTGTCAAGACCCTTTCTCTCAGGAACGCGTGGATTTATCAGGGTAAAATAAATACCAAATACTCGGGCTGCAATCCCTTGAAGCAGTAAAAAAAGCAAACATCTAATTCAACGCAATCAAAAAATACGAGCGTTTAATTTCCGTTTATGCCGCATATTTTGACACTCGCAAGGGAATCAAAACCTATACGGTACTTCCCGTTGACCTAGAATCTTGAAATTTAGCAAGAAGCAATGTCATACCATCTTTCCCACTGCTAGGACACACTTCCTCTCTTCGAGAGGGAGTGGGCTGTAATCCACCACGCGGGCCCAGTGCGGGTTGGTAGATGTCACATGTCTTCGAATTTTTAGTTCTAGGACATGCCGGTTCGACCACAACCTACAACTTCTAAGTTGGGGCCGTTACCACTCTGGACCACCACTGCTCCCAGGCAATGTCATGTAGCACAAGTAAAGGAAAAAGTCCGAAACCGTAACGCCTACTTTGTATGGAAGCCTCGGTGCGCGAGCTCGACATGTACTTGACCGGTTTTGTGTATTGTGAGGACATGTAGCAAATAAACAATTATTTTATTTCTTTCATTCTTTCAGTGGACTGCAATTGTTCTTCACTCAAAAGACCATTTCAGACACCAATCTACATGGTCTTCACATGATCTGACCAAGATTATGTCTGGACTTTAAAAGAGACTGTGACCTCTGAGTTTGTTTCGGCTTTTCTTCTCAGAGTAGTCAGGTAGGAAACGCCGACCTCATCTAGTTTAAAATAATATGATTGACATGTAAAAGTGTTTGTACAAACCTACTTACAGAAAATAAATCATTTATCATTTATCATCATTATTCTATCCTAATGAAATTTGGCGAGACAGATTGGTGGGTACTCATCGCTAAGGTCAGAAGCAGAGTACTGGCGCAACTTAAAAGATGCAAGGCCTGCAGTGGTCATGATTGTTGATCTACTGATTTTGGGGCCAACCTGATCCAGAAGTCAGACTTTCATTTGAAAATCTGGCTACACAGGGGCCCGCATGGTAGATTACAGCCCACTCCCTCTCTTCGGGAGGAGGCCTGTGTCCCAGCAGTGAGAACATTAAAGGCTAATTATGTTGTGTACTCATCCTAAAGACCGGAAAAAGAGTATGTAGATTGTACCGGTATTTATATTATTTGAGATAACTGTGCGGTAACTTAATGCAGTTAAACCTTGAGACTTGAGACTACAATCAGTTTACAAACAAGAGGAAGGCGCTACCTAAACAGATGTACTACACACGTCCATACCTATTTATTTATATTTATGTGCAGTAAATACTAAATATTTGGGGGAATCGGTGTTACATCCGTGGTGTGATTATAAATAATTATTTGTTAACAAACTGAATATACCCACTTGGATTTCCATACTGGTTGGCTCAGAATAGATGGAGAATAGACTCTTCTGGAAAAAAGCTAAACTTATGGCTCAGATAGACGAGCCTGAGGTCATAAACCCGGTCCCTCTCCATGGTCTTCTTAGCGTGACGCTGGAAAGTTAACTTGGATTTACCTAGAATTTGGCTATGAGTTTTACGTATTCAGTGGCGTTCATCAGTTCCTGTAAAATACAGGTAACAGGACAAATTTATACTTTGGATGTGAACCAACTTCCAACTCATGATGATATCGAAGCAGATAATATATGAATAGGAATACAAAGGAATCCTTCTTATTTTCAAATCAGTCCCTTGATTACTTGGCTCAGTAGGAGGCCACACTAAATGCGGAATCAGTGTCGATCATATTGTGTTTAAGCTCATCAAGAGTCCAAGTGGTCGGATACTTGGGTCACTCTGCACAAGCCATGTCCATGACGAAGTAGGTCAAATCATGACCCACTTCGTCAGTTTGATCAGGAGCACAGTGCTTATACTGGGAGTGGTGTTGATCGATTATCCCCATAACTAAATTGTGTTTGCAATGGCCTGCTTGGGTACGCAATGGATTATAGGGGTATCAATATGGGCGGGTGATATTTTTCACAAAGTAAGCGATTAAGGGATAAAGCACGTGCACTTCTGGTAGCGGAGCTAACAGCCCAATAGGCGTTAGAAGTTTCTTTTATCAGACCTGGTGGTCTGATAATACTTATACTTATACCGTGATTGGAGGAGAAAGTTGATAATCCATTGCTTCATTTGAAAAAATCGTCTGCTCAACAACGTAAACAATCCAATGAATTTGGTTGAACTTTCAAAATGAAGGGCATTGCCATTGCAAGTGTGTTACGCAATTACCCCGCAGTATGTACTCTGCAGTCGCAATTGTCTTCATTTTCTCAGAAGACTATATTGGTGGTCAGTTTTAAGCTCATTAATTTAATATATTCACTAATCGGCTTGACCCTCAACAATCACCGTTCGCGTAGGTGTTATAATTTGAACAAAACATGCTGCAAATGAGGATGCAGCGAAATTGTTGATAAATGGAACAAATTAACGTTTTTATAGCATCAGCATACCTGGCCAATTTGTGTATAGAGTTACATGTATTGAATTACTTCCAGTTTACAAAGTTTATTTTTGGAGCCAGCCCTGACTCTTGTAAACTCGTAGTAGTGAAGCTCTGAGAAGGATATTGTCCAGATAAGCACTATAACCTAGCCTATGTATCTATCAATCCCGTCGCCAAGAACATCGGTATTGAATAACATTATTAAATTGTAATGGAAAAACCGTAGACGAAAACTGAGGTAATAAAATTCAAACCACCATTGTCAAATGAAAAACTTCTTCAGTGATTTAAAATAAGAATTTCGGGTTAAAGTGTTCAAATAATCAAGGCATAGCACTCAATTTGTGAACGAGTGATACTACAAATTGGCATCCAGCCAAAATCTCACCGTGTTAATCCCTAGCGAATGACAGCCCACTCCACGCTCACTTCACCCAAGCTTTCACGGTGAGATGGTTACAGAATCGCACGGCAGTCGTACTTTTTCTGATCCATTTTCATCAGACACTTTTTTTTTTAACTAAATTTAATGGCGTATGTGGTACTAACACGACTCACATGAGTCGTGCATCTGATATTTTTTTATTCAATTCAATACTAAATCTGTAACAAATAATAAGTTAGTTAAATTATCTATGCCGATGAGAGCCGTGTCCTGATAAAATAAAATGGATATTGCGCGAGCACGCGATCGTCGAGTTCATTTTATTCGGAAAACCCGAATCCGTCGTCGCGCGTTCCAGTTTTAAGTTTGTTTTTGTTGTTGTTTGTTTGTGTGTTTTTAGTTTGTTTGTTAGTTTTGTTTTGGTTGTTTTTTGTGTAGTGACAAAATCAAATCAATCAGTGGTGGCCCAGCGGTTACGGCCCCGACTTACGAGTCATAGATCGTGGGTTCGAACAAGGCAGGCGCTGTACTTTGTGTAAATAATTCCATCACAAGGTAGTAGCTCCACTGTCATGATACACAATTACTCTTTCAATGGTTATTTCGATCTTTAGGAGATTTCTCGACATCGGAGCGGATATGTGACATCAACACGCACTGGGCCCACGTGATAGGTTACAGCCTACTCCCTCTCGAAGAGAGGAGGCCTTTGTCCCAGCTGTGGGAACATTATCCTGATTATGTTATATGCACACAGGTATGTACAAGGTAGGTGTTCAATCAATCAATCAACTCAGCCTATCACAGTCCACCGCTGGACATAGGTCTCTCCCAGACTGCGCCACAACACGCACACGATGGCCGGTGGGGCAGACGAGTCCTGGAGTGGAGACCGCGTAACGGCAAGCGTAGTGTGGGACGCCCCCCAGCTAGATGGATGGACGACCTAAAGAAGGTGGCTGGGGTAGACTGGATGCGGAAGGTAGGTGTTACAACAATTAAATTGTGGATATCTCTGTGTCCTGTCCTATCACAGTAAGGATCGCGACAAACGAGTATTCTCGCGACAATTGCTTGTATCAGGACACGGCGTAGACTTCAATCTCACATTTATATCCACAATAAAGTCTCGGTGTTAAGTAGTGCAACCTGATATTATCTATCTAGTCAGTCTAAAAACAGTCCACATTTGGAATACAGCAAGTAGGTATGTATGATGATTATAGACAGACCATCCAAAATACAACAGTACCGAAGAACGCAACTGAATAATTAATTGTTAATTCATAGTATTTTATGCGATAGTCAGAAGTGTATCAATGAAACTATTAACACTCAATAACAAGTCAAATATTTATTCATCCTTAAAAGACACTGTTAACAACTCATTTCGCGAACTGATTTTACAAATACTTCCCTAAATCTTAACTTCTAGATTTCTACACTTTTTCACCGGTCGGTATTACTCCATTTATTTTTGAGAGCCTTCAATATGGCCGACCGCCGTCAAGTCCGACAACTTGAAAGTCAATACACAAATTTTATTCCACAAATAAGTGTTATTATATTATTTTTATAAAAACAATTAAATTAGATCTTGCTAATTAAATTATTTTAAATATTTTCAGACGAAATAAATAGCAAAAGCTTACAATTTAAAATATGATTCGATTACACAATTATACATTCTTGAAATTTTTATGTCATTATTTGCTGATAACTGTGATTATTTTTTGTTTTGTTTCTATTTTAATTTTATTTTTAATTTTGTAGTCATTTTGATCTCATTAGCCCCCACTGTACCAAATATTATTTGTACCTTTAAAAATTTTTTTTTTTTTTTGTTACTTACCGGATATTTGTAATTTCTTTATGTTTTCTTTTTAATTTTAATTTGATTATTTGTGATTTTATGTCGTAATTACTTTATCAAGATTTTAATAGCTAATAATAACTAAGTGTTATTTTACTCACTTAGAATGTTGGTCGACCTATTATTGGCGACTGTATAAGTCTGATGCTTTTGTTACTATTATTCTTGTGTAATGCTGTATACAGAAGCTGTTGGTTTGCCTTTAATAAATAAATAAATATGGTTGTAAGCCAGGTACTAGTATCCGAAATTGAAAGCGCATATTATATGAATAAATAATGGTGTTTTTAGATTAGTGCGAATTAATTTTCTTGCCAAATGAAAATTGACCACTAGAACGTGCCGCTACAACACATTAATTTAACACACGGGTAGTGGGCAGTGTCCTCGTAGTAGGGCTAGTAGCCAGTAATACCTAATAATCATAAAAATTCTAAAAACATAAAAAAAACTCGTTATTTGAAAACTACCGCCTCCGCCGCTTTCCGACATAGGGCTTTTTCTCTTTCCTTCAATTTGCCTACCTACTCTTTTCATTGATACGATGTAAACCCTACAGTGCATGATTTTTCATATCAGCTTAAAAAAAATACATTAGCCTGCAAATATGATGCCATTTCTCAAAAAAATATTTAGAAAAATCATAACTCAATAGAAACGTATGTTTTTGTGCATGGCACATCATGCATTGTAATGTTAATATGTCTTACGTAGTATCAATGAAATTACAAGATTATACGTAAAATGACAAATATGAACATGAACTTACCTATACTAATGATTTCGACCCTGAAAATTCTATCATTTTAATTTTATAATTTTTTTCCGATTATTATACGCCGCTCGTTAATCGTATTCAAAGTACCCACCGATTTGAAGAAAACATAAATAAATGTTTATCTACAGATCTATCCAAAATATGTGGTACTAAATTCGAAACACAAATACATAATATTTAATCTTGTCAACACTAGATCACGCTACTTGGATCGATTTTTAAAATATAAGACATTTTTCGGTATGTGCCATATGTGGGACACTATGCGCTGTAGGGTTAAGATCCGTGACCGCGGCAAACAGTTCTTTAAGTAGGTACAAGTTGGTCCAAGATGCTATTTTAGAAATTATAAATAATAAAGTTTAATGAAATTAAAATATGTTATTAGCGAAAACGCGAAACAGTATACGTGTGTTCCACGCCACGCTACACATACTTAATAGATCTAAATTGGGCTATTTTATCTACTACGAGTACATAGCATTATTTACTAAAACATGGAATAAGGCACTTAAAGAATACAAATACAAGACTTTAATTGAATTAACCAAAAGCGTTTTATTTATTTAATTCACAACAGTTTTCGATGGTTTTTTGTCGGAATTTTTGGTTAAAAATGAAAGTGAAGGTGGACTAGCCAAAGTCACCGAAATGGTCAAGTTATGTTCGTATGCGGAAACTTTAACTTCACCTGTAGTTATTGGATGGTCACAAGTGGTCTGAGACTATATGGTTTTATTTTTGGTTGTATAATAATAATAATCATGAGGGGCCCGTGGCTAAATAATAACAGCCGCACAGGGCGATCGATCAGGTTAAGCTACACTTGCCGCGGTTGGTCTGTGGATGGGTGACCATCTTTACATACCGAGACCCCTCCGTGCCTCGGAATGCACGTTAAGCCGTTGGTCCCGGCTGTCATTCGTGGATCTTTGACAGTCGTTACGGGTAGTCAGAAGCCCGAAAGTCTGACAACCAGTCTTACCAAGGAGTATCGTATTACCCAGTAACTGGGTTGTGGAGGTCAGATAGGCAGTCGCTCCATGTAAAATACTGGTATTCAGCTGCATCCGGTTAGACTGGAAGCTGACCCCAACATAGTTGGGAAAAGGCTAGGCAGATGATGAATAATAATAATCATTGTACAATGATGTAAGTACACATTATTAGTAACAAAATAATTTAGCCTATCTTCTTTTTCTATTAGGTGTATGTATACAACGTGTAACGTTAAATGCGCAAAACCTCAGACACCCCAACTGATTTTTGATTCAATTGACCTATTTCAGAGAGAAAATAAGTCATTAAAAAAATTGTAAAGGTTTTATGTGCTGTTTTAGTTTTACTGGCCATTCTGATCGCTTCTTGCGTCTGCGACGACGCTTTCTCGTTATTCTGATCAAACTATTTTCAGGTTTTGCGCATTTAACGTTACACTTTGTATATGTTTGTTTGTTCGTATTTAATACGCTGCTTGATCCAAGATGTAGTAGTCAAACCGAGCTTTAAGTAGGTATCATTTCTCTTCGACTAGGCAAAGATCTTTGTCCAGCAGTAGACGACTTTAGGCTGAAATTATGATATTCAGTAAATATCTGGCAGGTAACAATGACAACTATTTTTAAAGTAAGTAGGTAATTTGGTTTAAAAGATTTTACATGCGTAGGTCCATGTCTAACCTGCGGGGTAATTGCTTAACACACTGATGCTAGGAATGACCTTCTTTTTGACAGTTCAACAACATTCATTGCGTTATTTACGTTGCTGAGCATACTCATTTTTCGAAAATATGAAGCAATGGATTAGCAACATCCTTCAAAATGATTCAGATTAAGATTGATTGTGCGATAGGTACGCAATTAGGGTGCTTTTATATCGGGTTGGTGCAAAATTTATGACAAAAAAACGTTCAAAATCTTTTATTTCATAACGTTTTCCATAAAAGTGACGAGACTTGGCTTCTGTATGTTAACAAAAAACGTAGTGCAGTGTGGCTTCGTCGCGGGGAAGAGCCACCAAATCAGCCGAAACCAGACCATGGTCTAAAAGAGATTCTCTTCATTTGTTTCTGGGATATGAGAAGCCTGCTGCATTTTGAATTCCTTCCACAAGGCACAACTATTACCTACGGCTAACGTCTATGTTGATCAGCCGTGCGATTCTGTAACCGTCTCGCCGTGAAAGCTTGGGTGAAGTGAGCGTGGAGTGAGCTGCCATTAGGGATTAACACTATTGACACTGCTCACTTCAAGCTCGCTAGGGATTACAACAATTAAGTGCTCACTGCACTTATGATTTCACGGTGAGATTTTTACAGAATCGACCGGCAGCTACAAAAAGTAACCGACGCCATCAGAGAAAAACGGTGAAGACGTAGGTACTTGTGCACCTCTTACATGACATCGCTCGCTCTCATATCGTCGCTCACCCACCATATTCGCCTGATTTGGTGCCTACCGATTATCACATATTTCGCCATCTGAAATCTTTTCTAAGTGAGAAACAATTCCGAAATTTCGAACAACTAAAATCGGACGTCGTTACCTTTTTAAGCCGCTTTTATTAGTTACACCTGTATGTTTGTTTGTTTGTAACTGACTCGTTTGGGCTCGATTTTGCCCCACTTTAATTTATGAACAATGAACACACACAGCTATCAATCAGATTCACCGCCTATCTTGACAGTTCCTTCCTTCTTCAGTTAGGGCTCTTTCCCAAAAAATCCCGCTTTTTGCATGTACGGTTTTAGATTTTCAACTTTATGGCTGGATGTTAAGGTTCAAAGTTGATTGGGAAAATTTGACAGTTTCGGGTAGCTTGACGTGCTGGCGTCTGTACCTATGTCACTTAATTACAGGCAAATACAGACGAAATTGTGATGCATTTACTATATTTGTTTCTGACTGGAATATTTATATAAAAAAATTGTAATATATATCTGTCTACTGTATACTTGGACGATATTAAAACTAAATAAGCCTAAAAACAAATGGCAAGAAAAGTTCTTCTAAGATCAAACAGCGCCATCTATCAAAATTACAGAATAGTACATTCTTTTTAATTCTGCTGAATAGTTGCAGCTAGTAGTCAACAGATGGCGCTGTCACAAAGCTTGCCTGTATTTTGACAGTCTCCCCTTCGGCCACACGCGGAACGCCACAGTTCGGTAATGGCCGCCACCGGGGTGGTTGACTCGTTCCGCTGTCATTGCGACACGCGTTGATTGGTTGTTTACTTTATTTACATCACAATCATAACCAATACAATCACGGTGTAAAGTGTTTATTGTGTACTACGCTTGTTGAATGCACGTTTGTAAATGGAATAGTGATTTTTGATAAAGTTTTGAACGCGATGAGCGGCCGGTCGCTCAGCAAGCGTTGGTAGAATGCATTGTCCAGTGTAGTGTTGTGATAGTCGAAGTTTACCGGCCCAATGCTGGGCTACAGAGGCGCGATGTGTAGCCGCCAGCATACCCAGGCGTGTCTCAACACTTCCCTGTCCATTCGACAGGAGATACAGAGATTTGAAAGCGTGCATCCTTCTATCTACGCTCTTTACGACCTTGTGGAGTTGGTACCTGATCCATTGCTGGCCCAGCAGATAAGGGACCACGTCGTGGCCATAGAAGGTTAGTACTGGTTGATTGTTTACATGTTAGCGTGCGGTTTCTACGGGCGACTGAGTTGTTTATACTTAGATAAATCACGTTGGATAACCTAATAATGCGCAGCTTGTATTTACGATTAGCACGAGTATAGTACGGTAGGTGCCTACTAGCTGTTACCCAGTCTTTATTCGCATTTCATTCAACCAAATCACAGTGTTAAGAATTTCAATTCGGAATTCCATTACCGTTGTTTGTGTGACGCCAAAACAAATTACAAACCTAAAATCGTCACACTAGAGAATCAATTTGTCATTAATACCCGTTTACCTGATGTTCCTACCTGTGTTTCTTGGCAGGCCTTGAAGACGGAACCCCGTTACGCTTATAGGTACCGGCAACATTGCACGCCGAAAAGAATAACACAATTCGGAAATCAAAACTGCGAAAAAAATACAACTTGATAACAATTCGACACATCCAATAAGCATACAAAGATAACCAATACATATACATATATATGTGTGTATATTACTACAGGAATGCTATACTTTCTCCGGTTTTTACGACATCGACGCAAACCCGGTCCATAATTGATAGTATACAGTTTTTAAAAGGCGGATTTCCTCGTGTTAATTCGCTGAGAAACTTTGCAACTTCGTGTCAATGTCAAGGTTTGTAGTTTAGGTTCATAAGTAGTTATTGTAGTGTAAACCGGTACCTATTGTATTGGAGGTGACAATAATAGAATTATTATAATTTAATCAGCAGATGTAGTAGTGTTGGTTATTATCACGTAATGTTATGTGTAGAGAAATAGTTTTGTTTGATAAGTATATGTAATTCCATAATTATTGCATTGCTTCACAAAAACGGCCACTCTTTCCTGTGCCTGTAGGTGCTGTAAAAAGTGGGCAAAGGAGTTTAAAAGAAAGACGTTGGCGTCCTTGTCTATCACTAATAACAAGATGCTACGAAGCGTGGTAATTTTAGTAAAGACTGCATAATCAACATAACTTTCGCACTGCTGGGACACAGACCTCCTCCCAGTGAGAAGGAGTGGGCCGTAATCCACGACGCGGGCCCAGTGCGGGTTGGTAGATGTTACATATCTTCGATTTTTTTTATTCTAGGACATGTCGGTTTCCTCACGATGTTTTCCTTCTCCGTTTTGAGAGCAAATAATATTGATGAAATAGATAATTTACACGAAGTCAAGCGCCTGTCTGGGTGCGAACCAACGACCTACAACTGGTAAGTCGCGGCCGTTACCACTGGGCTCTTAAGGCCCTTAAGACTTCATAAATAAGCAGCGGGATAATTACGTAACGCACTATCAGTAGCAATGGCTTTCATTTTGACAGTTCAACAACATTCATTGCGTTATTTACGTTGTTGAGCAGACAAATTTTTCCGAACATTATGAAGCAATGGATTAGCAATACTCTTCAAAATTATTCATATTGAGATTGAAAGTGTGTTGCGCAATTAGGGTGCAAGCAAGCTCAAGTTCAGCTGTGGATGTTACAATCTGATATGATTGTGTAAGGACTAACGTGTCTTTTTCTCACATCGAATAATGTATAATAAATGAAACATTGAAAGCCTCCTTCTGTGCTTCAACCTAATGATATTGAAGAAAAAAAGTAAGTGGAGTAGAAAAAGAGCAAAAGCCATGTTAAAAAGTCCTCAAACGTCAAGTTGAAGGAGTTTAGCAAAACACAAATAAAGCAGAAGCTAATTGCGATCAATAACTGACAATGGCGAGGCCATCGCATTGTCTGTTAAGGACTTAAAAGGACAATTCCCGTAATTAAAAACGCTAATAATCTAGTCGCAATCTCACCTCAGCGCCAATCAATGTCAAAAATGTAGGGAAATTAGAGGTATTTTTGTCACATTGAGACCGGGATCAGACTGTAAACGTTCATAAAATTACGAGAATTGCCCCTCTAGATCTGCGACACTAGTGTCAGTCTTGACAGAGAATAAATTAGGTGCCTTTGCTAAAATAGTGCTACCATATTATGTAAATGAACAGAAAAGTACCATGCTCCTAATATGGCACAAGAAATTCAGTCTATCAACATCAGAAATGTCTTTAATCTAGAATGTTCATTACTAATGCGAAGACTGATAGATGCCATTAAATATAATTAGCAACTAACAGTTAACCGCATTGGTGACCGAAAGACCTAGCTATCTCAGCTAGACTGTTTATTTCTAGGTTAACGATTTACGAGCAACCCGACCTGTCAGTAACGACCGGTTATTTTTAGAAACGCTGATTTGAAATCAATAAAGTGGCAATTAGAGAGATGTTTACGTGATTTATTCCCTTATTTGTGTTTAATTTTATGTGGTAATGTGAGGTATGGCAATTAAATAGGCTGGTTATTTAGTAATGGTAATAAACCGAGTCATTTTCATTGAGTTGGTAACATTCTGAGTTGTATAGTAGGAAAACAGTGAAAACATTCTCAACATCATCTGTCATCATCTGCCTAACCTTTTCCCGACTATGTTGGGGTCGGCTTGCAGACTAACCGGGTGCAGCTGAATATTGCAGTATTTTACATGAGGCGACTGCCTATCTGGCCTCCATACCACAGTTACTGAGTAATACGATACCCCTTGGTAAGACTGGTTGTCAGAATTTCGGGTTTCTGACTACCCGTAACGACTGTCAAAGATCCACGAATGACAGCCGGAACCAGGAATCTCGGTATGTAAAGATTGTCGCCCATCCACATACTAACCACGGCAAGCGTACATAACCTGATCGATCGACCTGGCAGCTGATATTATTTTAGCCACGGGCGGTAATTAACAGAGTAATTTTCATTGAGTTTGTAACATTTTGAGTTGTGTAGCAGGAAAACAGTGAAAACAATCTTAATAAAACAATAGTCCATCCTGATAAAAGGCACTGTGTACCAAAAACTTATTTATCATTAAAAAGAGTACTTAAAGACCTCTAAAAGTCTAACAAAGTCACTAAATACCAAAAAAAAATAATTAAACATGCACTCGATGATAGGTTTTTGCCATCACATTATTTTTCTTCTTACTTACTGCAATCTAATTGCCACGCTTTGTACTTATGACCTCATTCCTACACGATATTACCTTTGTTTTTCGGAATATATGACAGCGTCTAGGAAATCCAGCATTAACCATTCGAACGACGATGCGTGTAAATATATCATTATGCCGATTGCCAAATAAAGATTTATCCGCCTAAACACCGTTATCGAAATTATTGCTCGACGTTATCCAAGTTCCTCTAGGCATTTATTATCGTCGGACGCTGTCCATCACTTTTGCTCTACTTAAACCTCATCTTCCTAGCGCTATCCTGGCCCTCTGCCAGGGTCCGTTCCTCCTAAGTCTTCCCACTTTATTGAATCCTTGCTTGCGCACCCTCAACTCTAAGTTTGCTGTCCTACATTCGCAAAATGCATAGCATTTACAAGATATTCCAATGCAAATTAAGGTCAGAAATGTGCACTGGTAATCAAAGGAATTCTGTTATAATACAGCATAGTTTAATATCTCGCATAACGTGGAGTTATGCCAAGTATTACAAATATGATCTAAATAACGGTCTTGAAATACGTCGGCCGCTTGTCCGGGGTAACTTGGAACAAGAAAGTAATTAAAGTGCTTTAGGTACCTTTGATTAAAACCCTTTAGAATATTCTAATTCTGAAATGAAAGTAAAACAACTATCAGCTTGTCAAGTCGGAACAGCTCATGTAAAAGTATTATTGTACAAACTCCAAAAGTAATTAGAAATATTTAACGACTATTTCAGAAATGAACTCGTCCGGCTATTGAACAACTTGAAGTCTTTTGTTAGCAGATGTTGCGTCATGGACAAGTTACCCTATTCAAGTTAGATCAATTTTTAATTCGATCCTTTTCTTTAATATTGAAAAACGGGTACCCTTTTCAGTTCTTCAATCAATCACACAATGTCATTAAGCCATCGCAATAAAAATCAATCTGCCTAGCCTTTTCCCAACTATGTTGCCGTCGGAAGTCTCCAGTCTATCCGGATGCAGCTGAATACCAATATGTAACATAGAGCGACTGCTCTTAGTAAGACTGTTTTTCAGACTTTTGAGCTCTTGACTACCCGTAACGACTGTCAAAGATTTACGAATTACAGCCGGTCACCCGTACAAGAACCGACCGCGGAAAACATAGTTATACCTACGACGGACCCATGCGGTAGTTACCATTTTCTACTCTTTACTGCTAAAATAAACCTCTACTTATTTTCACCTCAATATCAGGTCTGCAAATTCTGAATCGAGATCGCACAAAAGCTTTCTGTGAAAATTTTCTTCCCTGGTGTATATTCGGTCCTTATCCATTTCCTTCATCAAGTGCTACAATTGAACGCCTCAAGCGATGCACCCAGCGAAATGTAGGTCAGAAAATGCAATCAGTGCCCAACAATATAAAATAGATGAAGCTATTTGCTCACCTGGGACAGAGAAATCTGAAATAAATCAGTTGCTTATTTCTGCGCTGTTATAACTAAGGGGCAACTCGCGAAATAGGTCACTGCAGTACTCTTAGATACGAAGTCTTATTATTTTGCGTATTATAAAGAAGCCCAAACCTTAGGTTGAAAATGGATATTTACAGCTACTGCAGTAAAATCTGCATGTAAGTTTCTTTAAAGTGAAAAAACGCTCGAACATTTTCAATTTCAGAGATAATCTTCCGAGATTATTCCAATATATGGAGTTAAAACCCAACGTATACGTTTAAAGCCCTCGTTTCCAAGTTCACAGAATAAATCCCGTGTTCATTGGGTGGGATATCAAGATGTCTATAGGCATTCTTAAAACAATGAGTGTTTGTTTGAGAAGACAATCAGAAGTGTCTTTCTCATTTTCTTCCATAGCGAGCAAATATGTACAAAAATGAATCCATGAAACAATAAGCGTAACATTTTCAATTTTATCTCTAGACAGCTTGGCCTCGAAAAATCCTTGGCAATCACGATCTTGACATTTAACTTGGCAAGTGCGTTTCGTTGCGGCGGTGTTATGTCGGCAGTCGGTAGTAGGCATCGTCCGATAAGTGTCGGCAGCTTGCCAGCGCACCCTTGAAAAATTTGAATAATGCACTCGACGTTGACGATGGGCCAATTATGCTTAGTGGCTTATCTGCTAGCTACCCTGGTTTTTGCTAGTGGGATGAGTAGTTTTTAGTTTATTTTTTCCCTTTATTAGTTAGTTGGTCCGTTCTAGTGGCAAAAGCTTTGTTATCTAACAATGGAATTACTTTCTAGGACGTTGAATCCGCGAGTTGACTAATTTTTTTTTATTATTTAAATTGAAGCTTTTTTACCTCACTAATAGCTTGGTATAAACAGTTTTTTAATATTTTTAAAAATTGAAAAGATATGAGCGTTCAAAACACTCATTTAGACAGAGAGGGAAATACTGAATTGTGACGTCATAGTTCAGTATCGCCATATAAATTACATGCAAAACTTCGTTTTGCGAGAAAGAGATAGACAAAAAGTTTCTATAAGTTACAAGTTTTTTATTTTTCGACCGAATTCAAATTTGATTTCGAATTCTATTATTGTATTACATGTGTGGATATATTATCTACTAGAATATATAGTATTCAATATCATGCAACTACCCAATTGTTGACTGATTGATTGGTTCCAATCTGTTAGTTCAATTAGGTCCGTTGAATCGTGAAGGTGACTACTGGTAACCTGTTTTCTTGAGCAGGCAATTACTCGAGAAGTTAATAAATTCTTAGATTTTTCTCGATCGGTGCGAATCAATGTTATTTTTATTCTAGCAAATAATTGCTACGCAGAAATAATCTCATTATAATCTGATGAAGTGGGTCTATGTTAAAACAATATCAATGCAATTCAAAAAAATTTAAATCATGATTGGTACAAATAACCGCATCATTGGCATTCACTTATATTTGAATAAAAATAAATTATTAACATATAATTCGCTTATCACAGTGCGCTTATCTGGCCATTTCCTTTCAATATTATGATTCAGAAGGAAACAGGTCATTCTGATAGCTCTGTTATTGAACGCTACCTTAAAAATCAATATTACTACATTAGCTTTGACTGTTTGAATTCCTTCATCTTTATGCCAGAATTGGTTGAAATGGTTGCCAAAATCTACTTCTCTTATATTGCATAATCAGTCTATTATGCTCCTACTGCTGGGACACAGGCCTCCTCTCCTTGAGAGGGAGTGAGCCGTAATCCACCACGCGGGCTCACCACCACGCGGGGTTGTAGATAAAAAAAAAAATTTAGGTATTTTTTTTTTTTTTTTAGATGTCACATGTCTTCGAATTTTTGGTTCTAGGACATGCCGATTTCCTTACGATGTTTTCCTTCACCGTTTTGAGAGCAGTACCGATGTAATAATTTACACAAAGCTCCTGTCTGGTTTCGAACCTGCGACCCACCACTCGTAAGCCGCGGCCGTTACCACTGGGTCATCACCGCTCTCGTATTGGCACAAACTATAATAATGTGGGATAGCTCATACGTGGTAAAAATGTAAGCTAGTCAGGTGGCAGAGGGCTGGACTGCCCAAAGGGCAAGGGGGCAAATAGAAATAGCTTTCAAAACATTTCGTATTTTAGAGCGGTTTTCAACAAGATTGACATAAGCTTTTCGGTAAACCCATTTTTTTTACTATTCCATCATCGTTATCGCTAATAGAATGTAATTTTATCAAGGCCCTCGGACATATGGAGGTTATTTTAATACATTTAAAAATCTACATCTAATAAGACGTTTTGTCAGTGTTCTTTTCTTCATACTTCTATCACTGTCAACAAAAAAAATATAATACCTATGTTGCACTTTACCTTTTTAAATAAAAACAAATAGAAAGTGTCTCGAGGTCGGTACTGTGTACAATTTTCATCTGACCACGATCTTGACATTTAGCTCCAGAGTGCATCACGGTTGCGGGAGCACTCACAAATAGACTGGGCTGAAACAATAGGACCATATCAATCTCATAACAAGGTAGAATACTTCGCTTTTGATTAAAATGTCTAGCTGTCACAATTAGCTTTGGAGTTAATCTCAATAAAGTATGAAATGTTGTAAGTATCTAGACAAGTAAACATACTTCAAGGCATTTTTTTTTTGGAAAACTATCCTTATGTGGTTTTAATTTTATTTGTCGTTAGTTAGTTATCTTTTTACATAGGAATGTTTTTAACCGACTTCAAAAAAAGGAGGAGGTTATCAATTCGACTGTATTTTTTTTTTTTTTTTTTTTATGTTTGTACCTCATAATAACCGACTGGGTGAACCGATTTTCATGATTCTTTTTTTATTTGAAAGCTGGTGCTTCCCGTGTGGTCCCATTGTCACCATTTCAATATCTGATGATGGGATCTTGTAGAAATCGGGGGAACTCTTCAATAAATAACAGCAGATTAACCGCGATTGTTGCTATAGCATATCTAAGCATTGTTTACACCATCACACAACATAATATCACGCCTGTACTCACTACAAAGGTTATAATTTTTTTTTATGATAATAATAATTACGCAATCGCACAACATAACATCACGTCTGTACCCTATAAACGCAGATGCAGCTTCCTGTCACTGATATTTACATAGCAAGTAGTGTTTATATGAATTTGATTGGGGTAGATATAACTAAAAAGTGAAAAATAAAAAAAATTATATAAAAAAAACAACCGACTTCCAAAAAAACACTACAAAGTGAAAAATAATTTTAATTTCGGAAGTCGGTGTCAAAAAACCAAAATGCGGAACCAACGACACCGACTTCCAAAATTAAAATTATTTTTCACTTTGTAGTGTTTTTTTGGAAGTCGGTTGTTTTTTTTTATATAAAATTTTTGTTGAATCAATTTGCCTAGTTATTGTAATTTGTTAGCTCATTAATTATAACTGAAGCTTGCTTAGCTATAAGATTAATAGTGGCAATCCTCTTAAAATCAATCCTTTTTAATAATTTATCAACAATCCCAATTCTGAAATATCTCAATTGTTCGACACATAGATATCCGAGAAGTTGTCGAGTCAATAAGCTGACGTTGAGTTGATCTGGAAGAGTATCTGAGTGCATTGATGTTGCGAGGCAATCGACTGAGAGGAGATCAAAAGACCGATGATATGAACATAAATACGTATACCTACCTAATACGAGTATATGACTGTATATTTTGATGCTATGTGTACAGGAAAAGCCGCATATAAATGCAATGTATTTACCTATTCCAATATTATGGATTACCAATATATAAGTCCGAGAATAAAATGAAATCACATTCACTCAAACATTCAAATCCGGAAAATATTTTCTCTTCACACAAACCTGAAGATATGCGACAGCCTGTAAATGCCTCACATTTTTCGTCGAACACTTCCCCCCAATACTCGATTCGTTGAATCCGGACATACCCGAACAGGATTTGAAAGCTGCAGACAGAAATACTCCTAGAGATGAACATACCTACCTAGAAATGGGGATTAGAACTTCTCTTACAATTCTCGCTTTAAAAATCCAACGTGTGTCGAAATTACCTTACAGTTTGCCATTAGATGGCTACTTTACACCAATACTTCCATACGAAACAGATTTTTTAATTAAATAAACGCTTGGCTGAGAGCCAGCAGGGGAATTCATTTCGAAAACTTGGATACAAAAGTAGGTCATGTAAGTAAGGTAATTTTTGCACGAGAGCTGTTTTAAATTTTTAACTAGATACCATTTTTCCAATAGCAGTTGTGACTTTTGGCTTTAGTTTGGAATATATTGTTGTAAACCTTGGATTATATGTATGGAATATATATAGTTCTTTTGAAACTGAAACTACAGCCGTTTTTATGGGACAGGATAAGAATAGCATTGATTATTCAATAAGGACAGCGGGGGAAAAGAAGTAATGAGAAAAAATATAGTTTATACATACAAACAAGGAAGGAGGTTCTACCAATTTAATGAAACAACTGCTCCGATTTGTATTTTAAGATAGATCCATTCAAATATAGTTACTAGATTGAGATAACTTCCAGAAAGACTAAGTAGTTTTTATATTAGTGCTATATCTTCACTAAAATATCAAAGCACCTTGGTATTTCGATTACTTCCCAATTTCTCTCAGTTATTATTAGAGCCAGAACCAGCTGAATTCTCCCCATTCAATTTTGATTTAATATTGAACATTCCACTGCATCATTAATCTCCTGAGCGAAGGTGAATACGATTCCACCGGGTGGCTGACGTGCAAATAACTAATTAATGTCAAATGTCACTTCTAACAATAAAGTCGGAATCTAATTATGTTTTGGCTGTAGCAATTAATTTTAATTAAATACTTTGCTTTGTATTTGAATAATTTATGTCGAGCGAAAGAGAGCATTTTCTTATTTGATAAGAAAACGCTCTCTTTGATGGTAAGAAAATGAGAAACCGCATTGATGATTTATTTTGCGGTTAAGGGGGCGACCTTTACTTTAGGGTAGCCCACGAAATTCAACTTTTCTTACGCTTTTTTGGCTATTTGTAGGTCAGTGTGAGGTTGTATGTTGAACAAAATATGATTCGCGAATTTTTACGGTCGCTTCCACTTAATACCATAACATGCTTGAAATATACGCATTTCTCAGGTTACGTTATGAAACTTTTTCTACATGGTAAGAAGAATCAACAAATACACATTTACCATAGGAGAAGCAAAAACAATCTTTGACAGTCGTTACAGGTCGTCAGAAGCCCGAAAGTCTGACAACCACCAGTCTTACCCAGGGGTATCGTATTACTCAGTAACTAGATTGTGGAGGTCGAATAGGTAAAATACTGGTATTCAGCTGCACCCGGTTAGACTGGAAGCCGACCCCAAGCTAGTTAGAAAAAAGATATTCTGATTGATTTTTACCTTAATTGGTTAGGTTCTAGGTTCCACGCGTGTTTTAATGGAAATTCTTCTTTTTTGTGCCTTCAATGTGTCGATCGAATCAAACTCCTATGGAATTAAAACGTCCCCAGTATCAAAGTTTTAAATGTCTGTTTCCTCACCTTCGTTAACAAAATTCAATGATGAGAAGCAAAAACAAACTTATATAGTCTATTGTTCCATGTTTCTTGTTTCATGTCTTCAGTACTCGTACAGTTTATCTTGGTTTATCTTATTCGGTTAGTCTATATCTGCCTCAAGAGAATATTCAGTCAAAGAAGACAGGAATGAATCTGAAAGGAAATTAATTCTCAAAGACTTCAGTAAACTCCCTTAAAGGCACCTTGAAGCCTTTGAAGTTATTTAGATTCTTGTTTGACGTTTGCACGTCAGTTAAAGTTCTTCAATTCAAGTTGTAAATGCTTTGCTTACTCGCCTAATTTAACTTTCAATATACAAAATCATTTTCTGAGGGATCCAGTGATTATCTGGGATTAAATTTTCAAATTCACGGAACAGTTGTTCTATGTGTACCTTAAAAGGCGCTAATTAGTTCAGTAAAATACTTAATTAACCATCGGATGAAGGCTAGAAAAGTATCTAGAAGTAATATACTTTCTCAGCCTTGATTATACCACCACGAAAGAAAATCTCGAAATTGTCTACGACAGGGTTTGTCTGATTCTGCTTACCTATATGTAGATATAAATGGCTGTGCCCACGACTTCGTTCGTGTGGAGGTCGAAAAGCAAGAATGTGTCTGTTTATTTATTTATTTATTTACATCAGCTATCTGCACCTGAAAGTCCCGTCGAAGTCGGTCCAGCCGTTTCGGAGATTTTTCGGAACCAACAGACAGACAAGAGACACAAAAATGAAAAAATGTTATTAAGTAGTACCGTTAGTAAAAATCTGTTATTTTGACATTACAAACAGACACTTCAATTTTATTTATTTGTATATTTATATACTTATAAGTATATGGTACCGTTGACACGAGTATTGCATTCCAAATAGGAGTCCTAAATTAAATTAATGTCTATTGAAAGAGTATATCCATATATCTATTGAAAGCTACAAGTTTCCCTACTTACTGTTTAAATATACAACGTGTAACGTTAAATGCGCAAAACCTCAGACACGCCAACTGATTTTTAATTCAATTGACCTATTTCAGAGAGCAAAAAAGGGATTTAAAAAAATTGTAAAGGTTTTATGAGCTGTTTTAGTTTTACTGGCCATTCTGATCGTTTCTTGCGTCTGAGACGACGCTTTACCGAGGGAGGAGTCGGCACCGGGCCGCTGCGCCGCGCTGACATTGGGTTGCTTGACCTATTAATAATTAGACACGGCAACATTTTTAATGAATTTTTTTTGAAAAATGTGACCTATATTAAAAAGTGGTTCAATTAATTCTGCTCGTTATTCTGATCAAACTATTTGCAGGTTTTGCGCATTTAACGTTACACGTTGTATATACCAAATCCCCACGAGTAGGTATAACAGTCGTCTAGCAAGTTCCTTATGGCCAACCTAGTATGTTTAGAGAACACAAAACAGCTGTTGACGTTCTGAGTATAACGTGGATTCATGCATAGGAGCGAAATATTACACATTAAAGTCGCAATGGAATGTCTTTGAATGTTATAGTTTTCAGAACTCAAAGACTTTGATTATGAGAACTTGCGTAGAGGCACCAATATCCACGGCGGCGATACATTCAATTACTACATACATTCATGCATTGACACTGGCGCAGATTCCCTTGTTCACAAACTAAACTAAATTAAAGTTCAGTGGCTTTTTACGTGATTAAAAGATTGACTACTAAAAATACTTCAAATTACGTCAGGCGCGTCAGGACTAATTTGACAGGGCTAAACTAATATTTATCTTCTGTCCATCTCTTAATGAAATAGAAAGAAAAAGTAATATTTATTATAGTAAATCGTATGTATGTGTTTATAACCTATTTATGTATTTGTCTAGTGTTTTTTTTTTTTTTTTTTTATCATCGTCGTGTCAACCAAAGCACCTGCCATCTTATCTCTTCACCACCCTTGGTTGACTGGTAGAGAATGCCTAAGGCATTAAGTCCGCCTTTGTACCTTTTGTGCGAGAAGTTTAAATAAATAAATATTTCGCTCCTATGCAAAAATCCATGTTTAACTCAGAAAGTCAACAGCTGTTTTGTGGTCTTGGGGAACATATTGGGTTAATCAGTAGTGCACCCTGGAATCCTGATTGTTATATCTGTTCTCACGTAATGATCATCTAGGCTTTTTACGGAAACCACATTAATTATCTTTCTCTTGCTGAAATCACCAAGCTATACATTCACCTTGATTGTCAACATCATAATCAACCTGTCATACGTTAATTAGATTGGATCGCATACAATTACATGCTAATGAATACACAACATACTGGTTACTATAACACCGAAGAGGCAAACCGGTTTGTAATACAATGTTATAGAAAGACAAAATTCAAGGCCACGCCACGGCCAACATTACTCAACTTTGCTGCCATTGTACTCTAGCAAGCTACATGAAGTTTGTATGTTATGGTGGGTCCTCACGATACAGACTTCTTTAGAATTTTCTTTTCTAACGCACCGACATTGTCTGTACTGCTTTGTTACAGACAAAATTCTACAGAAGTCTGTATCGTGTGGACCCACCATTAGACTTGGATTTGTATAGAAACGTTCGATACCTGAAATCTATTACTTATCATTTTGCTGAACTCTTAACTTTTTATAGAATTTAATATTGGAGACTTAAAATCAACTCAATATTCCTTTGTGGATATAAGTTTTTGTTTGGTTGGGAACAAAAAATTTGCATAATCGTGATCGATCGAAGGATGAAAATATGAAGTAAATCATTTTGTTGATCTAACCGCACTGACTAGCAAAGGAGCACGTCCGAAAATTTTCAAACACCTAACTACAGACTAACTAGGTATTTTAACACAAGCTTGTTCCCTGAACAATGGTTATTGAGCAGGCGCCAACGCCAACCGTCTCGTTCAAACAAGAGGTTCACTAACATTTTCATTGAAAATATATTTACATAATCATAATAAATTTGCATACAAGTCTACAGCAAAAATCCTTTTTCCACCCACGTGTGGGTTTGTTTTGCTTTTATTTGAAACAACAATAAAAGCAAGTTAATAACGCTCACAAAGCATCGCAAATATTTTTTTACCTCTATTGGACAAATACGAGGACAATATTAAAAACTGAGAATGGACATCGAATGTAGGTAGATCAAAAGCATGGAATTATATTGCAGAGGGATTTTTTTAGATTGTGTTACTGATTAAAAAGTCTCCGTTTCAACGGGTGATATCGACGAATCAGTAATGCACAATATATTTGCACAGTCGTGTTCGATACGAGTGTCAATGTGAAAAATAATAAAAATAGCAATGCGATTTGTAGGTGAAGGGTTCCGTGAAATTCAGTTTGTTTGGATGCTTTTTACGGACTGAGCCATCATTCATTTATTAATAGAATAGCATTTTTACGTTCTCTTCTACGTTTGTTTGCAATCGAGCAGTTGTTCAATCGCTATTCCATGAATATCATTCATTATCAGTCACAGCAGACATGTATAAAAAACAAAACGTCCGCTGCCGAAACTGATTCTACCCCAAATGTAATAAATCGATACAAAAAAAAAGATACCTGCATGTCCATGACTGGAACCGTGTCCGATAAATGACGATACATTCTCCCCTATCACATGGGACCTACTAGAATAATGGCATACTGTAATACAAACAACGAACTGAATTACATAATACAACAAACAAAATATATACTGCATATTGGGCTTACCCTTCAGGGCTTATTTGAGTGGTATATTATGTCAAAAGAAAAAGCTTTTTTTTTTACTATATCTAAACGATCGTTTCTATCAATACTGAGATATGTATTATAATACTGAGATTGTTCATCGATCGTCTAGATATAGTCTAAATAAGCTTTTTCTTTTCCATCAAAGCAATGGGAAATATTAGCTTTGCAATCACACTGCATTGTTTTCATTTCGTAATAAACTATTAAGTAGTTAATTCCTAGCAGCTAATTAGAATATATAGGCTACTGTAACACTAAGATGTAGGCCAAACTTACTGGTATCTGTACTATCGTAATCTTCGACCTAACGTGCGCTTTGGGTGCGTTTATTTTAAACAGTATTTACATAAACGTAAGCAATCGTTGCAGTTTGGTTTACCATTTTGCAATGTAATTTAAATATTATGCTATTCTTTCTTATCCGTATTTAAAGTTATGGAAATGGCATCGATTGGTTTTTCCGAAGCAATTTTCGAAACGAATATTCATTATTCTTTATTCTTGCTTCCGTTTTGTTACCTTGCCTTCCCTTTTATCTCTATAACAATTTTAATTGCTCTTTGCTCTTGTTACACTAATGATCAGATGTTAAAAAGCAAAAGAGAAATCTTTCCAAAGACTTCTAAGCGAGCATCAATCGATGACCAATCAATCACCTCCTAGCATTGTAAGATAGAAGTCAAGTGTAAGCCTACTAAATATAATATTTTAATAAGTAGTTCTTAAAATAGTTCATTGCGATGTGCCCCAAATACAAAATCTCAATATAATGCAGAATCCTTCAAGCTTCACACCATTACGTTTTTACTGAAGCCGGGACCTACGCCATTCGGTGTAACGAACTCTTCGTGATGAATTATTAACCAATTTGTACTTTTTGCTTCCACTGATTGACTGTTATATACACAGTACACACGTACTGTTTTTTTACTGGAACGAGATGAACTAAATTACAGTTTACACGTTCACGCACCATGTGAAGTGTTAATTATGATGAGATGTTTAGAAAACTTGCATTTTTTCATCGATTGTTGATGTTGGATTGAGATTCGCTGTCCAAAGAATGTACTGTTATTTTCTTGGGTTTGTGGTTTTGCTTTAGATTACTTATTGCTATTATATCTCAATATAGCATGTTGTAGCTGTCTGTAAAGATAACCATTTTCAGCGGTTGTAGTTGTCGCTCGTAATAATGATGTTTTGATTTACCGCACACTTGATAGATGTGGGAACGGGAACCGTCGATTTAGCGTATTACCAGTATTGCCATTTAATTGAAGTACCTACTGTTACCTTTGGTCTCTTTGTGAATTTAACCCGTAACCACCTCTACCACCGGTCCCTGAGACCGCAACAGCAACTAGAAAATAAAGGTTAAGGTAAGTTTATTTTCATTACACACACTAATGTATTTGTGACTATTGATTTTTCCGAAATAAAGGATGTGTAGAAAAGGTATATAGACGCGCACTGTCCTACGACACTTACACATCGAAATATTTGAATGCAAAAATACGTTGCGATCGCAGGGACCGCGGTGGTAGGTGGTCAAGGGTTAATGTTTGCAATATGCAAAGTATCTTTCAAAGCTTTTATCTGGATAATACACAAAGGCTCTATCATCTATGCTACTATGTGCATACGTATCCTTACAGTTTCTCCTTTAAAATATTTTTTCTTGTTATACTTACGTCTACGTCGGTAGAACATTCTAAAGTATTCATTGAAAGCTGATTAGTTCAGATCAGGAAACGTTTTCAAGACTATAAAAATGTAAAGAGACGGCTATTACTCGCACTTGCTACTAGAAGTAAGAGGAATCGGACGTCGTATCGGAAAGGCAATTAAAATCGGAAATAGGGTGTTACGAGATAGAAAATGTTTCCTCAGATAAAAATTTAAAAAATCAGTACCTACTTACTAAATTACTGTACTTTCTTAGATTCTTTAAGCTGGAACATGGAATAATTCCAGTTTAAGTCCAGAATTAGTAGAAGGAAAACTACTTATTGATAAGTTGCTATTGCCAAGCAGAATTTTAACATGTTTGTTATAAATTATAAAACATGCATCAGACACGGTCTTCCTCTAATTGAACACAATGCTAGCAAACCATTTCAATAGTTGCACCACCATAAAAACTATTTACACTAACCAGTTTCAATTAAAAATTTAGTAACTCCCATAAAAATCGCAATTTCTTGCACATGTCACACCAGTTTTCCAAACATGTTTGCGTACAATTATTATCACCTCTACGGACAGATGTTACAAGTTTTTGTTGAACATCTACAATAGCAACACGTGTTTTATCGCTAACCATGGTAACTCCACATTTGGACGCGTGAGGCAAACCGCACAATCGCTTACTAATTATATTTATAGTGTTATTCATTAACAAGTTGTTTTATGAATGTAAACTTGGTTTCTCGGTTTGAATACGTTTACCAGTAAACAGCTGGTTTCTGTTAGCTTACGAGGTAAAGTTTTTGTTTGTTTGGAATTATAAGCGATGTTAAACAATGGAAATGTTACTGTGCTCTTATTACCGTCGCTTTACAATAACATTGCAAGTATTAAGAATCAGTAAACGTAGTGTGTCTGATTATTTAGACGTTTTACCTGTCATTTCATTAGTAAGGGGCTATTCTAAGAACCGTGCATTTAAACTTCTATAATATCCTTGAAGAAAAACATAATTGTATCATATTTTCCTCGTAATACCTTGTTACGGTATACGCGCTTGTCGTTTATTTAAAACAATTTTCGTAACTGGACTATTCGCAATAAGTGTATGCACCATCCGTCTAAGAACGTCGTCAGGGTAAACAAATATTTTATTGCTTGCATCTCACATGACTTTACCTTGTACTCATCCATAATTCCAGAAAACATAATATATACCTTACTGTTAATAAACACTACCAAGATTTAAGACACTTTTAACCTTATTTATATGGGGGCCATGGTACATTTATATTTGGCAAAAAGCCGGAGGCGAATCTACACTGTATTACGGTGGAACTAAAGGACATGATTCCGGTCCTTCCCACGTGTTTTCGCATTTTGTGGTATGGTTGACCACACAAGTTCCAACTCCAAATATAGTTTGTTCTTTTGCCGACATTGTCGATGACTGAGGACTGGGAGCCTTATTTAGCACTTTGGTTAGCGAACTATGAATTGGCTTGTAGAACAAGGTTTAAGTAATAAATGTAATATTATCATGCTTTATTTTCAAAGTTATTGGATTAATTACAGGTTGGAGGTTTATATTTTGGCAATTTGAATGAATTCTACAGTAAACAGTCAACAGATAATGCGAATTCGTGCAAATAGTTAGACAGTTATGCTTAATCTGTTTGGTGATTTGTACATGTAAGTAATGGCCGTTACAAATGTTTAGTTTCTTCATTCGAGACTGATTGATTAAAATGGCTTATGGGTGGGTTGATATAGCAAGGCTTATATTACTTTTGATACAAGATCTATCAGGAAGTGATAAGTACATCATCATAATTAGCGTTTCCATACTAACCATACGTCAGTAACTACCTCTACTAGCGGTAACACAATGTGTTTGTGGGAAACGCCTATATTGAGCAGTGGGTGTCTATAACCTTGTAATGTTAATGAGTGAATCTTAAATCCGCCACAGTGCGCACGCGATGATAATGTGCTAAACACCTACTAACACCTCATTGACCCATCTCAGTTGACTCTTGTAACTAGCGTGGGTTGATCGGAAACACACGACATTGTAATTTTAACTGATTTGTTCAGTTTTAATTGAGACTAAAATAATCGCTATTAAAAGTTTGCGTGCCATTGCCATATTTTAAGGATACTTACATTTTGAAGGTACTTAAAAATTCTGCTCACCCGAAAATAAACTAGGCAGTAAAATTAATTTGTAAACGTTTTTATATTGTAAGAATGTAATCAGATTTAGAATCCCTCAATATAACTTATGCCGTGAAAATATTGTACAGAAATTACAGCTGCCCGTAATTTCACTTCCCGTCATAATCACTATATGTACAAATACGTCATACTGCTTTTGCTTTGAGCATCATTTTTTTTTTAATTGCTACCTCCTTATTTATTACCTTAATTATAATTTGAATCATGGTTAACTGTAATATTTTAAGCCCCAGTTAAATCGTTGCTTGTAAAATATTCTCTGGACGAAAATATCTCTCAGCAAGACAAACATATTCTGCATATTATATTCTGCTAGTCAAAAATATTCTTTTGCGACAGTACAGCAAACTTAGTTAAAAGTCTCTGCAGTAACGGAACGAGCTGGTTTCCAAGCGGCACGTTTTACTTATGCACCATTACCTTTGCAACACCCAATATGTTGCATGCAGTTTCAAACTATATCCACGTATTTTATGCTAGTATTACTTGCGCTACGGAAAATGTTTCCAAAATATCATAGAATTTTACGATGATACTAAACAATGCTCTTTTGTGAACTCCAATGCTGAGTCAAGGAAGAATCTTGTTGTTTTCAAGTCTGGCTACACTATTGTAATTTATATAAGATGACACAATGATTTCTGATTTTTTTGTTGGTTTTGCTTCCTTCCTTGTAAAATGTTTTCCCTAATAAGTTTATCACGTGGTTAAACATTCGAATTGCTGAAATTATACACTGTGCTATCTCATAGAACCTAAAATATCACCTGCCCTCAGTGTGCCCTCACTCTAAATGCGAATAGATTTATAAATTCGCTATACCGTAATACCGATGTGCGATAGTGTTATTTCGACTTCTTTTATTTAATCGTTTATCACCGTTACAACTGCTGCCGCAACGGTACACTGCCATTTCACACTTGGCAGACCACTGAGGTAAGATCATAACAGATGGTAAGGCACAGTGTTTTGTGTGTGATGCATTATTTTGAAGAATTGGGTTTCGCCATTCATGACACCTGGTAGAAAACGGTTTGGTCTAATATTTGATGGTGGTAAAGCGGAAAATTGTTGAGGCATTTTGGACAATGTTGTTAGGTAACCGAGTTGGTTGAATTTTAATTACCTACTCGTGTTTTTGTAAAGCTACAACAGAGCTGGGGTGAAGCTCATCATTGCTTTTAATAGCCTAATTAACAGACAGTTCAAGATACAATAGAAAACGAAGCACCGTCACTGTCTAAATTACTAGTCCGCTAAAAGAGTAGCGAACCGACATGATAAAAATGCCTAAGTGAGCTATTGCGTACAATTTTCATATTATGGAAGGGTTACATTTGGGCTAGCAAAAACAAAGAATCTGGGCTAAGACATCCGTGAAATTAAACGTGTATAGGCTTAGTACTAGTGTACTATGGCTTTACTTATTATGAATTTATATTCTTTGACTCAAAGAGAAAATGGCCCTTTGAATTATCAAGTAAATCCCTTTGTATGGCCAAATCTTTTAAATGTGGATCAGAATCTCCTAAAGTACATTTATAATTTACGTCTACAAAGTCTGTTGTAGAACCATCATTTACTTTTGTTGAGTTTCGTATTTCTTTATTTGATTAGGGACTGGAAGTACACAATGTTGTACAATAATCTATTGCTATTTGCTATGTTTAGCCAAAATAATCAGTTAGGTAACTTAATTGTTTTAGCAACACAGGTTGCTACTACGGCTACATGTTTTAATCAGTTTAAAAGTTTCACTAGCAGCCTCACCGTCCGCATCCTCTGGATACACGAAAGTGGTTGATCTTCAAAAATTTTAGAGTGAGATGTTACCTACTCTTGCCAGATTATAGAAAATCTCTTATAGGAAGCTAGAGAATCTAGTTCAGGACAGGTTCAACTGTGAATTAGTCGATTCATTGATGAGCTATGTTCGCTATATCCTTCGCACTGCTTATCCCGCAGCGTAACGGTATTTCATTGAAAAAATGAACAATAGAGCGACGCAAGCGCATCGTATTTATATTGTACTCGCATAAACCGCGTTTGCGCCACGCTGCTTTCCATAAACGCACTATAGTAAATCGCAACTCTACTAAAACTGTCACACAGAGCTATCTAAAATCGCGAAATATGCAGTGTGGTTCTAACACCGCAGCTCTGGCGCTTTTTCATTTCCAGATCGTCGAGATAAACCCTGTGTGAACAATGTTTGACCGCAAAATCTTCACCTACCCGCTAATTATTAACCACTTTCACTAAATAAGTGTATATTGTGTGTTTTTTCACAGGACTCTCATTTTCACATCTTTTGGACTGTCGCTTTCAATACTGACCGCATTTCCTATTGTTATTAATCACAATGTTAAGAGCAATATTACGAACAATTAAAATATTTTTGTTATTGTGTGAAACTTCTCTACTGATTTCATTGTTCTGTGCTTGAATATTTCTCTTTGGTACAACAAAATGTGGAATACTGAACTCGTGTTTGTAGCGTTTGTTTTTTTTTTATAACTAATTTCTGTCCGTGACTCCATTTGAATATGAGCAAATCATATTTTATGTTACTTTTGTTCTCATTGTCGGAGGCGTATTGTTTTTTAGTGATATGGGGGCTGGTATATAAAAAATATCTCTGAATTTTGTGTTCATGTTTTATGATAATATTTGCGTTATAACAAAGTTTTTTTTGTATTTATCACTCTTTTATTTTTACTGTCACATGCACTGGAGAGCTTTAAAATTTGATCAGCCTTTTTTACCAAAGTAAAAACTCCTTAAAAACGGATACAGTTGGCAATTTTTATAATCTTCTGTATATCTGCTTCATAATGTCGAGATTGCCCAGATTTGATGGGAGTTGCGTTGTTGGGCTCACAGTTGACATCTGTGCTACGTAGCGCCGTAATACAAAAGAATAACAAAAGTTTAATATATACTGCCTTGTTGGCCTGCTCTGAGTGCGTTTCCTGGGCGTAGGATCATGTGATCAACCCCTGGGTCGGACAGATGCTATTGGATTCTTCGTTCCAAAATTCTTAGAAGCACGCTTTATACCGGATTCGTGCACGGTTATTGCCAAGAGGCTGTTACATGAGTTGAAACCCTACCTGGGGCCGTATTACGAAGTATTAATGCCATCATGATTCCAGTGCGAAAAAGGGATGGTGCTATCGGTCATGTATAGCTCCGTCTCTCTCTTACACTGGAATCATGATGGCACTAAACGGTCAGAATACGGCACCTGGTAGAACTTGGGTGCACCATACCACACGTCAAGTCTTCTTTTATACTTATGCTGTCTACCAGCACTGTGCAATGTTTAGTGCAAGAGTAAAGTCAAGCTAGTTAGCACAATAGGTAAGTTCAAAGTGTTAAGTGCTTACTAAACTACCCCTCGCTACCTTTACAGTGTAAATTGGCGCAGTGGTCTGTGTACTTAGGTACGTTTGCTGAGAGTTATTATCTAGACTTTGGATGCAGCTTCCGTTCCGAAGTAAATATTGCAATTTAATTTCACTTAATTCCTATAAAGTGTTATCGCAGCCTCAACGTATTGAGAGCAGGGCTATCACTGAGCAGTAGGCTGTTCTATGAATTCGCATACCTATAATAATTTAGATTTTAAAGTTTTTGGCTCACTATCACGCTCGCTAATTGTTTTAAAGGTTATGCTGTCTGTTACTGTCAGTCTATGGATGGGAAACCTTTCTTTACACATCGAGATACCTTCGCAATCTGAAGAGCAAGCTAAACATATTGTTACGGTTTTCATAGTTGACAACTGATCTGATCTTAGAATACTGTTATTTGGTAATTGGGTTGTACAGATCTGATATTTAGCCATATCTTAAAACCAAAAGGTCGGCAAGATATTGAAGAAACGCCATTCCATTAAATTGTGAAGAAAAAAGCATCTCGGTAGTTAATGTGACAGTTTGATAGCATAATTTTGTTGATATTAAATAACGGAAAACTTGTGTTATAAATGGCATTCACATTTTAAAATGTAGATCAAGTATTTGGGTCGACTTGTGAATGGTGTAAGCTTTTTAAAAGTCATTAAGAATTTGTTAGATGAGAAAATGATTAGTTTCCTTAGGCAATAAAGGAATTCGCGATCCAGAAAACCAGTGCGAAAGACGCAGTGATTGGGTTAAAATGCTAAGCTAGATGCTAGATGTTATTGCATAATATACAACGTGTAACGTTAAATGCGCAAAACCTGAAAATAGTTTGGTCAGAATAACGAGCAGAATTAATTGAACCACTTTTTAATATAGGTCACATTTTTCAAAAAATCTTCATTAAAAACGTTGCCGTGTCTATTTATTGATAGGTCAAGCAAGCCAATGTCAGCGCAACGCAGCGGCCCGGTAACGACTCCTCCCTCGGTAAAGCGTCGTCGCAGACGCAAGAAACGATCAGAATGGCCAGTAAAACTAAAACAGCACATAAAACCTTTACAATTTTTTTAATGACTTATTCTCTCTCTGAAATAGGACAATTGAATTAAAAATCAGTTGGGGTGTCTGAGGTTTTGCGCATTTAACGTTAAACGTTGTATATGTTTCACTGGGCCAACTACTTCGTTGGCCTTTTGTCCTCTATACCGTAGGAATTTCGAGAAGTCAGGCCACAGGTTCAGGTACAGGGTCATCACAACGCTTTGTGTAACTAAGTATAATTTCTCTGTACTAACTCTGCACCTAAGACTATAAGCTTCTGTGTGGTCTAGTAATTAGCCAGACTCAGGCAAGCTTACAAACTACCCCAAATACACAGTATCATTACCTGTATTCTCAGGAGGGTAAGCCAAAAGCGTTTGGTACATCCATATTTCGCAAGGTATATTTTGGTCCCGTGTTATAGGAGGGCCGATTGTCACAACCGCCGACCAACCCACACTCCGGACTGCTACTGAGGAATCCTCAATGGAAACACCCAATACCACTGCCTAGGTTCATCCCCAGGATCCCACACGCAGCAGCTTCGTTTGTGAAGACTGGACTAAGAAAGAGTAATACCTCAGAATATTTGTTAGATAATATCCGTTTCACAAGCTTACATGTTTGTTTAGCTTTTCTTATCTCATGTTTACCTAATTAAGGTGATTTACGAGCACAGATTAACTCGTTCAAACTTATCTGCGGCCATTGAACTCATGTGCGTAGATCGATAAATTACTCAACAATAGAATGTTAATACGTTAATAATTTTACTTGTTGGTATGTCGGGTGAAGGAATGTGGGAATAAATATAATATTTTTTAGAGACTTTAATTTAATAGAAAGGAAAAGTAGATAAAAATCAAGTTTTTTGTACCTACCTACCTACCAGTGTTTGCACAGTAACCGGGGTGAAGAAAGAAGACTGTTCAATATTCTCTAGGGGTGATTATTTTTGTCCTGAAGGACTTAAAGAGGAACATAATAATGTTTTGATACATGTTAGGACAATAAACGATAAGTAATGATAAATGTGACAACTTTCAAACTAGGATATTCTGCTGAGGTTATGCCTTTAAAACAGTCATAAATAAAGCTATTCTTCGTACTGTAAATAATGAACTAACTACCTCCAACAAGACTTCCGAGAATCTCTGAAAGTTGTAAAAGCCTGCAAGAGATGGATTATTCCAAAACTCGCAGTTACTCTCATAATTCATGCAATGAGCTGCAAACTGGAGCATCTTCACTCGCAACATGGAGTTAAAGTGGAACAAAAAGCTAAAATTGTTCTAAAATTAGCATTGAAAAGCTTAGCATAAAAGATTGATTACGAAAAAGATAAAAACGTTAAACAAATTGCGAAAAATACTCAACTCTTTATCTCCGCCTGCATATTTCAAAAGGCTTTATCTTTTTGACTCACCCGTTTGATAACCCGAGAGGAATATGAATTAAAATTATTATGAAACAGAAAGTGTCAAAGATTAGGCATTTCCTGCAATTTATAGTAGACTAAGTAAAATTCGGAGATGTTTGGTGGGAAAAACGGTCTTATTCTTTGAAATTTTATTTCGCTTAAAATATATACATATATTCGGGAAATAGCTTACCTGATTGAGGAATTTTAACCAACCCATTCTAACCATAATGAATGTCTCACATTCATTCGCATCAAGAATAATAGGAGCATTACCAAAACACTTACTTAATAATATAGGATCCCTAAATGGACGCACCGCATTTAGCCTCGCCGGTGACATCACTATTTGCCCGTTTAACCCTAAATTGGCGGGACTTCAATTGGAGAATAAACAGTCACATGAACAAGAAACAGAATTCTTAGACGTTGACTCAGTTTTAGAAAAATAGGTCACACACCTAACTCTTCAGATTTACACACATGTCTCAAGATGTGCCCTTGGAGAAGTACTTCAGAAATGATTGGACTGGTTTCTTTTAATTTGAAAAATGTTTGACCTAATAATGTCAAGACGAAAATAATAAAATGGATAAAGAACGGTCTAACAGAATTCCACAATTATTAAATGTTATTTTCAGACACTGACAAAGGCCTCTATGTTTTCTTCTCAAAGCATAACACAATATTTATGTTCTGAAATCGGAATATTCACTTTGAACAGAATTCAGAGGAATTCTTCAGTATCTACAAGGAAGAAGATTCGTTTGATGTCCTTACATTTTTACCTGCTCAAGTCCAAACCGATATTCCCCGAAGCTCTTATAATTTCAATTCCTTTCATTCCTAGGTGAAGACGAAAATAAAACGATGAATATGATTGACGAGGATTTTTTGAAAATTAAGAACTTCCTTGGTTTATTTCGCTGTCAAAAACCTTGTTCGTGGGACCATATTTCCGAATATATTTCAAGTTGAAATTTTGTAAATCACAGAATTATTCGACAAGCTGGTTTTTTCATTGCCTTTGGCATATATTACTTTATGATAGCTTCAGCAGTTTTAAAATAATAGCAAATAACGTTTCGATGACTATGAAGTCATTCAAAACTACCACGAATTAAAAGCATTATGCAACATTCTTCACGAATTCGTAGAGTCAAATTCCTGATTAAAACTCGGTAACGTAATATATTTATCGTTCCACTGTTGTGCTGATAAATACAAACGAGAATTTAAGTATTTCCACCGAGCATTCTTATGTGAGTGCTATCATCAAAATATTCCGCCTTTTAACAACATGATCATAATGAATATTCTCACTAAATTCTACAACCTGAATTCCCCTTGAAAAGAGTTATCACACCAAATTCTATGCTGTACCTGCACAATTTTCACTGTTGTACGGCCAAAATACACATTTGCTTCACCTAAGCTAACAAGACTACAAAAGATAGATCCCATGCCGGGGGCGCCATGCAAATTTAGAGGAAGCTTAATTAAATACCTCTGTGCAAGTTCACTCGGTTTCAAAGTGTGTATCATCTCGCTTTTAAATGAAGTGAACAGGGCTATGGCAGATGATGAAGATTTTAAATGCATGTAACGTCTACATAATAGAAGTAAGGAATTTTCTGATGCATAAGTTTCAAACGCTGTGTAGCACTTAGCTCAAAGTAGGTCATCGTCTTTCTTCCCCTGGGTGTCGTAAGAGGGGAGCTACAGCGTAATATAAAGTGGACATAAACGTAGAAAAATGCCGGTCGGTTTAAAACATAACTCACGAATAATATTGGTTAGAAGGTACAACTGTGTGCCCGGCTTATGCACACAAACTTTTACCTAAACATAAATGTTGCTGCTCCAACTAGAAACTGTTAGAAATTGAAACGGCCGAAATGAAACCTTCGTCAAAACTAAAATACCGTTGTGTCCCGAAGTTGTCATACGTAACAAATGCCGGTAGACATGTTGGCTGATATTTGTTAATATTCTGTACCACAACAACCTTCAACAGTCCCAACTATCTATCAAACGGAATTTTACAATATTTGCTCCTGTTGCTGGGTTGTCCAAACTTTCCATATCATACATGAATGAATTGGTCGTGTGGAGTGATGGTCGAGTTGGTTAATTAATAAAAGTGTATGTTTTGTTAACAGTTACTATTATTTTCTGCTAACCGCTCTCGTACAAATCGTAAAAATCTCACCGTGAAAACTTGAGTGGAGTGAGCTGTCAGTGTCATCCCGCTGATGCTAGGGATTGATCAAGCAAACATTTACAATCATAATCGACATTTTAATAATATTTTTTATGCTAATTCTATTGATCATTTTATATAATTTCAAAGCTAGTATTTTAGTTGTCAAAACCGACGTTTAATCCCACGTAGTTTGTGTGATCACTGTGATCACTTAACTCGATTCACGAAATGCCGTAAACTGGGTGAAGTGATCACGCCAACTAGTCTAGGAAAAAAAAAAGAAAAAAAAACCATCATTGATATTCTCACTGAGTTTCTTTTTTGCTATTTTTTTTAAAACCCCACTTAATAGTAATGTTTTGACTGCTAAAATATTAGCGTTGAAATGATATAAAATGGTCAATAGAATTAGCATAAAAATATTATTAAAACCTCGTACCTAACCTCGTACGTACCCTAGTACCAGTGAGATGACACTGACAGCTCATTCCACGCTCACTTCACCTAAGTTTTCACAGTGAGATGGTTACAGAATCGCACTGCTGGACGCTTCACCACGTTTTCATTATTCAAATGTAACTAAGAGGGTTTGCTTTAAGTTTGCTTTAAACTCAGAATCTTTATACTCGTATCGCCCAGTTTATGCCGGACACAGAAGAAACTCCACTTTACACTTCTTCCTGGAATGACTAAACTAATATTTGTCTTAGAAACTAACACGGAAAGTTGGCGAAAGAACAGTCGATTTTATCAACTGTTGCCAAACTGTTGCAATTGAGACTGTGTTTATAGCCTAAGTTGGCTCGTAACTTCACGCTTTTTCATTGGGGGATAAGCTGGGTCCCAAATATTGCCAACTTTGTGAAAAGTGTCAAGGTAATGTTCGTTCGACTGAGTAATTATTCCAATTGGCATAGAAGGTTTTTCTTTGAAATGAAAACAATCGAAAATAATCTGATTTGCTGTGATGTGATGCGGTGCAGCACAGGCCCGCAATACCCGAAATAAAAAAGAATAAAGAATTCAAGGAATTACTATCATAAGTCATAAATAACCGATAACACAAGTTTCCTTTTCCACTTACAGATCTTAAATATCCCACTGCAATACGGAAACGGATCGGTTTAACAACTTTCTTGCACTAAGAGGGTTCCGTTCGACTAATTAAAAGATTTCAAGTTTTAAAATAGTTACGACTTCGAGTTAATTAATTCACGCCTTGAGCACTCAACTTTACGAGCTTAAAAATATTATCTTGACTAGCTGTGAATGTTTACTCTTGTCTTAAACAAGTAATAAACAACTACTGTTCTTCTTTTTTACTGCTTATTTAAGTAGTTTAATCTTGTTAGCTGCAGGCTGCAGGCTGATAGAAAATATTGTACCTCTGGCTGGACTAAAAGCTGACCTCAACATAGAGGCTAAAGGGTAGGACCGTGGCAAGAATCTAATTAGTGTAAGTCTATTGTGGCAGAGTGCCATGTTTTGTCTGGCTAATAGTAAGCCACCTACTCTCTTTCGAGAATGTCGCAAGATGCTACTAATTAAAAGGTCAGATCAGTGAGGATTGGAAAGACCAGTAGTGAGTGCTACGTATACTATTGAGTAGCATTGAGTATAAGATCGTAGCCAATATTGTCTCAGTCTCTGTATTATTAGTCTTAGAAGGGCCCTACACGATCAATTATATTGCACAACATCACGAATTGCGCAATGTTTTTCGCCGTTTAGGGTTAATATTGAAGATTGTACAATGATTAAACAAAATATTTTCCGAGTTAAAATTTAATTGCACTGTCTAGGATAAGTAGGTATTGCGTAGGTCTTGCTCACGCGAAAACATTGAAGCTTATGGGCCGTCAATGATATTGCATGAAATTAATTCATCGTTTGAGTGCAAGGGCTGATTCAATCATATTGCGCAAACTTATGATGTAGGGGCCGCTTTAAATTCAGAAGTTGGTTGCGCAGCAGGACTACTTGCTGAGAGTGTCGTAAAAAGTGACTTGGAGATAACGTCAAAAGACGGTGAGCAGCAGCGTCCACTTGTCAGATAATAAAGACTGCGATTGCCAATTCGTCGGCCCTGGGTGCTCTTATCTTATGGCAATTTCATGTAACGATTACTTGGAAGATCTTTCCTGAGAAGATGAATTTAAAACTTAAATAAAATTCGCATGACCAACTAAGCAAAGCCGAGTACATGACTGAAATACGCAAAAAAATAAAGAATAACTTCGCGTTACGTGCAAATTTTTTGTATGAGTAGAATTCTAAGCAGTATCATTATGACAAGATCTACGATCGTATCATTAACTACAAAGCGCGATCACGCCTTTTTTAGATCTTTTCTCCGAAACGGATAAACCACTTTGCATGGTAATTATGGTCTGTAAAGTCTTTGCACTGTTTTATAAGATTAATGTTTCCTGGTTTTGACCTAAACCTCTACATAAATGTAGTTTTACGTAAGAAAATTCTAGCTCACATAAATTAGCACATAAATATTAAGAACCTGCAGAAGACCATTCAATAGCAAAATTGTCATTTGTATGGACTCCATATTTCCTATTATTTTATCTCCCTCCGGGATTCTACCCAAGGAAGTAATAATTCATTCCATATCCCAATAAACAGATAGTTCATCTTTCCGTTTGCGATCAAAAATAACTTGCCATGTTCCCAGTAACATAAACTCGCTGGAGTACGGCTTCAGTATGACGTCGAAAACTTACTACTGTGATGAAAGTATGACTATTTGTGGATCTTATTACTATCATAAAATTTGATTCGTGATGTTAGTGCATGGCGTTTTATATATGTGCAATAAGGAAGTCAAAAAAATGCGTCCTGATCTACCAACATAACTATATCGACTGCCTTTATAACGTTAAGACAGCCTATTAATCTGCTTGGATAAGACATTAGTCCTCCACACTAATCAAGCACGGTTCTTGACTGCAGCTGGTCTTCATGAAATCTTTTTAGGCCATTGCTGCATTTCTGCTCAGTATTCTTGAAAATTTCTTGAAAAACTAAAACCCTTAACTACAAACACTGTATCAAAGACAAAAAAACCAAGTCACAGGCGACATTTGAACGTGTGACAGAAGTTTGCAAACCGTATCAATCCAGCCGCTTAAAGCTTCCTATCGTTTCACACTCGATTTGTCGTGTGAAATGTGCGAAGCGCTGTAAGGCTTGAAGGTGGCACTGGCACGGTTCCAATGGACTCTTAGCGCCAATTCCGACGAGTGGAGTTATTATTTTTAGTGCGAAGTTCAATAACATCGTATTAATTCGTTACTGCTTGTTTGGATCTTCCTGTGTGATATGAACCGGTATGACGTACATCCGTATTAAGTGCTAGTTTTAATTACGTGTCTTCATTAGTAAAGGAAGTGTTATTTTGAAAGACGTTATCATCATGGAGCCGCATACTCTTACCAAAACTGTTGTTATAGTAAAATTACTTCCAAAATCTTTAAAATTTTCTTTATTGTGGTTTGTTTCTAAAAATACGTTATCCATGAAATTTTTGGTGCCAACAATTTTATCAATCGTCAACATGGTTTATACAAGAGTCATTAAGAGTTATGAAACGTGTGTGAAATGTTTTTGTTTTAAAATATTTCCAACTGCTGTCCAGCAAATAAAATAATGTTTGATGCCAATTTGAGTGACATGTAAGACACAAAATGTTAACTATAAAATGCGCTCAGTACCAGATAACAAACTTACCAATATCAAAATACACTAATATCTAGGTTTGCATAAGTAATAATTTCGAAAGCGTTATGTTTCATGATGTAACTGTAAACGGATCTCCTAAGTGATATTAGCACGAGGAACAGTGTGTCGATGTCGATTAAACTCAAGTACCCACGGTTATATACCGGCCCTAATGATGACATTTAATTACTAAGTACTGCATGCTGCATTCAGTGAGACACCATAATATCGGAATGTCCGACAGAGCGTCCGGGTGCAATTCCCGCGTCGTGTGACCATTTGCTTTGATCGAAGATATTTACAGTACCGATTGTTTGTGTACGTGATTTGTCCATATAATGACATTATGCATGAAGATTTAAAGGACCTTCGTAGACAGACAATTGATAGCCAATAGAACCATGTTCTGTTTAGCACAATGCCAAGCTTAAAATTATTGTCTGCATAATAATTGAACATGTACACAATCATTTGAAGCTTGGCATCTTCATGGCTCCGATGTTTTAAGCTACAATACTCGTAGCAGTGACATTTGACGGAGTGCGGTCATTCGTGCCATCAAATAATAATGGTGAATTAAAAAAAATAGGTTACTTTAAAAACAGTATTTAAGAGTATATTAAGGATTCCTTGAGCCCGATAGTAAGATGGATGGCTCCTACGTTTTCACGGCATCCACTAAAGTAGTTACCTCCCACGAGACTTCATTCACCTCAAGTAGGTCATGGCATGCGCGGGGAAAATTACTATTGTGTGGATAAGGAACCACTGGTTTTACACTATCATACGTGTTTCGTGTAGAGCTTTGAGCCGTATCTGGGTAAAACTAGTTAATTTAGATGTCATTTTTGGAGATTTCACATTCATTTCTAGTTAACTGTTTCTAAACAGACAAACGGGATGCTTAGCTAAATGCTAAATTTATAATTCCATATACAGGGTGTCCCTGGAAGTATGGATCAAATCGGATAGGGGCGTGGGCAAGGTCATATCCAAACTTTTAACCCTGAGAATGTGGCAATGGCAGTATGATAAAACATACAAAACTGAATATAAAATACAAATAATCATTTAGCCACGCAATTCTGAAGGTTTTGACATAAACATCGACTCTCCGTACCGTCGAAATGGTAGAGATATTCCTTGAGACCTTCGCAAACGAACGAACGTTGGAACAAATGTCAGCCGCTCACCTTTCATGTCTATTAACCCGATTCTGGCTAGTTCACATCGCATTTAATTCTTGAGGAGTTTTAGTTCTGTTCACCTTTAAGTGAATGTTAGGACTTGAAGGTTGGGAAATTACATACTTACAATGAAACTGCACCCAAGATTTTTGGCGGTTACAAATTCTGGCGTTAGAAAATTCTACTAGTGACGATGATTATAATCTTCAATCAAGAAGGTAGCTGATAATTATAAGCTACCTTCTTGATTTGAGTATAAATGCGTTTTCATTCTCTTGTTGAGCCAAATTCAATTCACAAATTGTTCAGTCACATATGCGAACACTACCATAATCCAATAGATCCCGCTTACGACATCAAGTGTCCCTTTTGGAATGTTAGTTTAGGCCCAAATCCGATATCATCATCTTCAAGTTTGCTCGGATTAAAACATACCGTTCTGTGCCGTCTACAGTTTGTTTTCGTTTAGCCGTAGGTACGTGTTTCTACCGGGTCACGTAGTAATAGATTGGAGTAGTTCTTACTTCTAATTGAGAAAAGTGTAAGTAATAAAACGAATTACAGAAAACAAATTGGTCGTTCTTGACCTTTAGTGGTCACTACTTTGAAGTAACATGAAATGGGAAAAAGTTCGAACAAAAAACATAAATTCCTATATAATTATGTGATCGATCAGTACCGACCCTATCAATTTCTCACCTCGTAATTTCACCCATATAAATTACATGCTTCGACGTAAACAGCTGACAATTTCCCCATAAAAACCCATCAGCTTTGATGTTATGGGGCAGTAATAAACACTAAATGGATTTACGAGTAAATGTCCGATAAACGACAAATACTTACTGACGATTGAAAACGCTGTGAAACGTTAAAAGAACTTTCTGGAAGGGTTAAAATCTGTATAAATCCCATAAGAACGTTTCGACCATCGTAAAACGTCAGTCGTTTAAGTGTTAAGGAATTAGTGTTATTCATCGCAAAAATAGCCCGTTTTATTTTGATTGGAATTTTTGGGACGTATCATAAAAGTGATTTGAATTAATTTAAATATTCGTGACTTTTTAAGGTTAGTTGCAAGTTTTCAGAATGCATTTTCTTTTCTTAGAATTTTGTAATGGCCTTAACCATATCGTGTTTCCATTCAAATACAAGTCATGAGAATGTCGTGGTTTTTAAAGGTTGCACGTAGCAAGTAGGAAGTAACCAAATTATGCGAAATGGATTCACATGAACTGTTCCAATTTGTACAACAGTAGCTTCAAACTTCAACTGTGATTAATTTTATAAATACTCAACTATGACCAGTGTAAAATCTAATCATAATCACACTAAATATTGACATCAATCACGTTTGACAAGAACACCAACACAACTTCCCTGTTCTATGTTTGCCAGATCGATCCTCTAAAATGTTTGTTTTGGGGGAAATGGCCAAAATTGATCGATGACTTTAGAAACTTTTGCAAGTCTTTAACAGAGTTTCAGAGAGATCCGTTAAATAATGAAATATGGATGTTTTGTTCAGTTCTTAATACAAGGATTTTGTACGTGAGTGGCTTAGATGAATGTTCATAAAAATGTGTTTTGTTCATAAATCATTTTGCCTTTATGGGCGTTCAAGAAACTCGTAATTGTTGTGTATGAGTTGTTTGATTTATGGGGTAAGTATTTAAGTTGTTACAGCCGATAGATAAGAATGTTAGATAATGGAAAAGGGTAGTTAAGCTGTCACAAATTGAATATCTAAATTAATATGTTATACAGTTATAGGTTTTGCGTGTCATGTCTTAAATCAGCTGTACGGTACGCTGCATGTGCGTCGACAGCAGTTGGCAATATTTTCCATATTTTATTGGTGTGCTTACCTATTGCTAAATAGTAGGGGAGCCCAGGAAGGGATTTTTGAAGTGACTCGAGCGTGTCAGAATATTATATAGGGAGAATCCTTGCATCCTTTAAAGTACCTCTACCAAGTATGAACCCTCCATATGGTGGGGTGTGTTGAGGGGAACCCGTCTGATTGGTAAAAAAAAATCGATCCATAGAAAAACTCGAGCGCGTCAGATTAAGAGAAAGTTGATTAATTACATTGAGAAGATTGTATATCTCAATAATCTGACAATTTGAGCGTGACATTAAGAAACAAGCGAGTCTCGAAGTTGTAAAAAAAAAACGTCACCTTGAAATACTCGAGCGCGTTTCAATTTTTTTTTATTTTGAAGGAAACAATATTAGAATTACAAAGAACTAATAATCTGACAGTTTTCATGGGGCGATGTTAGTAGAATCGTGGAGCAAAGGTGAAGCGTACAGCGGCTGAGAGCTGTGTATTCACATTGCCATTGATGAATTTTATATAAACAATGACATGGATATTTATTTTGTAAAGTATCTTATTTTTATTATTATTACTGTGAGTGTGAAGACTATGTGGGTCATTTCTTTTTTTCGGTTTTCCTTCTTAGTTAGTTTTAATCATGATCTGGCAGTTTGAGTCATTTATGCGGCCTACCCAAATGTCCTTTCATTGGCATTGTTCGTCGAATCGTAAGGCTCCTCAAGTTCTGAGTTGAGCTGCACGATTTTTGACAAATGCGTGCACTGACTGGACAGGTCCGCTCAATCTGTGTGGTTCGTTACTCAAAAGACCATTTCAGACACCAATCTACATGGTCTTCACATTATCTGACCAAGATTATGTCTGGACTTTAAAAGAGACTGTGACCCCTGAGTTTGTTTCGGCCTTTCTTCTCAGAGTAGTCAGATAGGAAACGCCGACCTCATCTAGTAAAAAAATATGATTGACATGTAAAAGTGTTTGTACAAACCTACTTACAGAAAATAAATCATTTATCATTTATTCCCCACTCCGCGTCTCACTTTCTTTCTCGCTCTTTCTCTATCTCTCACTCTCTCGCACCGTCCCTAAACTAACTAATGATCCATATTTAATTTTATATTAATAAATTAACCAATTTCTGTACGTAAATGCGGATATATTATTTCTAAATTTCCTTCAAAATGGTCAGACTAACGATATCCCTCCATATAATTGTCAGATTATTATTCAGGAGGACTATGACATCAACTTGACCCTCCTGCATAAAAATCTGACACGCTGGAGTATCTCAAGATCACCTTTTTTTTTACATATACAAAAATATATTATGAGTTTGTGTCATGTCCAAATCGTCAGATATTTTAATAGGACACTTTTTAAGCTTTAGTTGACTTACACTTTGAATGTCTGACACGTTCGAATAACTTTTTTTTTTTTTTTTTTTTCAACCGCTCGTTACGGCCAGCCCCCTTGAATTAATCGTCAGATTAATATCTAATAGTTACCAGAAATATAATGCGCGTACATACTGTAAATGACTGACGCGCTCGAGTTTTTCTAAGAATCGATTTTTTTTACTAATCAGACGGGTTCCCCTCAACACACCCCACCATATGGAGGGTTCATACTTGGTAGAGGTACATTAAAGGATGCAAGGATTCTCCCTATATAATTTTCTGACACGCTCGAGTCACTTAAAAAATCCCTTCCTGGGCTCCCCTACTAAAAGGTCTATTCGTGTCTTCAAGCAATAATACGAATTACAGATAGCCACTATTTTATGGAAGTTCCCTATTTAGACTGTCTCGTAATGTCAGAAGGAAATAGAAAAGCGTGAGTAGCTCGGGCACTTATATCCACATCCTCTAGGAACATATTTTGTGAAATTGCTTCAAATTGTAGTAGTAAAACAACCTATGTTAACAGTGAGAATAAGTTGACACATACAATTAAGCGGCTGCATCGCTACAAAACAAACGCTCCAGCGCTGGATATTGTGCAACTGGCACGTGGTACTTATTCGAGCGTGAGATAGGGGGAGCTTCACACGCAAATTGCGTCCGGGAAAGCCGCGCGTGCGCCAGTGACGTCATCACACAATGAGTGCGTGCGCTGCTACAGATAATATCTGTTGTTGTTATAGAAATTGTATGAAAGGCTTGAGTAATTATGGTGATAGAATAAACAATCTATATTGTAAAAGTGAGATACATTAGAGCTTGCACGCTTTTTTTTCCGGGTTGGAAAATCCTCATGAATGTCCTCCGCCCTAAGGCGGGCGGAGGGGTCTGTGTGACTCTTACTGACTACCGCCACCAGGACCTCGCAAAGCTGAGATCGATGCAGCGACACATGGAGCTGCCCCGCGCCCTCGCTTCGTCGTGCCACCGATACAATTACGCGTGTACCTACTTTCGCCGCGAGGTCCCAAGGTGAGGATCCAGCCAGTACACAAGCCGCCTCGTAGGATATCGTGCGATACCGCCTGATGACTGACGGCCATAGCTCTTTGCGGTGCGGTGGCACACTCTGCCACTGTATGCCGCGCCGTGTCCTCCCAGCAGTCGACGCAGTGGTGACACCGGGCGTCCGGCTCCCTGTTTATGGGACACAGGTACTTCCCGAAGCAAAAATGCCCCGAGAGCACCTGCGTCACCCAAAATGACAGGGAGCCGTGCCTCCTCCCGAGGCAGCGCTCGAGTACCGGTCGGACCGCCTCGATGGTGACGAGGTCGGCGGTAGGGTGCGAAAGCCTGTCCCGCCATTCCGCCACCAGGACCTCGCGAAGCTGAGACTGACTCGCCCCGCGCCCTCGCTTCCTCGCGCCACCGATATAATTACGGGAGTACTTTCCCCTGAGGTCGCCCAGACCGGTCTGGGCGGTCTGTGCGATCTATGGGACCTCGGGGTCCCATACAGGGTCATCGATCGCACGTTCCCCACGTAGAGCCGCCTACAGGCGGCGCTTGGGCCCCCCAGATTGGGAAGCAGCGTTGCTAGCGCCCCAGCCGCGCCCAACAACTTGGGCGCCAGCCGCCGGAAATGGGGGCCGAAGTCCCACCGGCTATCGAGCACCAATCCTATGTACTGGGACTAGGTACATGGTAGACTCGACGGCGATCCGAGCCCCCCGACCAAGATGTGTGAACCCTCCATTAACTGATTAACGTGAACATCCATCGCTAAAACTAATCATGTTGATTGGCTTTGGCTAGTCTTTTCACTTTTGCATGAACAACTCGGGCCAACACGGGAAAGGCCTCTAGTATTTTTGAAATCTATGCATCTTCTGTACAAATAAATAAAACTTGCCTGTTTTCCAAAATAACAGTTTTCCGACATGCACGCCAACGAAGTCGCAGGCATAGCTAATAAATGAAATAAAAAATTAATGAAAATGCAAATTGGCGAAAATGGATATGTCAAAATGCTAGAGTAGAGAGATCGTAGGTACCTGCCAATCTTCATTTTCATTCTAAAAGCGATCTTGTGTTAAGACGTTACACCTTTATTGACGGGATCAATAAACGATAAAAGCTTTATAATATCAAGCATGAAATGAGGTGCGAACGCCATCACGACCTACATCAATGTCATACATTAGCATTTAAAGTACGGCAAGAGTGACGCACCTAGACAACAAATAGTTCAAACGCTTTTGTTTAGATTTATTTGAAGGTCATGTGTAAATAATGAATCAGCGTAAATCTTAGACTATTCATTATCGTCTAAGATTTACGCTGCTTTCGTCGTTTATCCCCTCCTTACCTCAGAAAGTACGTTAAGCCGTTGGTCCCGGCTGTCATTTGTAGATCTTTGGCACCACTCGTTACGGGTAGGCAGAAGCTTGAAAGTCTGCTAACCTGTCTCACCACGGAGTATCGTGTTAACCAGTAACTGAGTTGTGGAGGTCAGATGGGCATGCCATATATGCCATAGGCCATGTAAAATGTTGTATTCAGCTGCGATTGATTTGAGTACTTCGTCTATAAGTCTGTTCTTTTTTTGTTATCCTAAAGGCAACTACTATGACCTACTCTGGTCACTTTTCATACTATACTCATAAAGACACAATATTATACAAAAAACAATCACATTTGCTTTTGGTATAATATTGTGTCTTTACAGAAAAGCTTGACTACATTATATAAATCAACGGCCGAACATAATGTAGGAGTGTTTTGGCAATGGGCAGGTAAAAAGTTGTATTTTTATGATGAGCTCATAAAAATAAAATGGAAGAATTTGTCATAACTTTTGATAATATTGTGGCCAAAGAATGGAGTAACAAAAATATTGCCCACTTCGAGGGCGTCTCTTAGCGTTTCTTTCTGGTTTATTAATTACTTCAGAAGCTCGTCTCTCTTTCTTCTATTTTTTTTCTCTCTTTCTAGCACAATCTTGCCAACACACACATACAGCACCCATGCAGCAAACTTATGAATAATGGTAGATTGTACAACTAGTGCATAAAAGAAGCCATTTTATCCCGAGTTTATATCCACCAGAGCCGCCGGCGAGGGAGGATAGTTAAGTGCTTTTCACTTCGATTGCAAGAAAATGAAACAGCAAACAAGCGTAAAGTATATAACAGTATTTAATTAAAATTTCAAGTGAAATTTGTACAATTCGTAATATTAAAATGTATTGTCTTCCCTGGCATATTTACAGTGTTTATTAATTGTCACTTGAATATTCCATTGTTTTAGTTTAATCACTTTTCAATGTTCAAAAATGTTACAAAACTGAAGAAGAGAATAGCTAATTCCAGCCACGAAACTTTTGTTTTTTTTTTTTTAATTTGCAACAGGTTTCATTCGGCTTGGGTACTTCATACTGCCAAGTCATAAAAATATCCGGTTTTATTAAATTAACGATAGTAAACGTGGAAGTGATATAAATTAAAGCAAATTAAATAAAACAACGACTTTAATCTGCGACTTTTTTTATGCGTGTGGCTGTTGGGCCTGATTATCTGAGTCTTAGAAAAACAAAAAAAAAAATCTTTATGCACTAGAGAATAAAAAGCGACTTTATGTGGCCTACGCACAACATACAAGACGAACTTTTGGAGCATTAGAAGTTAAAAAGTATTTTCTACCCTAGCTACTGGAACCCGCAGTACCTAAGTATTTAAAGACAAAAAGTAATTACTGGGACTCGCACAGGAAGAACATAAAGCCAGTATGATGCTGCCATTTCAAGATTTTCCATAACTGGTAGCATGTAACATTTAGGTACACTAATCCTAGTTTTTGTCACCAAGAAGTGACCAAATTATCTAAGTAAATAAAACCTAACCTAAACTAAATAGAACTTCATCATTACCAAATTCTCCAACACTTTTCGCGTCTTCCGATCAGCCCCCAATACTTCCGAAATCGCTTAGCATTCTTTCGGCGTCTGGATAAAATATATGAACGTCGGCTGAGATACGATTGGAAGCGAATAAAGAGCTTTTAATTTATGGACTGGTGCGTGGTACGAATGTTTTGTTTATGTTCAAGACTTCAAGTGCTTTAAGTGCTAAGAGAGCGTTTTATTGAGTTTGCACTCGATGAACTGGGTTTTGGACTTAAGTTTTATCAAGGAAGAACGAATTTGACGATGTGGATTTACGATTATAATATAGTACCTACTCCATCCACCCACTACAAGGCAAAGGCCTCTTCTCATACATATTAGGTTGTTCCATAGAAATAGAATAGTCAGAGGGAGCCAAGTCTGGTGAATAGGGTGGATGTTGCAATAGAGCGTACTTTAATTCACTGATTTTCGCGATGGTTTTTTGAGCTGTGTGAGCGGGCACGTTATCTTGATGAAAAATGATGTTTTTCTTCTGTAAACCAGGTCTTTTCTCACGATTTTTTACATCCAGATCTGCACAAAGGTTACAATATAATCTGCGTTTATTGTTTTACCAGTTTGGAGGTAATCCACAAACAAAATTCCTTTTGCATCCCAAAAAACTGTTACTAATCGAACGACAAAACTTATTGAACAAATTATTGGAATGCACAAGCATTGATCACCACGCTTGCTCAAGATAGGTGGGCGATTTCAGACTTCATATACTTTTTACCTTATCCTACTAATATTATAAACGCAAAAGTTTGTGAGGATGGATGGATGGATGAATGTTTGTTACTCTTTCACGCAAAAACCACTGAACGGATTATGATGAAACTGTACAGTAATATAGCTTCAGAATAACATAGGATACTTTTTATCTCGATATTCCTACGGAATCGACACTTAGGCGGGTGAAACCGCTGGCCGCTGCTAGTAGGTAATATAAGTCTGGTCCAGGTTTCTTCACGATGTGGCCACTGGCTCATAAATGGGTGACCATCCATTACATAGCGAGACCCGTCCGTGCCTTGAAAAGGAAGTTAAGTCGTTGGTCCCGGCTGTATTTCGTAGACCTTTGACAGTCGTTACGGGTAGTCGGAAGCCCAAAAGTCTGATGACTATATAGTCTTACCAAGGGGTGTTGTGTTACCCAGTAACTGGGTTGTGGTCAGATAGGCAGTAGCTCCATGTAAAATACAGGTATTCAGCTGCATCCGTATAGACTGAGCCGACCCCAACATAGTTGGGAAAAGGCTAAGCAGATTGAAATTAGGAATTACAATGATTTCGTTTAAGTTACAATCAATGAATTAGGCGTGAATAAACTACTCATGAGTTGTGATTGCTAAACGTTGGCAATAAACATTTATTATTTTAGGTAATAATTGAGCAAAGTCTGGTTAAACAAAATATTTATTAATTACCCGAATTCTATGTTTTGTTCATGTGAAACAAACAATACGGTTAATTAGTTCCTAACTCTGTATAGGTACCTATTATTTAATTTTGTAAAATGCAAACTACTATTATTAATTTACTTTACTTTTTTTTACTATAGGTACGTTGAAATGGTTTTTGCTATAATCGTTTAGTGTATACAGGTATTAGATACAGGGAGTAAAGTTCACTCATTCTCCATAGAAAAGGCAGAATCCTCCGGCCAGACGGGCGTTGTGTCTGGTGGGCAAGTTACCCGACGTTGGTGTCGGGACGTCGTTGTATTGTATACAGGGTCAAATTAAATGAGCTACCGAAATTCTGCAGACGTGATTAATATCGATATTTAAACACGATACAAAGAAAATAAAACATATTTTATGGTTTTTTAGGTATCAACGACCGCTAGTGTTGTTACTTGAAGTTTGAGCTGAGAAAATATGTTTTACTGTGTTTAGATATCGATAGGTACCGCGTCTGTGAAGTGTACACATAAAAAACTGATTTCTACGTTGATATTTCAAGCGAATACTTTCACTGCGGTCGATGACCCCACTAAATAATTATTCATCAAATTAATTTCTTTTTGTTTTATCGTGTTTAGATATCGATACCCATCACGTATGCAGAGTTTCGCCAGCTAAATTAATTTAATCCTGTGTATGCCAGTTGCGTGGTAGACTGCTTGCGCGATGCAGGATTTTGTGTGACGTCAGCTTAATGCTTAGTTCGGATGTGATGCAGCCACAAGATAAATAATTTATTAAATCATTTTAAACTGAAATCTTTAACTTATTCATTATGAAAATTAATCCAGGTTAGTTAACAGATGCCGTAGGTACAGGACAGTACCTACCGACCGTGTTTATGATAACTTGACCGTACCGTTTTAATACTATTAAAAAATAAAAATTGTAATATTTTTTCTCTATCTTTATCACTGAAGAAATTATAAATGTTTACGAATGGTGACGTAAAATTTACTTCCACCGTAAGTAAATGTTTATGTCACCATTCGTAAACATTTATAATTTCTTCCGAATTACAAGTTACATCAATCACACCATACCTACCTAATTCAATGTTTCATAAAATAACGTCGACATAAACAGAATACGGATATTCCATAAGTGAGTCGATGGCGAAGTGTGAACTTTTTAATTTACGCCGGGACAAGTGTGGCGGTTTGACAGATGAACTTTATTTTTTTCTAACGCCAAGCAAAAGTTTAGCAGACATGTTAATGGTATGACAATAAAGTGACTGACACCCGTATTAGGTACTATTTATTCTTTACGCTTATAAAAAGTTAAGAGGTTTTCACTTGTTTTGACCTTTAAGTTTTAAGAAGCTTTTTGCGTAGTTGACGTAAAGATTTTTTTTTTAATTGTGTGTGCTTTTATTTGGTAAGGTAAAATTAATTGCCCACCATCTTATTCTGCTACCTTATTAATCGCTTCGTACTTTTCACCTAATTATTAGTTTAAATAAATAAAAAAAACATCACGTAAATATAATTTATTTAGGCATAAAACTTACAGTATGAAACTACCAAAAGCTAGCGATAAAATAATTTTATAGCCTTTATGTAAATGTAATAAATAACGGTTTACATGGGAACTGTACCGAGGTTCAGCAAGCGGTTAGTTGATAATTACCATAATGAAACACGTAATCCGGTAAACCTTAATTATGGGGATAGGTAAAATATTGCTCCGTTTAATTAACTGTTTAGTGTACCGTGTCCTATCTGTGTGTTTAACTTATCTGCGATGTAATCATAGTTATTGTTAATTGTGTGCAACTTAATAACGTAATTAGTGTAAACGCGAAATTGATTTGGTTTTCAGTTTGTGCTGATAGGCCATTGAAGTCCATATTTGGTTAGCATGTCTGCTATAATGTGTGATTTGCGGTATAAAAGCTCAAATTGGAGAACCTATCTGAAACTGAACTGAACTGAACTTTAAAATGTTATATGTCTAGGCTTGGAAAATGGGGGGGGGGGCGAAATTGGTCCTTTAAAAGGAACCGGGACCACCCCTATGTGCTGATGGCGATCACCGGGGTGGTTTTAGTGAGGTAAAAATCCCACACTCCCCGACCTCCCCTCCTGAGGTCGGGTGCCTTTTGAAAGTTTCCCCCGAAAACAAAAGACAAAAAGCCTGGTAAATACGCTTAATCAATGTAAACAAATCATAATCTATATCTATACTAATAATAAAGCTGAAGTTTTTTTTTTTTTTTTTGTATAAACGCGTTAGTCTTTGGAACTACCGGTCGGATTTGAAAAAATATTTTTGCCTTTGATAGCACAATTCTTAGAAAGGCGACCTCACCCTTAGGAGCCTAGCAAAAAGAAAAAAAAATCAGAAAGAACGCTAACCGATAACGAGGTAATAGCGCGGGCAGGCGATGCGACGCGACTGGGTAGGACCCTCGTCCTACCCCATCGCATCGCATCGCCTGTTCCCCGAACAAGAAATTTCACGCAGACGAAGTCGCGTTTGAAAGCTATTATCTTTCAGTAACGGCTTCCAGCTTCACGGGAATAGCTTGTGTATGGATTAATCAATTAGCGGCTGACTGACCATGGTGCGCCAGACGGCCAGACGCATCAATAAACACAATAATTTGTATTTGTTTTATCTCTTTTCGCTCACATACAGGTTATATTAACAACAACCTATATACCTACTTACAAATAAATACAATGTAAATGTCTGTTTTTAATGTTAAAATAACAGTTTTTTACTAAATGCATGTAAGTAAAAGTATACGGACGGTACTTCTGTTTGGTCCGGCTTATCTCCAAAACGGCTAGACCGATTTTGACGGGACTTCACTAGCAGATAGCTGATGTTATAACTGATGGGTAACTGAGGTACTTTTATTTTAGAAAAAGAATAAGGGTTCCGCGCAAAATAATAAAACCCATGAAATCCAATTTCTTTTCCGACATCCACACGAACGAAGTCGCGCCTCCTTGTTCACACTAAACATAAGCCACACAAACCCATGACAAAGCTAATTACAATCTAAATGATTACAATAGCACATTCCACGACATGTTAATAATGCTGCCTTTGAATGCTACCACGAACATGGCTCAATGTACGCCGCATACATATAAAATGTAATCAGCATTGGAATTTCTGATCCAATTCCCGATAGCCCGAAATATATCATTGAATTGTATGATCTCACCTTGTACTGCTTTTTCCTGTGACAATCTAGCAGGAATTTAATTGCATGGGAATTAGTTTTCCCACGTAATCTTCCCACTGCTGGGACGCAGGCCTCCTCTCTGTGAGAGGGAGTGGGCCATAATTCAACACACGAGCCCAGTGCGGGTTGGCGGATGCAGGCGCTTTACTTTGTGTAATTTATTTCAACATTACTGCTCTCCAAACGGTGAAGATAAACATGGTGAGGAAACCGGCCTATGTCTTAATGTCCTAGAACCAAAAATTCGAAGACATGTGACATTTAACAATCCGCACTGGACCCGCGTGGTAGATTATGGCCCACTTCTTCTCACAGAGAGGAGCTCTCCAGGCTTTCAGGGGGAACAATGGATGATTATCGTTTTAGTGTCGTCGATGCAATTGGTTTTAGTGCATCGCAGTTGTTGAGGTACGAGTACCTTCCGTTTCCTGTCTGATGACAGACGTCAACGAAAAGAATTAGTATATTATATAACATACTAGCATCCGAGATCTTGAAGTACAGAACATTTGAACTTAGCTCGTACTTTCTGCCTTCTCTCTTTCTCTCCTTTTCTGCATATATGTTAGTGTCTCTGCCTACTTCTCACTGGTTCCACTCTTGTCGTTATTTTCAGAAGTGACAGACACAGGCCACTGAAATATAATATTAATTGTATCTGGCTACCAATACAGACGTAGTAACCATTATCAATTTCCTTTGATGAGCTTACTGTAATACGTATCTCTCCAACCGTTTCAATTCCAGTCCAGTCCCTTACTGGATTATGTTAAATTATCCTGACACTGGAAAACAGCACGTGTAATTTGATTAAACCTGCCTTTTTGCTTGATTTTAAATTTTACGTATAAAAGCTTTTCAGCGAGAGTTGAGTGACGGACGTCAGGGGTGTCCAAAAGCAATTTCGAAACTGGGTATTGTTTAATTCATTTTCTAAATCCTACGAATATACTCTCACAAATTAGCAACATCAAAGGACTACCTTTCAAACATCAACGTTTTCGCATCATCCGTATCGAGTTGTGCGCTTTGTTTCAAACACGTTTAAAAAGGTCCTCCCTACATCAGTTTCGGCTCTCCTGCCATCAAAACTGTCTAAATTCGTACCTTTCCTACCTTAATTAACAATGGCGACATTCACAACGTAAACTTCACAAAGGTATAGTAGACAAAGGCATTTGACAATAATCCTATCAAAGGGCAAGGGAACAATGCGCTGACCTATTCTGGACAGTCTTAGCAGTTCATCTGACGCTATTGTCCTGTTTTTGTGAGCAAATTATTTGAAATAACTTATTGTTTTAGTAAGAGGAACAGAAAGCGGTGAAATTATTTTTGGTACTTGGGAATGTTAAGAGGTTTTTTTATTTTTCATTAAGAAAATAATAAGTATACGATGTTTTCTGTAATGATACTGAAATTGAATTACTTTTCTGTTTAGGAATTCCTTAAAATACAAAATATGATAATGGCTTACACTACGCATTGTTATTGCCTGATTTTTCAGCCAAAAGGCTCGATTCTATTCCATTTAGGACTTAAAATCCCAAAATAAAGGCACCGTTGCGAAAAAAAAAATCCATGAAACGACGGCATAACAAATTAATTTTAAAACCGTTTCGTTGTAGATTTGATTACCGCTGGAAACATATTACCATTCTTGAAAATAAAAATAAAAGCCGCCGATCACTTTGCCCCGACGACAGCAAAAAAGGGGTCCTGAATTTTAACCGGGAACTTTTCATACCTCTTTGTCAGCATATAAAGTTACCGCATATTTGTGACAAATTAAATTTTACGGGAAACGTGACGTGAAACTGACGCAGACGGGGAAGGTAATAAAATATCTTAAAACGATACAAACTGGAAACGATGCGATGTTAAAGAGGAAAGCGTGGCTACAATTTCACTCGACCACGAGTTTTGTCTGAACTAGCTATTAGTTTTTCATGCTTATTCTTTTTCAGAATAAAATGAGGTTATCTGTACTGGCGAAATTCTGAAAATTGTTGTTTCGGAGCTGCTTGTCACTGTATGCAAAATATATAGAACTAAACTGTTGGAAAAGTGCTGCTCCTGGATAAACTGGAAAATATAATATTTTACTTTCTAAACTAATATTATAAAGAGAAACGAACATTTGATTTTTGTATGTGAGTTACGCTTTCACGCTAATACGGCTGAACGGATTTGAATGAAATTTAGACCATGACCTGGATTTGGACATATAACTTTTTATCCCGATATTCCCACGGGATCGAGACTTATTGCGGGTGAAATCGCGGAGACAGCTAGTAGTTGATACTTTAATATTCTCAAACACAATTACCGTGTTCAGTGATTCAAATGTGTAAGGTAGAAGCTATTTCCTTACTCTACCAACTAATGCAGGTGCAATTTCTAACATTGCATTCAATATTATAAACTCATGTGCCATTACTAAATCGCACTATAGGACATGATAGATTAGTGCATTCCAGGGTAATTCTAAGGTACTCTGAGATGTATCAGTGGATTTATGTGTAGGTATATCTCTAACTGCCAGCCTCGGCAGAAGGGATCTATGAGTTCGCTTTGTTTTATATACAGCGTCCATCAGGGTTTTATGAGCAATAGAATAGTCTATGACAGTTTCATGGCATTGAGGGGCACAGATTTTGAAGAGAACATCAATATACTGAAGCTTATATTTCTTCTTTATAATATTTGTAGGAATATGTATAAATCCAGCTTGCTCTGACAAAATCTAAACACCCTTGCAAGATTTTATTTAGAGCTAAACAAATTCGGCGAGACGTTGAATTTTCTAAAACACTGACGGCATGTAAAAATCATGGTGCTGCTACCCATGTGGAGTAGAAAATAAATAAAATAGGCGTTACGATGCAAAAGTCGAGGTACGCCAGTGCGGTCCAATCCAATTTGCGGCGGATTCGACCAGATATTACCGGTTTGCACCGAAACGTATCGAAGTAGAAATGGCTCATACGACATTTCCGATTTTTTCTGAGTAAATGTCAAGCCTTTTACAGATCCAACAAGGAATAAATAAAACTAAGTAAAACTATATGAAATAATAAAAAGTGTTTCACATCTCTGAAACACAAAAAACACAGTAACATGAAAGTACCGCCGTATCTTTTTATTTTCAATTTAGTTATAAAGAATTCCTTTCTTTCAGAAGACTAGCCAGACTAAGAATAACTTAAGCTCCTATACAATAAAATTTTAGCCTCAACATATTTTTGGAGCACTATCCTGAAACCTCCAATCTTGAAAATGTGCCTGTATCCCAGCGTGTTTCTACTAAATTCAATAAAACTATCTTTGACCACGAAAAGTAGAAAATAAAGGACAATACAAGGCGCATGACGAAACAAAGTTTACGGCTGTCGTAGATAATTCAGGGACCCGGCTCATAAGGTTTAGTGTCACGGGACGGTTTATTGGCGTGCTGAAGCAATATGGGTTTCCATTACTGTAATAGATACTGTGGTATAACATATATATTTTTATAAAGGTGGTGTGGTTTTTGGGATGGTTTGAATGTGCCAAAAATGTAATAATGCCTGTTTTGGCATTACAAAAAAGTATATTCTATCTACCCATATATCTATGTTTGTTTAATCAACATTTGAATATAGTATTTTATTTCATGTATTGGGTTAATTATGAGTCCTGGGAGGCCAGAAATTCTTTTAATAAAAAGATTCTAATACTAATAACAAGTTGGCGAATTAAAATATTTTCTTTTAATCCTTTGAATGGAAAATTACCGTAACGAGTTATCTTTTCGCCAAGTTTTTGTTGAACGTAGATTATAAATACTTAAAAGTAGTTTGTACCTATCACCAAAGTAATTGAAAAGTACTTAAACCATTTTCTTTTTTTTACAGGTAATGCAGTTTTTTTTAAGTAGGTACTTAAACAATGAAGAAAATAATCAACATAACGGTAAATAATGTGAAGATTACAAACAACCAACTGAAGGCAAACCATTTAGGCAAAAACTCCGCCCTAGGTACTCAAAACTTTCAGGAAAAGTTTCTTTCTTTTATTGCCAAATGCGACACGAATGCTACTTGATTTATTACAGGTTTTCGATTACTGCTGATCTTACTCACAAACCTAACCTAATCTAGAAACTATTGATGTAAAACACTGCATTTACCCCTTTGAATCAGGAAGGTCACAAACTAATTACCCTTAAGTGGGGTGGTAAGAGGACCGTTGTAATGCGACAACCCCACAATGTGCCTTCAGTTTACCTACAATGTGTCCGTGAGTTAAATTGTGGTCTACCATCAAACAGGTGATGCTTTGTCTGTGAGCATAGACTGGATTTAGGAGCTAGATTGGGATTCGGCGGCTGTTGTATCGCATTTCTATTTTGTGAGCAAACTATTTCGGTAATTTCAATTTATTTTGATACCAAAACAACATCAACGTCTGTGTTGTATTAATCTAGTTGTGTATATAGTTGAATTGTGACAGCTCTTAATTATCGTAGGGAATTGATATTTAGATACAACTTAATGAACTGCCACACATTCTTTGATTAGTAAAATCAAAGAAACCAAGATCTTGTTCTAAATAAAACATCATATTAAATGATCTGTCCAAGTTTCAAATAAAAATAAACTGTCTAAGACCACAAGTCCACAACCGATACATTGAAACTCTCGCGTTCAATTAATAAAGTTCCTTTTACTCTTAGACCGTCCTACACGAAACGAAACTCCATCTTCAGAGATAAAATAGGAAGTATAGGAACCATAATAGCCCTCTTGCAGATCGTTTTAAAAACAAACACTTTAGCTAGCTAGGAGTTTTCGACGGGAACAAATGAAGTGCGAGCTCCAACTGAAGGCAGACATTGAAACATAAGTCGTGTACCAGACGAGAATAATTGTGTGCAAAACGAAGATTTATCACTGTTTAGTTTTGTTCTTAGTTAGTTCCTGTGTTTTATAAATGATGCAGCATACTGCACTAGTGCTTAAAAGCTTAGTGGCTGAAATGGTACTTGGAATAGAATTCTATTGGAAATGGGATGCGGAAAGCTTTAAAGCTTCTAATATTTTTCTGTAATTGAGTTGGTAATTACAGAACTTTCATTGAGGAGCTCTTAGTGGATTGTTAGGTAAGGTTGAAAACCAACTGAGCTAGTCTCATTACCAAAACAAACACATAACACAAAGAAATCTCACAATTTAATTTACACCTAATAAAAAAACATTATTGCATAAAGGTATACTGATGCGGTCGGGACAGTCAACGAAACTATCATAGATTGAGCCCCTGTCAACTAATTTACATTTGCAAATGGAACTAAAAGCCGGCATTAGAATTGGTAAGTGGCTTAAGAGGAGACGGGCTTTCCAAAGCCATTTTCAATGCTATTTGATTCGATATTCAGGATTAATTATGATATAGGTTTGAATTTCGATATGCCAACATCAGTTTCGAGTGAAGCTTGTATGATGTATGTGCAAAGTTGTCCATTAATGTTTCTGATTGCATAATAGGTAGGCAGGATATTTTTAATGTAAACCAAAGCTTTCATGTTGTAATAATTAATGATCACCGTCCACAAAAACCGGTACGTCGAACGCATCAATAACGAACAACTCAATCAATGGCCAATATTGCCCTTTTTATGCTAAAAACTCTTTATTTTCCTTGCGCACACATTTTAATCAAATTCGGCATCAAAAATTCTCTTTGACGCGCTACCGGGTATTGGGCAAATGTAGGGAAAACTTTTTTTATTTTATTATCACACAAAGGTGCGTCGGGTCTAAATTAAACAAGTTGCGCGATCGACGGGACTGTTGACAGTCGAAAGTAAACATTACAGTTCAGAGATTAAAATTCAAAATTTCAGGGCAACGAGCAGTTTTACATTTAACAAAGTCCCTCAATATCAATATTTTGTAAAGGGTTAAAACGGTTACGTTATTTGCATGGTTGAATTCAATGATGTACAAAAGCTCTTGTTGGTTTTAATTTCATGTTTATTGGAAACTTTTAAACGAAAATCATTGTGGGGAAAGATTTACAAAGGTTTTTTGTTTTTTTTTTTTTAATTTTGCAACATCTTCACCTACCTAGCCTTTTCCCAACTATGTTGGGGTCGGCTTCCAGTCTAACCGGATACAGCTGAATACCAATATTTTACATGGAGCGACAGCCTATCTAACCTTCACAACATCAGTTACTGGTTAATACGATACCCCTTGGTAAGACTGGTTGTCAGACTTTCGGGCTACTGACGACCCGTAACGACTGTCAAAAATCCACGAATGACAGCCGGGACCAACGGCTTAAAGTGCTTTCCGAGGCACGGAGGGGTATTGGTATGTGAAGATGATCACCCATCCATGGACCAACCGCGGCAAGCGTAGCTTAACCAGAGCGATCGACCCGTGTGGCTGTTATTACTTAACCATAAGCCCTTTTTGCAACATGTTGTTTAATATTTATTGTGTCATTAATAAGTATGTTATTTTCTCGAAATTCCAAAGCAAACTCCAAACGGAAATAATTTCTTTTATACTCCTACATTAGTGTACAGAAAGTTTATTATTTATGTTAACCTCCGAAGGTTAATGAATAACCAAAGTCCTTTGAAACGGTTTTCCTTATCAAATTCAAGGACCAACGCTTTTTCTCGTTATTGTTTGATCTCGGCAATAACGTCAATTTATTGAAATAAAAATTCGTGCATTACCTCCGGTACTGTTTTCCTACGATCTTGCCTTCACTGCGTAATAATTATAATTTTTAGGAATTTCGTCCTTCTAGCGTTTGAATATTTTATAAAGGAAGGTCATTTTGTTGGCAATATGGCCTCTCAGTCTCAGTCCTTGAGATGTTGCCTGCTAGAAACACGGTAAAAAGTTGCTTACTTATGTATGGTGTGTTGCCAAACTGTTGCTATCTTGAATTCGTGGCTTTATTAGCCCCTGGCTTAACCCACTATCGATTTTTTATGAGATCGTGTGTTAGGACTTATTTAGATGCAAAGACCGCTATCACTTGTCTTTATTAGGGAAGGAACACGTTAGGATAATAAAATCTTTGTTTATAGACGCCACAAAATGTCAATTGACCTTTCTGAGCTCTGACTTATTTAACTCCAAAACTAAAGAAAACAAGATTTTTCATTTTATTTGTGCGTAACTTTTTGACAAACACCTTCACTATAAAACAGTATTTTAGACATGTCGTGACGTCAAACGCAAACGCCATGTTATCAAAGCATCTTACACTTATATCCCAGGAAATATGCGATGACATATTAAAACATTCTCCTAAATAAGGCGCTACTTCGCTTTCTATTTATATTTTAACTTTCTCCACATTTTCATTTACAAAGCCACTCAGCAGAAATTGTTCCATGAAATTATCCGAAAAATTCTTAATATTACAGTCTTTACAAAAATTCTCTACAGCTATTCTTCGTATCTAATACTTATACTCTTTTACCACGTTCGTGGAAGCGAGCGTGTTTTGCATTATTCTTATATACAAAGCCTTTTAATGTCAATATGTGTTCGGTGAAATCTGAATTTTCCTTTCATACTCTTTTGAGGTCTATTCCGCTGCATCGTCAGGACGCGTGTCGGAATAGCTCCGTAATTCAATATTCCGATGTTTACTCCTCTTGCGGATGATGATAAACCGGTAATAATATTTTTTAAGGAATATTTTATAAGCTTTATAGAATAAAACGATATGGGGTTTAATGTTAGACTTTTTTGTAAAGCTGTATTCATTGTAATAAAATAACCGGCACATTTTTTCACATAGATTTGATTTTTTTATGAACCATATGAGCCTAGTATACCTACTGCCGGTTCAGTATTTAGAAATCTGAAGGTCGAACCAAAGTTCAATCCGAATATGAAAAAATATTTTTAAATTTAAGTTATAACGCCTATCCAAGTTTTGCTACAAAATAGCACTCTAATGACTTTTATTTTTGGTATTTTATTTTTTCTTGTTTCTTACTTTTGGTCATTTTTAGTTTTGGATATTTTATTTTTGGGCAATTTTAATTTTTGGACATTATTATGATTTGGACATTATTATAGTAATCTATCAAAATAAGCACTGCCACAAATAGCACGAATTTAAAACCTACGAAGAAAATAAAAGAGTGGTGATGGAATTGTAGCGAGCGAAGCGTTTTAAACATTCATAGCGGTGGTTCCCTTCGGCCGGTTGATTACTGCTCTTGTTACCTCCCTTGTTAATTGTGTTGTATTGTATTGTATGGTTACTGAAACTCAATAATGGAAGCAGAAATCTGAGGCCTAAAAGTAATAAGAAAAAAAAAAGAAAACTATAGGTACTATATAGTTTTTGATGTGAATGATATAAAGTCATGTTGCAAAAGAAAGAAATTACTAATTAGACTATAAAATAAGTATTTAAGTACTGAATAAAAAATAAAAGCATCTATCGACATTCATGATGAAACTCCGCGACACGAGCGCGAGCAACGTCACGGCAAGCAGCAAAGTGTGGTATAAACCCCATTATACCTTCAAAACAAAAACTTCCAAAAACATCCTATTCTAAAATAACAGACTCCAGAAATAACTTTAATTAAAAAATATTTCGAGCTGAATCGGGCCACTGAATGGCGGGATTAAAAATAATACGCCTTTCATATCTTCTCGTAATGCGGTGCTGAAATGCTCGTACTTACCGCCGTTTTCAAATTATGAAAAATGTTTTTCAGCTGAAAACTGACTGTATCCTGTGCCTTTCGTATCGCATGATATAAGTTCCTTTTTTGAAATATTCCGTTATAGAATTACCATGTTTCCGGATTTAGAAGTGAGGGTTTTTCTGTGTGTGAAAGAGATTGATTAATTGGTCTCTCTCCAGCGCTGGTGATTGCCCCTCAAAAGTAGGTACTACAAACATTATACGCGTGGTACCATATCGTAAACTGTATCGTCATGAATGCGACACATATCGAAGTACCACGTTGGGCGTCAATTATCTACTTATATTTTCATTTATTATTTTTCATGTTTAGTCAGGGTTCGCATTTTCCTCAACAAAACGAGTAATGGCCAGTAAATTTTTCCTATGAACTATGCAACAGTTGATTTTTCCCATCGAAATATTCCGCCGGCCACTTGAAACTGAAACTCAATGTAAATTGTTTTGAAAGCTAACAGCACCGGCTGTCTGGCCGTTTGCGTTGTTGCCACGCTAATGATTCAAGTTTTTCAAGTTTTAAGGTTTTTTTGGACCCTCTATCGCTCTGGAAGTTGCAAGGGTCTGTTCGGGTATATGAACTTTATGATTAATTTAGAGATTATTATTTTTATGCTGGTTTTAGGATTAATTAAGAGAAGGTGTGAAGACGAGCCCTGTGTCCCAGCTGTGGGAACATTATGGACTGATTATGGTATGCATGAAGAAGTGTTATTATGAATACTAGGTGAGATACTTATGCAAATAAACGGAATTAATCTACTAACCAATTTGAGTTTCAGTTTAATGTCAAGGCTACAATGATCAATTATAAGCCAAGCTCCTAGCGTTCACATTCACAAAACGTACACGTTTGAAATACAATCCTCAAAAAAAAAAAATTCGCTTTAGCAACTGGTTTCGAAAACGCAAAAAACCTTGAGGGAACCCAAATCATATATTCAGTATGGGGAGCGTGATTTTCCTCACAATATGTGCGTTTACCTAACAAAGCCAATGTCTACCAACCCTTGTGCTCGCTCTAGTGGAAACGCACGGTGTTTCGCATTGCTATTTTTAATGGTAAAGGGCCGTGATTCGGTTATCATGTCTTCTTGTTCGTGTAGGGAGAAAAACAGTGCTGAATCAGCTGGTGGAGCTCTCACACGATTTATTTGGTTGGAGCTTTGGTTAAAAGAAGAAGGTTATTTTTTTTTATTACAGAACTGATATCCCAATGAACTTTAGCCTCTAAAAAAGTGTTGATTGAACTAAATGTACAAACGTTAGTGCATTAGTAACTTAAGAAGGTAATCAAAACAAATGATTTGCGTGGGCTTTGCAAGTCAGAAGTGTTATTAAAATGCTTGGACGAAATGTAATAGATGATATGAAGATTTCGGATTGAGAACGTATTTTAATACGCTAGTCTAGACTTGTAGAGGAAGTCCTAGCTTTCAACCACCCAAATATTGCGCAAGCCAAACCAGTTATTGGAGAACCCTATAAACACGCTGTTTATTTCAGTAAATAATATAATCTTATTTGAAAATCTATTTAATGTTCAAACGTGAATAGAGTCGATTGAAAGATGACAGAAGGGTGTGGTGTTGACGTCAAGGTGGGGCCACGAGACAAGCGTACGCTACTACTAAGTTCAAGGGCCACTCCCTCTCATAGAGATGTTTGAATCGCAGCAGTGAAAACATTACAGGTTGATTATATGTTACGGATCCCAAATTCTGACCAGGTCACTAGATTTCCTCGAGTACTCGTAATAGAGTAAATGTAAGGTAAAATGTTCATTATCTTGCAAAGTTTCAATTGCTTTTAGACATAGAGCTTAATTTTATCTTGGGGATATCCTCCACTACTGACGTGCCAAAGCATTCCTCCAGTGTTTCAAGAAACCCGTAGGAATCTCCGCTGTCGTCCTAGCCCCAACATTATCTTTCCCGCGACGCTGAACGGCAATTGATTCGATGCGTTCCGATAATAAACATGTCCTTTCGTGTTCAATCGAACTGACTGTTAACGTTCCCAGTTAATTCCATTTCTTGTTTGCTATTATTTTTTGTAAAAGCCTTTAGCGTTAACGACATGCAGTCACTTAAGAAAAAGAAAACATGTTGTTTTTAGACTTGGAGTCAAAATTTAGCCTAGAGCTAACATACCATCATCTTCGTTAATATATCCTACGTTATACCCCTGAATTGAACCCTTATCGTATGTAGGTAATTTCTCTTGACGGTATACGTTAGCTACATGAAAAATAGTTCGCCACTAATTGCACGAAAACTGATACAGCAGTTTTGTAGAAAACCATCGATGAATCATAGCACCCTCCGTGTTATGATTGAGTAAACCCACAGACCTTGCCATTCTAGCTACGTCATCCAACATAAATTAGTTTGTGGCCATTTTACGGTATACGAACATTAAAACTAATTTTACGAGCGATTTCGGATTCTTAATAAAACACGAGAGAGGCTAATGAGTTTGTGGCTGAAATTATAGGGGTTGTAATATCAATGTTGAACCTGAAAATTGTTTGTAAAAGTAAGTTTATTCTGGTATTATATTCGAAGAAAGATTCTTTTTAACAGAGCTCGGAAGTAGGGTAGGTAATGTTTTTAATATAACCTGTTTTTCACAAAGGATTTATGTATTCAACTGATATTGTTAAATAGATGAAGTTTGTATTCATGTAGAAGAAACAAATCGTAAACATAAGGGAAACCTGCAGGCTAATTGCAAACTCACTAACAGTGCAATGGCTTTCATTTTGACAGTTCGAAAACTTTTATTGCGTTATTTACGTTATTGAGCAGACTTTTAGGTTATCAATACCCTTCTAAATAATTCAAATTATGATTGGTAGTGTGTTAAGCCATTAGGGTGCTGCACTTACTACTGAAAATTGTTTGATAGAAAATTTAACAACAGTTTACCGAATCTAAGAAAGTAATATAATATTATTCCAGTCATGCTTGCCCTTTGTAGATTACAAGATCAACAAAGAGGTTTGAAGAAATACAAGCTTTATAATATTTTGCAAATAAATACATAGACACTCATAAAATTACAGGACATGACTTTCCTACAAATTACCGTAATAACGCAATTAAGTACCAAAATTATTGTTAATAAAACAAACAAAGTTTACCTTTAATTAGTTCACGTAAACTGCTAACTTCGAAGCGAGGGACATAATTAAAGGGAACGGTTTTCATACAAAAAATATTAAGGCAATTTTTACACCCCTTCTAGAGGGGTGAAGTAAGAAAGACTCCATGTCGCATTAAAGATCACCATGACATTACGAAGAAGTAGATTGGGCGATTCAAATAAAATAATTGTACCATTTCTTCAGTCTAAATGCAATGGGTGCTTTAACCTTCCTATCCCACGCATTGGTCTGTAAGACCAACAAAATGCTTTTTCGTGATTTTTCTTTTGTATTTCCTGTTAGCTGCCTGATTCGTTGCTACGTTTGTTCCAGGGCGCAAAGTGCGTTCGCACGAGTAGCACATGTGTCTGTGGGACCGACGCGGGTATAAGATTTAGCCTTTATTTTCCGTGGATTTGGACTGAGCTGAAATGATGACTCTTTCTGCCTTAAATGTTTTCTATATTTAATATTCCTCATGAGATCCTCTGTTAGGTTTGTAAGTTGGCCTTTGTATGTAAGAAGAAAACGTAATTTTGCAAATATTTTGTAAACTCTTACGAAAATCTTACTACACTTGAGAGCAATAAAATCGCACACCTTGACTTTTTTTGTTAAGGCAGTTTTTTTTCATGAATCTGAATAAATATTTTAAAAAACACACACACTAATTGCAAGTCTACCTCATTACCTTTCTAATGATATCAAATACAGTGTAAAAAAATACCCAGAAGAGTTTTTACGGCACAAAACTCAACAAACGGGTAAAATTACCCAATTTCGCTTAAGAAATAATGAAAATCAAACTCAAAATCCTTGATCAAATTGTTTATTAATAGGGTGTATTCCCTCCCCTAGCTTTAATTACAGCTCTTAATCGGTATTTCATGGACCGTATTAATTTTACCATGAAATCTTGTGGTATAGCGTTCCACTCCTCTTCAATGGCAAGTTGAAGCTCTCGGAGGCGCGGAGGAGCAGGGCTTCTTGCTCGAACTCTTTTTAAGCTCATCCCAGACATGCTCAATCGGATTGAGATCAGGACTACGAGCTGGCCACTCCATCGCGGTGATTCCAACGTCTTTCATGTAGCCGCAAACTATTCTAGCGACATGCGGTCTGGCGTTGTCATGCATTAGTAGAAAATCTTCTCCCATAAGCCACGCAAGCGGCCTCACATGTCCTTCAAGCACTTCTTCGGCGTATCGTGCAGCCGTCAAACCTCTCGATCTCGGTCAGTTTTAGTGTCCAACATTATGCCACCCCAAAACATACACCATCCACCGCCAAAAGCCACACGTTCGCTTATGCAGCATTGTGAAAATCGCTCTAATGACCTTCTGTAGACCCTAGAGCGTCCATCATGACCATGTAATGTCATTCTGCACTCATCAGAAAACATAACAGACCGCCATTGGTTATACGTCCAATTTAAATGTACCCTGGCAAATTGTAGTCGGGCTTGTCGGTGAGCTGTGGTCAATTTGGGACCATTTGCTGGGCGATGTGAAGTCAGTCCTGCTTCACCAAGTCTTCTTCTGACTGTCCACCCACTTACACTGACATTGCGAACTTCTCGAAGCTCTTGTCCCAGTTGAACCGCATTCAGTTGCCGATTTCTTAGACCTCAACACAAGAAAGCGGTCATCACGCTCTGATGTTCTGCGTCGCCGGCCAGATCCTGGTCGCCGAATGTAGCCACCGGTCTGGAAACCTCTGGTACACACGACGAACAGAGTAGAGGCTCAAATTTAGTCGTCGAGCTTTGATTATGGCCTGCTTCGAGCAAGGCATTAACTTGAGCGGCTTCTGCGGGCGTGGTATCCATATTTTTCCGTATTTTTTCAGTAGAGATGTTATCACGTTGACCTTCGGTATGCAACTGATTAAAAATCCAAAAAAAACCGACCCTTTTATGCCTGGGGGTAAGGGGTGCAAGTAGTGACAATGCTAACGGGTGAATTTGGCTAATTTGGTGTTCGGCTGGTTTCTGTAAGTTACGTAAAGGTCAAAGCTAAGCTTGTATTCTTTAATTTTGTCTAATGATTTGTACTCAATATCTTTAGATTAAATTACAAGGGGTGTGCGATTTTATTGCTCTCAAGTGTATTTCAGAGACTAAAATGAAAGACTGTTACTCAGCAAATGAATAATTTGCTAATTGGGTTTATTATATTTTTTGTGATACTCCCAAGTTTCTGAAAACATAATTTCAATATAGGTAGATTTTTTATCAAAAATTTAAGTGAAATTGGGTTCCGAACTTTCGTTCGGTTTTTGAGACCGTGCACAGGTATAAGTGTCACGGAATTTGGCGCGGGTATAGGAAGGTTAAAAAAATCTGACTTGAGAATGGATCTAACATCAGTACCTACCACCAGTCTCTACCAAATCTTTTGCCATACGTGCTTACTATGACAATATTCTCTGAAGTTTTACTTGATTATGATAAACTTTTCTAGTTATGAACAATTTCGAGTTGATATAATTCACCTGCAAACATTATTTGCCCTACAATGTTGATTTTCTGTACCTCCTTGGTCCGCCATTTTGGATTGTCATGAAAATTAATTAATACACAAGCCATAATTATTCCAATACCTTACCTTTACCCCATATCATGAACGAGAGCGCCTTCCTTAACAACCCCTTATTTTCTTAGAGCCTTTAGGCGGTTAAACATTAGCCACTTTAAGATTAGGACATGTTTTGGGATTAAGAACTTTATTTCTATCACGTTATGGTTGCATTTCTATTAGAACTTAAATGTTTTTATAACTTATTAATGCGTTTTGGTAGTCCAGAGCCAAATATCAGTTCAAAATATACATCTTCAAGTTTCAATAAAGTGATGTACATTTTTCCATTTCACTCAAAAATTTTGTATGAACCCGCAACTTCTCCGTAACAAAAGTTAATATTATAATGAAGAACATAAAGCAGGGATTCCCTTAAATAGCTGCTGGGCACATTAAGCAAATATTATAAAATATTTAGCGTGGCCCCGGGCTTTTGTCCCGAGGTAAACAGCGAACAACCATTAGGAACCCCGTGTTTCGGGTGGTTACAGACGGGTTATAAAACGGGGTGATTTTATTGTCTTTCCCTTTAAGGTGTTCTGAGTTGATTATTTAAAGGTGACACTTATGAAGGGTTTTGATGCTTGCTCTCTTTTTTGCGTTGCTGTTTGCATAACGTTGTCTCGTTCTGGCATTTCGAACACACTGCTTTAGAAAGTGTCTGTAAATGGACTTTATTTTGTATCAGTTAAGTTGATAATATTGACGTTTCACAAAAGATTTGTTTGAGTGGTACCAATGATGTGCATTTCGAATAGCCATGAGTACAATTTAACACCGCCAATAGTTCAGATACACCGCGAAAAGTCCTACACGGAACAAGTTTATGGCGTCCAGTTCCTGAACGAACGAAAATGGACACGTGGACGCTTCCGCCAGGTACAGATAAATCAACGCTAGCGAATCCAAAACGAATGATAGCAGTGATTTGTATCCAAAACACAACATAAAAATCCAAACTTCGAATCATTTGAAATAGGGATTTGAATTTCTAGTTTCAGTTTCTAAATCCCGGTTCTGACGCAGCGTGCTACTCGCCTAATAGGATGTTGGCAAGTCGCTCTCAACAGACTCTGCCAGTTTACAATTACAGGTGTTTTTGTTTGCCAAATGTTTAGCGAAGTTGTTGTTTTGTTCCTCTTTGTTTCACTAGCGTTGAGAGCCTGGTGTTAGCGAGGTGACAAAGTTTCCCGCCTTCCGGCAACTTCATATTTCGTTGTTTAGTTTGACTAAATATTGTATGAGTTGGAATGCGTGGTTTTAGGTGATAAGATAGTTTATTTAATTAAATTATTTGTATTATTTGAGCGTTTAGCGAAAAGATTCTATCTGTAACCTGGGTAAAATAAATTTATATTCTTTCAAGAAAAAAAATGAAAAGAAAGGAAAAACTTTCTATTATTTCCGTGGTAGGTGAAAATAATACTTAATCCTACTAAAATACCGAAGTAGGGTCTCATCTTCTATCTTCACATAAAACTAGAATATTAAACCTTTATATTTTAACACCTAAACAATTTAAATCGACCATACGCGACCACAGCAAAACCCACATTAATAACCCGGTTAACGACTGTCCCCGTGCAAACACAGCTTTAATATAAGTTTAGTATCCCGCAGAATATTGGCCGTCGCCTGCAATATCCTGTTTTACTGAATTTCCCGTTTATAGCTGAACGTAATTTTGGTACTTTGTACGTGGGACATCATGTTGTTTAATTTGTTGTAAGTTTAAGTGCATATTGTACTTAGTTTATTAATATTTAATACTTCGCAGTAACTTGATAGTCTTTAAGTTGAGTAATTAAATGCATTGGGACTACTAATTTTCAAAACCGATACACAGTTGATGAAAATAGCGATGAACATAAAAATACATACAGATGAACATACAACCACCTACATTTTTGCAGTAGATAAAAACGACATACAACGTGTAACGTTAAATGCGCAAAACCTGAAAGTAGTTTGATCAGAATAACGAGCAGAATTAATTGAACCACTTTTTAGTATAGGTCACATTTTTTAAAAATCTTCATTAAAAACGTTGCCGTGTCTATTTATTAATAGGTCAAGCAACCCAATGTCAGCGCGGCGCAGCGGCCCGGTGACGACTCCTCCCTCGATAAAGCGTCGTTGCAGACGCAAGAAACGATCAGAATGGCCAGTAAAACTAAAACAGCACATAAAACCTTTACAATTTTTTTAATGACTTATTTTCTCTCTGAAATAGGTCAATAGAATTAAAAATCAGTTGGGGTGTCTGAGGTTTTGCGCATTTAACGTTACACGTTGTATAACAGATCGATTCGACAAGAAAAAGAAGACTGGAATCGAGATTGCTGTCCAACCGTTTTTTTATCGCAATCGCATGAAATATGCACACCTGACTGCCAGCTTTTGGTAAACAGAGAGGCGCTAAGAAGTCTTCAACAGTCACACGTAAAGCCTTCAACCATTGAAACTATTTTTAGCTAAGCATTAGCATTCATTCTATAGCTAAGCATCTTTGTCTTGGTCTTGACAAACACAAAGATTTAAAGAATCTCTAAAGAAATCCAAGTTTTCGCATAATAATTTCGAATATTATTGTTTTAAAAAGCATTTTTTATATCATTAATAATCCTGTGCCTAAACAACAGGCCTGTCACCGGAGCCTCCACGAAGACAATAGTGTAGTCTTTTGTCGAGAATGTGTCCTGAAGCCCAATTCCCGTAAATAAAAACGTTCAAAATCTAGTCGCAATCTCATTTCAGCGACAATCCACATCATACACAAAGACAAATCCATATGTAAAACTTGTCGAAAATTTTGGTAAATAAGGGGTATTTTCACAGATTGAGATTAGACTGCGACCGTTCTTAATAAGACGTGAAATCCGTTCTCATAATTCTATGGAGATAGTTTACCCAGATATCCCCATGCTCAAACTAATCCATACTAAATACATAATCAGCCCCTCAGTCCATAATCCTCAACATTAGCTTGTGGAAACCCCTGCTACAATATTGAGTCTACTATGAAATTTCCTGTTTACAGCACAATTTTGTTTCCAGCAAGGTGCACACGTAAAACACCAACATTATAGTTTAATAAATAAACTTATACTGTTATTATGTTGGCAGTATGCTGTCGACGTTAACTTAAATTAAGTTTAGTAATATTTAACTAGTTTGAAAAAAATCGTGGGGCATAGGTAGCCTAGTTTTTGCAGGAGGTTGGGAGAGTAAGATAGTAACATAACATTACATGACGCCAGTAATCCTTAAATGGTTAGGCAGAGGTGTACCCATAGAAATATTTAAAACAGGGGCTCCTGAATATACCTATAGTAGGTACACTCAGTTTCACCAGTTATATTAAGTCCCGTGTGATGACGTAGGTATCATTATTCATTGGTATCATTATGCACCACCATTCACCACTGCACATTATTCACCACTGTTCTCAAAACAATGAAGGAAAACATCGTGAGGAAATCATCGTGTCTAAAAACCAAAAATTCTCAGACATGTGACATCTACCAACCCGCACTAGGCCTGCGTTGTGGATTACGACCCACTCCCTTTCACCGAGAGACTGTGTCCCAGTTGTGGGAACCTTATAGGCTAATATGATAAGTTACGTAATAAGGGGCGAGCCCACTGACATCAACCGGGCACGAATCAACACTCCGGGCTGCTACTGAGAAATGTGTAGATGGAAAAGTCCAATAATAAGAAGAATAAGATAATAAAAAATAAAAAAAATAGTGTGTAGTTAAATATGAGTAAGTCTGTCATCTATTGGCATCTCAGTTCTATTTCACTCTATCTCATAGCGTTTTTTGGAACGTGAAATTTTCAAATAAGCAGTAAGTACCCTTCTTTGCTGTCGGTTAATTATGGCCAGAGGTCTAAATGCTCTAATACTCTTAAGTCTTTCTTCTAAGAATAAAGTGAAAGTTTTCTGAATTGTTTGGGTTCTTATGGAAATACCCACATATTTTGGTAATTAAACTAGGTACGCCACTTCTATGAAATATTATTTAACTTTTGTATAAGCCTGCCTGAAGCCGTATAAGCTAATTAAAATCTTCCAGGCAACTTGCTCATACATAGGTATGATTTTTAGGGGCTCGTGGGTCAATAATAACAGCCGCTCACGTCGTTCGAATGTAAAGCTACGCTTACCGAGGTCAGTCCGTGGATGGGTCCATTCATTAGATACCGTAAAACGGGGTGAATAGGAACGCAGGGGTGAATCGGAACGAAACTTTAAAATGGATTTTAACGTTGATGTAATATAGTTTGTAGCCAACAATTACACTTAATCGTCAACTATAATATAGTATACACATTAAGAGACCTTTCGGAAAAAAACGATATTATTTCAATGTTAAAATCCATTTTAAAGTTTCGTCTCGATTCACCCCTGCGTTCCTATTCACCCCGTTTTACTGTATCAAGATCGTGTTGGCACATGTTCCCAGATCTCATTCGTAGATCTTTGACAGTCGCTATGGGTAGTCAGAAGCCCTAAGGTCTGACAACCAGTCTTACTAAGGGGTAGCCAAAAGTAATACCTAAGTCTAACCATTCTCTGGATATCTTGTAATCCAGTAACTGGGTTGTGGAGGTCGGATAGGCTGTCGCTCCATATAAAATACTGGTATTGATCTGTATCCGATTAGACTGCAAGCCGATCCCAACATTCTTGAGGAAAGGCTGGACAGATTGAAAGGTATGACTTTTCCATTTTAATTATCGTTACGAAAGCTTGGCGGCCATCTTGGTATCATTTCTACCTTCCAATTTCGTGATAATTCTATATAATAACGTGTTCTATTATTAACATGTTCGCTCCCGGATCAAATATTTATCAAAACATTTCATGGGGTCTGACGTAACAGCTTAGCATAGCCCGCTTTTGGATAAGCCCACGGCGTTTTGGGAAATAACTAAGGATTATAGCAGTTTTATACATTATTGGATGGTACTCGTAGGTTGTTGTAGTGATGTTACGAGTTCATGGAATTGGGATACTAAAATATTAGTAATACATAAACTTACGCCGTCTTTCCATTGGGGGTAGGCAGAAACTACAGAACGTCAGCGGTCTACGATCCTTACATACTCTTTTGCTTCGTTTACGTTCATACATTTAAAATATTTAAGTCGATGCCAATACCATCCCATGATAGTTTTCGCTTTGTTTAAAAGAGTTTCCGTGAAGTTTCTTGCCCGTTCTTCTCCAAAGCGCATATGATTGCGGATGTACTTAGTGTCGTTCGGTGACCAACTTATCCTGTTTAAATATTTTTGGGACAGAATATAACATGGTGTAAAAATTATTGGAATCGATTCAGTTACTTATTCTGAACAAACTATATTTAGGTTTGCAATATACTAAAAATAATGTATAACTAAGTACAGTTATTAATTTTAAGATTTGTGATTTACAATAAGTCCAATATGAATTAATATTAATATTATAATTAGGTAGTCGTTACTTTAAAATCAATGACGAAATTAAGTACATGTCATCTTGGATTTTCACAATATTCCATATATTCACCAATGTCATAAAAGCAATTATCCAATAAACAACTTGTCAGCTTTTTCTTGAACACGGGGATGGAAAGTTCCTTAAATGAGTTAGGTAACTTTTTACATTCCTGAATGACATTAATATATACATTCTTCCTAAATATTTGCAATCGACATTGAGGTAGTATATTTATTTCGTGTTTGTACTTATTTTGAGCAGAAGCCTTTTTGTGGCTCACTTCTGATTGCCTGCGAAAATAGTGCGGATTTTTTTTTACTAGCATACATAGTTCCTTGATGTATGTAAATCGATGGTTTGAAATGGCGGTGGATTGATAACTATCATCCACCGTCATTTCAAACCATCCTAGCGAGATTTCCTCACGATATTTCCCTTTAAAACAGCAAGGTACTTAATTAAAACGATCCTAAACATGACATTGATTAAGTTAAATACATCCGTTTAAGTGAAGCTTTAAACCGCATAGCAAAGATCGAATGAATTAAAATGATCCCCACTCAGTTACAAAGTAAGTAATGCGTTGAATGCAATTACCAAATTAATGACTCCCATCGTTTAGTTCACAACAAAACTATTGCATTTCGACCCACAACCGATTGAAAATCAACATCAGCATTTATTTATGAAAACGGACATATTATTATAACGGGCAAAACTCAATAAACTCGTTGCCATGGTTTCTATTATCCGTATCAAATGTCGGGATAATTTCCCCGCATATTTCCCGGGGCTCAAATGCCGGGATGTCACGAATAGAAACATTCGGCATCCCTATCCTTTATTCGTTCGACGATTCTGTTCCCCGTGAAAGGTAATAAGGGTCTGTTTTGACTCTGTTCTTTATCGGTAAGTCTATTATTGTTTCTGTGATGACCTCTCCCCTTTTGTTGTCAGTTACAGGTGAAGGGACGACGAAAATGAAGGGAATGTATTTGTTTTCTTTAATGATTTTGGCAGGATTATGTGGATTGTATTGGATATTGTGGGGACGTAATTATACAGAATGGCAGGGACATCGAAGCGCAAACTGTAACCATGAATTCAGCACGATTCTAGACCCCCTCCCCTAGTATAGAAATATATCGTCGTTTATCAAAAAAATAATAGAAAAGTGAACCTATGCGGTCAAAATGTACAGAACTGCTACATTTTTTTTATACCCGATCGAAAATTTCAACGCAGAATCATGTAGGATGTAGTATGTACCTACTGAATCCATGGTAACAGGTTGCACGTCGATGTTCCTGCCACGTTGCCGCCCTGCAGGTAGGTACCTTTTTTTGCTTTTGGCTGTACCTTATTAGATGATCGTGGAAAATCACCTTTGTTTAATGCTTCCAATATGGCATGATTTTAAAACTATTGGAAGAAAATATAGCTATAAATAACTATGACAGTAGTACCAAGGCGACTAGACAGCAGACAGCAGTATTGGACTAGCGATTCAAGAATGAAAAATTCACAACTCATGACAGCTCGGGGTCGCCAGTAATATCTTATAGTGCAAGCTTTAAAGGACGTTTTAAAGGAGAAATGTTTCAGGTGGGTTGCAATTCGGGGAGAATTGAAACATTTCAGTAGAAACCACAAATCTGAAGTTTTAGAACCTGACCTTTGATACAATCTTTGATTGATAAAATTTCTTGCATAAAATAGAGATGTTGAAGATAAATGTATGTTTCCCATTCAAATATAAAAATGGGGTATTCCTTGAAGCGCACCAACTTTGAAATGCAAATGAAGCAGACCAAAATTATTCCTCGAAACGCACCATCGCTGCATCGTTTTGACGAATACTTTTGGTGCACTTTATTTGGTGCGGTTCAAAGTTGGTGCGCTTCGAGGAATACCCCATAAAAATGTGTAATTTTTGTAACATATTTAAACTACTAGGCGAATCTATTGCTCCTTCGTTGATGATCTACGGTTAGGGTAAACAAAAAATTTAGAAAAGAAAAATGAATATTTACTTACCCTAGAAGACTTAGAAAGTAGGGAGAGCCATGGAGCAAGATACAACAATAACACTATGCTAACAGACTATTAACTAAATCAACATTAGCATTACACGTCCAGATATCCTTTAGATTAAATAAACCAACTAACTATACAGCAAATACAACCCCTAATAGTTACCTTTCCACTTCGAAACATATCACAAATGCTATAATACAGTGGAACAAGTTTGCCATCTAGGACATAACCCATCTATGATATTAATTAACGCGTTTAGTTTCCGTATCGACCAGTGAAACAATGTCCAACTTGGGAAATTAGTTACTCTGTGGACCGTCTGTGTTATGCCATATAGCGTAGATAGTTAATGTTATTTCTATTACCTGACTAATGAGACTTACCTGCGGTCTTTGTCTTGTCTTGCGGACTCTTGTGGGGACATATATTGGTTATGAGAGAAACTGTGACTTTCCACGACTATACTATAGTGACAGTTTTTTTTTTTGCTTTATTTCTGTAATTTAGAAGGCCAGCAGTGACAATTGAATATTATTTATGTGTTTAATTCATTCTTTGGTTATAAATTCAAAAGTTTCAAGCTAATACCAATGCTTAAATATCGTGCCCTATTACCCTATCATGACCTATATGTTCAGAAAAGATCAATGTGGGTAAATCTCATTGATATATTCTCACCACATAGGTCCCATTTCCATCCCTTCCTAAAGCCACATGATTGAAAACTCAGCTTTCTGAAATAATAACCATTATTTGAAATCTATACTCATTATGAAGCTGTATACGGACTTTACCATTGTCGAAATCCAACCAGTTATACAGTTACACAATATTATGCTTGACAAAATGGCAACCAAACAAGCCATTGAAACTCGCATTCTGGTAAAACAAAACAAAACATCTGGTGCTTCTCAGTCTCAAGGATTATCAGACTTTTAAGTGTGTAGTAATACCCAAGTCATTATAACTTTAGTCTCAAGAACAGAGCATCAAACTGTGAAGCTAAGCTTTTGTTAACGTTAGACACATTGCTCGGAGCGGAGTTTCGGACACCGGTACATGTACAGTAAAAGCGATCAATAGATATTTCAGAAGGTCTACGAGGTTCCATCTGAAAGGGCTAATAGCATGATGGAAATGACAGCGAAAATCATGTTATAATAATAATAATAATATTCCACAACTTTCGCACAACGCCATCTAGTCCAAAACTAAGCAGAGCTTGTGCTATGAGTACTAGACAACTGATAAACATACAGTCACGAGCATAAGTATGTATACACTTGGCTTTATTCAAAGGCGATTTTGTCCTTTACTATTGAATGAAATTTTATGTTATTACGAACATAATATTTTCGAACCCATAGTTTTATGTAAAGTGTCGTATTTCAACGTTTTCATTCGCTATTTCACCAAAAAATCTCAATTAAAAGTTGCCAAGTGTTGACATATTAGTGCTCGTGACTGTACATATATATTTCTAAATACATACATATTATACATAAATTACACCCATACAAAGAACAAATGATCGCGCTCATCACACAAACATTTGTCCTGGGTGGGAATCGAACCCACGACCTTGCGTATAGTAGTCAGGGCCACTGGCCACTAGACCAACAGGCCTGCCAAATGTTAGTAAACATTTGAGATAAAAAATATTGTAGTACAGGGCGACGCAACTATATAATTAAGATCAATACACCGTACCCCTTGTTATTCGGCTCTAACTACAAAAAACCTAGGTGTATCATTTATTTATTTAATACTTCAAGCACATAAATGTACAGAGGCGGACTCAATGCCATAGGCATTTTCTACCAGTCAGCCTTTGGGTGCATTTATTGCTCTCGAGTATAATGTGTTGCAGGCTTTATCGATAGAAATGGAAATTGTATATCATCGGCCAGTTTTCAAAAGTAGGTAACCTGTCTTTTTTCTGTGCATAACTCAATCAAAAATTGGACAACTATTAGTCAACTGTAAGTTGTAGCGTGTGTGTGTGTAAGCTTTGTACCTTTTCTGTTCGACTTTAAATTTAGGTACTTACAATTACGTAGCTACTTCTGTTTCTTCAGACTTCGCATTGCTTGTAGTGAACCTTTTGTTCCTAATTGTTTGTGCAGCCGAAATGTTAGTTAGGCTACTTACGTGATTAATAATGTATAAGTTTGGCTACGTTTGTGTTGTCATTGGTAGTGATCACGGTATTCAGTTTTTGGGAGTAGCTATTTAATTATGCAGATGTGTAAATGGGTTGTTTGTATTCGCTTAGAATATCGGTCCAGTCTTCCCTAAGGTGTAAGGGGATTAAGGGATTACACGAAGTGCAGAGGGGGCGTCCTTCTGTACCTATAACCACATAAGGCGATCATCCATTAGTTTTTAACGAATAGTGGTTATCCCTACTTTCCATTAAGAGCGTGTTTTATAGGCATCCTTTGCCTATGCATAGTATTTTGAGAGTATTTTCATACCTAATTAGATGACCAGTGAGTTAAGCTTATGTCGGAGTGCTATCCACTTCTTCCAAACAAAAAGAAGAAACAAAAAAGTGAGCGGTTTTTACCATGGAGGGGCTGCTTTAGGCTTTAAAAATCTTCAGACATATTGGTGTTTGTAGAATGTTCACGTCTGTCGCAAACCATCATCATTAAACATTCCCTCTACGTCGAGCACAATTGCTACAATCTTGCTCCAAGCAAAATGCCTTTAACTTTTACCACCAGAGAAAGACCGAGTGGTATTCCTTGTAAACCACACGAATCATGCGTGAAGTTGCTTTATAAGCAAACTCTCGTACAGCAAACACACGTAAAGTTAAAAGCAAAACACGGCGCGGCTTATTATGAAGCTTATTACTGAAGTTGACGTTACCTTGCAACTAATATGACGTCAAGATGTCAACTGTCTTTGTAAAGTTCTATAATATGTTGGAGGTGAAGTTATAAAATGGTGGAGTGGCTTTTGTGGGAAGATGGTTTACTTTAGTGTGTAAAATGACATAAGTAATTATAAAACACTAGGGGCACAGAGTATTAGCAAGCTAAGAGGTTTTACTGACCAAGTATTTTATTAGGTACATTTGAAAAGGTTGTAAAAGCCAATTATTTTTAAAAGAGTAACAGCTGACTTCCTTGCCGGCTCTTCTAACAAACGACCTATTTGGAACCATGCACCTAGATTCACGTGCGGAAACCGGCATGTCCTAGAACCAAACATTCGAAGACATGTGACATCTACCAACCCGCACTGAGCCCGCGTGGTAGATTACTGCCCACTCTCTACACACCCCTGCTGGTACATCCCAGCAGTGAAAACATTATCGGCTGATTATGTTCATGCTAGCTAGCTTCTGGCGTTTCATAAGTGCCCATGTAGGTTTATATGAAATAAAACATTTCGAATTTTAATTAAATAAATACTTTTTCAGGAACTCATCCTAAACTTAATTTGGCATTGCTTTTTATTTATTTATTTATATATACTTTATTGTACACCAGAAAAAACATAACAAAAAAAAATGTACAATTGTTACTACAAAACAACAGAAGCAGCAGAAACGGTTAAATTAGTTAAAAGGCCGGCCCAGAAAGAGATGGGGAGATGACTTGGACGCGTACTGCGAGGGCTGATTCGAGGTGGCGCGGAAAAAAGATCCTGGAAGGATTTGGGAGAGGCATATATGGTATGGTATGGTATGGGGATATATGGTATTGGCTAACAAAAAAAAATGGTTTTACCAATATCCCACTGGCTCGCTACCACTACCTTAGGGCTAAAAAGCTGCATACCAACACCTAACAATTACTACGCTTTCCGCTCGGTGTCCACAGGATATTTATTTATGAACATCGCCTTAACAACTTTAAGATCTTAAGCTTCAAAGGGGATGTTGTTTATTCTCATTTAATCCCCAAAGGATTTCAACATTAAAAACACTCATGAAATATTAAGGCGACGCCTATACGTTAGTAGGGATTTAAAGGATTTGTCGAAAAAGGGATTCGTGCGTGCTCTAAACGATTTTTATTTATTTCCTTTGAACATTTTTGCGACTTTAATTGGATGCGGGATTTGGAAAAAAGTTTTCTTTTAATATTTTTATTTGGTAATGTGTTATGCTTTGGGCATAACATCAGGGCTGCACCCTTGTTAAATAATGTCGATTGATTTGGGAACTATAAAAAACCAGCAACCATACCTTTCGAGAACAGTAATAACATATCAGCATAATCTACATAAAGAAGTATACAACGGACTGACATGAGAAAGTCAGTGTCAACATCTAGGTAGAGGCTCCTAAATATTCCATCCACTCTACAATATTCCTAGTGACAGCCTTCCCTTTTTTTTACCACCCTTGTTTTTTTTTTAACGCCCTATGTCTTCCAGGTTCCCTAAATGACGTCACATAACACCCCATCTCGCTCCACTTTTAAATACCCTCCATAAACATAAGCAGCTCTCTATAAATAGCACAACGCACGTCAGTTCATAGGCAAAGAGCGTGAGAGTCGATGATAAGGTCCGTTGATCGGGACGATCGGGTTACGCGGCCAATGCTCGGAACAATATAGGTATTTTGGTATGAACATATTGTCTTTATGAAGATTGACACCTGCAATGAACCCATGATACAAATGCAAGAAGTTCTTGAAGAGGACAAACGGCAGCGGGATGACCAACTCGCCGATAGAATTTAATGGACTGAAAAGACTTTACAACGATCTTTTGCGGCGAGGCAAAAGTCGAAACTAACACCGCTATTTTTTTTTTTTTCTAGTAATGCCCTCTGTCAATGTCATTCAAGCGCGAAAAGATCCTCGTAGCACTAGTAATGATTGAATGATGAATTCGTTATAATAAATTATCCTTCGGAAAATGAACGATTTCGAATCCCATGACTGTTTAGACCTTCTCAAATTGATTTTCATGGTCGTTCTTACTTGACACTTCCGAAATTATATTAGGAAATTATATTAGCATAAGAAAAATGAATTGAGAATACTAGCCACGCTTCACTTCAGCTCCGCGCATTTAAAAACAATTAAATTATTTGAACCGCAATATAACGTCGGATTTACAGAGTTATAGTATCATAATAGCCCAACGAACGTGCACAAGTGTTATTGAAGTGATATCCTAAGGACAAGTGAAAAAGCAAACCAAAATCATTAGCGGACCCTTAAGTGAACAGTGATAAAATAGTGAGTATGGACAAATTCATCAGATAACTACGAACATAGTGAATAAACTTATACACACAGGGATTGACACTACCTAGGTGTACGCGTAAAAGTGCAAATATTGAGAGAAATACACGATTTTACTTTCAAAGCCAGTTATTTTTTCAAAAATTAATGTAAACAATCAGCAGCTGAGTCACGCCAAGTTAATCCACCAATAAAAACACGTACCTATACAACTTCTGACACAGACACATATATTATCGTTCGGAAACGCACCGCTGTTTTTTGTAATGTTTTGAACTCTGGGCTTTTGGGAAGGGCATAAATTCCAAAATCGACTAAACTAATAATCGATTTTTTTTGTCCCAAATTTAATCGTGTGTTTGTAACTTACTTTGTTACTGTGAAAAGCGCACAACTTAATTTTAATAAAATGCCCCGAACAGCGCGTACTCCGCCAAAAGAATCCAGTGGGAGTGGCTTAACTCAGGCATCCTCTGAACCTAACATACCGGCTGCCAGTACACCTGAATCATCAAATGTATGTGTTAGACAGAAACGTCCACGCATTGATGGTTCACCTGATCCTGAATTTCAATGCTCAAAAAGTGAACTGATCGATTGTATTCGTCAAGAAATACGGAGTGTCCTGTCGTTGGAAATATCAGCCAACATCAAAAAAAGTTTCACTAATGAACTGGGTGATATTAAATCATTGTTCCAAGAACTTCAGCAGTCAGTCGACTTTATGAGCGAAGAGTTTGATAGAATGAAAGCCGAACTTGAGATCTGTAGGAACGGCAATAAAATTCTTCACAAGGAGAACGATTCTCTCAGACACACTGTCTCTGAACTTTCATCAAGAGTAAACTTGATTGAACAGCATGCACGTCAACAGAATTTAGAAATCAACGGCATACCGGAAAGCAAAGCAGAAAATCTGGTTAAGACTATTCAGCAAATTGGAAATGTAGTCTCTTGTCCCGTCAAAGAAGACGACATCCTGTCCGTAGTACGGGTAAGGAAACTGGACCCAGAAAGCAATAACCCCAGAGCTGTAGTTGTCAAGTTGCGCAGCATGCTCCTGAGGGATACCATTCTAACCTCAGTAATGAATTATAACAAAGCACACCCCGACAAAAAACTTAACTCGCAACACCTTGGGTACGCCAACTTAGTTAAGCCTGTCTTCGTATCCGAGCACCTGTCACCCCTAAACAAAAAAATTCATGCGGCTGCCAGAAAAGTTGCGAAAGAAAAAGGATACAAATATGTTTGGGTTCGAGATGGCAAAATTTTGATAAGGAAGGAGGACGGACAACAAGCTAAGCAAATAAAAAGCCTAGAGGCCGTCTCTTTACTATAAAGGGATCAAAGACGCACAAAACCCGTGATCTTGCTTTCACAATTCACCATCTACTATCAAAACTTCAGAGGTCTTAAGACTAAATTAAATAATCTCCAGCTAGCCGCACAACTTAATAGCTATGAAGTGATTATTGGAACAGAGACATGGCTTGATGACAGCGTGAGTGATGGCGAATTGTTTGACTCCCGATACATCGTTTATCGTAGAGACAGAGCTTCTACTTCTCTTGGCAGCAAAAAAGGCGGAGGTGTACTGATCGCTGTTTCTAGGGCGATAGACTCATCACGGGTAGCAAAATGGGAATCTGATGCTGAGGATCTGTGGGTCAAACTCAAAACCCATGGCAGAAGGGGCGATCTATACATCTGTGCGGCCTATTTGCCACCACCTGTGCAACTTGGCCCTCTTGATTCGATCCTGGACAACGTGGATGCAATGATTGAGTCAACGGGAGGAGATGTAATAATAGCTGGGGACTTCAATCTCGGTTTTATCGACTGGAGCACGGATAATTCTCTCTCCAACTCACCGTGTACAACTGCTAGAAACTTTGCGAATAGGTTGGGCTACTCACTGGTTGATTTCATGTCGTCAAATAGCATTAAGCAAATTAACACTGTTAAGAACTGTTACAACAGAACTTTAGACCTTATTTTATGTAACTTCCACGGTGGATCTGTCAGTGAATGTAAAAATCCAATGTCGCTTGTCGATGTTCATCACCCTCCTCTTGATATCACCATTAAAAATATTTCACCCGCAATATTAAAAAGTAAGGGTTCCCTCAAATATAACTTCTGGAAAGCCAACTATGAACTCGTAAATGAAAGGTTGAGGAGCATCGATTGGGCGCGTTTGTTTTCGGATCTGGCAGATGTGGACTTAATGGTAGACGCGTTTTACGAACAATTGAATCGAATAGTGGATGAATGTGTTCCTAGACATAATGGACGCAATAATAAATTTCCTATATGGTTCTCGAAATGTTTGATCAGACTCCTCAACGAAAAGGAAAAATTGAGACTTCGTTTCAAAAAATACAAAAATCCTAGGGACAATTATGAATACCGTATATTGGAGGGACGTTCTAAAATCATGATCAAAACTTGCTACAGCACGTACGTCAATAAAACTGAAGATAACATCAGACTGAATCCGAAGGCATTTTGGTCATTCGTTAAGGCCAAAAAAGCCAAGTCTAATGACATCCCATCTGAGATGTATTGGAACGGGAAAGTGGCAACTTCTGGAGAAGAAGTGAGTAAACTGTTTGCCTCACATTTTTCTGCCACCTTTGCATCTCCAGCCGGTACAGTTGCGGTACAAACAAAGTCAAAAGAGTACCCTCAGCTTGCGCTAGGAATCCATTATTTCACAGAGCGAGACGTACTCAAAGGTTTAAAAAAACTAAATATCTGCAAAGGTCCAGGGCCTGATGGCCTACCGCCGAATTTCATAAGGCAATGTGCCAAATATTTATCATTACCGCTCAAACTTATTTTTAATAGATCCCTTATGTCTTCTAAGTTTCCCAAGCAGTGGAAAATCGCACATGTAGTTCCGATATTTAAAAAAGGGGAGCCTAATGATGTTAAGAACTATCGGCCCATATCTCTTCTTTCAATTTTCTCGAAACTGTTCGAATCATTAGTTTGTCCTGTATTAACTTCGCTCATTAAAACTCAATTGGCTACACAACAGCACGGTTTCTGTAACAATAAATCCACTGCCACCAACTTAATTCACTACATTAATGATATCAGCAGATCCGTAGACTCCGGTGTGCAAGTGGACTCAATTTACACTGACTTCAGTAGTGCCTTCGACAAAGTAAATCACGAGCTTCTACTTCAAAAACTTGAGAACTTCGGTATGCATGGCCATCTGCTACGCTGGTTTGACTCATATCTTTCAGAACGACAACAGAGAGTTATTATAAAAGGTTATCAGTCGCCACTTTATTTCTCAACGTCTGGGGTGCCACAAGGATCGCATCTTGGTCCTGTTCTTTTCCTTGTTTTTGTGAACGACATCATACACTCCATTAAAAACTCAAAATGCTCTATGTTTGCGGATGATCTAAAACTATACAAGGAAATTCAATCAAGTACTGACATTGCTTTGCTTCAGAAGGACTTGGACGCAATTCGCGAGTGGTGTCAAAGTAACAAGATGACTCTCAATGCCGTGAAGTGTTATCATATAACATTTACACGAAAAAAGTTGACTCATCCTTCAGCATATCACTTAAATGGCATAACTCTTCAAAAAGTCAATACCATTCGCGATTTGGGAGTCCAACTTGATAGTAAACTATCCTTCATAAATCACGTTGACACTATTGTCGCCAAAGCAAATAAAGTGTCGGGATTTGTGAAAAGAACTTGCAAGGAATTCCGGTCATGTGACACACTCAAGGTTCTCTATAACTCTCTGGTGAGAAGTATACTGGAATATGCATCTCCTGTATGGAATCCCGCGTATCGTGTCCACATAGACAGAATAGAACGTATTCAAAAAAAGTTTACGAGATATCTCCGCTTCAGATCACAGACTTGTGATCGCGAAGCTGATTATCCTCAAAGGCTCTGTCATTTCAGGATGGGCTCCTTAGAGCAACGAAGAAGCTGCTCAGACTTAATTTTCCTTTATAAGACCCTCCACAATTTGGCGAATGTACCGGAGTTGGTTTCGGAGATCAGTCTAAATGTGCCCCGCCGTACCTCATACAGATCCAATTTTAAAACTGAAACATTTAAAATGCCAAAAAATAGAACTAATCTTGGTCGTTCAGCTCCTTTATACCGGTTTTTGTCTAGCTACAATAAGCTGAGCACGCGCACTAACAACTTGGACATATTCTCGAATAGTCTGAATGAATTCAGACGAAACATCCTCAGTCCTCGATCAACTTGTTAGTTGATTCCCTTGTTAGTTGATTCCCTTTTACAAAAAGGTAATTTGTGTGACTTCATTTAATGCATTTATACTGTACAACTTAATTTAAATTTTTAACTCAATCAATTTTATTCTTCCAATTTTAATTGTAATTAATGTAATGTCCTAATTTATCTGTTATTTTTGTAGTTTTAATTTATAATTGTTTGTCTATTCTAACTCAATCGATGTTTCTAATTTTTTTGAATTATACTGTATTTTAGTTTAATTTAACTACTTGATATTTTAATATACTTAATTTATTTTTTTAACTCAAACTTTAATCTATTTTATTCTATCAATTCTAATTGTAATTAATGTATTATGTCCTAATTTATTTGTTATTTTTGTAGTTTTACTTTATAATTGTTTCTCTATGCAATTTAATCGATGTTTTTAATTTTTTTTTGTTAATTATTCTGTATTTTAGTTCAATTTTTGCTACTCGACATTTTAAATTTAATTTTGATTTACTAAATTATTAATTTTGTTATCATACATTTCCATTTAATTTTTTTAGTAACGATTATACAAGTGCTGTGCACACCTATAAGTGACGAATTCACCACAACGTGTTTAAATAGAATAATTATATCTAATGTAATGAGTTAGTGAATAAGTCGTTGGTGTGTCAATAAATAAATAAATAAATAAATAAATAAATTATACAACGTGTCCCAGAAATCAACGTCAAGCCGAAAACGGGCAATAGGCCAAGTCGTGACAGCTATTAGAAAAATATAAAAAAAAATCTTGGTCATGTACTTTTCGAATTATAAGCATTCAAAAATAAATCTCAAAAAGTGACACCCTGTGATGATTTTTCAAGTCCTGTGACTACATTATTAACATTTCGGTAGTTTTTTTCTCTGTGATCTAACCATGAATAACCCTTCTGTAAATTACAGTTAAAAGTTAAAACGTAACTGCCTCAGTTTTAAATTAAATGTTAGATTTTTGCCCAATATTGAATTCAAAATAATGACATCACCCAACTTTAACCGACTGTACTGAAAAAAAAATCTACTACACTATTTTGGCAAGTAACTTTAAAAGATGGCGCGTTTAGTCAGGATTCCAAAATGGTATAACACATACTAATTGCTACTTCTTAATTGAGGAAAAAAAGTACATTGTTGGTTTTAGGTGCATTTGAAATAAAATTCAGTCGTTGGATTTCTTTTATTATAATTTTTATTAAATCAGATTTACGAAGTTTTATAACAAATGTTCAAACTGTTTTCCTTCAGCTGCAATGCAAGTTCTACATCTCTTTAAAAATGATCGCGTAATAAGACGGGCGTATCTTCTTGAGTTGATGTATTCAGCGGCTTCTGCAATTCTTTGGCGCAGCTCGTCTAAATCTTGAATTGGTTTAGAGTACACTTTATCCTTTATCGTACCCCAGTAAAAAAAATCTATGAGGTTTAAATCGGGTGAACGGGCAGGCCACGAAATTGTACCACCCCGCCCAATCCACCTATCGGGGTATTCTCGATTGAGAAACTCTCGTACAGTGAGAGCATAATGCGCTGGGCAGCCATCTTGTTGATACCACATGCTGCCGTAAATGTTCAGTGGCACTTCTTCCAATAATTCTGGTAATTGGTTCTGTAAGAAGTTCAAATAACCCTGGGCATTTAAATTCTCCGGCAGCTCGATTGGACCAATAACTTTACCATTCAAAATTCCCGTCCACATATTTACTTTAAACTGGTACTGAGATCTATCTTCCCGCATCAAATTTGGATTTTCCACGTGCCATTCGTGCAAATTGTGGAGGTTCCTGTAACCGTCCTTTTTAAATGTTGATTCATCGGACCATAGAATTTTTTCAAAGAATCGCGGGTCCTCTCGGTGCCTCTGCAACATCGTTCGACAAAATCGTACTCTCTCTGGGTAGTCTCGGGGTAGCAGACTTTGTACTCGTCGTACATGGTATGGGTGAAACTCGTTCTTTTTTAAAATACGATGTGCAGTACTTTTGGGGACTCCTATGATCTGTTCAATTCCACGTACTGAGATACTTCTGTCTTCTTCAACTGCTTGCAAGACTTCGGCTTCGTAGGGCATAACGGGTCTTCCCTCGCTAACCATTTGGCTAGGAAATCGACCCTCTGATAATGACCGATGCACATTAATAAATACTCGATGATCGGGATGACGCTCAGCATTCGCGTATCTCTCACGATACACTCTTGCTGCGGCATTGGCGTTGCATAAGCATTCTCCATAAATGAGATGCATGTTGGCGTATTCCTGTGCGGTGTATCGAGATGGCATGATAAAACACTACACAAACACGGGGTTGCGATTAAAACAAGTCCGGGGTTGTCAGAAACGGTGCAGATAAATCCAAATTACAATGCAAATCAAGTCCAATAAACAAAGCCACAGTTGTAAGTACGAAGTCAATACGAATACAAAAAGATGTGCAGTCAACGAAAGAGCGTAACGTACTGCAGTATTGCACAATTTGCCGACGCATCCCTGTTTAGCCAGAGTAGCGTCTCTATCTGTTTCACTCACACATTATGAAATGATGTGTCAATCCGTCTCCCTCTTAGTTAGATAAAAGTAGCGTCACTATCTATCTCGCTCCCACTTGTCAAAGTAGCGTCACCTCACATTAGCTAAAATGAATCTTTCTCGCTCACACTAGTCAAAATAACGTCACTCTTCGTCTCAATCGAACTTTTATGAAATACGGCTTCATAAAAAAAAAATGTTTTTTCTCAATTAAGAAGTAGCAATTAGTATGTGTTATACCATTTTGGAATCCTGACTAAACGCGCCATCTTTTAAAGTTACTTGCCAAAATAGTGTAGTAGATTTTTTTTTCAGTACAGTCGGTTAAAGTTGGGTGATGTCATTATTTTGAATTCAATATTGGGCAAAAATCTAACATTTAATTTAGAACTGAGGCAGTTACGTTTTACTTTTAACTGTAATTTACAGAAGGGTTATTCATGGTTACATCACAGAGAAAAAAACTACCGAAATGTTAATAATGTAGTCACAGGACTTGAAAAACCATCACAGGGTGAATGCTTATAATTCGAAAAGTACATGACCAAGATTTTTTTTTATATTTTTCTAATAGCTGTCACGACTTGGCCTATTGCCCGTTTTCGGCTTGACGTTGATTTCTGGGACACGTTGTATATTAGCTGAGGCACAGCCACAATCATACAACCAAATAATGAGCAAGAAAAGTGCCTTTAAAAGTCCCAAGCGTGTCCTGAATACCTTTATCACCTAACGCCTGTCTACGCAGCTGTTCCTTCCGCCCTCAATTTTTAAGTATTTCGGGAGGACCTTTTTATGTAACTATTTTTAGACCTAGGTTACTTCTAACATTCTCTCACATACATTATTAGATTAGTCTTCATAGTGACTTCCCGTGCATATCCTGCGTCCGGAGTACCGCGTGATGCAACAAGTGTGTTATGCAACCGACTCATGTCTGATGTGCGCGTTATCGCATTATGACTTTCTAGCGTTACCCAGAGAGTGAGATTTAATATGGACTTAAAAATTTCTAGAAACTTCATTGGATTATTGTGCGATGGGTCACACAGGTGCGCTGCATTGGTGGAAATTCGACAGGACACTGTGAAGATGGACGGTGGATGGCGGAAGTACATAAGTAAAAAAACTATATTCCACTATCAAAGTTAGTTCCGATTCACATCTGCTACATGACAATAGGATGGGTGTCTACTCCGATAGCAGCGAGTACTGAAGTCTTACAGCACTTGCTACTATCGGGTTCCAAGCCTGAAATGAAGCATCTCGAGAATTATGTATGTAGACGAGTATCTAAAAGATGTTCAATCATTCACCTCTGAACGAAACTGGCTATTCTTATTCCCATCATTAATTGCGGGATTTTTCTTGACAGGGGTCAAATTAGGATGAAGATACCCCTTGTGAAGGAAAAGAATCGAATATTATGGCGTAACTTCTGATTGGCAAAAGTAAAGTAGGACCGTGATAGGCTTAATCGACACCTCTATCAAATCAAAATCAAAAGTCATTTATTCAAACTAGCCTGAGAATTTGTACTTTTTGAACGTCAAAACAACATAAGACAGTTCTCCAAAACGCACGCCCTACACCACTTTCTAGTGCTTTAGCTAGGAAGAAGAAGTGGAGTAACAAACTTCCCAACAGCACAGCTGTCCGTACAGTTAGAAGAACTTGATTCTATACAAAAATTAACATTACGAAACTAAGCATTAAATAAAACTATTTGCCATATGTCAGCTAGCACACGCCAATATACCAATAAAAAGATTAGAAGAAACCCAGCCTGCTACCTCACAAAACTAATCAATAGTTCACCTTTACTCAATGTACGCTACGACCCCAATGTCATTGAAGCCAAACCCATGGCGAGCCCATAAATTGTACTTACACCCCATTACGATCATTCACCATGAGATACGATGATAAGGTCGAATGACCGAGATAGGGTTACGGTCATCGCCCCATTCGATTATATAATCGATTCCATCCGATACCGATACTCGATCGTAATTATGGTAATAGTAATTATGGTAATGACTCGTGTCGTCCCACCATGGGTAATTAAGTTTAGTACATGTTGTGTTAAATGAGAGCCCAGGCAACGCAGTGAATTAAATAATTACCCATAAGCAAACACCTCGTGGTAGATGACATACTGTGGAAACGGTAAACCTGACAATGGCAATAAAGCTGTTGCAGATATTTGTGCAATCTTAAAGCTTTTTGCACCGCTTCATCCTGCTATTCGTTAGTAGGATGAAGCGGTGCAAAACGCTACTTGGAACAATGAAGAGTTGACCTTTAGGGGAGCTGTCTTAAATAAAATGTCCAAATCAGTATATTTTGAAGAGATAGGTACGAGTACTTGATAGTAACTAGCTTCTCCCTGAAAGGCAGTAGACTTCTGTCTACAAAACTGAATGTCGTCATAATCAGCGTAAATGTTCCCACTGCTCGGACACAGGCTTCTCTGTAAGGGGAAGTGGGCTGTAATCGACCACACGGCCCCAGTGCAGGTTGGTAGATGTCACATGTCTTCGAATTTTTGGTTCTAAGACATGCCAGTTTCCTCACGATGTTTCCTTCACCGTTTTGAAAACAGTGGTGATGAAATAATTTACATAAATTAAGCCCCTGTCTGGGTTCAAACCTAAGACCTACAACTCGTAAGTCGCAGACGTTACCTCGGTCAAAACTGAATGTAGCAGATAGTAACACTACCACTCAATCTGCCAAAGCACATCACTCAAAACCAAACCAGTCAATATGACTGATCTACCCAAAACAACCCTACGATCCATTTTGAACATCATCCATCACACAGCTTATGACAAACAGCCTTGCAAATGTCCCGACATTAAGGCGTGTTCAAACGTTACGAGTGCACAATTACCCTGATCGCAGTAATCAGCCAGTAATGGCCGCGATGGTATTATCATCTGTTTGATTTGTTGATGGCGCTGCTAATTGTACGGCTATTAAGCCAATGGACCGGTTCTGGCATTAAATGAATTCGGTGTGTGATTTGGGAATTTACTGATAGTAGGTATTGTGTATTGTTTTTAGAGTTGCCATAGAAATGGCTTTAAAAAATATACAAGAAAGAAAGAAACTACTAAGAAACTGTCTAAGTCTGTTCGGGAAGTTTGTTTGCCAAATAAATGTTGTCGAAGATTTAGTTTCATGTCCAATGGGACAGAATAGTATCCTAATTTACTGCTCAGTAACATTTTCTTATATCCAAACTGTCTCATGCCATGGTAATATTGGACATCGACGCGCAAACTGAAAACCATGAATTCAGCGAATGATACTAGACCTCCTAGCGTATACATTTGTCGTCGGTTATCAAAAAAAAAATGTGCTATTTCATAAAAATTGCAATACCTACGCGGTCAAAATGTATGGCAAAGTTAGTTTGATTTTTAATAACCGGCGAAAAATTTAAACGCAGGTGTTCAATCCATGGTAACAGGCTCTGATTCGAAGTGCCTCTCTTCCTGTATTAAAGTTTTGACGATCTTATCCCATACTGTGATCTCTTACTAACACCCGAGACAGAAAACACGAAGTTGGAAACTGCGTGACGAACGTAGCATGTTGCTTTTCAATAACACCTACATTTACATAAGCATCTCGTTCACTTCAAGTACACACAAAACTTCCTGTACCTAGTGTGAACCGTTTATTCTAGAACAAAGTTGGCAAACTCCACTTACCACGGTTCGTCAACAATGCTGTTCACGGAGCAATCCCGGCACATCCGCGCGAGCAGACGTTTGCTCCGGAGTCCGGATCCATCTAACTTGCTTAATGCCAGTACTTGCTTCCGTTGAGACGAGCTCCTATTGGGTTCGATTTTACTGGTTCTTTTGAATGGCGCGAATTGAAAGTGTTTTCGTCTGCTGTCGGTTGGTTGTTTTGCACATTATTTTTGCAAACCTAAACGTTTGTGTGGGCTACTCTTTACCTAAGGGTCTACTTCCTTATGAGCTGGACTTTCAATCTGGTTTATTACTTAACCGGGCACCTTTGGAAGGAGAACCCAATGCAAATTCCCAAACATTACAATTTTGAAGTCACCTTAGATCCTCATAGAAATCCAAGCTTATACAAAAGTAAATGAACTGCTGAAATAGTTAACAAAATAATCGCAATTACTACAAAAACCCTTACACCTAATTCTTTAAAGGACTTGGCCCAAGAAGCATGAATAGTAACACAGCATAAATCCTCAAAATACAATCTGACCTACAACTTAGCAGTAAACCTGTTCTCTAACAAACATTACTATTAATACGGGACAACGGACACTGCATGTAAATTACTTTTGAATAACTAATTTCGTCGGATTACACCGACTCTGCGTTCAAGATTTAATAGGGTGTCTGAGGCTCTTGAAATTTGTACTAGATGGGGTTTTGCTTTTGTTTTAGTGGGTTAATAGAGCTTTGGGCCAAAACAAACGTTTTTGTAGCTGAAGTTTGTTGGAGTGATGACAAGTAATATTATTTTTAACCGACTTCAAAAAAAGGAGGAGGTTATCAATTCGACTGTATTTTTTTTTTTTTTTTTTATGTTTCTTACCTCATAATAACCGACTGGGTGAACCGATTTTCATGATTCTTTTTTTATTTGAAAGCTGGTGCTTCCCGTGTGGTCCCATTGTCACAATTTCAATATCTGATGATGGGATCTTGTAGAAATCGGGGGAACTCTTCAATAAATAACAGCAGATTAACCGCGATTGTTGCTATAGCATATCTAAGCATTGTTTACACCATCACACAACATAATATCACGCCTGTACTCACTACAAAGGTTATAATTTTTTTTTATTATAATGATAATTAATACCAGTAAAACAACGACAACACGTCTGTACCCTATAAACGCAGATGCAGCTTCCTGTCACTGATATTTACATAGCAAGTAAGTAGTGTTTATATGAATTTGATTGGGGTAGATATAACTAAAAAGTGAAAAATAAAAAATTTTATATAAAAAAAAACAACCGACTTCCAAAAAAACACTACTAAGTGAAAAATAATTTTAATTTCGGAAGTCGGTGTCAAAAAACCAAAATGCGGAACCAACGACACCGACTTCCAAAATTAAAATTATTTTTCACTTTGTAGTGTTTTTTTGGAAGTCGGTTGTTTTTTTTTTATATAAAATTTTTAGTTTTGTAAAATTAAAATTATATTATTATTATTTTAGACCCCGTCTTAATAGAAAACGAAATACGCTATTGGCGCGGTCGTTTATATGTATGTATGATGACATAATATGAATGAACGTGACTTCATGAAGTTCTGCGTCATAATAGGATGAGGGCTTATACTTTTAAAGCATCTAGTAATAAAACTTACGCTAATAGTATTGGATTGTTTGAGCATGAAAAACTACTTGAAAGCTTAGACCAGTTATTACAAAAATAACAATGTTGATGTTTTCTTTACCGGGAACTACCTCCCCACTCATTCCCAGCAGACCGGCATTAACACTGACCAACCATAGTTATTAACCTGTCGTTAAATACGAACGAAAACGCCCAAACGAAGTGCTCAAAATGCCCACTTGGAAGACTAAAACGAGCAACAATAAGTCTGTGAACAAGGAGGTTAAAAAGTCGTATAGGTAACAGGCAGACAGCAATCAAATTTACGAGTACTAGAGAGCTAAGTACGAGACGTTAAACTCTGTCCACTTTTAGTGTTTAAAATTACCGACAAAGGCCGTAAACTCCTCGACGACTAAAGGTACAGCCTCCAAACATGGTAATCGACCACCCCAAAGGTAAAAATTGCTTTTACTTCCAATTGTAACGATTGACCCGCCCTTTTGTAACTAATTGATTTGCTGTAGTTAATTAAAGATCACAAACGGATCTAAGTACCTTAATAAAACTCATTAATTATTTTGCTCTTCCACGCAAGTTGCACCCGAAGCCTTTTTTAGTTGTTCACTGTAAGGTATTGACTCGCTGTATTTTCGGTAGCATGCGGAAACTTGAAAATTAAATCATAATTAATTATTACAAGAATGGTGTCAAATGATCAATCAATGACAATGAACTGCAGCACGTTAATAACCAACGTCAATTATCGCACGAGTGCGCGACCAATAATTTAATGATTGATCATCAAATTATTCGTTGATAGTAATCTAAAATAGTAATCTAAATAGTAAATACGCAACTAAATCATCATCTGTCTAGCCTTTTCCCGTCTATGTTGGGGTCGGCTTCAGTCTAACCGGTACCAGCTGAGTAGCAGTATTTTACATGGAGCCACTGCCTATCTGACCTCCACAACCCAGTTACTGGGTAATACGAAACGCCTTGGTAAGACTGGTTGTCAGACTTTTGGGCTTCGGACGACCCGTAACGACAGGTCCACAAATTACAGCCGGGACCAACGGCTTAACGTACTTTCCGAGGCCCGGAGGGGTCTTGTTATGTAAATATGGTTACGTAATACGCAACTAAATACAAACAAAATATTGACAAAGACCACCGTCCCTGTGCAAGGACTCTGATGACAAAGATATTAATCACCAAACCGATATTTTTACATAAAAATATACGAAGTATCTGAGTACGGTCATACCATCGCGAATTTATTCCATTGTGTGCAGGAAGCTAACCTTATAGGCGGCTTAGCGATTGCCATTCTCGGGCCCACATCACGGGGTTCGATGACCTGTACCTTTGTGACGACGTGGGAGACCTTAGGAAACCTTTAGGTGGTGATGTGGGCTAAGTAAGGAATAAACAATGAGTTAATAAGGAACATTCCTAAACCTAGTTCTATCATACATTTTTTTTCGGGAGAACTAGCTTTCCTCTTCCTTATTCAAAACCAATTTTAGTTAGTGATGCATTACACTACTCATCGCTCGTGCGAAGAAATGTTACCAATATGTTTCTACTTCACACTACTTTCTTACTATCTCATGTATCGGAAGTTATGCAAAATACATCGCACAAACATCCCAGACTCTATCCGGAGTAACAAATGATATTCCTACGCAATATTTTCTTTGAAAACGGAGAACCTGCAAATTGCAAACCTTCACACAAATTCTCACAATAGCATCCCGATGTGCATTGAAACGTCTTAAGAAAATAAAATTGTAGTAACAATAATAAAGCCTTTATTTACCAATAAACTAAAACTAACTACAATTTAAATAAATTAAGCAAAACATAACTATTGCACTTCGGTGTCTTCGTTAATCAGAACGTCCTTGGTACGTAGGCCTCCCTCAAGATCCTCCATTTGTCATGATCTCATCCATCTCTAGCCTCTAAGCACCAGCACCTGCACCAGTTATCTCAACTATGTCGTCGTCCCAGGGTTTACGGTGTCTACCTATACTTCTTTTGAGATCTAACTCTATTGGCCATTCCATTATAGCTTTATATCACTTATTGTTCCTGTCGCAGAGCATATGATCTGCCCATCTCCGTTTCATTCTTTTATAGTATAAAAGGTAGCGGGTAGTGGTCCTTTAGTTAAGTAATTTACTTTAGATCTGAAATTGTAGTAGCCAATATCTGAGTCAACAATTGTAATTATATTCTTTACAAGTAAATGCTTGGTGCATTTACTTGTAAAGGTTTGCTAAACAAATGAATCTATTCATGATCTTGTTACTGTGCTAATTTAGGTGTAGTATGGTACGGAATACAAAGTAGAGTAATTAAGAATTAGGTTAATGAGGTAGATACTTACGAAGATAGGCCTATACGAACAGTGGCACAGCTATCACAGGATATGAAGGGAGGCAGTCCATGACACATTTAGCGACGACAGAAAGATGAAGCAGCACCTACCTTTATGACCAATAAAACTCACTGGAAGCCACCAATCTTCTAGCCAAACATTGAATTGATATAATTATGATCTCAATACATTCCCACAGAGCAGTGGTATCGGCCCTGACTTACGAGCTGTAGGTCGTGAGTTTGACGTCGTGACACTTTACTTTGTGTATTTAATTTCATCACCACTGCTCTCAAAACGGTGAAAACATCGTGAAGAAACCGGCATGTTCTATAACCAAAAATTCGAAGACATGTGACATCCACCAACCCATAACTGGGCCCACGTGGTGGATTACCCAATCTCTCTCATAGAGAGAAGGCCTGTGTATGTTTTCCGTCACTAGTAACGGTACATAGCAATACTAAAAAAGAAGTTGTGTCATCTAGTTATCCCTTAGATATGTTCAGCTTAGATACTTGGGTTTCAAATATAAACGTGGGAGATAGCATTAGAGATCATTTATATAATATGAAACTGTGTAAGAAATCATATGATAATAACATTCTGAAAAATATAATAATGGAAGAACTACATGCTAAATATTTTGGATGATTAAAACTATAAACGGATGGTTCTAAAATAGGAAATGTTCTTGGTGCTGCCTTTTACGATCCGAGGCACAATGTTAAAGGATTATTTAAAATGTGTAACATTAATATATGTATTATGACGGCGGAGCTCGTTGCAATATCAAAGGCTCTTACATATTTGCAAAATGCGGAGATCGATAACAATAGGATTGTCATTTTTATAGACAGCAGAAGTGCTCTGCAGCATATAGTTCGATGCGCCTTTGGCCACAGAGGTGTCTCGATAACTTATGCTATATTAAGCCAAATATGGTATTTCACATCCAATAATATTAATGTGATATTGCAATCGGTTCCGTCGCATTTGGGTTTACGGGAGAACGAGGAGGTTGACAAATTAGCAAAGACTTCTGTCTTGGACGCTATTGAGCTGAATATTACTCCGAGCTACTTTGAGCTTCTGCCAAAATACAAAATTGAATGCTCTTAAAACTGGAAAGAATATTTTAATAAAATGTCATTAGAAAGGGGAATGTGAACCTCCTCGTATTCCTTGGTTTGCCGTTACTAAGCTTAATAGAAAGTCTATAATAATAGCGCATAGACTACGGTCTGGTCACGTTCCACTCAACAAGTTTCGACACTTAATGGGGAAAAGTGACAGCCCCAATTGTATACAATGTCATACGATGGAGGACGTCCATCACTTGTTGGTGGAGTGCGTCAGGACCCGAGCTGCTAGAGATGCGCTGATGAATACCTTCATAAATTAATTTGATAGATGTTGGTTTTGTTCAAAGCATATTATCAGAGCTTGTCTCGAATGCAGCTATCTTACTTTATAAAATAGTATACAACGTGTAACGTTAAATGCGCAAAACCTCAGACACCCCAACTGATTTTTAATTCAATTGACCTATTTCAGAAAAAAAATCATTAAAAAAATGTAAAAGTTTTATGTGCTGTTTTAGTTTTACTGGCCATTCTGATCGTTTCTTGCGTCTGCGACGACGCTTTACCGAGGGAGGAGTCGTCACCGAGCCGCTGCGCCGCGCTGACATTGGCTTGCTTGACCTATTAATAAATAGACACGGCAACGTTTTTAATGAAGATTTTTTGTAAAAAGTGACCTATATTAAAAAGTGGTTCAGTTAATTCTGCTCGTTATTCTGATCAAACTATTTTCAGGTTTTGCGCATTTAACGTTACACGTTGTATAAGGTTTTGAAATCTGAATAGTGTAAAGCTTTCATTGAATTAGGTTATGATGGGGCTGGCATGGTCGTGTTGTGACCAAAAGCCCCTAAATTTATAATAGATAATTAAAAAAAAAAACATACATATGGTTTATACCAATAATTCTCAACTCCTCACTAAATCATTGACGAGCCAAGCTAAACGAGTAATGAGTCCGTTTAACAGAATGTTCCACCTCGCATTTTACGTGGAAGACCTTTAAACTTTAGCAATGTTATACTTAAAAATATGTTTTGGACATTTATGGACAAAGACGCGATAAAGACAGCTTGATGATTATTTAAAGTGATTAGATACGACAGTGAAACCTTTTGTTTAACGTATTTATTCATTTAAATATACTTTATTATGCACCACAAAAATACATAACATGACATAATAAAATACATCAAACACTACAAAATATAACCGTATATTAACGTAACCATGTTTTAAATAACAAATACGCAAAAGCTTACTTTGATACAGCAGTTAAAATCGGATATCTATGGTTGAAATTCATCAATTCATAATATTGCTGTGAAATCTATTGCATATACAATAAAATGGCTATCTTAGTTTGCAATCGTCTAGTTAGAACAATAATTGTCTATAGAAAAAGTCTATAAACTTATGTTCTAAACTACAAAAAATCGTCTTGCATTAATTACCTGCTACATTCAACGACATGCTTTGATTTCAAGTGCTCCAATCACTTCGTTAACTGTTTTCTTGCCAATTTGTTCTCTTGTCCTCTTCCCTAAACACACAATTATGTAGTATTGGCTTCGTGTAAACACTTACGTCAAAAGAAGTCGGGGAAAATTACACATCAAACGTAACGACGAAGAGTGCTTTTTACGTTAAGTTTAGTATCGTTGAACCATACCTTCTTTTATGTAGAGAAAAGTATAAGAGGCCTATAACAATTGGTCTAGCCTTAGGATATCAGCAGTATCCAATTAAGTAAGTAATTGGATTGTAGAACTTACAAAGGGCAGAAAGCATTCGATCCGAAATCTATTAACGCACCAAATACTTTCTATATAAAATTCGAACAGTAATCCGCATAGGGGATTAGAAGACAACTGTTAATTAACGGAGAGAACATTCAACTCAATTAACGAGACACACATACAAAGCGTCACTTCCGCAAAAAAAGCTCCGCAAACGCTTTTATTACGTAGTTTCCTGTTTCCCATCGTGGCGCGAAATGGGCCACAACTCGAAGGGTCCGTTGTCCAACAAACACCACGTGGTGAGCATAATAAGTGATCGTCAGTTGTTTGAATATTGTTGGACTGGCGCACTCCGTGTTCAACCGGGACTTCGACAATAAGTCCGTATAAGGCCTCACGCAATGTCGTGACGTCAAAATAAATGCCTAAAGTGCTTTAGGTAAACGGAAGTGCGAAGAACAGTTATGTAATGATAACTAATGTAGCGGGACTGCAATTGGTGATGATGAAGACAGAAAACAAACTAGTTGTTACTTGTAATAATCAGAGGTCATTATCGACTCGTATATCTGTCGCTGATGGATTGTGGAATCCGCTGTTTTACAAAACAGCTCCGTTATTTAAAACAAATGAACAACGTTCAGCTGGATTGTCATTGCGCTACGTTTTACAAAACTTCTTCCAACGTAATGCACATCACATGCATGTATGTTTAGACGTAATGCAAAATGGCTTATCTGCAGTCAGAATGAGCGTCTTTAATAAAACTCTGATAACTTAACATTAATATTGAGCTTAAATCGCTGTTTCTACTTGAGCTAAGGTAATTGTCACTCGTATTATTTATTGCTGTTTCGGACGCCATTATTGTTGATACGACACACAGAGCCACGAGTGACAAAATTTAGAACTAAAATCTACAATATTCATTTCACGCTGTTTTGCAAAACCGCTAATCGTTAACCCGCTGCATTGATAAATGCAAAACGTTTATGCAATTCTGTGTGTTAAAGTTCAGTAATAATGGAGTCACTCTAATGTTTAACGGCGTAGGATAACTTTTACCCGAAGTGGTCATTGTATGAGCGGTTCAGTAGCTTCAATATTATGAGGATTGTGTGTATTCAGGATTGTGTGTCAGGTTTGTCAGGGTTGTGAGCAGTTCGTCGTGGACGTGGTACGACGTGGTGTGCGGCTCCCCTGACATCATCTAGTTGTCATCAGAGACAGCCGCCACACAGCCATCGATGCGACGCTCTACTAGAGTGGCTGTCACCAGCCAGTGTCACTATTATCCGACCTTTTCGATGATTCCAGTAGCTAAAACTAGACGGCAACACTTGCTGCGCCGTCATATTTATTAGTCACGTAAATTAAAGAGTAAAGTAGGTAACTTTTGCTCATACCAATATCAGAATGAGCATTCTTAACATACCTCCTCTACATACAATGTAATAGTAAACATTATTTGCTAATTTCAAGCATTTGATTTGGTAATATAAAACATATCTTACGATCTCGTATTCGCCTATCGTCGCCTATCTAGGTGTAAGATACTAACCTTGAATCAAACGTAAATGTAAATAGCAATTATTTGACAACAGTGCCTATAATTATGACCATTACGAAGTGGTGAAGGGCTTTGTTTTGGGGACTGTTTTATGTAATTTTGACGTTCAAAAATTACTGATTCACAGCCTAGTTTGAATAAATGACTTTTGATTATGTCCGTGAGTAGGCACCACATTAAAAAACTTCAGGTCTGCTGAATAATCAAATCACGATTTCACCCTCATAAGTCATTTGTTTAACATAGGTACAACAATAATGGTATATGAAGATAATAAAACATTTGATATGTTATGCCAGAGGGCGTACAAATGTTTGTAATTTAGTAATCAAGCAACCCTCAGTAATCAAATAAAATAAGCCTCAGAGCCTAAGTTGAAGACCTGGAATAAAACTGTCGCTTCATTAGCCTTATTACTTTTCCTTGTATTACCTAGAAATAGACGTCGAGAGAACAGTTTTAATTTCCTAATTTGTTTGTGTTAACATTATTGTCGCAAACGGCTTTAAGTTGTTTAAACAAAAGCTAAACGAAGTAAAAATCCTTCTATTAAGTTAATTTGAAAGACACCGACCTTCTATTTAATTTTTAATGCTACTGTTTTTGTCACGTTGCAACCTGAACTTACTGCCTACATATGGATATACCTGAGCAATCAATACTTACTCATGAACATGAGTTGATCGCTTTTAACGCAACGTCAAAAAAATACCTTTTTTCGATTGCTCAGAACGAAATAATGTCCATTTTAATCACTCCAACAAAAACTACTAAATAACTCTTAACACATAACTTCAGTTTAATTTCACTCCATACAAACTAAAAACATCTCAGCCATGATATATGTGCCGGCTAAAATATGTCGCTACTTACTGAAATTTATCTAAAAGCGGCTACTGGCCACAGCAAACCGTTATTTATGAGGTAAAGTTTCCACACATTGTAGTAACTACATGATTTATATTAGGCTTTTGTACAACCCTTAGCGGTGATTATATTCGCGAGCTTCGTGTCTACTCTATTTGGGGACGGGGGCCAAAATCATTTTGTGGTTTTGGCAAGCTATGTCAAAGGCTCGATCCCAGAAGGCCGAGAAAATAGGAAAAGAAAAAGATATGCTGGATAGCCGGTTCCTCCAACATAAAAAGATAGAATAGATCATAGATTATCCAATCTTTGCTGTTATTAATTTTATTAAAATTAAGAGAACAAAAGATTGGAAACATTTCTTTTAGTAATACATTTGTTTTAGTAATATTTCGTTATTCGTCTTTGCAAAACTTTATTTCTACACCAAATGTGGCCAGAGCAGCGAGCAGAACCATTCTTATAAATTATAGGTGCTCTTAAAGCTAACGATGCACTGCATAAAATAAAGTTTAACAGAAACTTACCTCAGTGAAGTATTCAAAATTTAAAAGACCCAGCTGCTTCGTATAGAAGAAGAAAACAGTCTGGAGAAACTTAATGAAAATTTTAAAACCCAATCTCGGCTTTCTGAAGATTTTCAATATAATACGGCCGTTCTTTTGATCCCACACGCGGGCATGAAGGGTCCCACGGATTCGGTTTACCCACCTCCCCCATTATTAGTCTAGCTTGTATACTCTGAAATTCAATTCGAGGTGAAACTTTCCGTTACTTAAGTAATATCATCGTGTCCTTTGTTGCTTTTATTTTCTTCGGTATTCTTTGGAAAAGAAAAGGGTATAGAGGTGTCTTTACTGAAATTGAATTTTGTGATCAGGCGCTTAATGTGTTTGGGATTATGATAGAGCTTATGTGTTGCTTCATTTTTATCAGATTTCGTTTTTAGGTTACTTTGTGTGATCCTACACGTTTTCAAATTACCAAAATATATTTTATGCAGTTTCTGTCGTTTGTCCTTTTGCATGTTATTACGCAAGCAGTTGAACATAATGGATAAACAAAATCCTTTAAAATGGCGATGTTATCGTCTCAAAGAGAATTCTAAATTATTTACTTACACTATTACATAATAATCGTAACATTTTTAAGTAGTCTAACTTATCAATTATTCTGAAAATAGACAAATTAAAATTACTACTTATTAAGAGTTTTGTAGTTTCCGTAAGGCTTTCATAATAATTGGTACGACTACTTCTACTTACAATGTATGTTTACATTATCCACTATTACAAGCAATCCTCATGCCATAATCATTATGTTTCATTCAGTATAATCCTCGTAAATGAATTCTCTTTCAGCTCCCATTTTAATATACTATTTTGCATCGCAGACAAAAACTCGAATCTCAGACAAACCGCTACGCGAGAAAATGAAACCAAAATCGCAATTCACGTAGAAAATAACACGAAAGAGCAAGGGGTGTTTTTTTTTTTTTTTCTAATTTGTACATTCAATTTTCCGGTGCACAACGGAGCTCACACGGCGTGACGTGCATTTTAATTATAAATGTAATTAAAAAGTCAACGCTCTCAGTGTCTGTCCGCGACGAACGTCGGCCGCAGAATGCAAACGTTTAATTTGGCATGCGGTCACTTGCAACCTCGCTTTTGCGGCCATTTTGGTCAAGTCGCGTGGTCTTTATTGGCGGGAATTTTGAAATAAGAAACAATTTTACTAATGTTCATTTGTGTCTTTATTTTTTTTTTGTGTATACATATCTTACAGTATTTCTCTTGCATGTTTGAAAAAGTTTCCTTTTATGCTTATGCTATGTCAACATCAAAATGCAAATTATGTATTAAAACAGAAATTGTAGCGGGACTGCATCGTATTAAAGTTTATCCATGTGTAAAGTAAATAAGAACTGACGTAAACAAAAACTGCGACAGTTGTTTATAAAGATGTAAATTTATGCAAAGTTGATAAGAAGTAATAACAAATTAATTATCGTTATGCACTGTAGATGCTAATGTAAAGGAAAAGAAAACTGGTCCAGCTAAGCTTTCTGGGTATTGCTAATTATATGGTAATGCTATAATCAAACAGCAACTCAAGATTATAGAGTTACTAGAAACAGGTGACCGGATCTCCAATCATTATCCTAGCAACATCGATGGAGACTAAATTGCTAATACCCCCAACGCAACTGAAAGTCAATGTTTTAGTAACATTTGAGACGATCTTACAACATCAACTACAATCAAGTCTACTCAAGCATAGCAAAACAACAACGAGATCAAACACTTAATGACGCAATGCAATAAGGCAAATCTCGTTTACATAGACGAAACCTTCATTTACGCCTCCAAACTATGAAGTTAGTGAACAGGAAACAATCGCTCCTAACTTATGCCAAACGATAATAGATCTGTCTCCGGGGGCGTACTAACTACAGTCCATTTCGTTCTGAATCACAGTTCACATTTCACGCTTATGTGTTGTTTACGATGCATGGTTTCAACCATTTGTAGTTTTGTGCTGTTCATCAAGTTGCGTTCATTGTTTTGTCACTTTTGAATGGGTCATGGGGTTTTAGTTGAAAATTTATAGGGAGAGGCAATTTGGAGAAGTGGTGATCGGTTTGTTTTAAAATGATTATGTTCTTGAAAATGTCTTGATAGGCCAGCAATCAAATGAAAAATCAGGTTTAGATGATGCGACGTTAACTGCATTGAGCTCCGAAAGTTTCAACTTTGTTGAAAAGATATAGTTTACATATAGTTCGATTCCCAACCTTCGATGTTTGCGCAGATCCAAAATGTTTTGATTTACTGCCTTTCGGGTGCAACAATATTAGCAGTTACTAAAATACTTGCCGTGCTTTATTCAAATTGTATTAACGAAAGAATGAACAAACCTCCACGTGGAAAACAGGGCCAAAATTTCTCAAATAATGAAATACAGAACATAAAAAAGAATTCTATCAAGAGTTACAGTCTTGAAATTCTATAAAATCCCATTGAACCGGATTTCATTTCGCTTTTATTGGTGCAGTCATTGAATCTCACGGTCCACGCTCGCTGCAAGATTGATTTAAGTTTCTTTGTATAAAAATTGGATAAACTTTGTTCAGTACTCGGTTTATTGTAGGTTCTGATTTATTGCTTGTTCTTTGGGAAACAACTGTAATATCGATGATTACATCACTATGAGCTTATTCACTGTTTTGCTTTCTATAGACAACATTAGGTCGTAACCGTTTGTATTCTTCATTTATTTTACCCATTTATGCAATATAGTAGGTAGCTACTGAAGATGGTTTTTAGTTGCGATGCGTGCAATGACTTTGATGTTGCTATAGATGATAGGCACTATTGACACAACATAATGATAAAGTTAAGTGTATGCAAGACTTGTGTATTCAAATCTATCAATAACCAATACCAGCACCCTAATTGCGTAACACACTTCCAATCGCAATCAGAATCATTTTGAATGATATTACTAATCCATCGCTTCATCACTACATAGTATAAAACAAAGTCGCTTCCCTGTCTGTCTGTCCCTATATATGCTTAGATCTTTAAAACTACGCTACGGATTTTGATGCGGTTTTTTTTTAGTAGATAGAGTGATTTAAGAGGAAGGTTTATATGTATAATACATGCATAATATAGTAGAGAAACACTGATAATTTTAGAGGTTTCTAATGTAATGTCGTAAATAAACACGTTTTTTTGCGCTTATATTGTAAACGCTGGCTAAACCCTTCGAGATAGATCAAAATAATGTACTACAGTATTGTACACCTTAAAAAGGTCTACAAAAAAGTCCGCGATGGTACATGTCTATCTCTTAGGGATAACCCACAATAACCATTTTTTATCCTATACTTTTTACGAGATATAATGGCTCTAAAATTATCAGTGTTTCTCCATTGCACCCGTGCGAAGCCGGGGCGTGTCGCTAGTATGTTAGAAAAATTTGTCTGCTCAACAACTTAAGTAACGCAGTGAATGTTTTTCATCATCATCATTTCAGCTGCAAGACGTCCACTGCTGGACATGGCCTCCTTCAAGCGAAACGCATGAATGTTGTTGAACTGTCGAAATTAATCCCAATACTATTGATAGTGTGATATGCAATTACCCCGCCGGTTTCTGAATTGTGAATTCAAAGTTGAGAACTTGTCAAACTCTATTTATTATTACTTAAGGTGATTCCTTCAATGTAGCCTGTTTGACAATTTCCCAGATACGAATTCTCAATTCAGAAACCGGCAGGGTAATTGCGTATAACACTATCAGTAGCATTGGGTTTAATTTAGCGTACATAATAACCTATTCATACCTAGTTCATATGAATTACATTATTTCTTGCTATTCCATATAAGAGGAGATCTAAAGCTATTTAATATGGCACATTACGTACATGCTCAGAAGTAAAAGCGTAAGACAATATCTTTATTACATTTTCTACCTATACGGACTAATAATAATGAAATTGTTCCCTTTGTTCCAGGTAAAGAGGCAAACGCTTAAGTTGTCCCCATATTATCATATTGCTGACTTTGGGTAAGAAAATATATTATGATTACGAAAACACCCGTGCTTTTGTTGTGACATGGGATATGGAAACAATGTGTTGGGGATTTAAGCGATTAGAATTATCTCCACGAATTGGTAGGTTTTAGTTGTAAAGTTGGAAACGAATGACGGTTGGTAATAAAATGAAGTCAATAAGTTACTTGTTTAATCTTAATTCTTCTTCGAGATATAATAGGAACATTATCTATCTTAGACATATTAGTAGGACACCCTGTGCCCTCTTACAACTTTATATTATATATAGTAATATATTAATTAGCCTACAAGTTTTATCTAACATGGTCAATAATAACTGTAAATCTAGGTCAAGCCCAAATTCACAACCTTTTTATTTCATAAAAATATTGCCTTTTTTCGGTATTCACAGAAAATTATTAAGACAAACAGGCAAATGAAAATGAATAACTGTTGTTATTCCTGGCAATGAGTACAAGAATAAAATACTACTGGAGTGTGCACTCTCCTCGAACTGAAAAGTAAATCAAATAACTGTGCCTATTTATAGATTTACTTAAGCCTTCTTATATGAAGAAATAAACTTTTCTACAATACCTACTCTAGTTCTTAGAACATTAATTTTGAGCCTTAAAACAAACTCAACCCTTACATCATCATTATCGACCCTCTTTTCTTTTCCGACAACAATTGTGCCTTAAGTGTTTTAAATGTTATCCATTCATTCACAAAGGAGTCACTCAGAAATATTTAAAAGAAAACAGACAGAATAAAATGTTCAATTGTTCGTAATATTTCAAGTAAACTCGTTACTCCCATGGGAAATTAGAATAACCGCAGCATAATTGACTTTGTCTCCGACCATTATTTACACTGGGCTAATACTAGAATTATGAAATACTGGCAACTGTGCACGACGATGTCTGCGTTTACACACAGTCTGTGCAATCCTTTACCTTTAGTCTGGCTTTTATGCTACTTTCTCATAAGGGACCTGCTCTATGATTTGGCCTATAGCAGCCTCATTGTTTTCTTCTTCAAAAACCAGTTTATTTTCTGCTTGGTGACCATTGTAACTGTTTGTGTCACAGCTTGAAACTATTGTGTACTATCATTGAAATAACTTTGAATCATCTCTCGAGCATGAAAGACTATAGTTATGAGTACAATTAAAAGGTGTTCGTTACTGCTATTCAAATAAATTTTAACACACAGACTCACCATTTTCTCTTATTTATTCGTCTAGACTCCGACTAACTCCCGACGGTTATATTATTAGAAATATTTTTAAGGATTGTTTAATTTTCAATCTAAAGCCAGCGCTGGATATCTTTTTGTAATATTCAATCTTCATTCTCAGACGAGATTATGAACACCCACACATTTTCAGCTTTATTTTATTTATCTATATTAACTTCTTAGCAAGCTTTCTCTCATATTTACGGCCTTTAGATTAACTGAAGTTATCTAGTTTCCACGGTTCATATTTTCTCGAGTTTTACATTGCCCGTGTGAGCTAGCACATTGCTTATTTCTTTCTACATTATACACAATAGTGCTCAGTAAGTAAGTATGTCCTTTTGTTTGATATGTAAGTATTATGGAATTGATTTTTGATAATATTTCGCAACGGCAAACGACATCGCGGCAGGCCCAGATGGAGATGGCGGGACTCCTTTCATAAATATTGGTCCTTGGCAGCTCTGGATAGAGAGAGGTGGAAAGAGAGTAGAGGCCTTGGCCCAGCAGTGGGCTAATAAAAATAAATGTTTCGCAGAAAAAGAGCTTGGTACCTGGTACGTGAAAGCCTTAATGTGTGTTCCATGTCAGAAAAAGGGTTGATCCGAAATAAGATATCTCTTATAACCCCTCGTCTGTTAGGCAAGCTTGTTAAGTTCGGTAACAATAGAAACAAGTAATTGTTTCTTATATAATTCAGTGGCAATTTTAATCCGAAACCTTAATCATCAAAATTCGCATCAACAAATTTTACGCACTTATTTACAGTAAACATTAAACAAGATTTAATTAAGCTTAAGGCTTGATATGTATTGATAGAGGATCCCACTCCCGATTCATTACACTTTACGGTGTACCACCGTAGAAATAAACAAAGTTAGGCTGTTACGTTTATGTGACGCCATCAAAAACTCCATCAATATGATGAGAGGTTTTATGGCGCCCAACGTGGGCCCACGTAATGAGCGACATTTATTCTCTTATACTTGCACTTCATTTATTAAAAGTTGCTTGTATGTTTATTTTGGACGTGCGTTGTGGTTTATTATTTGTATTATCAAAGGTTTTAATCATTTTAGCTGACAAGATTTTACCACGCACAATAAAGTGTTACTTACATATTATTTATTTTTTACTCGCATTTCTTAGCAAATTCAGTAAAAAAAAAACCGACAATACCCAAGTTGCAATACCTAACTTTTATCACAAAGAATCCTTTCGTGAAGTTTCTTAACTTCAACATACATTAAATGAACGTATCTTTCGTTTCGCTAAAACATAAACAGTGAAGTTATATCTTCAGAATGAACTAGCATTGTAACAGCCCATAATAATTAGCAAAATTTACAACCTGAATTCCAAATTCATAAATAAACCAACATAAAATATTCACGTGAATCCTTGCAGCACCTTCAGTTTGTGTAACCGCAGTCTGCATGTTTGTTTCCATCTCGAAATAAACCCTGTATTTACGCTTTAATTCAATGCCAAGGTAATCAAAATTTTAGTAAATGTGGTAATTAATATTTCAAGTTAGACCTGGCTTTGCATAGTTTGATTAACCACTGTTTCTCTTCACGAGAATGTTATATACACGGTGGAGACGACAATACGACAGTAAATTAACTACATATATCTGACGACGTTTTCAGTCTGCATACGAAAATTCAATCAAATATAACCAATACTTTAGTTGTCACTATAACTAGTCAAAGATTGGCAAAATTCACTAGTTGGTTTGGAAAAAAAAAAACTTGTTTAATTTCGATATTAGGAGTTATTTGAGAGTTTCAAAATACTCTATTATTGCCAGCGTTTTCATTAATTGTCCTATTGTTGTCTCCAGGAAATTTGGTAGGTAACCTAATTGATTACCAACTTAAAATGTCCGCATATTAGAGTGCCTGCGTACGGCCGAAATGGAAACAATCGTTTGCCGCTATCTGGACGCTTATTTCTGGTGTCAAGAGTGTGCTGTGCTCCGTGATTTCCAAAGTAAATAATTGCCATCATTACACCCAAAGTGATTAAAAGTTCTGGCAGGTATAATTATAATCTTGAAGTCAAACGTCGCGCGCAGACTTATTTTGCGCGCACTCTAAAATCACAACTGTCATTCTTTGACAGTTGTATAAAATGGTAAATTGACGTAGGGCGTCGATTACCTCACAGTTCATTGCCCTATCCCAATTAAGAGCAGCTAGTGAATATGAAATGGTATTATTATTACTATAGCAGGCCGTAAATGTTCAGCGCTAGCCATTGACATTGTAAGTGAGTTCCGTAATCGAACTCGTGATCATAAAATATCGTTATGAAGGGTACAGTAACATACTTTTGCTCAAATCTAATCTTCATCGCAAAAACTTGACCTTTTTCGATCAAAATTGGCATGATGGCGAAGTGCCAAGTGGTTTACCGTTTAAACAAAGTGTAAGTATGTATTTTGTTTTGCTTTAATGTCCAGCTTTCAGAACTACGTTAATCTCCCTTCCGTTAAAAAACCAAATACGTAACAAAATATAAAAGCGCAACTATCAAACAATGGTTAGCAAGTTCATGCTTACATTTCTCAAGTTTCAGTCCGAAGGGTCCCAAATTGTTTCAAAGGAATTCCGATAGTCCGGAACCCATTAGTTTCGGCACTCCAATATAAAATGCCATAGCTCGATAAATAAACTGTTCTTTACTTTGACAGTCAATTTATAAAATGTCCAGTGGAGTTCTTGCGGTTTTCGGTGAAATGCCTGAAAGTTTCGCAATGCTGATGAAACGGGTGACCAGGGATTTAAGCCCCAAAGTTATTTGAAATAACGTTGTGGTTTCAGAAATGAAATAAAAATGACTGTTGAATATAAAATAAATTAACGGAGTTCAGTTAGGCATCAAAATGTTATAAAGGATCCGAATAATATCAGCTATAAAAACAGACACATTTCATGAAAGGTCGAGATAACACGAATGGTCGTTTCCATAATACCTTCCATTTCCCCGATGTTATTTTGAAAGTTAACAGAGCATAATTATATTTACGTATTTCGCCAATCTGGTCTCAAATGCATATGTTAGATGTATTTCAGGTAACATATTCCATGTACTGAAATTCGGAACGTATAACGAAGCAATCACTTAGTTCACCACAACTTCAACGCAAATAACATTCGTACAAAAAGCTCCGTGGTTCTACGAAATAGATCAAAACTACGCGGTTTTCTGTTTAAAAATTCACGACACGTTGCATACAAAACGATCCCATCAGTTTATATCGCACTTTCTTTTTTTCCTTACACGTAACCGTTTATTTCCCTTTTATTTTCTTTCAAGTACTTATTTATTGGCTTCTGGATTTAGGCTGAAATGTTTTTTTTAAAAATCCAGCGTTTTGTATTACGTACTTTCTAACTTTTTTTGGGGAGAAATGGCTATAAAATAGATACCTTAGTTATCTTATGTTTATTTTAGCATGTTTCTTAAACCTGTGATCAAAATAAATCCAGGCACTTCTTCCTGGAGTTAATGCAAAGATCCGCTCTCAGACTAAGACTGAAACTCGGTGGTTAGATTGCTGGCTTTCACAATATCCTTTAAATGCAAAGCGCTGCACGTAACTTGACGGGCAAAAAACATTGTTTTTTAATCCCATGACATAGACACACACAGCAGGCCTCTTCATAGACCGATAGACGATTAGCCGCATAACTTCACAAACTCTCCTGGCAGCCCCGTTCAACAGAATTTCAATAAACTTTCATTCAAAAAAGAGCACAGGAAATTTTGCAACGCTTTTTGTAACAAGAACAGTTTTTCTACCTTTTTTAGCGGTGTGTGTATCGATCGCGCATCCATTAAATGTTGTAAAATGACAGCGCACGCCCGCGTCATTAAAACTCAACGTGCACTGGTGCCTTTTAAACTGTGTGGACACCAATGTACAGAGAATGGAGCCGGTAAATGGAATTAGTACACGTATGCATGAAAAAGCAAAAAACGTAAAACGAGAAAATAGAAACAACTTTGCCAATGAAAATTGTAAATTGGTTTTAGTACCGGACTACCGGCAGTGTTTGGAGGATAAACAAATGAAGAAACGAAAACTTTTTTATAAAAAAAAACAACCGACTTCCAAAAAGACACTAGAAAGTGAAAAATAAGTTTAATTTGGAAGTCGGTGTCGTTGGTTCCGCATCTTCGTTTTTTGACACCGATTTCCGAAATTAAAGTTATTTTTCACTCTGTAGTGTCTTTTTGGAAGTCGGTTTGTTTTGTTTTTTTTTTTAACTTAAAAAAAGAGGAGGTTATCAATTGGGAGGAAGCTGCATCTGCGTTTAAGGGTATAGACATGATGTTATGTTGTGCGATTGCGTAAACAATGCATAAATGCGATAGCAGCAATCGCGGTTGTTTTACTGGTACTTATTGAAGAGTTCCGTTGTCTGTCTCCGAAACTCATCACCAGATTTTTACGAAATTTAAATGGGACCATTTCGGAATAAACCTCTATCGAACAAAAAAAGAATTTTGCAAATCCGTCCATATATGACAGAGTTATGCCCGAACACACAATAAAAAAAATAGAAACATCCGAATTGATAACCTCCTCCTTTTTGATGTCGGTTAAAAATGCAAATGAATTGTCATTCTTTGATTCGGTCTTTGCTTTGGTTGAAAATTAAATTTAGGGGACAGTAAATGGTCTAATGTTGATTTAATCTCGCTAACAACAGATTATAAAAACTTTAAAGACGATGAATAATACAGTTTAAAAATATCTCGATCAATTTCTTGCACGGCTAACAGCAAATCCGCATTTTCAATTTGAGCACCGTTTTGATAACTACTTTCCCAATAAATCTTGACTTCTTTATGGCTCCGCTGGTTTCCAATCTTTCAATTAATCAGTTCTTAAGAGAACTCGTGAAACTTAATCCCGGGATTTTCTCCTCCACGTCGTTTGGATGTTTTTTAATATCCACGCCTATTACAAATATGAAATCGACACCTGGTTTTATTTGAAAGAACTCTACTGGTGTAAAAATATGTTTAGGGCGATGATTTGATAAGTTTATCTGTATTAATTAAGTACCTAAGATGTCTGCGTACTAAAAAAGTCTTCGCATTCGTGACGCATGTAAAAAGATTTAATTGCGTATGTACTTATGGAAGTTTTAAAAGAATTTACTGACATGCTATTTATAATATACGACTATATTATAAATAGCGTGTTTGCGAACGTGTTCGAATTCTTCTTGTAAATGTTTAACTTTAGATGAAAATTACATAACTAGTGCTACATTCTTTTACCCGAGCCTCTACATAAGCATCTCGTAAATTGAACTCGCAAACACAAGTTACATGCCGGTTTGAAAAATTGATGTAGAATGTAGGTAAGTAGTTTTAGATTGCTACAGAATCGACTACGAACACAATAGAAACTCGTTTCCAACAATTGATTCCTAAATCTTTGAAGCATCTTGGGTTCTATTTTCGCTTCATTGCCAAATGCGAGACAAATAACAGTCAAATCAAAATGGAAAAATCTAAGCTCATCCAGACTGGACCGTTCATTTCTATCTCCACGCTTAGTCCACCAGTGAATGCTATAGACATGTAATATGCATAACAATGGCGGTGGCATCCGTGAAGCTGACATCACGTCATTATCATGATTACAGGGCCTTATGACGAAGGAATAAAGTTCAAAACAGATGAACTTTCGTTCCGATTAATTGTACCGTATTTTTTTTTTTTGGAACTTGCACAAGCATTACTACATGTACCTACATACCAATAATTCACTCAATGTAGTAAATTCTTCCGTGTCATCGTTTTTTTGTTCACTTAGTTACCGTTTGGGATGTTCTTTTATTTATTTTGGTGTGAATCACGGCAATTTGTTTACTATTTTATTTAACCCTTAACCACTGACGTGTATTTACTAGCATTAACGCTGACGTACGTCTCATAGACGTTCGCTTTTAAACAGGTTTTATTCAGTTATTAGGTATGATACTATGGTTATTTTATTATATATTATAACTTTGGCATACGTGGGAAATATTTAATAAAAAAGACAGCATAGCAACTTTATTTAAACATTTATTTTACGAAATAGAAAAAAATAAAACTGTAATGTAAACGTCACTGGATCTTAGGAAGGTACAGGAAAGGACAAGTACGTGCATGTACGCTGTGAAAAGATATTGTAATTTTTTTTTCACGTCTACGTCTCTCAGACGTACGTCAGTGGTTGAGGGTTAAATTAAAAAATCCGTTTGCTGTTTTATCTAAATGATGGATTTCCCTAAAAAAATGAGATCACTTTTAGAAAAGCGTTCTGTGCTTTGAGCAGTTGATCAAAACTCACGTTATTCACATTGGTTTCATGCATTTATCTTCCGACAAAATCAAATCATGGTTTAACAAGCTTTACCTATATTTACGTTTTCTCTTTCCATTTTTATACGGGCCACATGTGCATGATATGAAAGTTTGATAATGGAGTCGTGAGTTTGTAGGTATTCACGTAACAAGCATAATTTCAGTGACATGGACTAGATGTTACCAAAACAGTTTAATTCAAGCGGGGTGAACATGAACCATCCCTTATCAAGAGCTGAAGTGGTTCCTTTTGTCCTAGCCTCATGTAAAAGATGCAACTTTTTGAAAACTTTTCTAAGGTTTTCAATATTTTGTTTTCACTAAACTTCACACATTCAATTCAAACTGTCTGTATATTTTTTGTCTAATTCACGGGAATATTCACAACAAATCTGCTTCATAAATCTCCATTCAGCCCGCGTTCACCTGCGAATTCGCATTCGCAATATGAGATCGCCCTTTCAGCTATTCTGCCATCAAAGACCATTCAACTTGCGACTATTTCAAATATGACCCAAATACTTGACGAGTACGTTGAATATGGAATAAACGAGCGAAGGATGCTGTGCCCTACGTCCCAGGACGATGAGACGTCCTGGCGTGTAGCTTGTCAATGCTGCCACCATTTGTCTTGGGACATAATAATGCCGGAGTGTTTTGTTTTTGTTTCTGTGCAAAAATGTCAGCTGTGTGAAGGATGATACCACAATATTATCATGATCCTTCATAAAATTGGCTTATTAGCAGCAATTTATTTGAATAATTTATAAGGCATTAGAACAATGTTGAGTACCAAATGATTTAATGAAACTGGAATAATACAGCCCAACTTATCATTACGCCAGTAATACGTCAGAGTTGATTAATAGGCGATGTTAATAGGGCAATAAAAGTAAGAGTTTGACTTGAACTGACATTAATTAATGCTTCCTTCTTACCCAACACGACAGCGTTGCGATATTATCGCTGTTTTCAAACATTAATTTTTCTTTTTTATGAATAATGTTTTCTGCCAAAACCGTCTGCTGCTGAAGATGCGTCTTCTAGATAGATGCGTCTTCTACATTATAAGTAACTAGCGACCCGCCCCGGCTTCGCACGGGTGCAATAGAGAAATACTGATAATAATTTTAGAGCCATTATTTCTCGTAAAAAGTTAAGGATAAAAAATAGTTATTGTGGGTTATCCCTAAGAGATAGACATATACCATCGCGGACTTTTTTGTAGACCTTCTTAAGGTGTACAATACTGTAGTACATTATTTTGATCTATCTCAAAGGGTTCAGCCAGCGTTTACAATGTAAGCGCAAAAAATGTGTTTATTTACGACATAACATTAGAAACCTCTAAAATTATCAGTGTTTCTCTACGATATTATGCATGTATTATACATATAAACCTTCCTCTTGAATCACTCTATCTATTAAAAAAAACCGCATCAAAATCCGTTGCGTAGTTTTAAAGATCTAAGCATATATAGGGACAGACAGACAGGGAAGCGACTTTGTTTTATACTATGTAGTGATGATTAGAAAACGAATGGTTACTATAAAGTGACTTATTGTAGCAAAATCGTCGACAAAGGTAGCCTTCAATTAGAAAGGAATCAATTAGAAATCCCACGTTTTACAGATTTCCAAACAGAGATCTACATTATAGGTACTAATAATAAAGCTGATGAGTTTGTTTGTTTGAACGCGCTAATAAATGATAAATGATAAATGATAAATGATTTATTTTCTGTAAGTAGGTTTGTACAAACACTTTTACATGTCAATAATCTCTGGAACTACCAGTCTGATTTGAAAAAAAATATGTTTGCATTTTAAAGCCCTATTATTTAGGAAGGCTATAAGCTACTTAACATCACGCTAGGACCTTTAGGAGCCGAGCAAAATCAAAAAAATCAGAAAGACCGCTTAGCGAAAACGAAGTAATAACGCGGGCAGGCGATGCGAGTCGGCGGGGTGGGGGAAAATGAAATTTCACGAGGATGAAGTCGCGGGCAGAAGATAGTAATGAACAAATACGCAAGTGTACACAATTACGCTGAGAAGTCACTTGATTTTCGTTGCATGTACTTACCTCAAGTTTCGAACGTTCAATGAACGAAATGTCGAAGTGGAAACAGAAACAAATTGAAATAAGTGGTCAGACACATTCTTTTTTTATTTTTATTTTTTTTCTTAAACGAAAATGCTCCATTAATTTATCTATTTCTTCATTTGACATTCAAGATTTTTGTCTATTTTTGTGTGTTTTTTCTGTTTCCACTTCGACATTTCGTTCATTGAACGTTCGAAACTTGAGTTACATTTCGTTGCTCTACAAGTCATAACTGCCATGTCAAACTTGTGGACCTCACAGCTATCTGAAACATACCAGCCACCGTCCAAGATCAAATTACGAACATCACGAAATCCCGTCTCACCTAGATACTCCACCTCTATTCAACCATACAGAACTGCAGTAACCATTTCCCTACAGACCGTCGAACGCCTTTTTGACATTCATGGCATCCACCGAGTCCTAAAAGGGGACCAACTGTACCGTGTAATCTTATGACGTCATTTGCGATGTTCTTTTTAAATATCGGTGTTAGAATCTTTAATGGATTGTTTGATAAGCGTTTTGCGTCTGTGTGTCTTTCATGGTTTATTAGGTTAATGGGCAAGGGTGGCAGTTTCAAGGTCGTTTGAGTCGTTTAGAAAACTTCCTGGTCGTTTAAGAGAGTTTGAAGCCTTTTTTATCTGTCTTCTTTTTCTTTGAGTGTTTCAAGTGTCGTTTCTACTTTAGCATTATCTTTTTATACTTTTACAATTCTATCGATTTTGCTCTGAGGTCAATCCTTTTCTTAACTTTATTCTTTTGTGTGAAGAAACTTAATGCCTTGATTCAGTAAACCAGCAGCAACTGCAGATTTTCAACTGATTGCCGAAGACAATAACAACATGTGTGTGTTCCTTCAAATGGCCTGATTTTAGTAACTAGGTTTATGTCCATCGTTAATTTGGTCTATATCCAAGTCTATATTCGATGCATATTTCGCATTAATTAACCGATATCTGATTGGAGTGACGTCAGAGATCTAATTAAAATCAATCAATCATCCACTGTGTTACTTGATTGATACGCTGGTGGTCTCTAATCGGCTTTGTCCATCTAATGCTTCATTAATTAAATGCAGCCCAGTTTCTAGGTAACTAGTATTTTGACCCGACTCCGCTCCAATTTATCTTTATGAATTGACTTCATTTATTATCATCACTACCTAAATATTTAACTAACATAAGCTTCTGCCTGCTGCCCTTAAATTAGTAGCCTTAGACAACACCATTTCCCACCGGCAACCATTGAAACTGCAGTTTGCAGTTCTGCATGTAAGAATCTAGAGTGGTGATCAAATAAAATAGTGCCCAGCGAGAGAATGAGGTAATCCAGAATGTTGTCGCAATTCGCAATAACGACACATGGCAACAGGATTGGTGATCTCTAGAGACCGGATTTAATGCAAATGCGTTTGTTTTTTTTTCATACTTATTGTTTTATATATTTTACCTAAAATTCTTAAATTCTTACTTGATGATTCCAAAATATAGAAACATAACTTTATATAAAGGCAATATAAATATTATAAAAATATTTTAAGGGATGGAAGGCACAATGAACATTTTTACCTCGCGCACACACACACAAAACAAAAACATTGTTGCGTAGTTACAACTACAATTTGATGTTGCATATGTTGGCATTTTTTTTTTGCAATTTTGATCTTATATCGGGAATTTATTATGATTATTTCGACTTTTTTAAGTAGCATATAGTCGGGTCTCTAGTGATCTCCATGTTCGGTTCACAAAGTAGGAACATGTTGCAAATCCACTTGACATAGTGAGAATAATTGGATATGCTAACATTTCATAAAACTATAAATCTTATTCTATCCTACAGTTTTCCTAGGAATTCTCTGCATATCTCTAGACTCAACGTACGCTCCAGCCTTCATTCAAAATTGATCTAGCGGTAACAAGCGCGGCTTTGAATCGTTAACTAGACGTAAAGACTACTTAGGTCATTCTAGGTCGACCAAAAGTGGATTCTGGATGGAGGAAAAATACTCTTTTACATCCTGAAATTGGATTCGGTAGTTAGATGATGAGAAACTCACTACGATGGATTTCAACATAAAGATTTGTCTTTACGTAGTTATCCGATACTTATTACAGTCCGGCCGTCGAGAGTAAGCGTTCCTGACATATTTATGTCAGTACGACAATTTTAGTAGCTAATAAAGATCAAAACACGAATTCGTTTGTATGAAACTGACACGTGTCAAGAACGCATTCTCTCGTCGGCCGAACTGTAGGTAGTGACGAAATTAAAAGGCTCGCATTAGCCAAGGAATATATTAGGCCGCTTGTAATTTGAATATGTAAAGCTGCGGGCTACACATGCAGCGCGTACGTCACTGGACACGCGCACTTATTTAAGCGGTAGTTAACACAATACATTTACCCGCACAGGTGCCTAAACTTGCGCAGCTTACATGCACCGTGTATAAACACCATTATTGAAATGGGAATGCCATTTGGCTGTTCATCAGCTTATGTAAATGCCGTTCATTTCAGTGCAAGCACATTACTTTGTATATCTATTCGGTTAGCGGTCAAGAAATCAACCTGCCAAAATATGTGATAAAAAAAAATGTTTGTATTCGATCATCTGTAGTAACGCAATTATATGTAATCAGATGAAAGTAAAACTTTATAAACAAACGAAGCTAAAATTCCAGTAACGTATTTATAAACCACAGTAGCAATTCAAGCCCGACTTCACAATACCATATACTGGAGAACAAATTGAAAAATGTGATCGTCTACGAGGCAATCTGCATGCTCCTATGTGGATCGCCGGTATTGCCACTCCATTTTAATACCAGTGTTGTTATGAATGAAAATGGATTCAAAATAGTTCAAATACTGTTGCTGTATGTAGATGACCGTATAAATGGGGGTTATTCGCTTATTATTCTGAATGAACTCTGTTAAATAATGCAGTTTATTCTCTGGTACATGGCAAAATAAGCTCACGATAGTGCTTTGTATAATATAAGCTAGACTATGTCTACATTACAGTGAAAGTAGTGGATAGGATAACTCCTCCCTTTGTAGGTTCGTTGAAAGTTTAATGGGCATATATTCTAAATCTAAAATCTACTAAACAAAAGAGCTTAGATCTACCTAACTCTGTGGAAATCAGGCACCTACACAGTCAAAATGTCGTCCATACAATTTACGTAAAGTAGTACCAAGAAACTAACAGTAGACCAAGATGATAAATGAGGAACACACTAAGCTAGACAAGAATGTCAGCAGTATCAAAACATGAGCTAGAACTTATATTATTCTAACAAACATGTCTCAACAAATCTGACACCGAATTCCACGGATAACTTAGTGTATTGTTGGAGGAACAAACTCTCAACATACGAGAGCATACGAGAGCGTACTCCTACATGTTCAGCTTCACAAACTATGTTCGAACCAGATTTATAGCGTCATAGTGTTGAAAATTGTATAAAACTTCAAAATTTGATACGACTTGGTCCGAAGTTTGTACCTACGCTCTAAAGTTAGATGGTATATTTTTAGTAAGTTTTAGAATTGATTTTGTGCCTACATGTTAAGAGGGTTCATCCCTTAGAGCCATGTTGGAGATTCAAAATTGATGATTTCCGACGGACAATAAAACCATAATGTGTTTAATTTATAGATGAGATATTGACGTCATATTATTGGTAATTTTATAATCTAGTGCATGGCTGAAAAACATTTTCAATTTTTCGTATAGTTTTCTCATCAGAACCGTTTTTATGCAAGCCTTTTTTCAAACTAGCGATCGACGGTCTAAGCAGATGCGAGATATTAGTAAAACCGTATACGACAAACTTATAACAACATTACTTTATAAAAAATAATAACATTTATTAGTGCATGGCTGAAAAAAAAACACGATTACTGTAAGTTTTCATTCAAGAAAAGTATATTCAAAAGTGTCAATTGTAGCCTCTTTTCGAGATATTAAACGTGTTAGTTTATGATGAAATCTGAAATATTTATATTTTCTTTTAGACCTAGTAAATTAAGACATTTATGTTCTAAAACATGGTTCAAATATTTTTTTAATAACTTATATGTTTATTTTACTATGAATTATTTAGTATTGCTATATAATCGGCGCGGATTCACGCCACCGATCAGCGCACCGCTCTAGCAATACTAAATAATTCATAGTAAAATAAACATATAAGTTATCAAAAAAATATTTAAACCATGTTTTAGAACATAAATGTCTTAATTTACTAGGTCTAAAAGAAAATATAAATATTTGAGATTTCATCCTAAACTAACACGTTTAATATCTCGAAAAGTGGCTACAATTGACACTTTTGAATATACTTTTCTTGAATGAAAACTTACAGTAATCGTGTTTTTTTTTCAGCCATGCACTAATAAATGTTATTATTTTTTATAAAGTAATGTTGTTATAAGTTTGTCGTATATGGTTTTACTAATATCTCGCATCTGCTTAGACCGTCGATCGCTAGTTTAAAAAAAGGCTTGCATAAAAACGGTTCTGATGAGAAAACTATACGAAAAATTGAAAATGTTTTTCAGCCATGCACTAGATTATAAAATTCGCAATAATATGACGTCAATATCTCATCTATAAATTAAACGCATTATGGTTTTATTGTCCGTCGGAAATCATCAATTTTGAATCTCCAACATGGCTCTAAGGGATAAACCCTCTTAAGTTTAAAGTTTTTTGTTTTAAGGTTTTATTTTATTTATCTGGTTCTACCACTCTGTTTAAGAAAACGATGATTTGGTGCCAACTTTCCAATCTTTAGAAATAAGTTATCGGCTTAGTGATAAAATAATGTTCCAAGACTCACTTCATCCACCATATCAAAAATCAATTCATTAACCTCACTCTAATCTTTTGCTACAACTCAGAAAACTGCTCTCCCATAAAATAAAGGTGTGAACATTAAACCTCGTTTTCCCGAAACGAGCTGAAAACTAGAACGTTGACCAACACAGTGACAAATGTAGTACATTAGCGGGGAAATAACGAGGGTAGTCACGAAATAGTTCCTATGTGGACAATGATAAAGAGGTCACTGAAAATTTCACGCTCCATGTGCCCAGGAGAGGAGGAAAAGAACACTGGTTCATTCAAACATGCCTCAGATGAGTTTTCTCCATTTCAACAGTTGAGCGATGAAAATGAAAAAGACGGTATTCAGCTGCATCCGGTTAGTCTGGAAGCCGACCCCAACATAGTTGGGAAAGGGCTAGGCAGATGATGATGAGTCTTCGAAATACACTCGACCAAGAACGCACGACCCGTAGGACGGGTTTTCAAATGATATTATTGAATTCAAACAAACGGAACAATGCTTGGCCCTGGATAAACTCATTCACAGTTAGAACTGATTTGTCAAAGACATGGACGCAAAGTATCGTCAATCGGTCCACATCTACAGTATCAATCCCTTCGGTATAATCCGCGGTCGGGCAAACAAAACAAAAGCAATCGATAGGAGTCCGAGGATAATTTTTTCCGCTTATAAGATTTTTTTATCTTTTCCGGATAAACCAATAACGCTTCCTAACTATATTAAGGACCAGGTCAACACGGTTATTATTAACAAAATTTTATTAGGTTATTATTAAAATATATACTAACAGAACTATACATACAATTTTGCATGGTTTTGAAAAAATGTTGATATCGCAGTTTTTATGCAGTCGGCGAATTTCTCAACAAAAAATTATGCTAGGACTTACATGATTTTTTAGTCATTTAAGTTTGTAGTAATTAAAAGCAATACAGTTAAGTACTTATTTAAATTCTAATTTGTATTGAATTCTGAAATTGTTTTTTTTTATTCTTTCATAAACTAGGTACTTAACGCTAGAACCAAAAAAATAATGAATACCAAAAAATTGTTACTAATTTTTTTTTACTGTATTTTGCAACATAGCTACTTTATCGAACAAATATTTGCATTCCATATTTATATGGCCAAATGTGTCTTTGCACTGAAATTTTATGTAACACCTGTTGTGCCTACCAAATTGTAGGCAAATAAACGATTTAGATTTTTAACCTGGCGCTTCTTAAGGTCAAAAATATATCATAAAATATACCATATGTATATACATATATACCTTATGAAATGACTATTCTAAGGACCGTAAGTTATTATTAGAAGAATAAAACTCAGACGATTGTTGGTGTAATTGCTATCATGAGATATCAAACTTCCAACCAGCACAATAAAATAATGTCGTCACAATACCTTTGAGTTGGTCCTATTGGGAGTTGTCAGGGTATGTGGCATGTTCGGCTAACATTTAAATAGGATCGTGTGCAGGTCTTTCGGCATTGTTCGTGACTGCGGCATCTTGGCTCGATTTCAATGTATTTGTTGAATCGGGTAAGATTCTGTCTATTGTGGAAAAAGACGTAGATTTACGTAACGTAAACGTATTTGTTATGGTAAGGTTTTCTTATTTTCGAGTGACATCGGTGTTTTAATAATAGGATTGTATAGTTATCCCTTATTTATTCGTCGCTACCATAACCTTGGTTTTTCAAATTAACGGAATATTTCGCTGAAAAAAAAACAAATTTTTTTTTTATAAATAGACAAAAATATTCGTAAGTGCGCCACTTATCCGAAACTACTTTCATCTTTCTATTACCTATTATTGTTTCTATTATCAGAATAAGATTTCAAAGTCAAGAACTTAATTTGTAAGAATTGTATACATAATTATGTCACTATGTTTTGCCGTTAAATAATCAGCCTATAAGTTCCCACTGCTGAGACACAGGCCTCCTCTCTTTTTAAGAGTGAATGGGCCGTAATCCACCACGCGAGCCCGGCGCGGGTTGGTACATGTCACAATGTTTTCGTATTTTTGGTTCTAGTTGAGTTGAGCTGCATGCATGCAGCAGCATGCAGAAAATCAGATTTTCGACAAATGCGTGCACTGATTGGACAGGTCCGCTCAATCTGTGTGGTTCTTTACTCAAAATACCATTTCAGACATCAATCTACATGGTTTTCACATGCTCTGACCAAGATTATGTCTGGACTTTAAAAGAGACTGTGACCTCTGAGTTTGTTTCGGCCTTTCTTCTCAGAGTAGTCAGATAGGAAACGCCGACCACATCTAGTTTAAAAAAAATGTGATTGACATGTAAAAGTGTTTGTACAAACCTACTTACAGAAAATAAATCATTTATCATTTATCATAGGACATGCCGGTTTCCTCACGATGTTTTCCTTGTTTTATTTTCGCCGTTAACGGCGTTCAAATACGTAATAAAGTTAATCACAACTAATTAACTTAACTTATTAAATCTTCATAATAAGCCAAAGAAACCATAAATAAAAAAATATACGTAAATCTTTGAAATAGCAAAATAAAGACCGTACCACGTATATTTTTCTACCTGGCCATCAATTTGTATCAGGACTCTTTAGAAACGTGAATATAGCCAAAAATATCAGGTTGTTTTTGCGAAGCTTTGCCTATTCATACAGATATAACGTCGCGGACTACTGTACCCGCTCCCAGGCATAAGAAAAATGTCCTCAAATGTATCTATTTGTAGTTTGTTCATAATTTAAGAGGTTTTTCAAAAGTATGCAAATCTTTGCATGGAACAAAATCTACCAACCATTTTGGGTTCGGCTTCTAGTCTAACCAGATCAGCTGAATACCAGTATTTTACATGAAGCGACTGCCTATCTGACCTCCACAACCCAGTTTCTGGGTAATACGATACGCCTTGGTAAGACTGGTAGACTTTCTGGCTTCTGAGGTCCCGTAACGGCTGTCAAAGATCCAAGAATGACAGCCGGGACCAACGGTTTAACGTGATTTCCGAGGCACGAAGGGGTCTTGGTACCTATATAAGGATGGTCACCCATCCATGGACCTACCTCGGCAATCGTAGCTTAACCCGATCGGTCGACCCGTGCGGCTGTTATTACTTAGCCACAATAAATCTTTTATTTGTGGAATAAAATTGAAGTCTGACCATTTTTGTACGAGAATCCTGTCGAAAATTCAACATTATTTCTTGAATAAATATATCTAGCGTTGGAAAAATCAGCCATTAGTAGGTAATGGAGGCTAAACAAACATCTTTTTCTTAAAGCTACTAGATTTTTCGATCAGAAAATCCCGAAATATAATATTTTCCTCATAATTAATTTAAAGGTAAAAAAATCTTCTCCATTCTTATGCATCCAAGCCCGATTTGTACCGAAAATGGCAAATTACGTAATTACCTTGGCAACCTCGTCCCTTCTTCTCTAAGGAAAATAATTTGCCCTTTGAAATATTTATTTAACAGTACAGGAGGGATATTAAAGTAAATATGCGTTATATTATTTAATTAAATCGTTTTATGTTATTTGCCTTCGGGGTTCTGGAAAATGGCGCATTTCTCAAGTCGATGCTGGTCCTTAGATACGCGAGGTACCTTCATTATTAATGAAAATCTTCCTTTGGTCTTTTGGGTGTTATGAAACGTTTTTGATAGTCCCGGTTGTCATTCGTAGATCTTTGACAGTCCTTAGGAGTAGAAAAAATTCCAAGAAGTCTGTCAACTAGTCTTACCAAAGGACCCCAGCAACACGGTTGTGGAGGTCCGATAGGCAGTCGCTCCATATCAAATACTGGTATTCAGCTGTATCTGGTGAGACTGGAAGCCGACCCCAATATAGTTAGGATAAAACTTGGCAGATTTATTTAGAAACCGTTTTTGATTTCTCGAACGACAGGCATTGATTGAAGACATAATGAAGCAACAAACTTATGCACATTCTGTTATCGTGTTGCTGCACTGATGCGGAAAGTTCACATTGAATTTAATCGCGATAGCGGTCTTTCCCGGCCCTTAGTACCTTTCACTTTCACATTCTTGATATATCTGTTCCATCGTCCCTTTACTTGGGCATGAGCATGCCCGCTTAAGCAGACGAAACCTCATAGGTTGAACTGCGAGATGCTATTCCAAAAAAAAAAAAATTACTTGGGCATGTGCCACAGTTCTGTATTTTAACTGCAACTTATTACCTAATTGCGATATCAGTCACATTTAAACGTAACTTTGAAAAAAAAATATGCGTCTTTGTAAGTGATGTCCAAATTACGTACATAAACTTACGCCTTCTTCCCATGGGGAAGCCAGTTGCGAGTACTACGCACTTGCACTTTCTGACCAAGAACATCACCAATAAGGTCCCTGCATTTATTTATTTATAAATACTTTATTGTACACCAGAAAAAACCTAACGAAAAAAAATACGATTACAAAACGTCCCAGTGTTTCCACTGACATCGGTCCTGTCCAAACTATTAATTTTTATCATTACTGTATCCACTAGTTTATTTAATAAAACGGTGCTTTATAAAAACTGCTGATGTTGCGACCCAGTGATCTTAAAAAATACACAGGATTAATGTAACCTACTTATAATTACTCAGTAACACCCCGCTTAGTTATTAACAGCATCGGATTACTTGTTATTTCTTAACTTAATTGGCTTATTGTATTTCTAGTTAAGCTAACATTTTCAGGTAAGTAACGCAAAATGAGTAAGACTTTAGTATTATAAATTAAATTATTATCAGATCATAAATACTGAATTTTCTGACCTACAACAGCTCTTGCTCTGAGTTCAGAGAATTTCAACATGGACTGTTTTCTTTAGGGCCCGAAAAGAATTGTAAAAGCCAAGGTAAAATAATTGGTTTCAGCCACGAAGTTCTAGGAAAATAGAATCGCGTATCCTTTCCGGCTATTTTGTCAAAAATTTGTTCTGTCTGTGGTGCACATGTTTACCGTAGTTCTATGTATATTAAAGCGAGCATAAAATAACATCACGCCTATAATCCTCGAAAAGTTAAGCAGAGGCGTATCTGTAGTAGGTACGCCCACATGTTTTAAGTCACATATAATATAGGGTAAAGCGGTCATCATATCTTAGTTTCAATTCGTATAGCGATAATGCGGAAAAATTTCAGGAAAACGACCACGAAAGTCAATAAAACCTATTATGTAATCTGTAGTAAAACCACCACACGAAGTTAAATTCCAGGGAGCAGTAAAGTGAAAAGCACACACGATTGTGCCTTTTTCAATTAAGTTAGCCTTTCTTCTAATACTGTTAGAAAGTAAGGAACACGTCGGTCCGGTTCGCGGCATGCAAGACTTAGATAGTGGTGTTTGTTCACGAGATAGCGAAGAATTTGTTTAGTTTTTTGGAGCTCAACTCAAGACTAACCTCTGGTCTATTTCTTGAAACCCGAATAGATTCAATAGTCATAGTGTTTGAAAGAATGAAAAATAAATTTATTTCTCACAGTAAAATGTGCACATAAAAATATAAGTAACTTCACTTAATCAAAAAAAAAAAAAAAACAGTTAAATAATCACGAGCACACAGAACAGATATATAACAGTGGTGGCCCAGTTGCAACGGCCGCGACTTACGGGTAGATCGTGGGTTCGAACCCAAGCAGGCACATTACTTTGTGTAAATTATTTCATCACCACGGCTCTCAAAACGGTGAAGGAAAAAACGAAGATATGTGACATCCACCGACCCGCACCGGTGCGGCGTGGTAGATTAGGGCCCACTCCCTCTCTCAGAGGAGGCCTGTGTCCCAGCAGCGGGAACAGTATAGACTCATTATGCTACACTGAACAGATTTATGTTTATCTGCATCCAGAAGACCAATTTACCAATTGTTAAAAATGTGCCATCTTACTAGATCATTGTTATGTCTGCCTCGACACAAAAGTTTGCAAAAGCCCTGTCTTGAAAGGTTATTTATCAAGTTTATTATGTGTTATATCAAAAACATAACATGACATGCCTGTTGGTCTAGTGGTCAGTGGCCCTGTCTGCTATGCCCAAGGTCGTGGGTTCGATTCCCACCTAGGACAAATGTTTGTGTGATGAGCACGATCGTTCGTTCTTTTGGGTGTAATTTATCTATAATATGTATGTATTTAGAAATATATATATATATATATATGTATGTTTATCAGTTGTCTAGTACTCATAGCACAAGCTCTGCTTAGTTTGGGACTAGATTGCGTTGTGTGAAAGTTGTAGAATATTATTCATCATCATCTGCCTAGCCTTTTCACAACTATGTTGGGGTCGGCTTCCAGTCTAACCGGATGCAGCTGAATACCAGTATTTTACATGGAGCGACTGCTTATCTGACCTGTTGTGGAATATTATTATTATTATTATAATAAAAAGCTAGAGCATACATTTTTATACATTTTTAATTATCCTAGACAAAGTAAAGATTACAGAGATCATTAATAGGCTCCATTGCCCCACACGTAGATCCCTATAAATAAATACTAATTTTATCTGATAAATACTAAAATCGCCGTCGCTCATGACTACACACGCTTCCACCTTCGCTTCAATTACGTCACTGAGGTAACGGAGGTCGTGTGAAAATTCAAGTGTTTTCCGTGAAAACTCGCAGCTAAGTGTGCCCCGTACTCGTGTTAATGTGTCCGCCACGTTGCTCCTGCGGTCTCAACGACCGAACGCCATCTGGATTTTTTTTAGCTTTCCTCTCTCGGCATTTTCGTGTTATTTGTCACGAGGGGTTAAACCCTTTCATGTGTCGAAGGTTAGTGGATTTTTAGGGATCCGTAGTCAACAAGGAACCCTTATAGTTTCGCCATGTCCGTCCGTCCGGCCGCAGCTTAGCTCAGAGACTCTTAGTAGTAGACAGTTATAATTTGCCATGGATATACATATTAATCACGCCGAAAAAGTGGTAAAAAAAAACATGTTTTAGGGTAAAGTGGGTTTTTTTTTACTCGTCTATCCCATGGTGTCGGGTATCTTTGGATACGTCTTTCAAAAATATTACGGAAAAATTCACGGTAGTAGTATACCTATACATATAACGAAGTTAATAGTAGTAGGGTATAATTGGGGATTCTGGAATCATTTGTTCTCGCTTCGCTCGAACTGCATGATCCCAGAATCCCCAATTGTTTTTATCGAGCGATGACTAATCAGACTACCAACGTTATGATTTATAACATAGGTATTATGTATCAATACGCGCTGAACTGCTCGAACTGCATGATCCCAGAATCCCCAATTGTTTTTATCGAGCGATGACTAATCAGACTACCAACGTTATGATTTATAACATAGGTATTGTGTATCAATACGCGCTGAACTGATACAGTGAACAATATAAACAAGAATATTAAGTTAAAGAGCTAACTCAATTGCGCTATCAGTTTATAACTCATCTTTTTATGTCGTTGTAAACTAAAAATTATACGTATAACATACAGCATTCACATTAGTCATTTTTTTTCTCACTACGAGTTTATTTGTACTTATTATTTGATCACAGTCATTTTATAACTTAAGTACGAAAGTGTGAGGAGCCAATCTTAAGCTTATTATATTGATGTTAGATCATGGCTTTGACCTCATGGATATCGCATCGGTCATTGCTACAAAGTATGCTTAGTCAATCCAGATACATTTGAATTCAATTTGCCATCCAAACTGTTTCTGTATGATTGATTATCAAAACATAATTAAGCATCATCATTAAATGTAATAAACTGATTGATTTGACCTAAAGTAGGTATACCTGATTGGACAGGTGCATTCAAACTTGTATGGCACTTTCTCAAAAAGGTCATTTCAGACACAAACCTTCACTGCTCATACATTACTACCTATGTAATTTATTTTTATGTCTGGACCTGAAAAGAGACTATGACTCTTGAGTTTATTTCGGCGTTTCTTCTCAAAGTAGTCAGTTAGGAAAATCTCGTTTTGGAAAAAAAAATGTATTGACGTGTAAAAGTATTGATTTCAACCTATTTGCAAAATAAATATCATTAAAAGGTTTATAAATTCCATAGTCTTGAGGTATTTATAGATTTTAGGTTTATAACATAAAAACATATAAAGTTCAAATTATATTGGTTATCTCTTTGAGAAATTGTAATAACCATTTAAATGTGATACTCATAAAGATTATCACTAGAACAGTAAAGTACATACGATTTCCTTTTTAGAATTTCGTCTCAGGTATCCGCGACATCGTGGTGCCAATACCAAATTAAGAAATGTAAGGCGATGAGCAGAGTGAGTATACATGATTAATTAATTATCGACTTTATTTGACTAGTACATATGATTGAAATACCAATAATCATTGATGATAATGTTGATATCTAGCGTTTGCAATATTTAATATAATCGCTACCTTAATTTATAGTAGTATAAAAAGCGATCACTGAGGAGCGCATCCAGAATTTTTGCGATTTCGGTGTGCATTGTCTGTGTAACGTGAATTATTGTATTGTGTTGAGTGACAAGATCGGTGACAATAAGTATGTATGTACCTATTTAATTTTTAAGTTGAATATCTAGTCTTGAATTTTGCAGTTTTCAATAGACAGAACGAACTATGTGCAATGAATAAATACTTTTAATTACAAATAACAACTACATTCTAATGAATCATTATATAATTTTAGGGCATCTCGGAATCCTTTTGACTCTGATACGGAGATTACTTTGCAAGCAAGCACGAGTGGTGAAAAGCCTCAAAAATCGAGGAAAAGGAAAACCATCAGCAACAAACCTAAACAGAGTAAGAAAACTGCGCCTCCTCCTGATTTATCCGAAGACTCTGAAACCGAGCCAGTATCTACTGCTCGAAAACAATCCTCAATATTTTCAGATTCTGAGGTAAGCATAATAGTCATCTAATACTTTTTACAGTTTCACAATATTCTTGTTAAATAGTGTGTTCTGGTAACAATCGTTTAATATTTAATTTTTACCTGTTGTTTCGATCAAATGTGTTTAAATGAAATATCTTAGTCGAACATGAAGTACCTACTGTCTGTTTATATCTACCTTATTTTGTACCGATTTCATGCAGATAGTGATTTTCAGACTAAAATAATGTTAAATTGTTGCTATAGTATCTGACAGTTATATGTATACTAACAACTCGGTCTTTTTTTATAATAAATGAGAATAGTATAAATTTATAGAGTGAGTTTAGTAGCTTAACAGTAAACTTTTATTGGAGTTTTTGCTATGCTGTCTAATTAAATTAATAATTTTATTATATTTTCAGGACGACGCAGCGGAGCCTGTTAGAGCTGCTGCTCTAAGAAGTTATCTGGCACGGCGCGTGGGTTCCGGGTACACCCTGCAGCGTGATCCAACTCGCAGCGGCCAGTTTTATATAGAGCTGCGTGTCTACAACAGCAAGGAAGCAGAGACACTTGCTGCTAATCGTTGGAAGCGAGCGCTTTTCACACTTCGCTCATCACATGATGACAGCGATCCAGTATGGAAAGCTCTTACTGGCTTAGTTAGCGCTGCTAAGCAAGAGTATGCAAACATAAAACCTATATTATATCCTTCAAATGTTTTCTAAATTGCACTTTAATATGTTATTTTTGTTTACTCTTGCTTCATATAGGAACTGAGAAAGTATTACCGGATTAGTTAATCCTGTATCCAAATATAAAGTCTCGGTATATTGTAACAATCAAACGTTTTCTAATAACAGCAACTTGTTATTATATAATTTGTAGCTGCGATTATCTTATTTTTTTTATCGTAAGTGTGTTTGTAGCACTTATCTGCTTCAGATTTGAATTTAGTATAGACCCCTTTTTTTTCTGTATGATATTAACAATATAATGTATTGTGTTACTACACAGGTCTAAGCCAAACATTTATTAAACTCTGTATCTATTCTATTTCAATATTTCGAAATTTTTTAAATCATTTTGAAGTCATAATAATTGACTTGTTTACACTGTTTACCTTTCTTACAGATCTAAACCAAAAATTTACAAAAAACTCTGATATTTCAATATTGCTCAGAAATCATGAAACTCTGAAATTCAAATATCTAGAAATCAAGCATGTTAAATATTCATCATAATAATTTACTTTTACAGACCTAAACCAAAAATTTACAAAAACTCTGATAATTCAATATTGCTCAGAAAGCACGAAACTCTGAAATTCAAATATCTAGAAATCAAGCATGTTAAATATTCATCATAATAATTTACTTTTACAGACCTAAACCAAAAATTTACAAAAACTCTGATATTTCAATATTGCTCAGAAAGCACGAAACTCTGAAATTCAAATATCTAGAAATCAAGCATGTTAAATATTCATCATAATAATTTACTTTTACAGACCTAAACCAAAAATTTACAAAAACTCTGATATTTCAATATTGCTCAGAAATCACGAAACTCTGAAATTCGAATATCTAGAAATCAATCATATTAAATATTCATCATAATAATTTACCTTTCTTACAGACCTAAACCAAAAATTTACAAAAACTCTGATTTTCAATATTGCTCAGAAATCACGAAACTCTGAAATTCAAATATCTAGAAATCAAGCATGTTAAATATTCATCATAATAATTTACTTTTACAGACCTAAACCAAAAATTTACAAAAACTCTGATATTTCAATATTGCTCAGAAATCACGAAACTCTGAAATTCAATTATCTAGAAATCAAGCACGTGAAATATTCATCATAATAATTTACTTTTAAGCTGTTTACCTTTCTTACAGACCTAAACCAAAAATTTACAAAAACTCTGATATTTAAATATTGCTCAGAAATCACGAAACTCTGAAATTCAAATATCTAGAAATCAATCATATTAAATATTCATCGTAATAATTTACTTTTACGCTGTTTACCTTTCTTATAGACCTAAACCAAAAATTTACAAAAACTGATATTTCAATATTGCTCAGAAATCATGAAACTCTGAAATTCAAATATCTAGAAATCAAGCATGTTAAATATTCATCATAATAATTTACTTTTACAGACCTAAACCAAAAATTTACAAAAACTCTGATTTTCAATATTGCTCAGAAATCACGAAACTCTGAAATTCAAATATCTAGAAATCAAGCATGTTAAATATTCATCATAATAATTTACTTTTACAGACCTAAACCAAAAATTTACAAAAACTCTGATATTTCAATATTGCTCAGAAATCACGAAACTCTGAAATTCAACTATCTAGAAATCAAGCACGTTAAATATTCATCATAATAATTTACTTTTACGCTGTTTACCTTTCTTACAGACCTAAACCAAAAATTTACAAAAACTCTGATATTTCAATATTGCTCAGAAATCACGAAACTCTGAAATTCAAATATCTAGAAATCAATCATATTAAATATTCATCATAATAATTTACTTTTACGCTGTTTACCTTTCTTACAGACCTAAACCAAAAATTTACAAAAACTCTGATATTTCAATATTGCTCAGAAATCATAAAACTCTGAAATTCAAATATCTAGAAATCAAACATATTAAATATTCATCATATAAAATTAACTTTTACGCTGTTTAACTTTCTTACAGACCTAACCAAGAATTTGCAAAAACTCTGATATTTCAATTTTGCTCAGATATCATGAAACTCTGAAATTCAAATATCCATACATTATTTATACAACGAAATTTAAAAGTAAAAGCTCAAATTAATATAATATTCTAGTTATCGAGATTGACAAGTATTAATGTCGTGCTCTTTACAAAAATGAAATTCTGTCATAGTTGTCAGTTACATGTCTCAAAGTCAAAGTATTCATCACATAAGAAAAGTAACAAACATAAAACAAATTGTTTACTTCGTACTGAATACCAAAATGTTCAGCTGATAGCCAGTGCTTTCAAAGACAGAATAGCTAGCTACAAAATAAATCCTCAAACTAATGAAATAATAACACCTGAAGTATTTTTATCTGATGTATTCAACACCATTTATAATTTATTACAACAATTATTACAAAAACATAAATCATTAAAGATAAACTTTGAACTTTTTGTGCTATATTTACTTCCTAAGAATGAAGAACTATCTCTTAAGTCTTTTAATACTAAATATTCCATAATAAATCATAGTACAGATATCATATCTTTATACAAAGATTGCACGCAACGATTAATATGTAAATGCTTAGAGTTTGAATTATCAGAATCTGGTTGGACAATAGAGAAAATAAGTCATTTAGAAATGAATATTGCAAAATACAATCCTTTGAGAGCAGGAAGTTACATTGCTTTGTATTAATACGCTGAGCGATATAGTTAAGAAAGCCAAAGGTGTAAAAAACAAAATCTGTTTAAAAAAAAATACCATAAACAAATATAAAAATGCATTAAATTGTAATATCAATTTTAGGTACCCTATGTTTGTTATAAGATCTAAAAATCATAAACTCTACACACAAAGAATCAATAAAGTGGTACTTGATGGGAATGATGACAAACGTCAAATTAAAAAAAATAATGCTTTTACTTTACCATGGGGTCATTATAGTTCTCTATTCTAATCTGAACCAAAGATTTATTACTATTTTTCTTAACAGGATAATTATATTATTATTTTTTGTAATAAAATTAAGTCATAATGTATTTTTTATTTTTGAAATGAAATAAATATTTTGTATTCAACTGATTTGTGTTTATTTGTTATTGATACATACCTATTTATCTCGAATATAGAAGCTGTGATATCCTAGTGGTGAGACCGAAAATTTGGGTCCTGTGCCTGATCTCTCTCCGGTCGTCCCATCGGGCTGTGAGAGTAAGAGAACAGAGACTGCACCTTGTTTAGTGGCACTAGCCGCTGTGGCCGAAATCAGTCATTAGGACATTATTTATTTCGATTTAACTGAATAATGAAACAAGTATATCATTAAATAATTTATTTTAATTTTTACAATAAATATACAATGGTACCAGTCACTAAAGTACTAAAAAATAAACTATTAATAAAACTAAATAACAATTTCTGTACTACTAAAAAGTGAACTACTATACTAAACTTAGGACTATTATTTTAATTACAAATTAAAATGTACATTATAAAAGTATTATTTACAAGGTAATAAACAAAAAATCTTATTCTTTATCTACAACTTAATACTATTAATTATTATTAATTTTTTAAATATATTAAGTATAAACGTACACATCTATTTGCTTAATTTCTTTACAATTTTACCAACTAAATATTCAGTTTCAGTCATAATGTCATCATATTCACTAGTCACTAAATACTGCACATTCACACTTGCATCTTCAGGATTAGATGATATTTCATCCATATTGCCACCGTCCAAGTCATAAATCATAATTTTTATTACGCGTTGCGCATGATCCGATTCTTTACGCATGATAAAGGATTTAGTTTTCAAAGATTTTGATTTAATTTTCCTCTTCTTTAATGTTTGTCTCCCTGCTTTTTCAAGACGATATTCCTCTTGTGCTGCTGCTGCTACTTCAGCATACCAGCTCTCCCTATCTTGGGCATAATTAAAAGGATGAGTTATAGGATCATTGATGTCTGTCGTGTTCTGAAAAAAAAAACTTTATAAGTGAATGGCAGCCATTAACAATAATATTTAATAATAATGAAAATTCTCATGTTACTCACTTGTAAATTTATTCCCTCCGAATCGTTATTCAATGACGAAGTTCTGTTAGGATCCATAATATTCAAAACCGGACTGTAGCATGGTGATCTCAACATGATTCTGAAATTAATAGCGATAATAACAAGATTGTCATAAATGAAATTAAAAAGTATAAGTTAAATATTATTGGAAAATACTTACCTCAAAATAACTAAATTGTAAACAAAGTACCAGTTGACTCAAATCACAGCTGCAGACTGAAGAATATTTAAGACGTTAGTCATGTTAGATACACATTTTATAATCTAAAAATTAATGTCTCAAATAACATAATTGATACTTGTGGCATTTTAATGATTTATCTTAACGATACAAGTCTAAACCTGTCAAACTGTGATGTGTTTTATGGATGCCTTCCCCCTCATGGAAAGTCCTAACTGTCTGACATAAACGCCATCTCCAACAACTTAGAAACTCTGAAAAGATTTGGACTTGTTCTTGTACTCAATGTATATAATAGTATTAACCTTTTTTATATATTTTCGTGTAAATTACTAGATATAAATATTTAGGCTGCCTATTCATTGTGGCAATCGGTATGATGAAGTTGATCAAGCAACCCGTATCTCTGAAGGTTAATAATATCGATTTTAATGAATCTTCTCGCTCAATCAGACACAGTGCTTTATTGCCTAATACGATTCGATGTATAATATGCGGTCCTTCAAATTGCGGTAAAACTAATGCCATGATTAGTTTACTGTTACATGAAAATGGTTTAAAATTTCAAAATCTTTATCTTTACTCGAAAACTTCTTTTCAATCAAAATATCGTTTCTTGACCGAAGTATTAAAAAGAGTGCCGCAGATTAACTTTTACGAGTTCAATGATGATAAAGATGTAATTTCTCCGAGTGAAGCTTTAGCAAATTCTGTATTTATTTTCGATGATGTTGCATGTGAAAATCAAATAAATATCCGCAATTATTTCTGTATGGGTAGACATAAACAAATAGATTGTTTCTATTTATCTCAAACTTATTCTAAAATTCCGAAGCAATTGTTACGTGACAATGTTAATTTTCTTATTATATTCAAACAAGATGATGTTAATTTAAAGCATATTTATGAAGAGAATGTTAGTTCTGATTTACAATGGAAAGAGTTCAGAAATCTTTGTCAAACTGTTTGGAGTAAACCTTATAATTTTCTACTTATTAATAAAGAATCGTCATTAAATAACGGAAGGTACAGTCTCCCCAGACAGAATTACTGGATGATTTAGAAATATCATTAGAGGGCAGTGACATCCATGATATTTATGATGGGGTAAATATACCATTTGGAATAAGGAGTGCAAACAAAAAATTACTAATGGGTAATTCAATAGTTTCATTTTCTAAAATAGATAGTGTGAATGATGATAATGTCATTTTAATTAAAGTTGGCAACAAAAGCTACAATTTAACCCCTGGTTTAAAAGAACTTTTACTTCGAAGAAAACCTGATCTGAAACTAATATCGAGCAAAGATAAACTTGTCTATAAAGATATGTTGCATTATACAAATGCACATAAGAGAGATTTCAATCCTAATGGACAAATTAGAGGTGATAAAGGTATAAAATATCGTGAAATAATTAGACCATTGTTTTCTGAATCGTTAAACAATAATGTTATCACTAAATTTGGAGGAAGCTTACCAACGCTAAAGAGATACAAAAATAACACTGACTTGGTATATTGGGATGATCCTAACGAACTGGTTGACAGATTGAAACTATTAATTGCTTCCCGAGATGCTGGTAATACAAACCATGATAATGAAATTTTATCAATAATCGAAGAATTAAAAGAAGCTGATATAATTAAACAATAAATAGTCATAATAATATGCTTTTTATTCAGTATAATAGCTGAGTTCAAGACAAGTATACTGAATTGTGAACATGAGCAAATCTGACGTGGTAAATGAAATTCATAAAAATGCAAGGGTGAACTATCCACGAAGACATGTTATCATGAAAGATATAGATGACTTGTGGCAAGCAGACTTAATTGATATGCAATCAATTTCAAAAGAAAATAAAAATTACAGATATATTCTTGTCGTTATTGATACATTTTCGAAATATGCTTGGGCCATTCCTATGAGAAGTAAAACCAAAGAAGATTTGTGTAACTCTTTCAAAACTTTGTTGGATAAAAGACGTGTTCCTAAAAATCTGCAAACGGATAATGGAGCAGAATTTTATAATAACAAATTTCAGAAGCTTATGAAATCATATAATATTAACCATTATTCAACCTTCTCAACAAAAAAGGCTTCCATAGTTGAACGATTTATCAGGACATTGAAATCTAAAGTTTATAAGGAATTTAGTTTAAAAGGCAATTACAATTGGATAAATAATATCCTAAATGATGTTATTTACAAATACAATCACACTCACCATCGCACTATTAATGAAATTCCTGCTAATGTGGACAGTAATAATAAAAAAATTATATTAGAAAGGTATTTAAAGTTGCTAAAAAAATATAATTTAAAAAGCAAGTACAAAGTAGGTGATTATGTGCGTATCAGTAAATACAAAGGAACATTTGAAAAAGGTTACACTCCCAACTGGTCAACGGAAATATTTAAAATTCGTAAAATACAAAAAACAGCTCCCATAACTTACTTAATTGAAGATACTATCAGAGGTCGCCCTATTTTAGGTGCATTTTACACACAAGAACTTCAAAAAACAAAACATCCCGATGTTTATCTAGTTGAGAAAGTTCTTAGAAGAAAAGGTAACAGAGTTTTAGTAAAATGGTTAGGTTTGTCTTCAGCTGAAAGCAGTTGGATTGATAAATCGAATGTAATATTATAAATAATATTAACAACAAACTGGAATCGATAACTATTTATTAAATTATTGAAACCGGAATCATCAGTCGTATAATGTGTTTTGGAGAGAGTAGTCTTCTCAATTGGCTTATTAATAATTTACCATTTGAATTACACTTACCAGGATATAGTTACTGTGGTCCTGGTACTAAATTAATAAAAAGACTAGCACAAGGAGATAACGGTGTAAATAAGTTGGACGAATATTGCAAAGATCACGATATTGCATATCACCAGTCATCAAACTTGAAAGATCGACATAAGGCTGATTTAATTTTGTTAAAAATGGCGAAACAGCGAGCGGTTGCTTCCGATGCCAGTATAGGCGAAAAACTCGCGGCACGCTTAGTAAGTAAGGCTATGTCGGCAAAAATTAAAACAGGTTCTGGTTTGAGGAAAAAGCTTTCTCCAAAAGTTACATCTGGAAAAGGATTAAAAAGTAAATTAAAAACTGTTATTACAAAAGCAAAAAGACACATAAAAAAATTAAAACCTAAGAGCAAGAAAATGGCTATAGAATTAGCTATTGCCGCTACCAGAGAATTAGCTGATGATTCATCGATTAAGCTCCCTCGTGTTATTCCTATTCCAAAAACTGGGGGAGTACTACCTCTGATTCCTATTTTTGCGGGATTATCAGCGGCAGGAGCTTTAGCAGGCGGTGCAGCTGGTATTGCCAAAACCATAAATGAATTCAAAATGGCTAAAAAGCTGTATGAGGAATCGAGAAGACACAATGAAAAAATGGAAGCTCTATGTATTGGGAAAGGACTACATCTTAAACCACATAAGGGCGGTCTTGGAATTTTCGTGTCAAAAGAAAAAAACTAAAATATCGGCTACCCAAACGGGCCTTAACTAACTTTGACATTTTAAAGTATGGAAATAGAATTCCTTATTTTAGAGGTGTCTTTATGAGAGATGAGCTCCCTAAATATCCATATAAAAAAGAATGTGGAGTTATTAATTTAGATAGTTCTAAAAACCCTGGTTCTCATTGGGTAGCCTATGCAAAATATAATGATTATGTTGAGTATTTCGACAGTTATGGAAATCTTAAACCTCCAAAGGAGTTTATAAAATATGTAGGTTCTAAAATTCAATATAATTATGAAAACATACAACGTGATCACCCATTCAACTGTGGACATCTATGTTTAAATTTCTTAAAGAATTTTTGGTATAATCAAGAAATAAAATAAACAGGATCATTGTAAAGAGTTCAGTATACAAGCATGTCTACTACGGTTACCATCTCTGGAAATAAATCAGAATTGGTCTCGTATTTTCAACCACCTCTTCATTTATCTGATCAATACGAGTGCGGTTTACTATACTTTTCAGTATTAAAAACAAGACCGAATGTGCCCGTTAATAACACCAGTTTAACAGCTGTAATCAGAATCGAATGTGATCTTGTGCACGGTTCATATCACAACGGATTACCGACTCATTTTATTCATGAATTCGTATCTAATACTGCTTCAAGTCACGACTTCACAGAAATACCCCAGAACGTTATTTACTTCCCAGTGAACAAAAATATAATTTCATCTATATCTGTTAAGATTGTTGATAAATTTGGTAACTGTATTAACTTTGGTGAAGAACATATTCAGTTACGTCTTCATTTAAGAAAAACAAAATGATAGTATATTATAAAAACACTCCTGTAAAAATCAAACGTCTTATTCCATCTACGACCGTTAAGGTGCATAGACGTAAGAAAAAAGTGAAGAAATTGAGTGAAGCAAATAAAGCTTTTCTTAAAGCTCTAGGTTTTAAAGTATGAATATACTACAAATTACTGAATTACCTCACTTCGATAGTTCGATTGAAAGCTATGAAGTCCACACATACAATCCCTACACTAACAGCTTTAGAGAAAACGATGAAATCAGAATTCCCATACACCAACAAGACATATACGTGTTACCATCAGCCAGTTCAATTTACGTCGAGGGTCAAGCAAAGTTCTTCGACAAAGATGGAAAACCGATTAAGAAAAATATTACGTTCAGTAACAACCCTGTTATGTTTTTGTTTCAAGATATCAGATACGAAATAAATGGCATTGAAATAGATCGCATTAAAAATTCTGGAATAACGTCGACAATAAAGTCATACGTTTCAATGAATGATGGAGAAAATAAAGTTGCTGCTTTGTGGGGTTGGAACCTAGGTGGATTCAAAAGTGATGGTCATTTTAGTGCTATTGTACCTCTTAATAAAATTTTAGGATTTGCTGAGGATTACAATAAAATTGTTATAAATTGTAAACATGAACTTATTTTGAATAGAAGTAACTCTAACTTAAACAGTATCATAGCAACTGATGATATTGCGCATTTTCAAATAGACATACAAAGATTGCAATGGCGTGTACCACATATAAAAGTGTCAGACCGGGAACGACTGACACTACTAAAACACTTGGAAAGAGATAAACCTATTCAAATAGCGTTTCGAAATTGGGATTTATATGAGTATCCTTTGCTCCCTAAAACTACAAAACATTCTTGGTCAGTTAAGACTGCATCGCAATTAGAGAAACCTCGATATGTAATTTTTTGCTTGCAAACCAACAGAAAAAATAATAAAACCAAAGACAGTTCTCTGTTTGATCACTGCGGGGTTACTAACGTAACACTATTTCTGAATTCTCAGTATTATCCCTACGAGCCTCTAAGCTTAAATTTTTCTGAGAACAAATACAATATATTATATGAAATGTATGTGAAATTTCGTCAGTCGTATTACAATTGTCCTGCAGACCCCTTGCTTAATTTGATCGATTTTAAGGAGAACGCTCCTCTCTTTATTATAGACTGTTCAAGACAAAACGATAGTTTGAAAACAGGCCCCGTAGATGTACGGTTGGAGATTGAATGTTCAGCGCCAATACCAGATAACACAACTGGATATTGTTTAATTTTTAACGATCGGCTTGTGGAATATAAACCTTTAAGTAACATAGTGCGCAGATTATCATGACAGCCATTGTAGATGTTCAAGGTTTTAAAACAGAAACAAATGAATTTATCATTAAAGAATTTGCTGTATTATTGAATAACAAAATTCAGGTGTTTTTAATTAAGCCACCATTTCCATTTTACGATTTGACGAAACCAGAAAAACGACAAGTCAGTTGGATTGAACATAATAGAAGAATATTCTGGAGAGATGGATTTATACCCTACTCAAATCATCAGAATTTGATTGTAGATATTTTAAAAGATAAAAGTGTTTACACCAAAGGTTTAGAAAAAGTGTTGTGGTTAAAAAATATTTTGAATAATAATAATATAAATAATTTAGAAGATGAAGGTTGTCCTAATTTTTTAAGCTTGTATAATAAATATGAACATTCTCATGATGTCTATAGTTGTATTTATCATAATAAAATATGTGCTTTAAAAAATGTAATATGTTTAAATAAATGGTGTATAGAAAATACATTTTAAAAATAAATATTTGCTTGTTTAATTTTCAAATCCTCTATCCCTACCAATCACATCAAATGTTAATAATTATAAATTGCTGGCTACCGCAGTACGATATCATTTGACCTTTATAATTATCTGTGTGAAGAACTATATAGTGAGTGAATAGAACATGTCTCATAATAAATGTAGCCCTCGTTATGACATGTATAATGCATATAAAATGCGTGAAATTTCGTTTAGACATTATTGGGCAACGGCCAATTCAAGAAGAAGGTTGGTGATGGAAATGGCTGAAGCCGGATTTTTTTATTTTGGAAACGGTGTAAATGATAAAGCAGCGTGTTTCTCATGTGGAGGTGTTATAGAAGATTGGGAGATTTACGACGATCCTTGGATGCAACATGCTATACATTTTCCTCAATGTTTTTATTTGATTGCTGTGAAAGGAATATATTATATTAATAACTGTCTGAAACAATTACTATATTAGAATATGCGCTATTGCATTGTGTTCTGAGTTGGATCATATCTACCCTATTAGTATATTTATGTATACGATGCCACATTGCACTTGAAATAGATCAATCTGGATCAACAATACCTATGTTATAAAACATATCGTCTGTAGTCTGATTGGTCATCGCTCGATAAAAATAATTGGGGATTCTGGGATCATGCAGTTCGAGCGTAGCGAGAACAAATGATTCCAGAATCCCCAATTATACCCTACTAATAGTAAAACCATCATAGCTATGCAGGGTTTACAAGTTTACGAGCGACTAACTTACATTTGCTGTTTATGATTTTCAACTACAATGTTAAGTTTGCTCTTGGGATAAATTGATTCCAACTACGGAACCCTTCATTGTGCGTGGCCGACACGCACTTGGCCGGTTTTTTAAAGAGTAAGTTTGCTACTTTTTTTCTGTCGGCCATCATGTCAGACATGTACCTATTATTTATTTATTTTACCATTTATTTACACACATATATAAACAGACGAGAAAAAATCAGAACAGAAAAATAGGTACAAAGGTGATGGTGATGGTGGTGGTTATATTTATTTATTTAATACTTCAAGCACATAAATGTACAGAGGCAGACTTAATGCCGTAGGCATTTTCTACCAGTGCACCGTAATATATGCCTCTTAACCTGATCTGAATGCCTTTTTATGTGAATGGCAGTAACAACCATTAAAATATTACATAACATAACATCAAGCTTCTTTTCCCCAAAGAGTTAGGCAGCAGTGAACATATAGTACACCCACATTTCGCACCATGTAATAGGGGGGAGCTTATTGTCGTCAATCGGGCACAAATCCAAGCTCCGGACTATTACTGAGAAATTCGTAATGGAAAAATCCAACAACACTTTGCCTGATCGAACCCAGGATCTCAAACTCAGCAGAAGTGCTTGCAACTCCTAGACTAACGAGACAGTCATTAAAGATATTCTCCCACGTTAAGCTCTTTCAAACATGCGGTTAGTAGCCCAAGCGTAACTATGTTTCAGATGATGCTATACAGTACCTATACACATGATGTAAACTATATCTTCTTAAAATTCTATCCTTTTTCTCTTAATCAAACGTCTTCATTCATTAGTAAGTATTCTCTCGCATTCACGTGACCCGAATGACCTCACAGACGTAGAAAAATCAAATAAACCTCTGACGGTGTGAAATGAAATTTTAAAATATTTTTCACTCCAGCGAGCGCTAAGTATTTGGTACATTTGTGTCATCGCAATGCTCCGGGACTTTTGCGGCCACCTCTAGTTTTATTTCCTACCCGCAAGATGGCATCATTTCCCGCAAGTGGGTTCCGTACTTGTAGTTTTAATTATATGGTCTTCTAAGTTACGTGAGCAGCATTTTAAGTAGGTACGTATGTGGGCAAGCTGTGAGTGGATGGGATCTCCAATGTCAAATGCTTAACGTGTGATGTGATGGCTTCACAAATACTAATTTATTATATCCTGTAATTATGAGCAACCCATATAATAAGATTAGATTTCTGGACCATAAATCTGCAATAATCATAATTACATGTAATCTGAATTTGGTCATGTTTGCGTTGCAAATGTATTTAAGAGTATTACCGATCCTTTCGCAAAAGGAACCGATTTTAAGATAGGTATTATTATTACGAGGTGCATTGGCAGCGTTTAGCAATAAGCATATCCGAGTTTATTTATAAACAATAATTAAAGTTGAATGACGTCTAAACGTCAAAAATGTATGATTATAAACAGTCTTTAATCACTACTTAACTTTAAGCACCGTTTATGAATAAAGGGGAAAGTTTGCAAGCGCAATACCTACGGAATGGGATAACTCGTTTGTCTATTTGTACTCTCACTTTACTTGCATTTACAAATGTATCTCTTCATTTGTATCAAAGTTACTTGCAACGAAAATACTTGTTATAATACCTTACGGGGTAATTGCGTAGCACACTAACAATTTCAATGCCTTTCCTTTGGCAACCCAACAACATTAGTTGTGTTATTTACAAACATTTATTTAAGTGGATTAGGAATATAAATTCGTTCAAAATCTTTCGGATTGTGAAAGAAAGTGTGTTACGCAATGTGTGTGGTGTTTCCCTTTGCTGTAATACCGTTTTCGGATATTTCTCACAATTTCGCTTGCTTATATTTTACTAAAAATATATTACTTAGGTGTAACTCAAAACGACCAAATTGATAATTATCATTTCTAACACTTCATGTGTTCTGCCAAAACTTAACTATTACAAATGTGAGGTGTGCAAAAAGAAAAACCGGCCAAGTGCGTGTCGGACCACTCATAATGAAAGGTTCCGTAGTTGGACTGTATTTATCCCAAAATCAAACTTAAGATTTTAGTTGAAAATCATGTTCTCCCATACATTACTACAAAGCAAATGCAAATTTAAGTTGATCGACTATTACCCGTAAACTTGTAAAGCCTACTTAGTGTGATAGAAAACTATCACAGTTGACTCTAACAAGAATTAGCACTTTAAAGCTTAATATTTCACAAACGGGTCCCTGAATCGAAAAATCGTTTTCACAAAGCTGCAATATTTTTTAAAGAAATATCCAACGTTACCCCACACTAGTACTGGGGTAGACGAGAAAAAAAAATCATCCCCAATTTACGTGTACAGGAGGTACCTACCCTAAAAAAAAATTGTTTCATGTTTTTATTTTACCAATTTGTCGGCGTGATTAATACATTTATATTAATACATATGAGATGCGGATGTACGGACGGACGGACAGACGGACATGGCGAAACTATAAGGGTTCCTTGTTGACTACGAAACCCTAAAAATGGCGCGAGCGTCGGACATATTGGATGTAGGTGTCTCCACTGGACCGGAGCCCGGAGATAACGATATAGGCCTCCCGTCGGTCGGAGGTGTTAGTGTACCGATTTTGATCGATTTTAAATTACCCTTGCAGCTAGGTTTTTTTTTTTTTTTGTAACGTCCCGCGCTTTGTGAGTGTTCCGGTTTTCGAAAGCCTTATTTGCTTATCTATTCAGTACTCTTCATGTTATTTATTTCTGGGCTAATTAGAAATCTTAATCTCTGACTTTTTGTAATTACTAGAGGCTTTAAAAGCCACAATAATGGTCGCAGTACAAAAAATACCAAAGAATGCAAAGTATGGTATAGTCCCATCATTATTTTTGAATTTTTTCTTTCCACAGACAACTAATTACATTGAAAGAAACTCTTATTATAATGTCAAACATTAACTTTCGTGACATTTTCGCTTAGAAGCTTTTTAATTACAGGACTCTTTGGAAATGCCTAATTGAGAGCTCTTTATCTGGAATAACTTGCCACCACGGATGAGAGTATTTAAAACAATAAACGTTTTTAGACGACGCACGCTTAGAGCAGTTCCACATAAAAGCGCGAAGTACGCTAGATATGGTCACACTAAATGTCTCAATTATATTATTTATGTACCTATACACTTGAGTATGTGTCAGTATTTATTTCGGTAAATGTTGCACGAAAGCGTAAATAGCTGTTACTGTTACTCAGTTTCATTGCTGGGAGTTCTCTTGCTCGTGCTCACGCTCGGCTCGGTTAGCTGGCTGATGTCCCCTGTATCCTCGGCACGGTGCTTATAGTTGCGCTATCCGCGGCCACTGCTGCGTCCCTTTCGCAGATGTGAAATATATATATATAAGATGTGATATAAATACTTGTAAAATACAAGACAAACAAATTCATGTAAACGTTCAAATTCAACTTATGCATTGCTGAACCACGTTTGCTTGTCAACGTACCCAATGTTACCTGGCCTACTTGCACACGACTGAGACGTACGATGTCGGGATGATGGCGTCACTTCACCCATCTTTCACCAAGACCTGGCAGTGGCCGAACCTCTGTGCGGTTTGTGATTTGACATCCATAAGACTGTAGAAAGGGGACGGAAAACTAAAAGTGGGTAGGTGTTTTCACTTTTTTTTTCTGCAAATAATATTATTATCGACTGGCGCTTAACTTTCATCCTTACATGTTTCGTTTATTTGTGAAAGTTTTTAGTTCCATTTCCACTTACGACAATAATGTTTTAGCTGACTTATTTATAGACGTTATATGCATCGTATTGGGTTAATCCCAATGCAAACCATAGCTAAGACAAGTTCTCAACACATACAAGTTGCAAACTGTCCATAAATAGTCAGCCGGGCTCTGCTGTTTGCAGCATATTGTGCGATGAAATTACAGTGCATGGATTAATAAATTATTATGACAATGTGTTGCAACGTGGAAGTCAGGCATCGTTTAAAACAGGTCTTTGTTCTGACTCGTTTCGAAGAATTTCTTTGTTTACATAACCTTCATGCCAGCCATCTCATTTATTTATTTATCAGTATTTTTTGTTTATTTTTGACAATGCTACTCAATATCACACTATTTTTACATATTCATTATTGTTTTCATCTGACACAAATTTATTTATTTAAGTTTTTCTCTGATTTACATCATTTACATATCTGATTTCTGTGTCTGATTTACATCCGTCACCTCACACATCAGGTCCAATTGAAAAACAGCGTCAGGCTCCAGTTGTCTGGCATTTTTGCTGAACTGGGCCTTCTTGGCGCAGCCGTGAGGCACACCTTCCTGTTAATTTCTTACATGAGACTTTACCCTTTTTTAAACCTACAGCGCATAGTGTCCCACATATGGGACATACCGAAAAATGTCTTATATTTTAAAAATCGATCCAAGTAGCGTGATCTAGTGTTGGCAAGATTAACTATTATGTATTTGAGTTTCGAATTTAGTACCATATATTTTGTATAGATCTGAATAAACATTTATTTATGTTTTCTTCAAATCGGTAGGTACTTTGAATACGATTAACGAGCGGCGTATAATAATCGCAAAAAAATTATAAAATTGAATTTTCAGTGTCAAAATAATTAGTAGAGGTAAGTTCATGTTCATATTTGTCATTTTGCGTGTAATCTTGTAATTTCATTGATACTACGTAACACAGACTTACATTATCATGCATGATGTGCCATACAGACAAACATACGTTTCTATTAAGTTATGATTTTTCTAAATATTTTTTCGAGAAATGGCATCATATTTACAGGCTAATGTATTTTTTTAAGCCGTTAAGAAAAATCATGCTCTGTAGGGTAAAATTTTTATTTGTTTTTATCTGATGTATGTCTCAGTTGTATTTTCTTTCTTTCTTTATTCAACAGGTAGTACTAATGAGGTTGCTATAGGTATAACCTACAGGTGTTTATTTTAATTCATTTACTTTTCTTCGTAGATTTTGCATACCCCTGAAGTCACGGATAAGTCATTGATGAGTGTTATTATTGCCAGCCACGTTTAGGTTAATTTTAATAGCGTTAGGCACTAAGAAAAACATGAATGGAAACTGGAAGGTAATATACAATTAACACTCTGTATATTATGTACCTACAAGTATATAGCAAAAAAAGGGAAGAGCGCATTTTTCATCAAAACATTCGTCCGCATCACTCTCAATGGGAAAAGTGCCCAGAAGGCTTTGGCCTAAGAATAGGCCAGCCCTCTGGTCACGTGAAGAGTCGACCAACATAACTGAAAATAGTTAACTTACAGTGAGTTTTTTATACCTGGATCACCGTAAGAAACGGCTGGAAAGAACCACTACTTGAAGAAAATGGTTGAAAGTTTCGTGTGTGTGCACACGTCCGGTCAGGTTAAACGGACACAGTTTCGCTTTTTGAAATTGTCCTCTCCATGTATGGTAGGCTTTAGAAACATACGACGTATCAGTAAATATTAATCCTGTTCACACTTGCCACATAATACAGTTTCATAATAATTTCCAACGTGACACACTATACCACGCTCATAATATCAGCTTGTCTTGACAAAGCTCTTGTTCATTAATTATTTTAGAACGATATTTTACTCTTGATACTATACCCACGACTTGCGCCCTATTGATTTTGTTCCGCTCCGGATGATAAAGGGTGTCCATTAGTTTCTCAGTTTTGCGTTGAACCTATGCTCTCCGATACTGTAAAGTTTTCCCGCAGTTTGTAACTTTCTGTCACATTCTCCGCTCGACGCTCGCCGTGAACGGACGTGCCGCTGCTACCTGCTCGCTGCACCGTGTCTCACCGCTATCGCCGCCCGGTTTCGTTACGCCTGTCGTAACGAAATCTGTAGTCTCCGACTACACCCCTGTTCCTATCAATAGCTGCCTTTTCAAGGCGGCATTGATATCACTGTTTCCAAAACTAGTTACGTCTGTCAAAACGTTCTTGGCCCCTTCAGGGAAAAACCACAGTTTCGTGGTCCTTGGTGGAAACCTAACGGTGCCAACGAAGCCAAGGGGGTGTTGCCCCAATCACACCCGCCGAGCCCCTTCAGGGTGAGGAAGTCAATTGGAATCGGGAGCTAGAATCTCGGCCTTGGGGGATCTCCTAGTCGAATCTAGTATCTGACTTCGTCCACAGCTACACACCTAGTGTCGGTTGGGTGTGTCTACACCCTTCGCACTAGACTGGTTCAGGGCCCCGTTCGCACAATAAGACTGGCGACGGTTTACAAGCTTAGGGCTCACCAATAGGTACTCACCTCCCTGTCTACACCCGACAGGGAGGGTCACACACCCCCGGGCCCATCCACCCGGGGAGTTAGGTTGTTAGGGTTTTCTACGCCCCTATGAGTCCCCTTCTTTAACTACCCCGATCCAACCATGTCGGACGCTATGTTAATAGCGTTCGTCAGGGAGGTCCTGCTGAAGGACCCGGATTTCGTCGCCAAGTATGGCAGTAAACTCGCTGAATTTCAGCGAGCTCCCTCTCCCGCCCCATCTTCTGGCTCGGTCGCTGACTTCAGCGACGTCCTCGAGAGCCCGCTCTCACCGCCTTTGGCCGACAAAGGCATTCCTATGACTAATCCCTCATTAGGGATTAACCCGAATATTCCGGCACCATTGTCCGTCCCGACAATGGAATCCGCCGAAACTCCCGAGGCCATTGTTTCCACACCTATTGTGGTTGCCGCCGCCCCTGTTTCCGCACCCATTGTGCAAGCCGCCATTGTCACTAAGACAATAGGCGCACCGCAGCTGTGTCCCGCAGCTGCACACCCCGAGAGTATGGATACGTCCGTACCTCAGTCCGACTCAGAGGATGCCCTCTCAACCTCTTCGTCCTCCTCTGAAGACGACTATGAAGTCGTCGGAAAGGGAGGCAAAAGGAAGAAGGGAGCCTCATCCCACGCCAACAAGGCCAAAAAGCCAGTCGCGGCTATCTCGATCCCCTGCCCTCCCACCCCCTCCCCCGCCGCACCTCAGGCCACCCGTCCTTCAAGCCCTAGGGCTAGTCCTCCTGCTTCGGACATCAAAAAGAAGCAACGACCCCCGCCCCCTCTATACATTCACGAGAAGTCCAAATGGACAGAAATCTCGAAAATGTGTGTTGATCGAAAGATCAACTACACAAATGCCAGGTCGACCCAGCTAGGCATCAAGGTAACCGTTCCCTCGTCCTCGGACTACAGGGAACTTACCCGTATGCTACGTGAGAGGAATTATTCCTTTCACACTTACTCCCTCCCGGAGGAAACTCCAACCCGAGTCATCATTAGGCGAGTCCCTAAAGAAATCTCCACCGAGGAGATTCATTCTGACCTTGCTTCACAAGGTATCCCCGTCTCCGCTGTCCATCGCTTGCACAAAGCGAGAAAGGGCCTTGTTTACGACATGGTCCTTGTAGTTTGCGACCCTACAGAAGGTCATCACCCTATATTTAGGGTGAAATCAGTTTGCTCCCTTTCGGGCATCTCCATCGAGAAGCCCCGTAAGTCCAATCTTATTGGACAATGCCACCGATGCCAACTTTATGGCCATTCCCAATCCAACTGTTACGCGACACCTAGATGCGTCAAGTGTCTAGGTGAGCACGGAACAGCTGATTGCCCCCGTCCCAAAGACCGCACTCTTTGTACAGAGCCCCCCAGCTGCGTACTTTGCGGCCAATCCGGGCACCCGGCTAACTACCGGGGCTGCCCCAAAGCTCCTAAAGCTTCCTCTCCCAAACTGGCAAAGCGCGCAAGCGACCGCCAACAAAGAGAGAGTCCCTCAGTGAAGATTCCATCTTCACAAATGCCTGATCGGCTCAGTCCACAAAGGCCTTCCCCCTGGGCAAACCTATTCCACCAGAAAGCCCCTGCTGCTTCGGTGCCCTCCCAACCCCCGGCCATCCCAGCGCTGATCGCAACTGCCATCCCAGCGCCATCAGTAGCCCCCACGGCCCCAGCAGTCCCCTCGGCCCCAGAGGCCGCATCAGCCCGACCTCCTACCGCTCCCAGGGCTGCTCCCGCAGGTCCTAGTAGGTCCCCCCCACCCCCAGTCCCCGGCTGTGAGCCTAATAGCATGGAGGTGATACTCGGTGCATATGCAGCGTTTATCGCCCCCGCCAACGCTATGGCAGCAGAAATCAAAGCCTGCAATGGCAATGCTTGGCGTATCGCCGAGATATTCAATGCGTATCCCCAGGTTACGCAAGTCCTTCAAACACTAAAATTCTAATTGTTCCAATGGATCAACAAAGAATTAGTGTTACCAAACCCCGTTCCCTAAAAATAGGTTTCTTTAATGCAAATGGCATTACTAGTCAACGCGACGAGATCGCCACTTTCCTCCGCGACCATCAGCTTGACGTCCTCCTAATACAGGAAACCTTCCTGAAGCCCCACCACCGAAACCCGAACATTGCCAACTATAAATTAGTTCGCAATGACAGGTCCCGTTGTCACAAGGGAGGTACCCTTATTTACTACAGGAAGGCACTATATTGCATCCCTGTAGATCCACCCCCCCTCCTCTCTCATCTGGAGATCTCTATCTGTCGGCTCGGCATGACTGGTCATCAACCAATCACCATCATTTCCGCCTATATCCCACCCAGTAATGGTGCAGAGGACCCCATCTCTCTCACCAATGACCTCACTGCCCTCTTCGGTCTGAGTGACTCCGTCATCATGGCGGGGGACCTCAATGCCAAACATCCCGCCTGGAACAGCAGCACGACTACTACCAGAGGTAGGATCGTGTACAACCTGGGCGCCACCCTTAACTTCGATGTCATCGCTCCGATGAACCCCACCCATTTCCCTGGCGATCCCAACCAGCTTCCTGATGTACTCGATGTAGCGCTGCTCAAGAATGTGAACCTCCGTTTGCAATCAATTGAGACGTTACACGAGCTTAATTCCGATCACCGCCCAGTCATCATGCATCTAGCCCCCTATTCGGGCCTGCGTGACCCCAACCAGCCCCCTCAGACCAAAGTGATAACCGACTGGAGGAAAGTAAGCGAAAGACTGAAATCCACCACGTCGCCTCACTTGGACTCCATTCCTGACCTCATAGCTTCAGTCGCAGACACGACGGGCGCGATCGACTCGTTTACAGAACACGTACAATCCGTATTGACGGATTGTTCACGGGAAGTTCCGGTGATGGAAGACCATCGCTGGAAATTACCGGCCGACGTACGTGAACTGATAACCGAGAAGAACGCGGCCATTCGCGCCTACGACTCTTTTCCCTGTGACGCGAACAAAGCCCACATGCGCCATTTACAGCGTGCTGTAAAGAAGCGTATAGTGGAGTGGCGTTCCGAAGGTTGGGACAAGATGCTCAGCGAACTCGAGCCCACTCACCAAGCCTTCTGGCACCTTCAGAGGAAACTACGCTCCCCTGAAGAGGTCGCCATGCCCCCTCTCATTCGCCCCGACAAGAGCGTCGCTTTCGACAGCCCCGACAAAGCCGAATGCCTCGCCGACAGCCTAGAGTCCCAATGCTCTCCCAGCTCTCAACCAGTAGACCAAGTGCACCTTAATAAGGTGGACGCTGAAGTCGAACGTAGAGCCTCCCTCCCACCAGTCGAAGACCCCGATGATCCTCTGCCTCCCGTCACTCCCGACGAAGTGCAAGACATCATTAAAGGGCTCGAAACACGGAAAGCCCCCGGTTCGGACGGTATCACCAATAAGGTGTACAAACTCCTCCCCGCCCCCCTCATATTGCTTATGACCGCCATCTTCAATGGCGCTCTGAGCAACAACATCTTCCCGCAAACGTGGAAAGAAGCCACCATCATCGGCATCCCCAAGCCAGGCAAACCCAAGTCTGAGCCCACCAGCTACCGCCCCATCAGTTTGCTCAATGTCTTTGGCAAAATCTATGAGAGGCTTATTTATAAGCGACTCAAGGACTATGCTGAAGCAAAGAGCCTTATCCCTAACGAGCAGTTCGGTTTCCGAACTAAACACTCGTGCATCCAACAGGTCCACCGCATCGTAGAACACATTAGCGCCGGCTTCCAGCGCAGTGCGATGACGGGCGTGTTGTTCTTCGACATAGCGAAAGCTTTCGACAAAGTCTGGCACAATGGCTTATTATATAAGCTCTACCTACTAGGAGTGCCAGACCGTCTCGTGCTCATCTTACGAGACTTTCTGTCGGATCGTACTTTCCGCTACCGAGTCGAGGGTGCACTCTCCTCCCCTCACCCCATCCGTGCCGGAGTCCCCCAGGGATCCGCGTTATCCCCCCTCATGTTCACCCTATTCACCAGCGACATTCCAAATAGTAAAAAGGCTCAGTTGGCTCTATTCGCCGACGACACTGCCATTTACTATACGGGTCGCTGTCAGGCCTCTATTGCTCGCACTCTCCAGACCTCCGCAAGCGTCTTAGGCGCTTGGTTCCGGAAATGGAGAATAGAGGTCAACCCCGATAAGAGTCAGGCAGTGCTCTTCTCGAAACCCCGTCGACTCGCCTCCCCTCTCCCCAGTCCGATCACTATGTATGGCAAGCCGATCCCTTGGGAGAAGCAAGCCAAATACTTAGGTGTCATCCTCGACCACCACCTTACTTTCAGAGAGCACATAAAGACGGCTCGTTCGCGCGCCTCTTTCGCTCTCAGTAGGCTCCACTTCCTACTGACCGCCCGCAGCAAATTGTCACTCAAGTGCAAATTGCGCCTATACACCGCGGTCATCCGTCCCATCATGACCTATGCTTGCGTAGTCTTCGCACACGCCAAGCCCCGCCACCTGCATAGAATGCAGACCCTCCAGAACCGTTTCCTCAGAAAGGTCACGGGAGCCCCCTTCTATGTCCGCAATGAGAGCCTACACTTAGATCTCAGAATACCCACCATCCAGCAGTTCATGAAACGCCTTTCCAAGCGCTTCTTTGATACTGGCATAAAGCACCCCAATCCCCTGATTGCAGCGGCCGCCCGATACACTCCCTCTCGCATAAGTAGGATTCGCCGACCAAGGCATACTCTCACTATCCCCGACGACGCTACGACCCTCCTACAGGAGAGTAGAAAAGCCACCAGCACGCTCACGAAACACAAGTCCCGACAGCCGTCCTTCCGTCCTCGCCGTCGAGGCCCGTCGCGACCCCCCATACCTTGTCCGCCCCGTCCCTTGCTCGAGCCAGCCCGCGCCGCTGAGCCTGTAGTTCAAAATTCGCCCCTAAATAATTCCGATCCAGCCTGTCCCTTGCTGCCCTCTCCCAGCGACGCCCTAAGCCGAGGTCCGTACCCCACAGGGGGTGCCCTTAGCGTGTAGTCGCTTAGTTTTTAAGTTTTTAAGCCCTGGCTGGAGGCCTTAATTTATTGAGGCATCCACAGGCAAGCCCGGTTAAGCAGTCGACAACCTCATAGGTTGAACTGCGAGATGCCATTCCCAAAAAAAAAAAAAAAAAATGTAACTTTCTGTGAATTCAGAATAATTATTTATATAGTTCAGACTATTATTTGTAGATGTTAATTGTTCCATGTTGTATTTTTGTCTCTTGTGATAATAACGAGAATATCTTATGATTATTTTTACTCCTTCTTCTTATATTATTTGGGTCCAGTAGGAGGCCATGTTAATTAATCCCAGCATCAGTTACCCTTTTATGTTCTCAAAAGTGTTAGTGTAAGGACACCTTGCAAATCTAACAATTTGGCATTTTCCATCAAATGAGCGCCACTCTATGCTGCACAACTCACTCCTGAAAATGAAATCTTTCCGACGATCCCAACAGGAATTATCTCCGCTTTGCACAGCAATAAACAGAAACGGTTTCACATAGAAACCCACCATCAAAATCCCTCTTACATTATTAAAGTACGAAGTACAATCAGAATTCAAACCCCGGTGTCCGAGCGGACGGAGTCGGACGGCCGGACGAAACTTAATATCCTGTTAGTGTTTGGGTTAACATTAATCTTACCGTGACGTGTTGGAACCGGGTAGGGTTATTGTGGATGGAAATCTACTCTCTGAAGTGGGTAGTTGGGTTCGGGGTATAGTCGGCGCCAAATCGTTTTGCAGAAAAGGTAAACAATGACACGAAGAGAATTTTTCATAGAGGAAGTGTTGCTACATTTGTTTATAAGGTATGTTAGGATAAGTTCGTCACTGGGAAAACAACATCCATCGTTAGTTTACTACAAAAAAAAAAATGCTCTGAATAAACGTCATTTTGCCTTTTAATTTGCGTTGTTCGCATACAAAAATGTCAAATTATCCGAGAATTAGATTCGTACGTTCTTATCCCAGCGCCGAACATACCCCCAACCAACACACTATACATTGGACATACAAGCTTATTACTTTGTGTATTTAAATGAATTGTCGGAATCGTAGCAGGTGGCGTTCTGTAGTTTTTGCCAACCCTCATGGGAAGAAGGCGTGAGTTTGTGTATATAATGTCGGTGCAAAACCTTTTTGCAGAAAAGGTTAACAATTAGACTATCATCCTTATGTTACTACGTATGTACTGTTTTTGGAAAACGTCCTCTAGCTCGGTGCAACTACTGCTGTAAAGCAGAATCGTTCGATTATATTTAATACAGGAATGCGTCAAGTGTAAAGCTTAGGTTTCCTAGGAAAGCGGTTTCGTCATATTATAAATGTTGTCATGAAATCTGACAATTTCACAAGTATTTTACATTAACGTGTCCAAAAACGCCCTGTATTTGGACAGCCGCTATTGTGTGACCGTTCACCGCTTTCTTAGGAAACCAAAGCTTTAGAGTCACAACTAAGACCTACCGAAGTATTGGGTTAAAAGTCACTTGAAGCTTGTAGAAAACTCAAGTGAAAATTCATTTCCATAAAGTAAACAAGTAACCGTTTGTTAGTACGAGTATTATGTTAAGCATTCTATAAAGTGTGTTGTAGGTAATAAATCATTTTCACTTAATTACATGGTGTAAGAGTTGTAGTTGAATATAGTTATTAGGTATTTTTGTTGCATTTATTTTTGATTCAGTAAATGTAGGACATTGTTTGCATTTTCTATTATTAGTTTTATTTTTAAACGTCAACTGATTGGCCATCTACTGCTCCAACTCATTTAACATATAAGTACATTTATTTACCACCGTCTCGAAAAGAAGAAGATGACTGAAGTCGAGATTGCTACCCAACCGTTTGGTCTCGCAAGGCACCGCATGAAACATGCGGACCTGTCTGCCAACTTTTGGTAAACGGAGAGACACTAAGAAGTCTTTATCAGTCACACTGCAAAGCCTTGAAGCCACTCAAACTAAAATTATTTAACATACTCGAGAAGAAGTTGTTTTAGTTTTAACCTCTCATATGGTTGTAATATTTCTAACTATAAGATCGTGAATAGCACTGAAGCTTGGAGTGGACACTAGACAACAAGTACCTACTTCACTGTAGACTAAAATCTAGATAGTGTTTGAATACACAGCGCGCTCGATATCTTTTTTTTCGATATTGACTTTTTCATCGGAACTAGCTCCACAACTAAGTGCTCATACAAACGAGCGACACGGGTCAGCGACAGAACATCGCGTGTCGGCGTCAGCCGTCACCGAGTTTCGACGGCTGCAGTTGCCTTTGCCGTCGAGTCGAGTTCGTTGCAGCTCATAATCTGGAATTGCACCTGGTTAAAGACAACTTCATGTGTTCGAAAAATTAGTATGCTCAACAACGTAAATAACGCAGTGAATGTTATTGAACTGTCAAAATTAAAGCCATTGATAGTGTGTTACGCAATTACCGCTACTGGGTAGGTACCAACACGACATTCCTTCATTTACTACCTACTGTTGTGAAGGAGCGGAGTCTTCTAATACAGGCATTACTTGCTTAAATGAAGACTCCAAACCCAAAATTGTTTGTGTATAACTTTTGGACACAATAAACGTTATTATTATTATTATTATTATTATTATTATTATTATTATTACTATCCGAACGGAGTATGTAAGTCTTGGTTTCTCTTCCCGATCAGCATGCAAATTAGACTGTGCTAGGGTTTGGATTCACATTAATCTCGCGCACATGACGTTCCACTCCCAAGCATGTGTGGTGGGCTTTATGTACAGTCGAAGAGGCTATTTGGTATACAGGCAGCTTAACTTGCAATTTCATCACGCTGTATTCCACTTACTTTTCTTTTTGTTTTATTGTTTTTAATCTGTTAGTCTTTCATTGATTTATGCTGTGCCCTATCCCTTCACATTTACTAAATTACTGATTATATTTACATACCGTGTGGTGAGACCTGGGTGATCTGCTATACAGGTATTCATGGTGCAGACAATACACTCTCAGACAAACTAGTGTCCATAGTTTTCAAGCTTGTCTAAATTAATATTATACCATTGTTTGTAAAGGGAAAATAAATCATTTGAATTTGTGCTTAAAAAGTGGTTACGCACGCAATACAAATTCATAATGGCCGTGTAATGGAAAGATGAATATTTTTCCTCATTACCAAATACAACGCTACAACGACATTTAGGCGTTCTAATAAAGTTAACAGTGTGCTGTAGTTAAACGTGTGCAATTGTTTTGTGTAAATGTATTGATGAATCAAAACTATAGCGCTAATTCTATAGCTGGTTTAATTGTACGAAAGTCTATCATCTGAAGTGGTGAAGGATGAGCTGTCGTGGCAGCTTTAATAAATTTTAGCCGTTTTAGACTAGGAACGTTGTACACTGCCGTGCACGAAATATGAGCCGAGAAAATTTGGACGGAAATCTATGGTGACAGCTCGCGTTTGGACTGGACGCTGTGCACAGCTAGACATATTTTAACGGATTCATGTTAGACGAAGTGTGAAACCTGAATACTTGCACTACTGCAGATATAAACACCAGAGTACCTAGACTAGTGTCAATCGCTTTCAAAGCGTTTCGTATTTTTGCAACGAATTTCAACAGGATCGGTAGCTTTTAACAAAACATTATTGTCTTTTCCATCATTGCTTGTAGCTAATAGAATTTTAGAATAGAATGAATGCTGGTAGAAAGTGTGTGTTTAGTATTAAAATTGGTGTTACAAAGTACGGCAAAACAAAACTTTTGCCATCCTATTAATTCGATAACTAGCAACCGTATTATTGACGTTCAAAATTAATCGATGTAAACGATAAACAAACAATTGTCAAGGTGCCCCGGAAAATTCTAGTTCGCATTACTGGGCTGTCACACAATCCAATTAGAGCAAAGTATTAGGGGCACCGCGATAAAATTAGCGCCCGCCAGCTTAATACACACGTAAGCGACGATTGAGTAGCGGTTACACAATGGTCACTACTGTAAACGATGTTGTGTCTTTATTATATTTCACTATTGCGTGCGTTATGTCAAGTTAGGTATCATTATAATGTAAAAAAATTAAATCCAACCTCCATACAAGAAGATTGATATGCTTTTCTAGTAGATAAAATAGTGTAGTACCTACTTTAAGTCGGCCTAAAGTGTAATTCAACATGCCTCGTACAATCAGAGAGGATTCTCGTAATTTTAAGAACGTTCACAGCCTGATCTGTCTCACACTGTCAAAATGCAGCTAATTTCCCTGTATTTTTGATATTGATTTTATTTTATTTTATTTTTTTATTTTTTTTTTATTTTATTTGGAACAACAAACAATTACATAATCTATAATACAAATAAACAAACTTAAGAGCTACTTAACAATTATGCAATCAACAGCGTTGTCCACAGCATATGTAAGTAATAATAAATACGCGTTAGGAAAGAAAACGATACAATAATAAAAGCTTTGTGATGATCGTAGAAGCGTTTACATTTTTACAAACATAGAAACGTCTAACTAAGGATACAGCAGTTCAACTATAAGCTTATGATACTGAAGGGGAGAAGAGTACAGTGTCTGATTTCATGATCGCCTTGAGGGCGGAGTTTCGAAATTTTCCGCGGGATTCACAGAACAAGTCAATGTCTTGAAAATATTTATTATAATTGTCGGCAAGCCGTCGTAATGGTGCTCGTACTCCCGAATTAGTTCGACATGCTCGTACTACAAACAGTTGTTGCTTACGTACTGCGCGTATATGTGCAGCTCTTGGGACGAAATAACATATCTTGTTACAAATATCCGGACAGTCATAGACATTTTTACAGAGATCGTAAAGAAAAGTGACCTCAAGGCATGTACGCCGGCTAGTGAGGCTTATAAGATTGTATTTCCTTAATAAATCAACATACGACGCAGAAGAACGAAAACACTTGTAATTCATGCATCTCAGGAATTTCTTTTGTACCTTCTCTATGCTATCAGAGTATTTAGTATAGAGGGGATTCCACACCGCAACTGCATATTCTAACTGTGATCGAATTAGAGCTTTGTATAGATGTAAGTAGGTCTGCGGGCGTACAAAGTTAGTAGCTGTTCGCATAACAAAACCATACATACGCCAGGCTTTGTTGACAATTGCGTCTATATGTATGTCAAGATGGAGCTTAGCATCAATGACTACGCCAAGATCACGTACCATGCTAACTCTATTTATAGGTGTACCGTTTAAGCAGTAATTATATTGGCTAATATTTTTGTTCTTTGTTATACTTATACAACAACATTTAGAGACGCTAAGTTTAAGTTTGTTGCACATGCAATATTCAGTAAATCTATCTAAGTCAGATTGTAGAGCAAGACAATCATTGATGTTCTTAATCGGTCTAAATATTTTTAAATCATCTGCATATAGCAGAAATTTTGAATTTTTAAAGCAGTTACCTACGTCATTAATAAATAATATAAATAAAAGGGGTCCCAAAATTGATCCCTGAGGAACACCTGATGTAACGACAATGCTAGCTGAATGGTAGCCATTAATCACTACACGCTGCGTTCTTTTCGAAACGTTGATTGTCGCTGAGATGAGTTTGCGACTAGATTTTGAACGTTTTTAAATTACGGGAATTAGCCTTCATGTGTATAGGTACTTTTCTATTGACCTCAAACTTGAACAGCTTAAAGAAACAGTTGCTGATCCAGAAAAGGATTATGATGATATTTGATTGTATGTAGCTATTGTATGTCTAGCGGAACTAATTCTATTTTCAAATCAAATTGTCTATTTATTTATTATTTTTAGGATCCCAAAGAAGCGCAGTCGTAATATTACAATGTTCAATTATATTTTTAGGAGTGCAAACTGGGATTTAGAGGTTCGGTTAAAAACATGACTGAGGTTTATTTTAAGATGCTCAAAAACAGATGGTTCTATGTCTTGCAAATCCCAATGTTTCTTCTTTTGGAATTTTGGTCCTTTTGCTAGCAGAGTGAAAGCGTACTGGTAACTATTACAGTAGTAAATAATACTGGCCCCTTGCGCAAATGTAATTTAGTATCGTTTTATGTGACACTTTCTGGTAAAAACATGGGTTTCCTCTTAAGAAAATGGTCGGTGTTTTGATGAATGGAAGTGAATGTTTTTTGATTACAAAATATTATTATGTAAGTGCCTACATCTAATGAAAGCTGCTGGAGACCAATTACGAGTTATGGTTTTTTTTAAATGATAAATGATTTATTTTCTGTAAGTAGGTTTGTACAAACACTTTTACATGTCAATCATATTTTTTAAACGGTTACGGTTTCGGTTACGGTTACGGTGGCCGGGCATCGACGCGGAACCTGCTACCATGGATTCAGAACATGATTATTGATTAAGACCCCTCTTACATTTCGGTGTGCGCATCTTTTTTTTTTATATAAAAGGCATCTCGCAGTTCAACCTATGAGGTTGTCGTCTGGTTAACTGGGCTTGCCTGTGGATGCCTCAATAAATTAAGGCTTCCAGCCAGGACGAGCGCGCATCGTCGGCGCAGTGAAATATATAGTCATTTTATTTTATTTAATAAAAAATGAAAACATCGATTTATATATTTTTTATTGATATTGTTTAAGCAATTATTGGAGACTATTTTGGTATAAATACTGGTTGAAAATGATGTATGTAGAAGTTCGGAGATATTCAAAGTTGTTTCCAGTAGAAAGTTGATTTAAGTTCAGTCGCTTTTTTCTTTATTTATAAGGCATATAACAAAAATGTATTCTATTATTATAAAAGTATATGATATTTGACACATAAGAAAAAATATTTTGTTGGATTATGTTCAACAGAATCTGCAAATTAAAGCTCTCAAATCAGCTCTCTATTATATATATCTATTATATATATTTCTTATAGAATAGCACTACTGAATTCGTAGTTACAGTTTGTACGTCAATGTACCTGCCACCACCACGCCAGCTCAGTTAGATGTTCGGGTTTATGACTAGATGACTATCAGAAAAGATTATTAACCCTTTGAACGCCAATGACGCTTACAAGCGACAAACATTATCGGGCGCTAAAACGCCAACGACGAGTTTAGGCGACAAATAGATGTGCTACTTTATTATCTGATATTAAAGAAAATGGGTAAAAAAAAGGATTAATTTTAAAATGTTATCACTAGCATTTTGTAGGTACCTATTTAATAGTAAATAAATGGCTTAGCGTAGAGAGCATACGCATATGCGCTTGGCGTTCAAAAGGTTAAAGATATTCGTTTGACATAGGACATATTAGAGCCCGATGTCAATAGTCTCGTTCCCTTTTACATGGGACAAATATAACTGGTGAAATGTGTGTGTGTCTGCCCATCCCTTCGGACAAACAAAGCGTGATGTTTTTGGTGTGACTTTGTAAATAGAGGTCTCTTTACTTAAGACTGTAATACAAATCAGGCACGCGTGGCAACATTTTCGATTCGACCCGTCTTAAACACAAAATAAACAAGAAAAAAAAACCGGTCAGGAGCGAGTCGGACTCGCGCGCCGAGGGTTCCGTACCATCATATATTCCATTATTTATTTATTTTTTCTGAAAAAGTGTGCTATTTAGAGACATTGTTTTATTTTTCCTGTAATCTTTACATAAACTTCGATCACATAGAATAATCTCCGATTTTTCTCTATGCAAACATCGGAGATAAGGGGAGGGAACGGTATTTTTTTTTTTTTTACATTTTTCATCAAAAGTCGAAAACTATGCGGCCTAAAAAAATGAAAAAATGTTTGAGAATGTGCAAATAGCGCTCTTTCATATGATACCCCACATGCCCTAGCCCCACTTCGATTTTTATGACCCCCTTTCAGTCCCTGTTGCAAAAAAAAAAATGTGTACATTTTTTTTCCTTATTTGCAAAATAGCTGTGACAGACGGACAGGCAGACTGAGTCGCACCATAAAGGTTGCTTTTCACCATTTTGGTACGGAACCCTACAAATAATACCCTCATCATAACACACCAGCGAACTCAGGTAAAACCCACTCATCAAAACGCCACCAAATCACCATGATTATGAAGAAAACCGTAAGTATATTTTCATGAAAATCTCGTGAAAATTGAAACGTGTTTCAGCGAACGCTTGAAATATGCGCGGTCACGTATCGGCACTCAGACGGTACCCGTATATAGCAATAGCGTTAATATACGAAGCTATTGAAATAGCATTATGTTTACCTAATGCTGGATTTGAATGGAGGCTTTATTTACCTACAGGTTGAGAATAATTCATGTGAGTGAAAGGAGTGCGTGAGTGGCATTTTATAGGCATAGAAAGAAGAAAGGCAGTCTACCTTTTCTATAAAAATGTCGTCGTGAAAACGCTTCAAGTGAACTGTCAATATGATAATGCCTTGAACAATAATATAATAAATAATACTTCCCATCACTAATGAAATACATATTTTACGTAGGTGTTGCTCGGGGACTGAAAATAACATTGACAAACTGTTGGTATAATTGGTAAACTGTAGGTACTGAACCGCACTTATAAAAATTTTGTTTCATTGCGGTTAGTGGAAGTTCCGCGTGCGGTTCGGTCAAGTGCCGTTGAAATCAGTGCTCTGAGTGAAATATCTCAATCCCTAGCATCAGCTGGAATGACAACTCATCTCAAGCTCACTACACCCAAGTACTCACGGTGAGACTTATAGAAAAGGCGGGCTGGTATGTACAGATTTGCGATCGAGCTGCACATTGAAGGTTTCGTAATATAATTTGCTTAGATTTACATAATCTGTTAAAACGGCTCCGTGATCCGTCAATCCTGTTTTCGTTTTCGATTCCATTGACGATTTAAGATTGGAATTGCGTAATTATTTGTCTTACCCCTTTCGATCTCAAGTTAAAGCTTCTCTCAAATCAGAATACAATTTATTTGTAGCCTATTTACTACGTTCTATATTTAGTATCTTGTAGGCGTGACTATGTATAAAAGTAGACGATGTCCAAAATCAAATAATTTATTTCAAATTGGCATGTAAAGGCACTTTTGAACATCAAAATTTACAAAAAAATTGAATTGATTCTAGTCACCTCTAGGTAGTTTCGGCCAAGAAACTCCACCGTTACTCTTTTAAAATGTTTTGTTTTATTTTCTACATATTATTTATAAGTGAACATTATGCACCTAAAATAAAATTACTATACCATTGGTCTGTCCGGGATCTAAACTTGAGGTAAAGGTCAGAGCCAAGATTGAGCTGTTCAGTGAAATGATCTAAGCTATGAATAGTTAAGCTTCATGGAAATTAAGATAGCTGGTAAACAAATACTTAATACCCTATATTTTTGAAGTATACTTGAATACCTTATTGCTTATTTCCAGAAATACCTCTGTGATCTGTGATCGCGAAGTGGGATGATTCCCCCATAATATCTGTTTGCTCCACACAATCTATTGGAGTAATACCGATTGCTCCACTTTTACTGCTGTTTTATCACTCTTCTTCGCTATTAGGAGAGTAAGGGGTTAATGCTGGGTAGGGTTGCCAGGTTATAATGGAAAAACAGGTGTCGCTAAATACCAACTCTGCTTCGTGCAAATGCCACAGCATTCAACATTTTCTTGAGCGATGTCTGATTTGCGCCGATACTTTCAACATTTCCCAATTTATTGCTTTATCAATTGTATTTTTATACTTGCTTAATTATGCGCCACCGGTCACTCCCCGACGTAACTAAAGACACTTCCTAGTTGTGCTCTCTTCTTTTTGAAAAAAAATTAATTAAACAAACAATTGCATGATATAGGCTGATGGTGATGACATGAAGGATAGCAATGCAATAACAATATTGCATTGCTATCCTTCATGTCATCACCATCAGCCTATATCATGCCTCTGATAGACATAGGCCTCTCCTATCGCACGCCATTGAACTCAATTCTCGGCAACTCTCATCCAGCTGCTACCAGCCATCCTGCGAAGATCCTTTTTTTTTTTTTTTGTGTCGGGTCGGAAAATCCTCATGGAGTCCCTCCGCCCTTGGGGAAGGCCGAAGGGGACTGTCAGACTCTTACTGACTAAAAACCAACCCGTGTTCCTCATGTACCCGTGTGTCGGAGGGGCGGGTATCGCGAAGCATTCGTCGCTACCCCCTGACGGGTATTGGCCCGCCAGATGGCCAGGCGGGCCCCGTCACCCACTGCGGCCGTCACCCCGGCCGCAGGACTCCACTATGAGGCGCGCGCGGAACACGACGCCGCCGCCTCCAGGCCTGCTGCTGGTCGGACGACAAGACGCCCCAAGTCTGCCGTCCGCAGGCCGCGCCCTACGGTGGCCGGAAGTCGGCCACCCTACGACGCCCAGTGCGTCTGCTGCGGGAGGGGAGAGAGGAGGCAGCCTCTCTCTCCCTTTCCGCCGCCTCCTTTGCGAGCATCACGGCCTCGCAAAAGGTGGCGACGGCACTCCACCCTGACTTGCTTCCGACCATGGTAGACACAACAGCCGGAAGCGAGAGGTTTCCCGCAGCACCTACGGCCGCGACCAAGTCACGGCGCTGCTCGGCCCAGGCTGGGCACTCCGCCAACGTATGCAGCGCCATATCGTCGCGGCAATCACCACAATGGTGGCACTGGGACGTCGGCTCCCGGCCTATGCGACACACCCGTGTCCGGTAAGCACCTGCGTCAGCCGGAAGCTGACGGCGCCGTGGCTCCTATTGAGCCATTCCTCTAGAACGGGCCTTACTGCCGCTACAGCGGCATGCCCCATCCTGCGAAGATCGTCGCTCCACCTAGCCTGAGGGCGTCCTACCTTACGTTTCCCGATTCGCGGTCTGTTCTCAAGAACACACCTAGCCAAACGGTTATCGATTCTACGGCTTATATGGCCGGCCCATTACCACTTCAGCTTGCATATACTATATACAACGTGTCCCAGAAATCAACGTCAAGCCGAAAACGGGCAATAGGCCAAGTCGTGACAGCTATTAGAAAAATATAAAAAAAAATCTTGGTCATGTACTTTTCGAATTATAAGCATTCAAAAATAAATCTCAAAAAGTGACACCCTGTGATGATTTTTCAAGTCCTGTGACTACATTATTAACATTTCGGTAGTTTTTTTCTCTGTGATGTAACCATGAATAACCCTTCTGTAAATTACAGTTAAAAGTAAAACGTAACTGCCTCAGTTTTAAATTAAATGTTAGATTTTTGCCCAATATTGAATTCAAAATAATGACATCACCCAACTTTAACCGACTGTACTGAAAAAAAAATCTACTACACTATTTTGGCAAGTAACTTTAAAAGATGGCGCGTTTAGTCAGGATTCCAAAATGGTATAACACATACTAATTGCTACTTCTTAATTGAGAAAAAACATTTTTTTTTTTATGAAGCCGTATTTCATAAAAGTTCGATTGAGACGAAGAGTGACGTTATTTTGACTAGTGTGAGCGAGAAAGATTCATTTTAGCTAATGTGAGGTGACGCTACTTTGACAAGTGGGAGCGAGATAGATAGTGACGCTACTTTTATCTAACTAAGAGGGAGACGGATTGACACATCATTTCATATGTGTGAGTGAAACAGATAGAGACGCTACTCTGGCTAAACAGGGATGCGTCGGCAAATTGTGCAATACTGCAGTACGTTACGCTCTTTCGTTGACTGCACATCTTTTTGTATTCGTATTGACTTCGTACTTACAACTGTGGCTTTGTTTATTGGACTTGATTTGCATTGTAATTTGGATTTATCTGCACCGTTTCTGACAACCCCGGACTTGTTTTAATCGCAACCCCGTGTTTGTGTAGTGTTTTATCATGCCATCTCGATACACCGCACAGGAATACGCCAACATGCATCTCATTTATGGAGAATGCTTATGCAACGCCAATGCCGCAGCAAGAGTGTATCGTGAGAGATACCCGAATGCTGAGCGTCATCCCGATCATCGAGTATTTATTAATGTGCATCGGTCATTATCAGAGGGTCGATTTCCTAGCCAAATGGTTAGCGAGGGAAGACCCGTTATGCCCTACGAAGCCGAAGTCTTGAAAGCAGTTGAAGAAGACAGAAGTATCTCAGTACGTGGAATTGAACAGAGCATAGGAGTCCCCAAAAGTACTGCACATCGTATTTTAAAAAAGAACGAGTTTCACCCATACCATGTACGACGAGTACAAAGTCTGCTACCCCGAGACTACCCAGAGAGAGTACGATTTTGTCGAACGATGTTGCAGAGGCACCGAGAGGACCCGCGATTCTTTGAAAAAATTCTATGGTCCGATGAATCAACATTTAAAAAGGACGGTTACATGAACCTCCACAATTTGCACGAATGGCACGTGGAAAATCCAAATTTGATGCGGGAAGATAGATCTCAGTACCAGTTTAAAGTAAATATGTGGACGGGAATTTTGAATGGTAAAGTTATTGGTCCAATCGAGCTGCCGGAGAATTTAAATGCCCAGGGTTATTTGAACTTCTTACAGAACCAATTACCAGAATTATTGGAAGAAGTGCCACTGAACATTTACGGCAGCATGTGGTATCAACAAGATGGCTGCCCAGCGCATTATGCTCTCACTGTACGAGAGTTTCTCAATCGAGAATACCCCGATAGGTGGATTGGGCGGGGTGGTACAATTTCGTGGCCTGCCCGTTTACCCGATTTAAACCCCATAGATTTTTTTACTGAGGTACGATAAAGGATAAAGTGTACTCTAAACCAATTCAAGATTTAGACGAGCTGCGCCAAAGAATTGCAGAAGCCGCTGAATACATCAACTCAAGAAGATACGCCCGTCTTATTACGCGATCATTTTTAAAGAGATGTAGAACTTGCATTGCAGCTGAAGGAAAACAGTTTGAACATTTGTTATAAAACTTCGTAAATCTGATTTAATAAAAATTATAATAAAAGAAATCCAACGACTGAATTTTATTTCAAATGCACCTAAAACCAACAATGTACTTTTTTTCCTCAATTAAGAAGTAGCAATTAGTATGTGTTATACCATTTTGGAATCCTGACTAAACGCGCCATCTTTTAAAGTTACTTGCCAAAATAGTGTAGTAGATTTTTTTTTCAGTACAGTCGGTTAAAGTTGGGTGATGTCATTATTTTGAATTCAATATTGGGCAAAAATCTAACATTTAATTTAAAAAATGAGGCAGTTACGTTTTAACTTTTAACTGTAATTTACAGAAGGGTTATTCATGGTTAGATCACAGAGAAAAAAACTACCGAAATGTTAATAATGTAGTCACAGGACTTGAAAAATCATCACAGGGTGTCACTTTTTGAGATTTATTTTTGAATGCTTATAATTCGAAAAGTACATGACCAAGATTTTTTTATATATTTTTCTAATAGCTGTCACGACTTGGCCTATTGCCCGTTTTCGGCTTGACGTTGATTTCTGGGACACGTTGTATATTGGCCTATGTCCAGCAGTGGACTGCGATAGGCTGAGTTGATTGAATACTATGAGCTATGTCGACAACTTTGGTCTGATGCAACGTGTCATCAATGTAATATAACAAAAACTGTATATCTACGTACTAAAAAGCCTGAGACTGGTTTTGGTACAATCTGCAATAGAACATGTATCTCTGCCAGCCCTAAACAAGGGTGAAGAAAAAATTGAACTCTTTATGCTACATTTAAATAGCTATTTATACTTGTAATATATTCTGTTAATTTTGTTGAGTGATGCAAGTTGGGGAGAGAAGAGAATCTCTCAGAGATGAGGAGATGAGGAATTAAGTGCCGATGAAGGTAAAAGGTTCGATACGGTTGTGAGTGCGAGCATATTCTTGGAGCGAGAGCCGATGCAGGATTATTAATTGAACTAATTAGTTGATGTATTCATTCCTCTTAAACGCTTTCATGATTCAATTTTCATTATTAATATTCGTTTGAGGCTTTTCCTTTTAAAATAGTTTCATCTGGTAATTTTGTTTCATAACAACGTTAATACCTTTAAATGGGTAAAACCAATTTATAGTGAAATCCAATATCTGGTAAATATTTTCGATTTATTCCATGTGTGTCCTATCTATGAAGCAACTAATATGCTAAGAGTAACCGCCTCGCAATGAGCTTCCGCCTGTTCTGTAATCAAACCAAACTACGATCAACAAAACACTCGTAGGTAAACATACTGACTATCATCATCATCATCAAAATACTGATTTTCACTATGTTCGTCATACTGATCATCATACTGATCATCATACTGATTATCATCATCATCATCGTCATCCATCATACATACTGATATCATAATGAATATTCCTTTTTATTATCACGCTTTTATTAGTTTCACGAAAAAAAAAGTTTTATAAAAAAGTTTTATAAAGTTTTATTAGTTTTAGTTTGAAGAAGGTAACCGGGGTAGACTGGATGCTGAAGGCGGAGGACAGGGTGTTGTGGCGCAGTCTGGGAGAGGCCTATGTCCTGCAGTGGACTGCGATAGGCTGAGTTTATTAGTTTCAGCTGTGTGTTTGTATGTATGTAACTGACTCGTTAGGGCTCGATTTTGCCCCACTTTAAGCGATCAGATTTACTTTAAACGTTGTAGACTTATCAACGACCGACGACAATACAATATTTTGAGAAAAAAAGTTGAAAAAAAATATTAGTTTAAAAAATCAATAAAAAAAATATATAATTAAAAAAACTAAAAAACACGCTGTAATAGCAAATAGAACTAAAAATCAGAAAATAACTTTTAGTTTATATTTTATTCAACTGTTATAAAAAGTAGGTATAGGTACTCAATACGTTTCAATAATTTTCAAAAATTCTAAAATAAAAATAAAGTTATGAAAAGAAAATTAATTTCATTGTAAAAAAGCGCGGGGTGCTCGTTATTGATTGTTTTAAATATATAATTAGTAGTCATTTGTAAACACAGTTAGTACTTAAGTTAAAAAAAGCATCCCACGCTTTTTTGCGTTTTTTTTAAACTATATTTTTGCATTATATTCTTATCAATCATTGAGAGTCATCGTGGCTCGAGTTACACTCGATTCGCCCGAGTTTCACCCGCATACGGCAACTCACTCTTTCATTTTCAAGTTAATCTCAGACAGCATCGACTGAAGAAAAAACGTGTAATATCCTGTCAACACAATAAAACAGTGGACACTTCCGCCAAGAGGCAAGCTTGACAAACCGTCCACTTGAGGAGACAAATCGAGATATCTTAGGTCTGTTCCAATCAATCATTGCCTCTGACTTATCACTCGCTTTAGTTAGGGTTTACGAAGGGATTGGCAAGGCAAGCTTGTTGGCAAACTTGGTGTATTTTTTTGGATAAATAAATAAATACACACTTTATTCCATTCAGAAAAATCTAGTCGTAGGTAACATTGGAGCCCCACGCACTAGATTTTTATATGTATATTCCCTTGGATGTGTCTTTTTCCTAAGTGTCGGTCTGAGCTATATGAGCAGATATAGGGACATGATTGTGTTAAACGATCAGGAAGGCTGGTTTCAGTGCTAACTACCCAAGTTTCTTTGGTCTATTCTTCAATGTATTATACTTATTTATTTATTTATTTTATTTTATTTATTTGTTTTTACAGAAGGCTTATAGACTAACAGACAATTACATAAAAAATATAATATAAACAAATAGCAAATTACAAGCCTCCACATATAGTTAGAAAAAAAAGAAGGAAAAAGTCGATAAAAAGATAGAAAGTATATACAAGTTAATATAATTAGTAATGAAATAATTAGTAATACCATGAAAAACTACCCTATACGTATAACGTTTTTCAGTGACACACTTAGTTTTTCTTAAAAGCGTTTATTTATCGTGGACTCGTCGCTTTTGATTTCATCCACTTGATTACCGATAAATTCCTCTTAGATTTTATTTAGATTTCAAATGCATCATCAACCATGTGGACTTATCCGATATGCCGGCCAACTTATTCGCCTGTATTTGTGCCTGTAAATCCTGAATTCTAAAATATTTTCCGCGCTGTTTGTGTACCCAAAAGGATTCGCGCACCTGTACCGTTTTACTTCCCAAAATTAATCATCTGTCAAATGCCTCCTTTGTCCCCTTACAGTGATTAATTATTTTTGACAAATATCATCAACAATGGCAATAAACCTGAAGCCCTGTTAAGTCTATTGCTCATTTGTCTTCATTTGCGATTATTAAACTGCGATGCTTTATGTTTTCCTGGTAGCTGACGACGGATTGATGGTCTTAGATTTATTATAATTTCCTTTAAAAAGAAAACCATGTTTGTATAACTAAGCTAATTACTTAGTGCTCTTTGCTGTAACTGTAAGATCTCCTCTTGCTTCACATTTGTTTGATAAAACTTTATTTGTTTTCTTTCTCTTTCAGGTAAGAAACGTTTCCAGTTCCTGGACATATTACTTTGCTTTCTTTACAAGATTTGCAAAACGACGTTGAGGCACGTAAGTAGACTTTTGCAGATACATTATGCAGAATAGCCAGTGCAATGCTTCCTTTACTAAGGTAGAACTGTTAAGACCTCTGTCTTAAAGATAATACGTGTAACTACTCACTACAAATCTCGCATGTTTTTATGAAAGCTAGGTGCCAGATATTTAAATCAATATCAGAATCGGCATTGCCATACAACGTGGCAATGCTGCCAGTTTCTTGGGTACATTACCAGTCGACAGAGATGCGGAGGAATTTTTCGACTCCGTATTTTAGTTTGTTAATAGTTTTAGTTACGTTAGGTTATTATATTTTTATTTGAATAGTTTGTTAATTCGTTTAGTATAAGAAGTTTATCCAGTGTATATTTTTGTATCTTTTAATAAATAACCCCAATATCAGAATAGAGAACCTATCACTTTTCCATGGGAACTTACAAACTGTAATTGAATAAGACTTTTTAAGATAAATGACAAACACGATTGCTTTTAACAAACGTTTAGTCATATTGAAAAGAAAAGCAATTTTCATGAAACACCCTTTGATGTGCCTCTTAGAACATGTGTATGTAAGGTGTTTACAAAGCAGCATCCCTACAGATGAGGAACTGTTGCTACAGCAACAAGCCTTATTCTTAGAGACCAAAAATAATATCATCTCAATCCCTCAAGAAACTTCATGACATAAGCAAACGTTTACGTAGTGGGCTCGTTCATCGAATTAACATCACCCAATAGTTGCAGACCATAGCTATTCGCGTTAAATCGGCTTAGCCCTGGATCACTTTCGGCCCACTAATCTTATTAGAGGCCTGGGATTCAGTACGGGCTGTTTGGTCATTCGTCTTCCAGGAATTAGACGGCCGTCAGTGAATTTACGTTGCTTTGAGCCTTATTTTTGTGTATAGAACGTGAACCTTCTCACGTGGCTTTCAAGCCAAGAAGAATAATTCGGTCCTTCGAGCCATAGATTAAAGCTGCAGTAAGCAGTTTATTAATATTAAGATCGTAATGTACCATATAGTCATAAATATAATAAAATAAATAGATACATTTAAGCGTAAACACGAGATGATTACGCTTGGTTCTTTCTATTCAGTTTAGTCAAGAAGTAGAATAGAATACTCTTTATTATGTAGTGTACTCTTTATTATGTATCGAAGTAATGGTACAATTACCTCTTGGACAACCTTAATGTTATTTATAAGACCGAAGATGTAACTGTAAAGGCAAAAACGAGCAGGAAATTCGTGAGATATAAATCCATCCAAAGGTTGTCTCGCTTTTAGCGATAAAACCGCCCATTGTGTCACTTTATGTAAAATTTCTACATTTATGTAATTCGTATGGTGTACATAATAAATAAAGTTTTATTCTATTCTTTTATTTTATAGATTAGGGACAAGAAACAGCTGTTACATTATTATAAAGAAAATATTTAAAATCTTGCTCAGTGCTGGTCATGCCAACAGAAAGAAGAACACGAACAAATTCAAACAAGAATTCATAATAGATACTTTAATAGCTACAATGATATAATATTCACCATCCATCTACACAGAAGAGGGGAGTGCACACAAAGAGGCTTATTAAATTGTCGATGTAAAATAAAAATATTGCCAGACGAGGCTCATTACTTATTCCGTTTGAGCGATTTGTTCGCTGTTGTTATGCCCGTACGATTCGCTGCGAATTCGTACGATGTAATGTATGGTAATCGATTTAAAAAAAAAATATTTATTTGCAATATTGCATGTAGAAGAGATACGCTAAAAGATATAATAACAATAAAAATAATCATAAGGGGCGCGCTAGCTACAAAAAGCGTAGCCGTAGAACCGATGACCGTTGAGGTAGACGTATTCTTGAGTGGAGACCGCGAATCGGTAAACGTAAGGTAGGACGCCCTCAGGCTAGGTGGAGCGACGATCTTCGCTGGCTGGTAGTAGCTGGATGAGTTGCCGAAAATCGAGTTGAATGACGTGCAAGAGGAGAGGCCTATGTCTGAGGCTGACGATGATAATGAGTGTTAATGAAGAGGTAAATATTACCTACACAAAAACAGTACAAAGAGGAATATGTATTAGCGACAAAAATACATTTATGTTGGAAATGCTGGTAGGTATTCGTTACATACTAACGCGTTAAATATTCTTCTATAATTGAATGATACGTGTCAGTAGATTCAGGCTAGAGAATAGCTCAACTAGCAAATAGAATTGATTGTTTTTTTTTTCCATACATATTCATTTTAATTTCAAAGTTGGATCAGCTTGGCTTTTCTACACCATGCTAGTTTCCGATTTTTGTGCTCAAGGGGAACTCGTAGATCGATTGGTTTCTCGTAGGTATTAGTTTTAAGAATTCGAAAATGAGAGAGATTAAAGGGTTTAAACGTAAAGGTATTAAAGGGTTGCTTAAAGTTAAATAATGATTGACAGACTGTTTAACCACACATGTTTGTTGTTTAAACATCTCTTACCTTGTAAATAACGTTTACAAATATAGGTTTAACAAGTTTAATCTAGGTGTTTGTGTATGTTATAACATACAAAAGATTCCTATTAAAATTGTCCGAGGACCTTGTAATACATTTTAAAACAATTTTGCCTCAATTAAATAGGGGTATTAGCCGCGCTGCTACTGTTAAGGAATTGGCCGTTACACCATAGATATGATTAACGGTAACTCAACGACCATAGGCTTTATGGTCGTTGCGGTAACTCAAGCCATAAACACTCTTAAAATTCCTCACCCGCTTCGTTGGTCTAGCTTGTGGATGCAAGTGCTACTGCTGAGGTCTTGGGTTCGATTCCTGGACTGTGCAAAGTGTTATTGGGTTTTTTCCATCTAGAATTTCTCAGAAGCAGCCCGGAGTCAGGATTTTTGTCCGGTTGATGACGATAGGCCCGCCCCTCTTACATGGGACTTAAACAAAACTAGCGAAATGAGGATGTAGAATAGGTGCATCTCTGCCGACCCTTCGGAAAATACAAGCGTGATATTACGCTATGTGTCTTCCCAAATTCCGTAACATATACTGCAAAACAACAACACAACAACAAAAAACACGTACAAGGTAAAACCATACCCTTCAGTTATCTGTTGAACCCACTTGCAAATATATCACCGGGGCGCGCCGCTCCATAAATATTCAATTTTATATGGAAACTGTTTTACCTAACGTGTGCTCGAGTATCCGATGGAGATAGTTTGTTTGAAGACGCGTGTATTATGGGTGGACTTTTCCATATTTTGTCTTTCGATTGTTCTTGTTAATGGGTGATTTAACCAAAGCCAGATATATATCTTTTATCCTTGGAAGAAAACTGACGCCTGACAGTTGTAGTATGGAAAAACTGTCAAAAAAATCAAAATTAACTCTCCGAATAACAGTTACTACTTGTATAAAAGTTTGGTGGAATGCGTCCTAAGTATAATAAACACTAAGATATTCTATAAAAATCCACTGCCTTGTTCGTATAGTGGTCGATAGCCAGCGCGGTAATTGCGTAATACACTATCAGCAGCAATCGCTTTCATATTGACAGTACAACAACAATTACTGCGTTATTTAAGTTGTTGAGAAGGCAAATTTTTGGTACATATGAAGCAATGGATTTGCAATATCCTTCTAAATGATTCAGATGGTCAGACAGTGTTATTGGGTTGTTCAGGAAATTCTCAATAGCAAACCGGAGTCAGGATTAGAGCCCGGTTTGATGGCAGTAGGCCTGCCTCCTTTTACATGGGGCTTAAAACATAACACATGAAATGTGGGGGTACTATGTGTTTACCACTTCGGCCCAAACGGGCGTTATTTTATGTTATGTAATTATCGATGGACTAGCTAGTACTTATTGTGTTAGGGGCTTAGGTTCTTGCATAGAAAATTACATTTTGTTAGCGTTAGGCTATCGCTTCTTAGTCATATTTGGGTTTTGGAGTAAAGAAATTAGAAATGCACAGTGCCATTTTTTTTTTTAAAATTGGATAGTTATTTTTGTCCATAACTTTAAACACTATTTTTGTTCAATTTAGGGTCACTTTCAAGATAAATCACTTCAAAAACCTTTTTCTGTTGATACAATTTATTAAGAATTCATATAATATCCCCATATATGCAAGCCCGATAGCCGCTGAATCACTTTCAGAGGGCGTCACACTCCACTGCAAGGGAGTGCCACAAAGGGGCTACCTCTGGCCTCGTGCCTGATTTATAGCAGTCTTTATGGCATATTGTACGTTTTTAACTCCTCAAGATAAACGAGTGTTAGTATAATTAGATTGGGCAATAAAGAGATTATGGAAGGTTTTTCGAAGGAAATTCATTTTAAGTTTTATCGGGGTTTTGAAAAGAAAAATGTAGCGTATATTTAGGCCCGCTGGCAGCACAAATTAATACATGAGTTTAACGCTAATCGTATTTAAAACATAGTTCTGTCAATCATATGAAGATGACTGAGATAGAGTCATGTTTTAAATGCGTTATTTCTAGACGGGCCTGGCTTTGAGGCTCATACAATTCTATTCTATTCTATAGTACTAAACATTTATTTAAGCTTCATTCTATCTCAGTTGATATAGAGTCTAATAGACATAAACATGATAATGTGTATGCAAACTGTCCCGCGAATGCGACATTTCACAAATCTGAATCTAAAGGCCAGAAAGTTGCTTATTTGTCACACTACGATCCTTATTATGGTATGCACGACCATTTTCTTCCAGTAATTTTATAGGTCGGGAAACCCCAAAGACTAATAGTAATCTATAAAATCGGTCGATATGATACAATATCCCCACCATGGGGTAAATGAGAAAAAAAACATCCCCACTTTACGTATACAGGAGATACCCATTTTTTTTTATTTCTCAAGTTTCTATTTTACCACTGTCGGCGTGATTAATAAGTATATCCATGCTAAATTACACCATTCTAATTCTAAGAGTCTCTGAGCTAAGCTGCAGACGGACATGGTGAAACTATAAGGGTTCCTTGTTGACTACGGAACCCTAAAAAACCTAGTATGACCAACGTTGTTTATTTATTATGTAAACCTCTATAAAACTGTTTCATCACCAGTACTACAGTCTATTATTGTTTGCTCATCTAACTACCTACTCTCGCGATTTATATATTTTATCTTTATACATTACTAACTGACCCAAATTTCAATACCCATTGAAAAGGACGAACATTTTTTTCCAGATTTGAAACCTTAAAAAATTTTCTTTCCTAAAAAAACGAATTCGGAATTACGAACATCTTAAAACAAAATGGCCAAATCGGTCCAGCCTTTCTCAAGTGCCAACGAAAAACATTTCATTTGTATTTACCTACTCACTTGACATCATTTCATTACTTCATTTAATCTAATCACATCATAAAAAATGATATATTACATAATTACCAGTAAAAAAATGTGATACTAGACGATAATTTTATGCAAGGTATTTTTGTTATATTAAAAGTGTTTACAAATTGTTGGTGAGCCTATGAAATCAATATCTAAATTAATTTCTTCCTTGTACCTATTATTCCTATCGGAGGGAGCCATAGCTAAATAATAACAGCCGCACAGGTCGATCGATCAGGTTAAGCTACGCTTGCCGCGGTTGGTCTGTGGATGGGTGACCATCTTTACATACCGAGACCCCTCCGTGCCTCAGAAAGCACGTTAAGTCGTTGGTGCCGGCTGTCATTTATTTCAGTAGATCTTTGACAGTCGTTACGGGTAGAGTCAGAAGCCCGAAAGTCTGACAACCAGTTTTACCTAGGTGTGTCGTATTACCCAGTAACTGGGTTGTGGAGGTTAGATAGGCAGTCGCTCCGTGTAAAATACTGGTATTCAGCTGCATCCGGTTATACTGGAAGCCGAACCCAACATAGTTGGGAAAAGGCTGGGCAGATGATGATGACCGTTACATTCCTATCGCTAATCTATTCATAGCTCTATCATCTACAACATATTCAGCACCAACAAAATTCATTCACCGATAGTCCTTCTGCATTCTACCGGACGATTTAACGAACCTCATCCGTCTTCCTAAATTCGAATAACCATTGCAAAAATTCGCACAAAACTCTCCGACCCTAACATCTTAATTCAAATTGGATCATGAGACGAGAAATTACCTTAATTGAAGGAAAATATACAATGTTCTACTTGCAAAATGGTACCGTCAGAGGGTAGCCAAAAGCGGCCAAGTGCGAGTCGGACTAGCACACGAAGGGTTCCGTAACACCATACAATATTTAACACTACATTTTTTTTAAACACTTTCTTGTCCCCATCCAAGAAACGTGTCTTATGTTTTGTCCTTTCATTTTTTACTTTTTTTTATTATTTCTCATAAAGTATAGCGGTTAATATAGTAAGTTCACTATCTGCGAAAATTTCAAGTGTCTACCTATTACGATTCAAAGGATACAGACCTGTGTCAGACGGACGGACACATACCGGAGTACCGGAGTAATAGGGTCCCGTTGGCACCATTTGGATACGGAGCCCTAAAAACCCGGGAAATATGCGAGATTGGTAAACGAGGGGTGTATTATGAGGTCCACAATTTATAGCCATAGCGATTGCACCTGCCGCTATGGTGGACTCGTACCCGTATTTCTTTTAGATTTATTTGCTATATTTGTGAGGATAATTGAAATTCTAATTGGTTTTGTTATGGACTGATAGGTTTTTGTTTTTAATGATGAAGAAGAATTTGAAAGCTGGCCACATAAATATTATAATTAGAGTTGAGGCTTTCTCGGCTCAAAGGACTCAAAACAATATAAATATGTTCTAGTAAAAAATCATACATTTGTGTCAATGTGAAGGACCTATCCTATCATCGGGACAGGTCAACTCCAAGCTGCAATGGTTCTTTCTTCAAAAGGCCCTCCTAGAAATGTACCTGCACTGTGAGACTTCCCGTAACAATATAATAATGTTTGGACTTTAAAAAGTAATAATAATAGTTTCATTTATTTCAGGTATGTGACCCATATAAAACAAAAACACATAAAAATACAAATACAAAACACATAAATTATTGCTCGGCTAGCCAAATCCAAATGGTCAGAATTACTTCATAAACATTAATTAATTAAATGAGTTTCTTTCGGCATTTCTTCTCAGGGATCATCCAGTCAGGAAATGCCGGCTCCATCTGGTTTGAAAATATTGACCAAAAAATTGACTTGTAAAAGTGTCTTTATCTGCTTACAGAAATAATCATCATTTGAAATAATCATCATTGAAAGAAAGAAAAAATATTGAAAATATGTATTTATTTAGCACATACTAAAAGGCACATAATATAATAATATACATAAGATAAAAATAAATAAAAAAGTGCAAAGTCCAATGTAAGAAATAATAATGATAATATAATTTCGTTCCATTTCATTCCCTATAAAAAAGGGTGATAATTAAAGTTTAATTTACTAAGGTTTCCATCCGTCTAACAGCTGATTGTCTTTACGCAAAAAACCTACGACAACAGAAGGAAATGGTCATTCCATTGTCGGTAGTCAATGAACTAGTCATCCGTTGCTCATACGATACAATCGTTGAGACAACTCTATTAAAAAAATAAACACCGTTTTTTTACGACACTTACATGCTAACCACTTTATAACTGAATATGTTTACATAGTGTGACACAGAAATGTAGGTTATTCATGTTATACTACCGATAGTTGATGAGATGACGGTGTGTGGGCGTAATAAATTCGAACCTCTTCGTAACTATTTTAAAGAATTGGATTAAAAATTTAGACTGAATCGTTCAAAAGACCAACCTTAAGAAAAAATAATTTAAGTATTCATTTATTCTGAATAAATGATCAGCTAAACTAGTTATGTATTTTAACCAAAATTAACGTTTATATGCTATAAGGACGCTATCACACTACACTAATATTATAACAAAAAGTGCAGGAGGAAAATTCAAATAACGTAACATAGGGAAGATGAAGGAATGATGCGAAAATTTACAGAAAAAAAAAGTCAGTTAATGATTTTAGCCATTAAAACTTTCTACACTCAATTCCAGATTAATACTCTAACCGACATTAAAATCAAAACAACAATATTGTGGGTCGAAACGGGACATATGAAACAAGTCGTATTAGGTGAATCATATAAATTTATGGCCCATTCGGGGAGGTACGTGACGATAATGTGTCCCCAGGGTGACGCTTTAATTAAATACGAATTTTCAAGGGTTGGTATTTCATGCCATCGGATTTTATTGAGTTTGAAAAAGTCCATTTTCCAAATTTTGCCTAATGGGTTATTTTAATAGCGGAGCTATGAGCTAGTAAAAGGAAAATGAGACTTATTCAAGTTTTCTTTTTCTTTTCTTTGTCATTCAACTTAAATCACGTTTTTGCACCTTTGCTTACGTTTTTATGCATTTAGCTGTGTTACTACGTGTTTCCCATTTTCCTTTCCTTTTCATTTTCATAGTACCTACACTTTTTACTACGTATCTACATTTTCTGCTACGCACCTACCCTTATGCTACGAGTCTACGCCTCCTGCTACGGTTCTACGACTTTTGCTACGCTTCTACGCGTTCGCTACGCGTTTACCCCTTTTGCTACGCACACGCCTTTTATCGTGTCTCGTGTGGTAAATCATTAATCCATTTTTATATTTTCTCAAATGAATTAAGAAAACACACACAGAACCACATCAGCCATGTAAATGTATCAGAAATTATAGCTGCCTCTACAAGAATTATTGGCGCAAAACGCATTTAGAACGGATAAAAACCACTCCAATAAAGATCGAACTTTTAATTACCATTTCAATTCCGAACTGTAATACCCAGACTGTATGATGGGGTCCATGTAAATTCAATTAACTTTGAAAGTTAAGCCGATGGGGTAAACGTTAAACTAACGCACTCGACCGGACATGCAATTTGCCTCGAATGCACTTAAATGACATGTCATGACATGTTCGAATGCTTTTTTCATTTATTTCAATTATTACTTCTGGTATTTTCTGTCTGTGTTTTACTCTGTTCGGGACCTTAAATATTGAATGGTGATTATTTTAAACGTAAGCAATTTTTCCTGTTTTCAGATAGATTAATCTTTGGAAAATCTCTTGAGTCTTGATTACTTACAGTAATTATTATTCATACAAAATTAGAAGATTGATTAATTATATGGTATAGTCACGTAATTACTATAACCGTTTTAACAACAGTCTCCAGATAAATGTAACTTTCATACTACAGTCCTTTCACAATGATTGTACCTCTGACAGCAGAAACGTAACAGCAAAGTTATTATCGCTAGAATCAAGATCACAATAATTTCGGCAGACTTGTCAACGACTGCAACCCAACAGCAACTTAATAAGAATAAAGATCACTGTGATTTCGACAGTGATACAAACTCATAGGTAAAATAAGTGACGACTGAAGACGGTATCTAACTATCACATAGAGAAATAGACATTGCCGTTTTATGACGTGCCGGTCACAGTCAACCTTATGCGGGCTTTACACAGGTGACTGTAGCCGCAGATGACTAAAATCGCAAGTTTCAAAGTAGAGTAGGTTTCGACTTTCGTCGTGCGGAGACAGGTGGCTTGCAGCGGGTGATTAAAATCGACCGTGAAATTGCTCAGTCGCAGGCCATTGCCCGCCGCATGAAGGTCGAAATTTTGAATGAAAGAGTCACCTACAATTTTTATCGACCGGTGTTAATGGAGTGACAAGTGACCAGCCGCACGGCGAAAATCGACCTAGTGTAGATCCCCCATTGGGGTGATAAAGCAGGTGACGCTAATTTACTTTAAGAACTGAATCCTCCTTCATGGTTCTAAATTAAACATTCATATAATGCGTAAGTACCTTTAATTGCCTCAAATGAGTATATCAAAAGCACTAAATCAATAAGGACGTCTTCGTCTCGACTATTCTCGTAAACAGCTTTTCATTTCCCTCTGGATAAAACCAGCAGAAGTCGTGTCTCACATAAACGGAGCAGTGAAAACAAAACAAGAAGATTCATTAGGGTAAACATCTGACAACGATATAAGGGGGATGTCGTGATCGTAGATAAGTTGCGGTACAGATAGGATAGGAAGTGAAGTTGGCCTTTTATTGGCTTGTTTTTGGAGTTATTTTTCTTGACGGTTCTTAACCCGGCGGTACTCGCTAGGTGTTTACATGCACGAATACTCGCTACCGGGTAAAAAATACCACATGATTTAAATGACATTATCTTGGAAAATAAGTTAGCTTTACAGACTTTAATGGCGTATTTAGTTTATCAATACTAATGTCTAATAAATAAAAGAAAATTGAAAGTTTGAATTATTATTTATTTCAAATTATAGCTTATCTTAAAAAGGAACGCAAAATTAAACAAAAATTCTTCATAGTCTTAGAAAAATCAACAAAAAAATTTTTTTCTTAGGTATCACGTAAAATTGAGATCAAAAATTATAAATCGACAGTGCTAGTGTAGTTGTACTCTGTGGTATTTTTTACCCAGTAGCGAGTGCCGCCGGGTTAAGCATAGTTCAAATTCTACTATAAGTAAAGATATCATTAGGTTGTTTTTTTTTTTAACCTTAAAGTACCTATAATGTTTTTCTCTAATATAGGTACTGGATGATTTTTTTACAGGGTGTTCTACTCATGAATATGAACAACTTTCACTATGGGACCAACTCTGAAATCACAAAAACAAAATCAGCTGTTTAATACAAAAACTTCAATACCTACTTGACCAAAATGTATGAAACAGCTGATTTTTTTTTGTGATCTAAGTGTTGGTTCCATAGTGAAAGTTGGTCCTATTAATGGGTAGAACACCCTGTAAAAATTTGGAGACGGTAAAAACAATCATGCTGTATGAAAATCAATTTGAACCATAACATAAAAAATGTAACACATTCCACCATTACACAGGTCTTTTTTTCAACGCTACACTCTCCAAATTCTTCCAGGCATCCTTTTCTAGAGCTACCTCGATCCAACCCTTGTTTCGCTGCGGTACGCGTCTATGTCGTACCCACATGTTACTAAACAAAAACCCTAACATGTATAAGATTCACCATATCTATCCACTATAACAACACAACTCCAGCCCGAACCAGCGTAGCGTGCAAACTTACCATAACCCGGTTCTTAAGAACTTTCCACTGCACAACAGACAAAATTAAAGACGGGATTTGCATCTGATTAAAAGTTTTAAATTGAATATTCTCTCTTTTAAGACATTCAAATTAAAATGGGGTTGCGATCCAGAACTTTGTATAAATGTTTCCGATTCTGTTTGTTACATGTTGCTTTCTGGGTTGGTTTTTATTAAAATTACTTTGATAGCCTAAGTTAGGACTTACCTTACCTCTTACATCATCGTCGTGCATCTACAGGCTAGAACTCGTCTTCTCGTACAGCAAAAATAGCAATGATTACAGTCCGGCCGTCGAGACAAAGCGTTCCCGACACCTGTCTGCGAGACATTTCTAGTAGCTAATAAAGATCAAATTCGAAAAATCGTATTCTGTTGTATGAAACTGACAGATGTCAAGAACGCATTCTCTCGTCTGCTGCACTGTAGGTAGTTAGTGATTGATAGCCAGACTGACTGCAATGTCATTTAGGCTTTCTTGTGAGGCTATTTTAATTAATCCTCGAAGTTATAGTTCTTGGATAGGTACACTGATCACAAAACTTATAATATTATAAAGAGTAAAGATTCGATTTTTTTTATATGTTTGTTTGTTTTTTACGCTTTCATGCTAATAGGGTTAAACGGATTTGGATGAAATTTGGCATATGGGTAGACCATGACCTGGGTTAGAACATAGAATACTTTTATCCCGATATTTCCACGGGATAGAGACATATGCGGGTGAAAACGCAGGGCGCTGCTAGTTTTCTATAAAAACAAGGCGATCATTAAAGATCTCATAATCTCGTTCCCCTCAACAAAACCAGAAGGTTTAGTCCCATCTTTCCTCTCACTCCCTTGAGTTTTACTTACAAAAATTGCCATAACAAACAGTAGACAGCTATGGCGGACATCACGCTGTCTTATCTCGGGGACGGCGGCAGATCCCCAAATGCGGATCCCCCACAAGCCTTGATGGAGTAGCCGTGGTGCAAGAAAGAAAACAGTAGCGATACTTATTTATTTATTTAAACTTTTCGCACAAAAGGTACAAAGGCGGACTAGGCATTAGGCATTCTCTACCAGTCAACCAAGGGTGGTGAAGACATTAGATGGCAGGTGATAAGGCTTCTATTTCCAAGTCAAGGGATGGCAGAGCAAGCTGCTAGCTTGTTTCATCATCCCTTCGAAAGTCAGGTGCCTCCATATTTCTGATAACGGTCGTACCTTGGAAATGAAAGCCATTAATCAAAATGATTACTTAATATGAGATAACGGATCAGGACCAATTACAACCTGTGTAAAATTACACATAACGAAGCCGAGAGTCACTTGTCCTTCCCGTTATTGTGATATATTTTTTTGTACTGAACCTTCTGATTACGGAGATATAGTAGATCACTTTTTTGACGTAGTTTTTTTACGAAAACAAGTTTTACTCCCACGATCCCCGTATCGGTGCATGCACATAAGCAGAATGTTTTGCGAGCTACCGTAACAGCGAAATTTCACACCAAAAATAAAAGTCGTTTCCCAGCAATTATACGTACGGAATGCGTATAGATGACGGCTTCGTGATAGGTTTTTACACCCTGTATTTTCAGTAGGTATACTATTTATTAACCTTAATTACTACCACTATTCTCTAAGCCATTGCATGTTCGTACTATGGAAGAGTACAGAATGGAATAAAACAGATGCTTCCAAGCCCGCACAATCGCTTGTACCTGGCACCACACCTCACAGCTCAACCGAGGTGTCCCGCTCAGAACCTGACGGACAATAGGGATAGAAATAGGGACGTCGCGGACGCCATTGTCGCCGTGTAAAACTAAACGTGCAACCCTCCGTCCAGGGAAATTGGACGGACCCAAACATGTAAGTATACGAGGCGGGAGGTTGGACAAAACTGTTGTGGGTTTAAGGTTGTCTTTAACTAACACTAGAGTTTTAAACATTTTTTTTTCTTTTTGGAAATATTTGTATTTCTTACTTTAGCCCGAACTACACGATGAATCTTGCCCATAGCATACAATGAAATTGACGCTTCAACTTATGGTTACCCCACAGGCAATTAAATCGCACTTGTAAATCAGGCTTTATGTATTTAAGCAGCCAAATCCAGAAATTCGGATAACTCATAACTTATCAATATTGGATTTTTGAGCCTGTCATCCCTAAAGTTAGTATTAGGCCTGAGACAATTTTCGGAAGATTTACTATCCTACGCGAAAATCGTAGGCTCTCTTGCACGTACTAGAAGCCAAGTTTCGCAAGAAAATAAAACAATAACCACTACGATTTTCAAACAGATTAACTTTATCAGAACAGCACACCGATTTTGTATGCCGTAAACGTACTCAAACTCAATTTTAAAGCTTTTATGAAATTGCCAAGTTAACTGTCTCGAAAACACAATAAAGTTCAGTTAAAAGACCGCGAGCAATTTCAAGTACAACAACAACTGACCTACATATTTAACTCTTAAACTAGTACAGATTCAACACTGTTCTTCCTCTCTTACCCAATAAACTTCAAACACACTTAATCGAATTTCGCGGAGCAACTGCCCACAAAATGCGCCCGTATGTTTTCCCCTTTATGAGGCGAACATGCTGTGAATTTTGATAGTGTGAACTTAGTGTAAAATTGCATTTAGTTGTACGCCTTAGGGTGAGGTGGGTCAACGTTTTGGTTAGCACTATACTATACCTTAGTGTTTGAAATAATGTTGTTATGCTATGGGGTAGGTATCTGAAATGCCGACAGGTGCATGTGATTTGTTTCGTTTGGTCATCAAGTCTTGCCCGAACTATGCAACTGTCTTGTTTTGATTTGCATCAAATTGTTTGTCTCTTCGGTAGACAGCTGGGCAGCAACAATTGGCTAACTTTACCACCAGCTTGCATAAACCAGTGCATCTTAGGTACTAGCCGCCATAGCTACAAAGTTCAGCAACAATCTAGTGCTTTGAGATTCTTGAATGGATACTATTTGAAATAAGATTTACTGAGAATATTGACCAAATATACTTACTTATTAAAAGAAGTGATCTGACTCCACCTTCGAGATAACCAGTCAAAATTATGACACCATTCTCCATCATCTAAGACCAATCTATTATAACCTACCTACTACACGGCAGAAGTATTGTATAGAGTTGTAATCCCCTTCTAACCTGCGTCTCAACAACACACCGTGGGTATATCAGTTCAGTACTTCAGTTAGCAATCTTCCCCCGCACGTCGTAAAAATAAACTGCGAGCGAAGGGTTGCTATGGCAGCCGCGAGGGACAAGTAAAAACGTCGTTACTTAATTTAAACTGTGTTGCAATTTTTATGCGCGATAGAATATGCTTCATGTACCTATACTTTATAAACTGTATTAAGATAGTTTGTTTCAAAATCTTCACTGCTATCTAATAATATTAAATCATTAACCAAACAACAGTTTTTTTGTGATTGAACACGTACGATACATTTCAAACTTCGCTTGCAAACCAAAATGCGTTACTCCCGCCATCTATTAGCCAAGAAATACAATTAACGCTTTGTCTACTCGCCGCTAGATGTCGTTGGAAATGAAGGCGCTCTCAAGGTAATGAGCGGGAGTAGGAATCCTATCAATCGGCAAATTGCCCGGGGCCCCAGCAATCAGACGATTGGACAGGTAATGAAGCTATCGCCGGCTTCGAATTAGTTACGTGGATATTTGGGAGGAGGATTACACGTCTTGTTATTTACTTGATCAAGATAATATGTGTGGGATATCCTAAAGTTCTTACGATAATAATGTTGTGGGGCGAAAAGCTTTGTATCCTGGAAATGTATTCTCTTATTTTCAACTTAAAGATCAACAATAATTTAATCATCTGCTTAACCCTACAGTGCATGATTATTCTTATCGGCTTAAAAAAAATACATTAGCCTGCAAATATGATGCCATTTCTAGAAAAAATATTTAGAAAAATCATAACTCAATAGAAACGTATGTTTTTGTGCATGGCACATCATGCATTAAAATGTTATTATGTGTTACGTAGTATCAATGAAATTACAAGATTACACGTAAAATGACAAATATGAACATGAACTTACATATGCTAATTATTTCGACCCTGAAAATTCTATCATTTTAATTTTATCATTTTTTTGCGATTATTATACGCCGCTCGTTAATCGTAGGTATTCAAAGCACCCACCGATTTGAAGAAAACATAAATAAATGTTTATCTACAGATCTATCCAAAATATGTGGTACTAAATTCGAAACACAAATACATAATAGTTAATCTTGTCAACACTAGATCACGCTACTTGGATCGATTTTTAAAATATAAGACATTTTTCTTTATGTGCCATATGTGGGACACTATGCGCTGTAGGGTTAAGCCTATATAATTTGACTACTAGGCAATTGGGCATAGCCTATCTGAATTTGCGCTGTAATACCCGGTTCCCCGCTTTTCACATCCAGTCTTTCCCTGGCGTCGCTTTCTTCAGATCGTCGCTCAGGGCGTCCTGGCTACGTGTTCTCGACGTAAATCACTTTTCAGTCTGCAGTATTTTTGTTCAAAACAGTAAAGCTAAAACAGCACGCCATGAGAAGTAAAACTTTTGTTTTTGCGTACGACAGGACCATTGTGTAGTTAGCAAAAACATTGTACTTACTGAAAAGTGCGGACGAAAGTCTCGCTTCTACAAGTGCACTTGTTACGTCCTTATTTATGAAAACGCTTAGATTAAGCCTGCTTTAGTTTACTAGAGAGGGAGATGGTCGAAAATAATGCTTAAAAGCCCAAAAACTATGATGGGCAAAGGAAAGGAGAAGAAGATGAAGGAAGAAAGAAAAAATGTTTCAATCTCACAGAAACACATGCATATAAAAAAGACAAAGTAGGTAAATATCGCCTAAAAGTATACCATCATCATCTGCATCTCATTTGCCGCCTTTTTCCAACTATGTTGGAGTCGGCTTCCAGTCTAACCGGATGCAGCTGAATACCAGTATTTTACTTGGAGCGACTGCCTATCTGACCTCCACAACCCAGTTACTGGGTAATACGATACCCCTTAGTACCTAACACTGGTTGTCAGACTTTCGGGCTTCTGACGACCCATAACGACCGTCTAAGAGCCGTTGGTTCCGAATGACATCCGGAACCAACGGCTTAGCGTGCTTTCCGAGACATGGAGGAGTCTTGATATGTAATGGATGGTCACCTATCCACGAACAGACCGTGGCAAGCGTAGCTTAACCTTGGATCGACCCGTGCGGCTGTCATTATTTACACAAGCCCCCAAAAGGCATAACTATAAAAATGACATCAAATAACTGAAACAAACATTTCACCCCACGTTTCACCCCCCTAATCGGCACATCCTTTGTGGTTAGCAGCTATCTTTAATTAACATCGGTCCAAACAACGTTTACGGTACACAAAGGGAACTCATTTTTTTAGGTATTTACATTTAATTTCCGACACCCCGTAATTTTTGAGGCTCATCGAAGATACCTTATCGTTCAGGGGTGATAGGGAGGTACGATTTTATGTGGATCATTTTCGTGCTGGGAAACTTTTAATCTTTTTCGAAGCAAGTTTATTATTACTCTAATAAATAAATTAGATAACAAATGTTTTCTTAATAATTGGTGTTTTTAAACAACCATACTATAAATACTAGTCGAAATCCATCGTTTATTAGAAAATACTAGCAACTTCAAGCACTAACTGGAAGCTAACCAAAAACTTTTTTATTCCATATTTCAAGCAGCAAATTGAGTGTTTTTGTCGTTAAGTGCTCTAAGATAACGCAGTAGCTTCAAGTGGTATTTGCTTATAATATTTGATGCACCCCACAGATTCCCAGTAGAGATAGGGTGTCGTGTGTCGTTCATGAAAGGGTCTTCCATTAACATCCTAACGTCTTTGAAGATTTATCGCGATATTAATTAAAACTATTTATTAAATACTAAGTAACAAGTAGAAATGGACAACATTTTCTTTTTTGAGAATATTAACTAAAAAAATTCTCATTTATTGTATAAAAAAGTTAGGTAACTTGGGTCTGTTCGTCGTTATGTGCTAAAAAGGGACGTATTTACTTATTATAATCTGAGCTGTCCAGTTCGCTTCGTACTGATCGGCCAAAATACAGAATGTATCAGAAGGGTGTGGTTATATTTGAGGAATAACTTTCTCCATAGGACCAACACCGTTATCGCAAATAAATGATCAACTATCCCATACAAAACTTCTTCTTTCTTAGACACAAATGTATGGGACCGCTAATTGTTTGGTTTAGTTGTATTAGTTGTTCAGAAAGTTAAAAATATAACCACGCTTTTCTGACACATGCTGTATAAGTCATCGACACGAGAAGTAGAAGATTATAATATTTGATGCACCTTACGGATTCTCGGTAGAGATAGGGTAGGGGGTCCCGTATTTCAGATGAAAGGGAGACCCTTTAACGTTCTCTTTGAAGATTTATCGCGATAGAACTAAGAGCATTGCCAAATTGTCATCGTAGTAATGAGCCACAATTGACAGCCTAAACGGCGGGGTTGAAATCTAATTAACTACTCGGAATATTGTTTGGTAGTGTGCTGCTGGCGCTTCATCAGCTTATGATTTTATGTAAGGGTACCTTTGTGATATATAAAAAAAATACTGGTATTCAGCTGCGTCCAGTTAGACTAGAAACCGACCCCAACATTATTGGGAAAAGGCTAGGCAGATGATGTTGCCTTTCTTTATAATTAAGAAGTTTTATCTTATATATCCATGTATACTGCTCGTTGAAAATATATAATTTAGTTCACAAACCTTTCATTGCGTATTCAACTTCAAAATACCCATCTAAATAATACACAAAAAATGTGAAAATTTTAACTAGCCTCCCCCATGAGTCTTTCCAAACATGGCCTTAATATATAACAGTCGCAAACGCCAAAAAAAAGCAAAGATTCCGTTCCTATTCCAATTCAAAAGCTAAAATATAACGTTTCAGTATCGTCGTTCAGAATAAGCCTTCGCATCGACGTCGACATTGACACGGGCGCCCTATTCTCCCTTCTTCAACTCCAGTAAGTAATTGTTATTTGTTGGAGACTATCTCTTTTGTGAGATTTCCCTTCTCCAAGATAACGCACCTGAAAAATTTCGTTATTTTTCTTCGCAGAGTTCGGTTTTGTAAGAATGTTTATTTTGTTATTTTTCTTCTTGTGATACTGAGTTTTGGAATTCGAAAATGTGTTCATGTCTTTTTGTGAGATAGGTTTTGTTGTTTATTATAAGGCACAGAGGCTTTTAGGTTTACGGAGACTATCTGAAAAGAAACCGAGTAGGTTGGTACCATTTTAGGTCAAATTAATGTATATAGGGGCTTGCATGTCAGTTCTGTTTGTTTGCTCGAATCGACAAGAAACTAAGTAAGTACGCAGAGCGGCAAGGACACCGACGTGCAGCCTGTTACCATGGATTCAGGAGGTACATATAATATTCCATAACTTTCACACAACGCCATCTAGTCCCGAAACTAAGCAGAGCTTGTGCTACGAGTACTAGACAACTGATAAACATACGTATATATATTTCTAAATACATACATATTATAGATAAATTACACCCAGACAAAGAAAAAATGATCGTGCTCATCACACAAACATTTGTCCTGGGTGAGAATCGAACCCACGTTCTTGTGCATAGCAGTCAGGGCCACTGACCACTAGACCAACAGATCTGGCAAACAACAGGATTCTAGACACCCTCTTGCTTCGGCTAACCTGGGTCCGGAGTCTGTTTAAAGACTTCCAAGTTACCCAAGGTAACTCATGCTCAGCTCATGCCTTCGTAAAACTAAAGAGTCTAAGCAATGGGGTCGACTGCCCAAGATGCGCCAGACGTACATGTATTCAATAAACGAGGCTTCTCTACTCTAGAACATTCAATATTATCCATATACTTTTTATTAACCATATACTTCGAAACACTTCCAATAATTATATCAAATCCCGGTATTAATCATACTTGCATACCAATTCCCCTTTCCCCGACCATTCCCTAAGTAGGTAGGTAACGCAATAGAGGGCTAACGAAGCCTGAATCTAAATACGTTTCACATAATTCCGTAGCATTGTGCGATCGGCGCCGGGGCGCAATCATATGGTAAATGGAACAAATGGGATCGTTCGAACCCGCAACCTTTGCAAGAGTGGTATCTTTATAGAGTTGTTGATACTAGATGATTTGAGTGTATTTTATCTTCAGAGTTTCGCTTTAAAGTGGTTTTAGTAACAGCAGAATTTACTGATCCATGTTGATTAACGGAAAAAAAACTGTTGAAAAACATCGATTATAGCCCCTTATCACCGCTTAGACCCTTTTGTGTTTAGTTGTGGATGTTCATTGAAAGGTGTTTCAGAGTTTTTTCAGAATACTGTGGCTTCCATTTAGGGTATTCACTTATTAGTCCATAGTAACACCAAACAGAAAGATCCCATAATGTATTCTAACGCATCTAATTAGTAACGTTATTAGTTGTAAGCAAAGGAAACTGTTAATTATTTGAACAGGATACACACTACGCTTGCCTTAATTGTCAGAGTCCGTTCGTCTGTTAAATTGTTGGTAAGTACGTCTAGCCTCGTACACGAACCTACATCGTTATTATAATGATGAGTTAGATAGTATAATATAACACACAAACCTGTTATTAGCTAATTTGCGCTCAGAGGTTGATCATTGCGTACTTAGATTATTACTGCAGCTTTATAATAGACTGGTCATGTTGACAGAATTTACTAAAAAATGTACGTTATTTTTTATCATCCGCCTGCTCTGATTCCAGAGGGGCAATTCCCGTAATTTTATGAACGTTGACAATCTGATCTCAATCGCAATATTTCAATAATAACTCTAATTTTCCTACATTTTTAACAAGTTTTTGACATTGATTGTCGCTGAGATGTGATTACGTACAGTCGGCGGCACGTAACTTGGCAAGGTTTTGCCGTAGTGGGAATAAGTTTGCGCATGTACACTTAGTGCAACAAAAAAAATATCACTTTGATTGCTTGTAATTATTCTACGGTTATTTCCATAATTTATTTTAAGCACGTCTGTTTAGAAGAAAGTGAAAGAAAGGAGAGGAAAAGGGGAGGACTCTTGCCAAGTTATGTGCCGGCTACTGTAAGACCAATAAACTTTTTGAAAGTTTATTGGTCTTCAGTTCTTTTAGGATCAGCGCACTGCGTTCCCTTCTAGTCTATGTCTACATACATCTTTATGAGCCGTCATATTATTACTCACCCCTTTTCCGGTCTTTTACTGAAAATCTCAATTTTAAAAGAAGAGAATTCCCGTTTATGTATGTGCTAAGGACGACCAAGCTGTCTATTTAGTCGATTGAACTCTGGTATACCCCTCCAATGTATTAAAACGTCTACTGTTTCCATATATTAAAAGTAATTTTAATGTCTTTAAAAGTTTATGGTCTAATTCACAACTCTGTGTAGATCACTCAAGTGTGAGACGTGTGAGTAGAGATGTGAATATCCTGAAACGGAATAAATAATGTCAATCATTCTGTAACACAATAATTGAAATGAAACAAGAAGTTACATTGAATCTGTTTATATATTTACTTAGATATGTATCTGTTGTACTCGTTTATTGATCATTACATACAAATAAATAAAATTAAAGGGTCCGTTTGTATGGGAGAAAATGATTTTCTACTACAATGTTAAGATTGTTCTAGGGATAAATTCATTCCAACTACGCAACCGTTCATTGTGTTTGGTCCGACACTTTGCCGTTGCATGATTTTGACAGCTTGTCAATGGCAGCAACCCAATAGCAACCTTATTGTAATGAGAATAAAGATCATGTAGTATAAACCCATAGATAGCTCTCTTATAAGTAGGTCCCTCATCAATATACCACCATGGTGTGTAGTACCTACTACCTAATCACATAGATCACGTTATCGTAGTACCTACAAGTGCATCGTACCATGAAGGTTGCAGCAATTACCTATAGCTAACAATGAGATGCGTGCCAGTGCTCGTGATTAGGGATTGCAAAATCCGGATTTTTTTGAAATCCGGATTTCTGTATTCTCGTCCGATTAAAATCCGGATTATCCGGATTTTTCGAATTTTGAGTTTTTTTAGTTGATTTGATAAAACTGAAATAAAATAGCATAAATTATTTTAAATCTGCATTTATTCGCTCAATTCATAACACGACAGAATAAAATCAACTAAAAAATACAATAAAACTTTGGGCAAGTCAGTTACAAATAAAAAAATTATTACTCAAAAAATTATATTTCTATCTGATCAGTCAGTCATATCATAATAGTAATGCCTATTTTAATAACTTTCTTAAAAAAAAAAAGTTATGGGTGTGTCTTCTTGTCGAGGATTGGCGCTGACTCTTTCATTACACGAATGTTTCTTGTGTAAGTGGATGTGTAATGTTGACTTGCTTCCACTAATTTTAAAATGTTATGACTGTCTTTGCATTTTGCCTTTTGCCCATCCGTCGCTCTTAAAAAGTGATGCCATACATTGTTCTTGTCACTCGACTTTTTTATATAATCTATGAACTCCATTTTTCATCCGGTTGATCTATAGAATAAAAATAAAAATTATAATTAAGTAATTGTTTTATTAATTAATGAAGTAATTGCAGTTAAATATATATTATCTTAATAAACCGTTACTGTAGAATAAAACTCCATAAGCAGTTAAGACGAAAAAGTTATAGTATAGCAGGAGCAGGGGTCTTAATCTTAACAAATTATATACCTACACCACTGTGTCTGTCACATCACTTGATGACTGTCTTTGCATTTTGCCTTTTGCCCATCCGTCGCTCTTAAAAAGTGATGCCATACATTGTTCTTGTCACTCGACTTTTTGATATAATCTATGAACTCCATTTTTCATCCGGTTGATCTATAGAATAAAAATAAAAATTATAATTAAGTAATTGTTTTATTAATTCATGAAGTAATTGCAGTTAAATATATATTATCTTAATAAACCGTTACTGTAGAATAAAACTCCATAAGCAGTTAAGACGAAAAAGTTATAGTATAGCAGGAGCAGGGGTCTTAATCTTAACAAATCATATACCTACACCACTGTGTCTGTCACATCACTTGTAAATATAAACTTAAAGCCACCACATCACATCACACCACACAGGCTAAAACCATAAAAATAGTGGAAAACTGTAAGTACTTACTTGTTTGTGTAGCGCACGTTGCTTTGTATATTATATTATGCGCACACACAATAAGCGACACACAATTCAAGACACCACTTTCTATAAAAATTACTAGCCGACTGAGGCGACTGAGAGGCGCGCGGCGCAGGCGGGGGAACGCGCGTTTGCGTGGCGTTTATAGGCATGAACTGAATCAATCACGGATTTCGCGCCAAATTCGCGCAAACAATGCTACACCTAATCCTACCAATTCAAATATTGTTCGGATTTGCGCATTGAGGTAGGTAATATCGATCTACCGATTATTTACAATGAAAATTTGTCGATAAATACAAATATTATTCGTTAAAAACAGTATTTATTGAAATCCGAATAAAACGAATTTGAGTCTTAAAAACCGGATTTAAAAAGTCAATGAAATCCGGATTTTTCAGTTATTTTCGAATTTCGAAGAATCCGGATTGCAATCTCTACTCGTGATGGTATGACAGCCAATCTATAGGCGAATTGTTGTAATGGTTCTGAACATATTTAAACGTCACATTTATAACCGTTAGGCCTCGGTCTTGAAGTCAGCGATTGCGGGGCGGGAGCGGCGGCGGCGAGGAGAGGGGCGCGGCAACGCAGACCAGCACCGTGATTGCGTAACACACTATCAGGCTCTATCTGAATCATTTTGAAGGATATTGCTAATCCATTGCTTCATATGTTCGAAAAATGTGTCTGCTTAGCAACGTAAATAACGCAATGAATGTTGTTGAACTGTCTAAATGAAACCCATTGCTACTGATAGTGTGTTACGCAATTACCCCACCGGTCTCGAAGCCAGTGGGCAGATCGCGTGGCGCTAGAGCGGCGTTGTGTTGTGTTATGAGAAAGTGTCTTTATTCGCGAACGAAATGTCTAAATAGCGATGACGACATCTTTTTGATACAAATTTCGTCGTAACGTTACATTTAAAGCAAAAATGCACAACACTTCGTCAATGCAGACGCGCGGGCACCGCTAGACTGGTGCGTACCACCGTGAGGCCAGTTCCATATAAATCTATGCATTGAAACGCGTCGCCGCCGCCGCCTCCGCCGCCTCCGCCGCCGCCCCCCGCGCCCGCTGACTTCGTGTCCGTAGCCTTAGGAGGTCGTGTTTTAATTAAACACCTTTGCAGCCGTTACTACAATACTTACGAGTATGTCTCAAACGAAATGGGAAGACTCCGGAGTCTTCAAATACAACAACAGCTTCTTCGACAACACTGTTAACTGTAGGTACATAATACCAGTTCAAATGGAATTTGTTAATCTCATCATTTAAAATTAAGTTTCTTACATTCTTCTCCATATGAAACTACCTTTTGAATGGGAAATAAATTCTATTTTTTTTTGTCATTGGTAACCTTGGAATGGACAGTGATTGGAACCTTGGACAGTTGGACTGTACCTAATGAAAAAAAAAAAAAAATTTGATTTGACTTTAACTTTAACTTAGACAAAACCAATGTTTAAATAATCTCTCGATGAAATGAAAAAGAAACGTGCAATGCTCTGGTTATCAAACTCAAGCTGGTTAATGAGCAAGCAGATATAAATTCCTGTAACACCCTCTACTCACTTCCAACTGCTTAAGAAACCGTAAAACGATTAGAGTGAAGAACAAAACACTGAAATCTTCCGCGCTACCAGTTCAGTTAGGTGTACCGCAAGGCTCAATACTGGGTCCATTCTTGTTCTTAGTGTATATTAATGATTTACCATTCCATTTAAAGGGAATCTGTGACGTTGTACTGTTTGCTGATGATACATCTCTTATTTTTAAAGTAGATAGGAATAGACAAGATTTTGACGACGTAAACAGTGCACTCTCAATAGTTACGGATTGGTTTACGTCAAATAACCTAGTTCTCAATGCCAAGAAAACGAAATGTGTAAAGTTCGCCTTACCGAATGTTAGAAATCTAGGACCCAACATCGTCTTAGATAAAGAGGCGCTTGAAACTGTGAGTTCGGCAGTTTTTCTGGGAATAACAGTAGATGCCAAACTTCAGTGGGGACCACATATATCGAGCCTAGCAGGAAGGCTCAGTTCGGCTGCCTACGCCGTCAGGAAAGTAAGACAGTACACTGACGTTGATACAGCTCGTTTAGTATATTTTAGTTATTTTCACAGCGTTATGTCCTACGGTATTCTGCTGTGGGGCAAAGCAGCTGATATACAAAATATATTTGTCCTTCAAAAACGAGCTGTTCGATCAATTTACCAGCTAGGTGCTAGAGTTTCTCTAAGAGATTTTTTTAAAGATATTGGTATTCTCACGGTTGCATCACAATTCATCTTTGCCAACATCTTATATATTAGGCAAAATATACACTTGTATACTAAAAACAGTGATATTCACAATGTTAACACCAGAAATAAGGACAAACTACGTGCTCCCTTTCACCGGCTTCATAAGGTTCATAACTCATTTGTTGGTCTTGGTATAGCCTTTTATAACAAGCTACCCTCTTCTTTGCTAGATTTGCCTTTTAATGCATTTAAAGCTCAAGTAAAATCTAACCTTTGTTCAAAGGCATACTATTCTATCAACGACTACTTAAACGATAAGAATAGTTGGTCGCCCTGATTAACTCAAGACAATGTTTATGTTCTTTCTCCAGAATTAATTTACAAAGAATTACTGATAGGTTATATGAGCTCATTATACAATTGTTTTTTTATTGGGCTGTATAAGTCAAATCAGTTTAATTTAATTTTAATTTTATTATTGACATAATCAACCCATTGCAATGTTTTCTAATGAGTTGATTGCAATATGTGGTTAGCTAGTGACCTCGACAATTGATCATATTATTCTTACCTGAGCAACCGGCAGCAAGTTCGTCATGCTCCCCTAGATGTCACTGCTTGCGGTAGCGTCGGGGGTCGGGTTGTCTCCTTCCCTCAAATATGGCGAGGGGGGGTAATGGCTGACCTTTGCGTTATGCTCGTGAACGGGTGCTGCTTGTGGTGACTGGTCGTCTTGCTGACCATGGTTTTATCATTGTTATCATTATTAATAACTTGTTTATTTAGTTTCCTTATGGTCCTAGTTTATCATTTGTGACTTCAAGCGACAGCTATGTAAACTGAACCCAGCATTGCATAAATATGTTAGCGGTCACGCCCTTTATACCTGGAGGCTTTTATTTAATTTCCATTTATTAATTTTTGCTTGAGTACGTATAGTTTTTTATTGTATTTCTTGGTATATTGGCGTTGCTAGCTGACATATGGCAAATAATTTAATTTAGCGTTCTGTGTCTTGTAATGTTAATTGCTTTGCATACCTTGTATTGTATTCAGTCAAGTATATTTTCTAACTGAACAGACAGCTGTGCTGCTGGGGAGTTTGTTGCGCCACTTCTTCTTCCAAGCGAAAGCACTAGGAAGTGGTGAAGGGCGGGCGTTTTGGGGGACTGTCTTTTGTAATTTTGACGTTCGAAAAGTGCTGATTCTCAGCCTAGTTTGAATAAATGACTTTTGATTTTGATTTTGATTTTGACTTGAATTTCTAAACATACATAGTTTATTACCCTTTTGTCACGGAAACAAGAAAACATAAAATTAAAATAAATGCTGAATAATAAAAATATTTTTTATCACCAACAATTACAGTCAATGTATTTGAAAACGTTAATGTCCAAAGTGTGTATAATATAACCATAATTACAGAGATTTGTAAGTGTTTTTACGGAACCCTTTTGTATGGTAAAATTAATGGTATAGAAATTACAGTTGTCATAGAGGCCATGAAATGCTATCAAAGTATCATTACTAGAAATACTATTGTTTACGAACTGTACTAACATTTATTAATACAGCCAACGTTGGAGTATTTCCGTAATTTCAGCCATTTCCATAAATAAACTATGAACTGCATATAAATTTTTAGCAACTTTGATTAGTGCTGGTTATGTAGTAGCTTCTTGTGAAATAATTATTACTATTATTGCTTGTGGAATAAACATGTAAATAGTACGACCTGCCATTTCCATTACTGACACTAAATACTGCTGTGGTTCGGTATGAACGGTGGTGATGGAATTATAAGTACAACATTCTTGACAATGTGCGATGCTTGGTTGCTTCGAAATGTGAAAAACATCCTAGATAGACCTGATGTACAAGATATTGCCTAAATTGCTACAGGCAGAGATCATCGCTAAATATACCTTTTACCAATATCGTCACTTATCTACAAGGACGAGAGATGCGTTAAAGTCCAAACATATTATTACGATTTTATGTGAGTCTAACAATGCAGGGCCATGTCTATAAGGGCCTTTTGAAGAAAGAGCCATTGCAGCTTTGAGTTGACCTGCCCCAACAGACGGCATACAGTGCATCTGTCATCGTGTAGCCCATCGCTATTTTAGGGAGCTCACCGGTCCGTCACGCCACTTACTATTATAAGACTTTCAACATCCATTTAATATAATTGCCAGAATTCATGGTTTTACAGGCACAATTCTGTGGCACAAGCCAGACCTAGATACGTAATCTTCTTACTGACACACTGCCCTACAACTGTCACTATGCCCACATCGAAACCGCATTTAATACAATAATGCAAGAATGACTGCCTTCGACCTGTACGGATCTCTTTGTAGATAAACACACTGGACAAACAGATAGGCTTTACAGCACATCCTAATATAGACGTAGTGTTTGGTCGTCTGATTTGCTAATGAAAGTTTGCTTCGTCCTTGTATTGGTCGATGGATATGTTACCTAGTGTGTATTCCTTTAACCACTGTCCTAATGTTCATCTTGAAGTCCCAGTTCACCCTGTAAATTATAATTTGCTTTAGAGTCAAATCTACTTCTTTTGCTGGGTTGTTACTTTTTGTATTAATTTAACACAATGTTGTTTATTTCTATTTTTATCGCATCACATACACACACTTACACATCACACTCATCACACTTTAAAAGAACACAACAACACAACATACAATCATAACTGAATTAATAATTATATAAATGATTTTTCAACATACTTGCTTTTAAAGTGGCTCGTAATGAAACGCTTTTAGTTCCATAAATTATGGACCTAAAAGCGGTACACACTGCATTATGGACCATAATGTAGTGTATTAAACACTCGTTATTTTTACTCTATGTTACCGCACTAGTGCGGTAACGCCACAGATAACTATTTACTAGTCGAAGATGTGCGCTTTTTTTAATCTCATCAAAGAGTCTCCATGCCAAAAGCAATCCGCAGGCCATATTTCACTTTTTTTTTAAATATTCTAAACTGTCCTTGGTTCCAAAATGAACTAAAATTTATTTACCTTAAATTGTCCGTGGTACCTACCGGAACCAAACGGAGAAGACCCTGACTGGCGTTCTATTATTGCGGATTCTCTCTGAACTAATGTATATTTCTCTATGCCAATAGTACTTTCTAATTCCATACTATAACTAAACTACAGTTTGACATACGACAACACTACGATCAGTCTAAACATGGTCTAAACATTATTTTGTGTTTATTATATTTTTATATAGGCTGTTTAGCGGTTTTGCCCGTGCCTTTATTTACAACTGCGCGCGCATCGCTAGCACGGCGCGCGGAAAAACAAAACCAGCGCGCCATTTTCCATAAAAATTAATAACAATACAAATCGGTTTTTTCCTCGCAAGTGTGTTGAAAAACGTTGTATGAAACGCGTGTACGTTGATCATCGTTACGCAATCTGCCTCCTTATCGCATAATAATAATACCACCTCGGGTGCAATGATCAACATAGCACACATGTATCACATTCACAATGTACTATTTCATGGCTCCAATCTGGTATAACAGATTAGGGGATTAGAAGTCATCATGCATATTGCGATCTATACTAATATCTGTAATTGATACGTTTTTACGCCAAAACCGATTTGATGAAAAGCAGTTTATAAGTACCCGAAAAGTACCATAGAGTATTTCCATTCTACAAAACGACGTCTTCAAACATAATTTCACTATAAAAACGCTTCTTTAGTTTCTCCAAAACATAACAAAAATGTCTGTACCTTTCCACATTCCCTTCCTGCCCCATACACAGTTAGCCTTACGGCTTTTAGCCCCTGAACAGGCCGGCAAAGACTCCCACCCGTAGGGAAATCCCCGAGTAACGCACTCATACAATTTGCATGTAATGTTCAGGGGATCATATAATTGCCTGCATGTTCTGAATTAAATACGAATGGGGAACATTTTATGGGATTTTATGATGGGGTGTGTGTGAATGTGATTGTTTCTTGGGAATGGTGTGTTGGTAGTAAGGACACCATTTTGGAGTCTCGTGTTTTAAGTGTAATGATGAGTTCGTGAAAATTTCTAATAGAAAAGAATATTATATTATTATATTTACAGAAAAGATTTGAACAATCCAATTTCAGATATCTAAATGTTAATCTAATTTCTTAATAATTGATAGGTATGAGAAAATTGTGGGAAGGCTTTGAAGATTTTGAAAAAGTTGAGAGACCTTTTGAGTGAATTTAATCTTCCGAAAAATCTTATACAAAGAAAGATCCAACAAATACAATTACCAAATATCTATGTAGCTTTACAAATAAATCTCATATTATTATTACGTTACGGGCCTTTACAGATAGCAAATAAGATAAGCAATTTAGCCTAAACAAACAGGCCTAGCATTTCTAGCTTCAGAAAACCGAAATATCAATTTCATCAGCAAAATAGAAACGTATATTTTACTAAAAGTAAAAACATTTAGTTATCAAAAGCTCATAAGGGTGAGAGTAAGGGCCGTTTCGAATGAAGTTGAATAAATTTATCCTTTCATGATATGAAATCGCAAAGCAGGTGTTCCTTTGATCCGCCAAAGATTGGATTGTTATGAGTTTCTGGCGATTTTATTTGTTTTCATACGGGTGGAGGGAAACTTGTTAGTTTTGCCGTTTTGGTTCGCTTTTATTGGTTTTTTACTTACCTGGATGTAATGGCTTTATGAGTGAACTTGGCGCGCAATTTGAGAGACTTATGTGCAGCATTGGCCAAAAACTCGCAGCTGATGGTAATTAGTTATACGTACATTACACATAATGTCACGCTTTTTTCCCATGTGGATAGGCAGAATCTCCTTTTGCTTCATTTACGTTCATACATCAGCGGGGTAATTGTGTAACGCACTAAAAGTACCAATGGCTTTCATTTCGACAGTTCAACAACATTCATTGCGTTATTTACGTTGTTGAGCTGACAAATTTTTCGAACATATGAAGCGATGGATTAGCAATATCCTTTCTATTGATTCATATTGATAGTGTGTTACGCAATTGTGGTGCCGGTCACACATGCACGCACACCGGTGACACTCGTATAATGAGAACTTAATTTTTAATTTTTGTTTTCCCACACTAGGAATTTTTCCTGTATTGTGGGTGCGTTTAGAAACATTTAAACTCACATACACAAACAGCCAAACCCGGAACAACTACTACCATGTTTTCTTGATTTCTAACCCTATTTTATGCGGTCAAATCCTTACGTTAGTAATATTAATCCCTAAACGAATCTTTACTTGATTCGTAAAACATAATTATTAGTATTCCTATTCAAATATGATAATAACAGAACAGAAATCCAATATTGTTACTTAATACTGAATTTACTCTTCATTAAATTGAAATCCTGGTTGAATAATATGCAGGTATTGTTTAGGCTGTACCTACATAATTTGTGTTGTGTAGGCAGGTGTTGCAATGAACGCCAAAACACACAGAGATTCGTATTATTGTATCATGATCAGTTATGCCCTTTGTCATGCCAAATTATATGTGGTTTGATGTGGTTATTTCGGATAGTTGCATTTGATCACAAATTAAACTATCCGAAATAACCACATCAATGAAATTCAAATTGAAAATCACTGGGTAAACAATATGCAGATGTTTTACATTCATTATAATAATTGTATGTCAGTCTTGATATCACCATATTTTACTTGATACTTTACGATGGCTATATTTTCGAAATAATTTCAGTACACAGCTAGACACACAAGTGAGTTTTTCATAAACCTGCCTCTCCTTCTCTTTCTTGAAAATTACTAGCTTATTACTTCTAGTGATTCTTTTAAAACTCCTCAGTCTCAAATAAACGAAGCTGCAGGAATTACCCGATTTATTTTTCTAGTGGTCGCAAGCGCTACTGAGCAGGAGGGGGTTCGATTCCCAGGTCAGGCAAAGTGCCAACTGGCATTTTTCAGTAGCAGCCCGGTGTCTGGAATTGTGCCCGGTTGATAACGATAGGCGCCCCCTATTACATGGGGCTTAAACATAAGAAATGTGGATATCCTATAGGTGCACCTCTGCTTAACCCTGGGGAATACAGACGTCGTGTTATGTGTATGAACCTTTAATTATCTACGCATTTCAGTATTTTGTAGATAATACCCCCATCACCAACCTATACTTTCATATCCATAGCACCTGTTCCCTATACATTCAGCATGCGGTTACCCAAAATTCGAGCGTTCAAAATTAATATGCAAATAAGCCGTGTATTCACCAGGCGACCAATGTACAGTGACATGCCTCGTCTGTGTTGTTGTGTTGTAGACGGCAGTTGTCTGCAACGTTTGTAGGTACCTATCTGTCAGTTGTTATGAGTATTTTATGTGAGTACACGCCGTTTGCCCGTACGAACCGAGGAATTTCCGTATTTTTCATCCCCGATTTAACCCCGTTTGGTTATGAATTTAAAAAACCTTGAGCCACATTTCATACTTGTGGACCCCGCGGCTGTACGTTTTCCGTCAGTAAATCTAAGATTTTTTATTAATTCGATTTGAGTGCCTTTCAGACTAAGGCTTTTTCAATAGTGGCGAGTATAAGGAAGTAGGTAATACAAGTGTTGATATTTTAAGTCAAGTTACTCTAGAAGAAGCTCTTTCAACTAATTGTGTATTTTAGTCTGTGCTAAATAAATGCATTTTTTTTTCCTTTCCTTCTAATTTTATGAAAAGATACACATCTCCTTAAAGTTAACGGCTACCCGCACCCCGATTGCGTAACACACAATTGCGAAAGTGTGTTTCTAAAAAATTTGAAGAAATATTTCTAATCCATTGCTTCACATTTTTGAAAAAAGTCGTCTGCTCTACAACCTAAATAACGCAATGAATGTTGTTGAATTATTAAAATGAAAGCCATTGAAATTGTCTATGTGTTTCACAATTACCCCGCTGGTTGTTCACACAATGTTAGCTGGTGTGTTTCTAGAAAGTCTGCTTTTTTATGTCTAAACTTTTGAAAGTAGACCTGAAAAGTTTACTGAAATCCGAAAATACCTGGGGCGTTTGGGCCTAAGGTATTTCGAATTCTACCTTCTAGGAAATTATGGGACAAATAGGTCAAGAGTTGTTCCATGCGCAATGTGGCCTACGCTGGTACCAATGGTATATAAGCCGCCACAACCCACACATTTTTGTTGACCGCAAATTAATTTTATTTCGTAAAAAAATTCCCCGAAACCAACCTGTTTTCAATTAAATTTATACTCTCGGCCAGTTATTATAAAACGTTTTATTAATTTTAATTTTCTTTTTTTTTGCTCAATTAAAACCAAATAGGCTTATCGTTGCATTTTTCTGTGGAATTTTATTTTTAAAAAACATTTTTTTTTGTTTCAGGTAATCATCGTTTGTTGTATGAACCAGCACTGTCCACGCGCCCCGACCTTAAATTGAATATGGTGATATTGAATTTAAGGTCGGGGGGTTAGCACCACGGCTAGCATACGGCACACCCACCTGTGTGTATGGTGGTGCTATTAAATAAAGTAACGTTCACCACAGTACTAAATATCAGTAGGAGACAGACTAAGTACCAAAACATTCAAGGGAAGAAAGAGTGGATTTAGGCGAATAGATAAGCTTGCTAAATACTCTGATAGGAGACAGTAACACCTACTACCGCTAGAACTGCCGTGCGATTCTGTAACCATCTCACCGTGAAAACTGGGGTGAAGTGAGCGTGGACGGAGTCGTCAATAGTGTCAATCCCTAGTTATCACGGTGAGAGTTTTCCAGCATCGACCAGCTGTTTGTGTATGTGAGTTTAAATGTTGTGTAAACGCACCGACAATACGGGAGAAATTCCTAGTGTGGGGCAACGTTTTCTAAAACAAAACAAAAAAAAACTGCACCATAATTGCGTAACACTCGATCTCAATCATTTTGAAGGATATTGCAAATCCATTGCTTCATATGTTCGAAATGAAATTCAGCTCAACATCGTAAACAACCCAATGAATGTTGTTGAACTTTCAAAATGAAAGCTATTAGCCTCACAGATTTCGAAAAGCTCTTTAAATATGATGTAAAATTGTTTCTACACCAGAATGTTAGTGTAGGAAGTCGAAGCCAGGAATGATGAAAAGTACAACAACCCACAAACAAACCCTTAGCAACGCAGTAAACGTAATTTTACCGCTGCTATATTGGGTTTAGAACCCCAACATTGTCATTTTCCACCATCACACTATAATGACAGTGTAGCTACTAATACAAACTGGCCGTCGGCAGGCTATAGTTGAACACAATTACCGCTACACAGTGGAACTAGCCGCTGGAATACATTGTAATTATAGGTGCCAATGCTGGACAGCGCTCGCTTAATTTCATGTTGCTTTCGTAAACCATGTGTCCATACAATCATTATAATGTTAGGACATAAAGGTTCACTGATGGACGCAAACCTGGTAATGTTTAATGAACGGTCAGACTGGTAGATGAAGACCTTGATCAATGGAAAACATTTTCACCATGACATGAGCTACTGTTAGGTACACAGTTCGAGTAGATAGGTGACATAGAACCTGCTTTACCTGCTGATGGGCCACATTGAGATCTACCAATAAAAAAAAAATGACCATAGTAAAAGTCTTATGGTTTCCGAGTTTTTTAATGTTTAATTAAATTTTGGAAAATCTCTATCTACCTTTGATCAGTTTTTTCCATGCCATTTCTACGAATGAAAACTTTTTCCAGTACAGGTTTTTTATTTTCATCTTGAATCATCCTACTATCGATTGAATACAAGAAAGTTACAAATATAATCTTTTAAATATCTAAAATTTAGGTTTAAACTTAAAATTTTCACCAAAAAAAATTTTACCTGATTTTCGATCGACCATGGTGAAAAAAAAATTGATTGGTAGGTAATTTTTTTTTTTATTGGTAGATCTCAATGTGGCCCATCAGCAGGTAAAAGGTAATCCATGACTTTTCGGACACCCCGTATGAACTTAGAGGGTTGTATTCTTAATTTTAGCGATTATAAATTTGTAAATACATACATAGATACTTGTGACGCTTGCGAATCATGTTTTGTTTAACATACAACCTGACACTGACCTGAAAATTGAATTAAAAAAAAAAAACTTACGAAAAATTTAATTACGCGACCTGGCGTATCCACATTAACCAAAGCATATTCTTAATTGTCGCTGTAAGTATAAGCAATGAGCTGGCTCTACATGAGCAAGGCTTTTCACCTAAGTACCAACAGAATACCATTCTCATGTTTAATTTACTCTTCAGATGAGGATCCCTACGGTTCATTGGCCACTGAACAATATATAGCAAGGCGATCTAACTCCGAGCAACATCAAGTATGTAAGGCATACGCGGCGATTACGCATAATTTATGCAGTATTTACCTTGCCCCGGCAGATTGTTTCTTTGTTGCGTAAATCAAAGTAATGGATACAGTAAAGTATAGGGATTTTTTATGAGATACTCCTCGATGGTAGGTTCCTTCGGACTTTATTTTTGTTTTTTTTTTTTTTTTCGCACTGGCTTCGTTTGGCGTTGGCGGCTTTGATTTGTTCAGTGTTGATTTATTCTGTATGAGTCAATATAGTCCTTAGCTATAACTAAAATAGCTAGTTCATGTTTGAAAGTAAGCTTCCATTGCTGGAAATGGAGTCTCAACAATCTTTCAAGTCAGTCACTTGTCGTCGTAATGATAACGCCGCCGCCGGCCGTTGTCAAGCATATTATATACACCGTGTAATTGACAGGTTGGCAAAAACGAAAAGTATGAATTCAGACTGGTATTGTTAACATTTTGATAGTGAAATATTTTCCCGGAAATGATAGGTGAACGTTTTTCAATTTTCGATTTTATTTCGGCTACGCAATGTATAACGAACATTGCGATACGCGCGCGACCCTATATTGCGCGCGTATTGCAATGTCCGCGCGTTGTTCATTCATACTAATAGGTACTTCGGGACGTTTGGAATAAATACATAATACAATACACACACAAACACACCTATCAAAAAATTTAAACACAAATTCAATACCTATCAAAAATTAAAATATTAGTCACTTACCTAAATTAAAGTCTCTCGGGTCGTATAAGGCATGGCTCGAAGTGGTTGCCTCCGAGCTGCACGCACAGTTGTGCTCGACGCATACCGTTTCGTGTAAACGTCGATTCATCGGTCCAAATCACCCGTGAAACGAATTGGCGATTTAGCTGCTGCCGACGTATCAGCCATCTGCAGTACGCTAGTCTGCGGGTTGAGTCGCCAGGTACCAGAGCCTGCACTTTATGGATCCGATATGGACGTTGCTTGTCCTTTCGAAGGACTTTGTGCACAGCCCAATGTGAAACCCGGGGTCCGTTATTACGCCTTACAAGTTTTGCAGCAGTACGCCAAACGCGGATTTCGACGGACAACATCTAAAATCGCCTGCTCAGAACGAGCACTGATTGTCCTTCCAGCACCTTCCTGCCGCGGCACAATAGGTAAATTTTCTAAAACACGTTGATATGCCCGTGTGATAGTACGACTATTAGCTGGATGTCGTTCATTTGGGTGACTTTGAACATAGAGCCTTAATGCCAACGACGCGTTTCCTCTAGCTTCACCCAAGCACATTAACATCTGGCCATATTCGCGAGCACTAAACGTTTCATTACGCCGATTCATGATGATACCACACAACACAAAAACACACAAAAACTCAACTCAACGCACAACACCGTCCCGAACTCCCGACAGTTAAAAGAAAACGAAATAGACGTCCAGAACGCACCAGCAATCGCGGCAAACTGAACTAACGGCTGAGTGAGTGCTGACGGTTTCGTTTGTCGGCAAACCTTTGAGAGTGTTTGTGACACGTGTAGCATAGGGCTGCCCACATGATATGAAATGAAACATTTTATTTCGGTAATATTACTAGATACGTTAGTCGAGGAGCCCATGGCACAGTAGTTACCGTGTTCGGCCTGCCATTGAGATAAAGATGTAGAACTAGGTATTGAAAAAGAATCGTATCGTAATCGTATGATAAAGATTGTTATTAACCGCTATCTCTTGTTACTTCTACTCATGGATCTGCTTCTAAGTTTAAACCTAGTACCTGTCAATCCCCAAGCGGCACGCGCGCGATTTTGCGCCATTTTCTAAACACTAAGCAAACGCCGGCATTCGCATAGATTATAAAATAAGCGTTTTTTTTTTTATAGGGTCTTTGTTCAAGAACGTAAACAAGAAGTTTTTCTTATAAATAGTCTGTAAATAACGAAAATAAGCAAACCTTTTTGAACGCCAGCTTTCGCTCCGGGATTGACAGGGTAAGGAATGTGAATCTGGCAATATTGACGCGATGTTTTTATGTTTTATGTCCCACTTATCTAAACCAATTTACATTACTGTAATGCAACGCGTGTGTACAGTTCGGGTGGCTTCGTAATTGATACTGTAGATCAAACTGTTAAGCACCGCGAGGACGCCGGCGTCCTCACACCTGTTGTCTTTCTATTGTGTCTCTTATTACGATACTCGAAAGGTTAACGATTTAAAATAAGGTTTTCGGAATTAAGAAAGAATAAATAAGTAATCATACTCCTGAGTATTTAATTATTAATAAAGCATTTTACATAAATAAAAATAAAATGACAAGTATTAAATTCCATACGTGGTACAACCCTAGCAGTGTCGGCGCGTAAGCAAAGGCGCCGGCGCGCATCACACAAAGGGAGCGAGCGAGCGAGCGGTATGCTTTCTCTGTCTGTCGTAGGTACTGTCGGAGGCCAGTAAACTTTTAGAGCTAACAGCTGATTCCGCGCGGTATGTATGAATTTTCTTTTTAAATCATTATTATTTACATTGCCGAGTTTAAGTTTTTTGCTTTTTTTCACTAAAATTATGTTTTTAGGGCTGGATTTTGTTGTAACAAATGAATAGAACACAAATCTAGTTGAAAAACGGTCGGAAAATTCGACAATTTTCCTGAAGAAAATTCCAACGTTTTTCAGTCATAAATCGGAAGCTACTGTTTCAGTTTTTGCCAACCTGTCAATTACACCGTGTATGTATATGGTTACCACAGACTAATCTTTAGAAACCGATCAGGAAGAAGTCATAGACAAGGGACTGTTCAAAAGTGTTCAACATTCTTCCAAAATCAATATTAAACAGTCTCAATCAGTCATTATTCTTCTTATTACGTTCCGACTATCCGCCTCTTTAACCTACTTCAAAAAAAGGAGGAGGTTCTCAATTCGGTTGAATATTTTTATTTATGTTTGTTTTTTATCTCAGAACTCCGTTATTTATAAGCCGATTTGCAAAATTATTTATTTTATTTGAAAGGATATACTTTCAGATTAGTCCCATACAAATTTAATCAAAATCGGTTCAGGATTTCGGTATTTAAACCAAAATTACTGGTGAAATTTCAAGTAAACGAATTGTATGTATGTTACGTGATATCTCCGGCAATTGTTAATCGATTTCAATTTTCTTTAATGGATAAAGTACCTACGCCTCAGGGGTGGTCCCTTATATTTTTTTTAATTTCGGAATTCGGTGGCAAATGACGAAAATGCGAACGCAACGACACCGACTTCCGATATTAAAGTTATTTTTCACTTTGTAGTGTCTTTTTTGGATATCGGTTGTATTTTTTTTTTTTTTTTTGGAAAAAGCTATTTATCATCTACCTTAGTCTCATCAGCTCTAAATTCACTATGATCATCATTCTCCCGCCCTTAATTATCCCAATTTATTTGGGATCGACGCAATATCTTTTTCTTCCTTACTATATCTTCTTACTTCTCTATTAGTCGTCATCTAGGTAGTCACCCCCTTTCTACCTATATCGTCATTCACTCAGTCCATCCATCGTTTCTTAATTCTTATCATATTCACTATGATAAAATATTAAAAATCATATCAGTAAAGTAATAGAGACACACAAGTCTGTATTTATGGTTCTGTAGAATTGATTGAGTAATATTGATTGATACTTTACCCCGTCACACCCTCTATCTCCGAGGGGTTAAGCAGGGTTGTGATTGGAGGCGAAACCTTTCGCAGTACCAATCACGTCGAAAGTGAGAATTTTTGAACGGATCACCCCAATTATCCTTCCCGACCTGGGTTTGAACCACGGTTTGAACCTTCGTAATAAATGGCTAGAAAAATGTCATAAGGACCTGTGTTTTTTTTAAGATAAAAAGACATGAAATTGTATTTTAAATGAATAACCAAATAATGGATTTTAAATGCAGTGAATCAATGATACGAGTATTATAAGTAAAAAAATTACTTATAATATCATTGCAGTGAATTGAATGAGTTTGTTAATGTCTATAAATGTATAAGAAAAGACGACAATAACTGAAAACACGCCACTGGCACTGCCAGCGCGGCGGCCAAAATACTTTGGAACTATCAAATTGATCCTAAAACCGAAATAATAAAACGGTTTTTTTTTTCAATCTAACTAAATAAGTAGTAATTGGGCTGGCCATGGGTTTTGTCAATCTTTGACTAGCTATTGGATTTATTTGATTTAATATTTGTATGCCAGTATCACGTAACTGCGTATTACGTAGTTTAAAAAAAATGTCGTATTGTCGTCTTCACCTTGTATAAATCTTCTTTAGTTTTTTAATAAAATTACCTGAACCTAAGCTATTTTCTTCTCAATTATGGTGACAACAAGCAAATGGCGCCACATAACCATTCTTATGGAACAAAACAAGTTAACAAGGTGTCAGTGTGTCATCTTATACAACGTGTAACGTTAAATGCGCAAAACCTGAAAATAGTTGGATCAGAATAACGAGCAGAATTAATTGAACCACTTTTTAATATAGCTCACATTTTTCAAAAAATCTTCATTAAAAACGTTGCCGTGTCTATTTATTAATAGCTCTAGCAACCCAATGTCAGCGCGGCGCAGCGGCCCAGTGACGACTCCTCCCTCGATAAAGCGTCGTCGCAGACGCAAGAAACGATCAGAATGGCTAGTGAAACTAAAACAGCACATAAAGTCTTTACAATTTTTTAATGACTTATTTTCTCTGTGAAATAGGTCAATTGAATTAAAAATCAGTTGGGGTGTCGGAGGTTTTGCACATTCAACGTTACACGTTGTATACATAATGCACTTTGTTCTTGGTGTATTAGTGATTAATAAGAAGCCATATTATCAATGATGATAGCAAAAAAACAACCCATCTTGTCTCTATAAAGTGAATACTTATGATTCTCTCTGTATATTACAGTAAAACTTTTAATTTTGAGAAAGTCATTTTACTTTCATCACCGGAAGAAACTGGCATGTCCTAGATCCAAAAATTTTAAGACATGTAACATCCGCCAACCCGAGTGGTGCCAACCACTGAGCCCGCATGGTGGACTATGGTCCTCTCCCTCTCGCAGAGGGGAGGCCTGTGTCCCAGCAGTGGGGATTTTTTAGGCTGATTATGCTATAGCTCTGAAAAATTTAAGTATTTACCTACTCTATGAGTTAGGGTGCGTGAGGGGCCCGTGGCTAAATAATAACAGCCTCATAGGTCGATCGATCGGGTTAAGCTACGCTTGCCGCGGTTGGTCTGTGGATGGGTGACCATCTTTACATACCGAGACCCCTCCGTGCCTCGGAAAGCACGTTAAGCCGTTGGTCCCGGCTGTCATTTGTAGATCTTTGACAGTCGTTACGGGTAGGTAATCAGAAGCCCGAGTCTGACAACCAGTCTTACCTAGGGGTATCGTATTACCCAGTAACTGGGTTGTGGAGGTCAGATAGGCAGTCGCTCCATGTAAAATACTGGTATTCAGCTGCATCCGGTTAGACTGGAAGCCGACCTCAAAATAGTTGGGAAAAGGCTAGGATGATGATGATGAGTTAGGGTGCGTACTCTTCACCCAGGGAATTTACAAACATTGTCAATGAGGATTCTGAAACAGTGACACATAGTAGACATGCATGACGTGATCCCGAATCCTTTGATAGAATCACTTTGTCGCCTCTAGGCAATGACGGAGTGGTCTATTCTTAGACGACGCACCAAAAAAGTCTCGCAATCTTGTATGCAGCGTATGCTGTCATCGTCACACAAATTACATTGGTCGTTGTAGTGGTTGATGTCAGTCCTATTGTCTTATTCCATCCGTAGGATGTACAGTCCCCAGCACATGAAGCTACTACAATCTGTCAAATTTCTTTAATAGATTTTCAACTTTATCTCAAAAGCATAAGGTTCAAAGTTGATTGGGAAAATTTGATAGTTTCGGGTAGCTTGATGTACTGGCGTCTGTACAATGTACAACGCTACCATAACACTGTCAGTTATTTTACCTCTGATTTTGCATCACTGTCAGTGATATCTGCCGGTCGATTCTGTAAAAATATCAAATATAAAACTTGCGTGGAGTGAGCTGTCAGTGTTATCCCACTGATACTACTTAGTGATACATACTCAGCAAACATTTGCAATCATAATAGAGATTTTAATAATATTTTTTTATGATAATTCAGTTTTAAAACTAGTATTTTAGTTGTCTAAAATAAATATAAATAAAATAAAACATTACTATTTTGTAAGATTTTAAATAAAATAGCAAAACAGAAACTTAGTCAGAATGTCAATTTTGTTGTTTTTTCTTTTTTTTTTCTTAGATTAAAACCCCACAAATAGTAATGTTATGACAATTAAAATACTAGCTTTGAAATTATATAAAATGATCAATAGAAAGCAAAAAAAAATATCTTTAAAACCTCGATTATGATTGTAAATTTATCTTGGTCAATCCCTAGTATCAGATGGGATGACACTGACAGCTCACTCCACGCTCACTTCACCTAAGTTTTCACGGTGAGATGGTCACAGAATCGCACTGCTGTATTCTCATTATTATAATGAGTTGTAGCCACAGACGAGTCAGTAAAAATCATTTTGATCGTTATTCTCGTCACAATAACGTTGCTGTTAGGTTTCTACTGTTAGAAGTAAAATTACTGTGAACGGACTATAATAAGGTTATTTTAGCGCGTGGCAGCCAAAATCGGAACTAACGCCGCCATCTTGTTTTGTCAGTCCACTATGACAGCGACAATTTGACAAATGTTTATCAACAATGGCACCCTGTCAATGCCATTCAGCCGCCAAAAGATCCCTGTAGCACTCTACATCTCTTGCTAGATACTTCCAAGCTCGGCTCGACATACCTACTAGGTCAAAAGACAATTAGTCTATCACAACTAGCTGACTCGCTTCTCAATTTGCGACTATATCGAACGGCCCTGTAGGGTTTCTTTGAAATTGGAACGCTTAGGTACCTGGAAACAACTAAGTCTCTACAAAAAAAAAAAAAAATTACGTAAAAGTACCTACTGGCTCCCATCCTAGTGTTGTTTTGTATTTCTTACATCTTGTTAAAGAGTTTGAAGATCGGAGGATACTGCCCAATGTTAACATCTTTTATTCTTTATCACTGATTAATCACACATCAACTTCGTTTCTTCTCGTATAAGTTCATGATTATGAACTTCTTGGTATGCCTAATTTTTATACTGCCTCTGTTTTCATTCTAACTTTTTTTAATAATGGCTCAACAACACTCAACAGCGATATAGGTAAGTTACTCCTTAAAGGTGGATTAAGTAATTGTCGTACTCAAGCTCGCATATAATAATAGTATGATTCCTAGATTCCTACAACGCATTTATATCTCGCATTTCTGCAATTAAGTCGGCTAATGTCTTGATAAATGATTGTGAAGCATCTTCACAGTCGTTTCATCCTATGGTTCTGTGAACTTTTTTTTATGGGAGTGTCTCATGTGAAATATTATCGTGAACGTTTTACTGAGTGTGAAGAAGGTCGGACTTGAAAAGGTTTTAATATGTCTGATTTTTAAAGTTGGTAAGGACCTACTTATCCTATGTGTTTTTAAATAGTAGCTAAAAAAGATTTATGCTTTGTCTATCGATATACAGTTTACAAATTTCACATAAAACAAAAAAACACGAAAGTCTGCTTACCCTTAAAACAATGGAACAAAAGCTCTTAGTTTAGCAGCATGTGGTTAACAAATCCCATTGTCGGAAATTGTGTTCGAAATCCCCATGTCTATAACAACACACAGGTGAGACGAAAACTTTCGTAACTTATCTACGACCACTAGTTGTAACGCGTTTCGCTTTCCTAACAGAATGATCTTAGAGCGCCATCTAGTTTCAGAACCGCGATTCACCGTTTTAAAAGCCATCTAGTGTCGAATAGCAAAGAAAACTTATAGCGCCATCTGTTGAGCATTTATATAATTATCTGAACAGCGCCATCTGTGACTGCTATTACATACTGCTTCAGCTTCCGTAGTTCAGCTACCGCTCACTAGGTGTCACTTTCAGCTGTATCAATCAGTCCTGCAGTCATTATTTTTAAATAAAACAATAATAATCAAACCTAGTATGTATTCTTTTAATTATTAACATTTAACGCTTCTATACCACGGTTACATAACTAACTATTTACATTAGTTCCTAAAATAAATTACTAACTAAAATACTAATAAAACAATAATTGGTAGTTTCTTTTTGTTTTTTATAAAATCATTATAATAAAATAAAAGTAATCTGAAAAAGTTAACGCAAAAAGTATGCTCCGCCATGACAGTGTGTTAACACTGCCGTGACCAGGATTCGAACCTGGGTTACTACGGCCACAACGTAGGGTCCTAACCACTAGACGATCACGGCTATCGGAGCGATGGAAGCGAGGTCGAAATAGTGGATCACAATATACTGTTATGACGTAAGCTTCGAGTCTTATTACATTTTTAACCGACTTCAAAAAAGGAGGAGGTTCTTAATTTGGATGTTAAAATTTTTTACACATCATTATTTTTTTCATGATCGATTGCATAAAGTCAAACCTACTAGGTTGGCAAAACAATGTTGATTTACAACTTTTCGATATTAGGAAAGTTTTTAGTGTTTCAGATTACCTATACAATAAGTAAATTATTCTACAACTGACTTACACTAGGAAAATAACTAATTTTCGGTTTTTAGGTTTTTTTTTTGTCCGGGGGCTCAATCTGAATTAATTGAAGCCGTCCATTGACTAGGTTCTCTTCTTGTAGGTATGTATGTGTAATACACATATCTATCTACAAGATGAGTTCTTTAACAGGGATACACTACCTACCTACTATGGCAACTATTCCAAACGTTTGGTATATATCTTCCTTGTTAGAAACCTCAATAAAGCTTTGCTACTCAATACTAGCTCACCTATCTAGGCGAGATAGGCCGAGCCGATTTTGAGTAACAAGAATTTTGCTGTGCTTGATGCATTAGCATCTCTTAGAAATCATAATCCTTACTGCTGTTATCGCTAAAAATATTATGTTAGTATAGAGGTATGAGGAACAGGTAGTAAAGTTCAGAATCCCAATCCCTGACGCTTCACATTTTTACTCTTACACAAAGGGTAGCATATCAATGATATCCTATCTACTTACATCAAAGCATGCAACCGAAATTCTGTCGGCTATTCTACATCATCCAATATTCCCAACACAAGAAACTCTCAATTCTTCTCGCCTTTTTTATTTCAAGATAAATAACAATTTGACCGTTCCATGCCAGTGCAAGTTTGACATATTTTTTGCGCGTTGTTCAATGAATGGGAACAATCGTTTGCGCGTACGCAGCGACCCTTGGCGGACGCAAATTGGGTGCGCTAACTAGCCGGATTATAAGATACTCGTTCTGTTACTGTGGTTTGGGACACGGTACGTGGTTTGAGTTTTGGGGCGTGATGGCACCTTGAATGACTTTTTGCATATTCTCAATTTTCTAGGAATAATAGGTGAGGGATTCGATGCCATGCCATTGGTGAGAACTTTAATAATAATCTAAAATAGTAAAAAATATTTAGTAAGTATTTCAGCTTTAATAAAAAAGTTAAAGCACTTTACGTGGTCGCTAATTTTAATTTCTTATCATTTGAAACAATCAAAGAAATCTTTACCTTATCTCTGTGAAAACAGTCGATAACATTGATTCGCAAAACTTATAAGATTATCAGGATTACGTGCTCCTGTGACTCTTATTAGATTATGTGATTTTGAACAATCTAATCAGACAATGAGACTATTCTTAATTGTCATTCCTATAAGTATCATTAGTACCTACTGACTAACAAACTAAGATTAAGATTGCCAAAGCTTGCCTAACCTTCCTTTAAATTCAGTGAATACTTTTTAAGTACTACTTTTTAATATATTTAGTGGTCAGTTACCATCTGCCAAAACTCCACAACCCTTCTCACAAGAAGTTATTCACTCCATCTTGTACGGCTCACAATGCTCTAATAAAATATATCATTATAAATGCGGGATCATTATCATTATTCGTTATGCGAACAAGTTTAGCGGCTTGTTCAACATTCATACACTTCACGTGGTAATACTAATAAGAATTATTACTTGAATCCAGATCAGCTATAAGGGAATTATTAATTTGTTCAGCTGTATGCACTGTGTCATGTTTAAATCTGTTACGGGTGTTATTTTCATCTTTAAATGCAACTTTGATATTTAATAGCTGTTAGTTGGTCGGTAAATTGTGTTTCCTGTAGTCTATAATTAATAAAAAAATATTTAAAGAAGGTAGTAAAGTAGTTTATCAATAAAGTTTTTTGAAGTTAAGGATATATTAGCATTGCTCCTTAACTGCATAATCTTGTTTCCATAGTGCTTGGGATGGGATTTTAATAAGGAAAACAACGGGAAACATCACATTATATTAGGTATCCAACGTCACACAATGACTATAAGACAAGTTGGCATTGCGAAATTCTTGTCATTTCGTTGACCAGTATTACGCCATAGTTGAGTTTTTACCACTGCTCTGGTTTCTCCATCGACTACGTTTTTATTCTCGATCCAAACTTTTTATTTTGGATTCACAAAAAATAGACTAAGCAAGCTAACCTTTGTGGACACCATAGAGAATGACCATGACCTCTTTGGAGCACAAATCCCGTTTTTAACAAAACGTTGACAATAGAAGAATAGAATACTTGGAGATACACAGCTTGTTCGAAATTTAAATTAATAGACGCTTATGACATGTTGGCCCATCCTTAAGGTGCGTTAGTTTCGCTTAGGGCTGCACCCTTTATCGTCGCATTAGACAGTTGGCGTAAAAATCTCTTATGCGTCAGTTAACATTTTTAGTGCCCCAAAGCTATGTCAGACAATTGGTTTGATCCTTTTTGTTGCTCTAAGCCTTTTTAATGCCATTAATATAATAGATATATTGTTAATACGGAACTGTATCTGTGTATCTGTGTGCTTTTAGGTTCAAAGGAATAATATCCGTAGTGAAGAAGAAAGCGGAATAAGAACGATACAAAAATATTAACTTTTTAAGATTGTCTGACGCTTCTAGTCAAGGCCTTTATTAAAATCCAAGTAAAACAGATTGTTGCCTTCTCCAAAGCATAGGTATATTCCTACGGAGAATAACAGGACAAGTCACACACACACACACATTCACATACACATTTTCAATATCACAACCAAAATTAGTCATGCAATATATTCTCTTGTACTGCGAAAGTTGTGAAAAACCCAAGAGTAATATTTAGTACCTAATAGTCCTTCAGCTAGCAATTTGCTAGATACTTCAGCATTGTTCCGAAACGTTCAAACTCAATAATTTCACACGAGTTAACATTCTCAGAATGTTTCTTCTCAATTTCATTTAATTTGATGGTGACTTGGTTTAATTTCAAAGTTAGGTAGATATATGAATTTCAGATTGTCAGTGAACAGCATTATTTATTTCGGCTCTGAGAAAATAACATGTATTCAACTAGTAATTCAAAACCAACGGTTATTCATACAACTATTACCGCAAACGATGTAACTTCTGTCAAATGTAAATTTAAAGTTAATAATTTCGCACTGGTAGCTACTGCGATATGGAAACCGGTCCGTTTATTTATCGTTCCCAACTTATAATGCAATGCAAACATAAAATACGATCTCCAACAAACTTCCCCGAGCGAGGGAAACGCCAAACTATAACGTTACAATATTTACGATTTGGGCTATTTTTCTTCACTTGATATCACCATTGAATACCGCAAGCCCCCTACTTTATCTAGCGATTTATTAGATCAAATAACCCCAACAATTAATGCACTCCAAGAAACAGTAAACAAAGAAAATTAATCCTTAACTCAAGGTGGTAAAGAACATAGTATAATTTAAAATGCCACCGATAAGTTTGTCAATGCAAAAGTATATCAGACTCTTGAATATCGGGGCGTTTGTTCAAATAATATTTTTGGAAACAAGGGAAGACAAGTATTTGATGAAATGACAGATTTCTGAATAGATTTTGAAATAATAAGGAAATAGGGAGCGACGTTTAGGCTTATTGCAAAGTTTCAAAATAGAATGGACTATTTGCATGGAGTTTTGAGAATAATGCATTTGAAGGGATGACTTTATATTTTTTTTTTTTTGTTTTTTTGAATTATACATTTGTTTTCGTGGTTTTATGTGAGAAAACTATTGAATATATATTTTTTTTTAATATCGGATATCCCCGGGCCCTGAGAAACTTATGAGGGGAAAATTATTTCAGCTAACGTAAATATTGTGAATTTGCTCAATGAATCCTTAAAAGTGAGTGTAAGACTGAACAGCGCATAACATTGCCTTGATTAGACACAACTCATAATTTTCTAAGGTTTCCATAACTTTAGCAATTTGATACTGTGTAACAGCGTGCAAATATTACTAATACAGACTGCAGTAGCTAAACAACTTTTGATTCCTTTCTCAATCTCTTTGTACGTTAGGTACTTAGATTGTATCAGCATCGACAGTGTGAATAGTTTCACTGTTGCTCTTTTCAATATTGAATGGAGCATGAACATTCCGATATCACACTGCTGTTCAAATTGCACGTTCAATATAAAATTGTTATTACATTTAACGTCAGACAGTCCACCTGTACCTTTGTTTGAAGCTACGAACCCCATTAGGGAAGTAACCGATACACGAGTTGATCGACAACGGGGTCGTGTGAACGCACCTCTCTCCGCGTTGCATTCATTCGAACCTCATCAAACTGCATTTCTACTCTGACATGACTTGTCACGTTGCAAATTCTGACATTGTCATGACAATCTATGAAGAGAAAGGGTAGTAAAACAAGAAAGGGCGCAACCCTTGGGTCAACAATGACATTTCATAACGTTTATAACATTTTGTTAGTTGAGAAAGTTTCTTTGTTGAACATTTTTATCTGATTTAGATCAAACGGGTTGGATTATAATTTTAATAGCATTATCGATAATCATATTGCTAAATATTAGATTACGGAATAAGGAGGGCGTTCTAAGGTCACTGCATAGAAATTGATTGTGAAACCTGTCAAAAAATTTAAAGAACTCGTGATCTTTTGAACCTTTTGCATAACTAGTGTTTGTGGGTGATGTGGATTGAATCAGCTGTAAATATTATCTAACGTTAGAAATATCGTAGGTAACTGTAAAAGTCTTCAATGACATTATGATACACGTATGAATGATACGTGATGATACGTAGTCTGAATGATAAAAACATCTTTTATCATTTTGCACGCTTTGTTTTTTATACATGTATACTACTGCACCTTTCTTCCTTTGTAATATTCTCTGTTATACCCTGTTGTAGAGTATGTTTGCAGTAGATTAATAAGTATTACGGATAAATGAATTCCAAATCCGATGGATTCAAGTCTGACATCTATAAACTCTTTGATAAATCCGTACAATTTAAATCTTACGCTACAAAATAAAACAAATAGACATCCGTCTCTGACTACACTTTTTCTCACAGTCCAAATGTTCCCAAGTGGCCAATTGTTGAATGTTAACATTATTTTTAACACTAAGAACCGGTCTTGCAACACGGAAGTCGAGTCGCACGCCGATTATTCGTATTTTCAAGTAAATCTTGGCTCCAACATCTGTCCGGTTTCCATATTTGTCGGCAGTCCTCCTATTGTCAATTGTTTGCAGTCCGTTGCATCTTGCAGTTTTGTGAAGACGTCATTTTTGACGTGTTATGATTGAAGCTCCAAAGGTTTTGGGTCAATGATGAGTTTTTTTCCTTATATTATTCTGAAGTGTGGATATATTATTCGTTATATTCTTTTCTTATTTGAAACGGATTCTTTGTACAACTCCGCGTCTTTTTATCTGCGATATAGTAGCATCTTTGCTCATAATTTCTGATCTAACAAACACGGATATGTGCGGCTCATACTCGTACAACTTGACATTTTATTATTCTGCATGACTAAATCGTCGTTTTTCGATAACAGATTGGGGTAATAGAAAAAATCGGGCGTTCCACACGTTTTTGCACCACCCGATTCTATCAATTTACCCAACGACCCGTAACCAAATCTTAGTAGCGAGAAATTATACTGTTATATAGGTACTATGGTCCAACCATACGTTTCCTATGATTTATTGTGTACGAATAGATCTAATGGGTTTTACGGCTCATAAATTTGTTCAACGCCTTTGATAACGCCGTCTAATGTCATTGATATTGAGAAATCCTATTGTGCATCGTCGTACGCGCATGCCGTGACGTCATTGTAATAGTAAAATATTTTGATTTATTACGCCCATTGTTTTCTTAGGAGAAAAGGATTAAAATTCAAATTAAGTTGTCATTTCTTTTCTTTTTATTCTTTGACGTCTACTGGTTTCTTTTTATTGTGATAATTACGTGAAATTATTTATTGTGTTGGAACTACAGTGAGTAAATATAATGTAAATGTGTTAGGAGCGTTGTAATTGTTATAAGTGGCATTTCAATCAGTTACATCATTTTAATGTCTAGATTGTTCTTGAAATATTACTTTTACGATCTCCGACAACTTGTTTGTATATTCTTCAGATTATTTTTATTAGTAAGTCCGCACCCTAATTGCGTAACACATTATCAATCACAATTTCAACCATTGCTTCATGTGTTCGAAAAATTTGTCCGCGCAACAACGTTAATAACGCAATGAATGTTGTTGAACTGTCAAAATTAAAGTCATTGCTGCTGTTAGTGTGTCACGTGAGTAAGATAGTCCAATATACCTAGTTACTTTACGTTGTTGTATAATATTCAAGTAGTACGTATTCAATATTTTATTTTTCCCTTTATATAAACGTGGCTACGTAATACGTATGAATATCATTACATGGTCTAGATCCAGTTTCACCCAAATAAATTCTTCGACTTTATCCCCTGGGATCTTCAAAAATTAACAATCTTTTCACAGACCCCACATTTCCCTTTACACGTTCCGCCCTTCACTCTTGGGTGTCACCCCTAGCGATGTCTGTCCAATCGCAACGTCTTAAAATTGCAACTTTATTCGCACCCTTCTTGAATTGCATAAAAAATATATTAGGGGTGTCCCATTTTGCAATGTTAGGATCTGTCCATTTTTTTTCCCAAACGAAATCGTTTTTTTTTTTTTTTTTACTATTTTGTGAGTATTTTATGGGATCTTATTTTAGTTGAGGTTTCGTTTTTATTATTTAGATGTTTTAAGTTTTTTTTTTTGTATTTCCTCTACAATGGATATGTCACTCTTCGGAATGATAAATCCGATTGTTATGGTTTTTGGTGTGACTTTTCGATAAAATAATGTTTTTGCATGGTTTCCTAACTCGATTACATCGATCGACACGGATATTTTTGGGATATTGTATAAGCTGATCCAACAATCTATTTCACCCTAATCCATTACATAAAGTTTAAAAATAACTTAAAAATCTGTACTTAGCGATATTGTTTCCTGTTCCTTACGGAATCAATCGTGATTTTTGTGAGCTTCTTAAAATGTTTTGTTCCTCGACTGTTTGACTTAGTGTTCTCAGCTTGAATAACCATCGCACTCATTTTTTCTTTTTCATTATTCTCACAAGCATAACTTTGCTACCTATATTCACCTTCAGGTGATGTAACACAATAGAATCTGTCGGTTTCAATTAGTTAAACTTTGTTACTTGAAGTTTATGTCTCATCTTAAAAACAAGAAAAATACATTCAAAATTGAACTTTACTTACTAAAATTCAAAGTTGATTTTTCATTATTTGCCTCATCCTTATTTGCCCAGTCCACGGCCTGTCTGTCTACTGTTACCATTGCAAATCTTATGCAAATATTCATGTACTGTTTGGAGGGTAACATGAGTCCATGTTTTCGCTTGTTTCTCGAGGTAGACATTTTGTTTTTTACACGGATTAGGTTTCTAAGTACATTTTAATTGGGGCTACATTGTCGTTCCCCCTTTCAAATGTCAAGTTCAAGTTTGACGTTTGCAACGTCATGTCGTTATGAGTGATGGGAAATATTGTCATTTGCGGTTAGTATTAGAGTTAATCTCCGTTTACGGTTGTTGGTTGAAATTGTATTGTAACGTTCTGTTGGAATATTTTTTTACTCTCTGTATTATAAACAAGGATTAACGTTGTTGATTGTTACAGTTCACCATGTGGTAGTGTGCTGGAAAGATTAATCTGGTCAATTAATTGTTGTCAGAAAATCGATCGAAGTAATTGCCACCACGTGCCCTAGTACACTCAAAGAGAAGTCGAGAACCTTAAATCTTATTCTGAACATGAATTCAAGAATAACACGAAAATCTTATAAAAATAAAATTGATCTCGATTTAAAACTCACAGATTTCATCCCGATACTTCTATCTGCTGAAATCTATTTTTAAATTGAGATTCGTAGCTTCACCTTTCTAGACTATGGGCTTAGGAGACAACTCGTAACGCCTTTTTGCACTATTTCTTATCTACCGTAATCAATCAACTTGGCTTATTGTGTCTCGCCTCGCGACATGATTTAGTTTTTATAGTCTCTTCTTTTCGTCCACCTTTCAGTCCACCTGGCTGCGTAATTTTCACACTTATTTTAACTCAATTTTATTTTATAAAGCACAAAATCACGTTAACTGCTCTGATTTCGAACTCTCTTAACCCCGAAAGCCAAAAATAACACAATTAAAAATGGCAGCAATGTCATACAATGATAAATCATTTTTCAACTTCCATTAAGTTTGACTTTCCAATATTTATATGGTATCGTATCATTAATCTAAATCCCGGGACATAACAGCGTAGCTGACACATAAGTATGCAGCGAAATTGTTATGATACGATTCAGCGTTACAAAACGGTAAAATTATGTGTATTCTACTTTTTTTTACAGGGAAAGGGCTTTTATTTTTGTGTAAAATCATCGTGATTTTTAGCTAAAATTGGAGCACTGTTGTGTTGCACATGGGTTGTATACCCATGTGCCAAACAACAGTGCTCTGCCTTTCATCCAATATCTTTTATTATGTTCCGTTGGTTTTCGTATGAATGTGTATTTTGTGTCCAGTTTTTGCCGAACGAATTCAGGCGTCCGTGTTGAAAATGCCGCTGGCGTTATACTTGAAGCACGCAGATTTTACTCGTACTACCGAGGTCGCTTTGTCATATTTAACAGTATTTATACTTGTACCTACTATTTTTATGACGTAACAGTCTTCATTAAAATGTTTTATACGATGAATTATTAGTATTGATCGTAGGAATATTAGTCTAGTGGCTTTTTACGATCTAAAAACAGTATCCTCTAAAAGACTAAAGCAACCGATTCCATGGAACGATATCAGCTTACCACCATGTTCTCACAAGATCTTCAACAGCCTCACAAAAGCAAGGTACCTACCTAAATAAACTTAATTTCATTTCATTTCTCTTATTTCTTTAACTATCTACGATCATCAGTCATATTCAAGCGTTATACACACCCCCGCAATAATACGACGTCTCACGCTACGCCAATCCATTGTGTCCACCCCCTTACATTAATTTCCAACGATTGTTATAGTCTGTGGTATTAAGAGGGATAGATTTTTGTGAATGGTACTTATTTGATTTTGGATTATTGCTTTAACGCTACGTGTGTGTATTGTTTGATAGTATGTTGTGATAGAGACATATAAAAGTCATCGCGGCAGGCCCACACGGAGATGGCGGGATGAGCTGGACTCTTTTGATAAAGATTGGTCCTTGGCAGCTCTGGACAGAGAGAGGGGGAAAGAGAGTAGGATGCCTTTACCCAGTAGTGGGACATTAACGGCTAAAAAAATGTTGTGATTGATGTGAAAAAACAAATTACAGTTTTTCTGAACGATTGTGAAAAATCTCAGCGGCAATTCCCGTAATTTTATGAACGCTCACAGTTTGATCTCGGTCTCAATCTGACAAAAACACCTCTAATTTCCCTAGATTTTTGACAAGTTTTTGACATTGATTGTCGCTGAAATGAGATTGCAACTAGATTTTGAATGTTTTTGAAGAGAATTGGTCTTCTGTTGGTTAAACAAAAAGTGTTATTTTTTAAAATTTAATCATTTAAATATTCCCTTCGCCCCTTATTACATGGGACTGAAACATAACTCATGAAATTTGGGTGTACTGTAGGTACACTTCTGCCTGACCCTTCGGACAACACAGGCGTAAAGTTACGTATATGTTATGTTATGTGTGTTTGTTAATATACAACGTGTAACGTTAAATGCGCAAAACCTCAGACACCCCAACTGTTTTTAATTCAATTGACCTATTTCAGAGAGAAAATAAGTGATTACAAAATTGTAAAGGTTTAATGTGCTGTTTTAGTTTTACTGGCCATTCTGATCGTTTTTTGCGTCTGTGGCGACGCTTTATCGAGGTAGGAGTCGTCACCGGGCCGCTGCGCCGCGCTGACATTGGCTTGCTTGACCTATTAATAAATAGACACGGCAACGTTTTTAATGAAGATTTTTTGCAAAATGTGACCTATATTAAAAAGTGATTCAATTAATTCTGCTCGTTATTCTGATCAAACTATTTTCAGCACGTTACACGATGTATAGCGAATAGTCACTAGTTATTTAGATAAACCTTTATACTTATACTAGCTTGTGCCCGCGACTTCGTCCACATGAAATTTCTTGTCCCCCGCCCCACCCTGACGTATCGCATCGTTTGCATCCATTACTTCTTTTTCGCTTAGCGTTCTTTCTGACTTTTGTGTTTTTTCTCGGCTCCTAAGGATTTTAGAAAGAAAGAAAGAAAGAAAGAAAAAACGTTTATTCTGCACAAACAAAACGCACGTTACAAATAAAAAACAAAATAATAATGAAAAATAAAAAATAAAAAAATGAAAAGACAAAATATACAACGTAGCCAAAAGCCTCGTACTCAAGCGCTTGATGTCAGGGCCAGGGACCAAAGACATTTAGCGTGATGTTAAATAGCCTATAATATAACCTACCTCAAAAAAAAAAAATAACCTGACTGGTAGTTCCAGAGAATAATAGCGCGTTCAAACAAACAAATTCTTCAGCTTTCATTATTGATATAGTTAAGTAAGTACATCTTTGAATATATGCGAGGGGCCCGTGGCTAAATAATAACAGCCGCACAAGTCGATCGATCAGATTAAGCTACGCTTGCCGCGGTTGGTCTGTGGATGGGTGACCATCTTTACATACCGAGACTCCTCCGTGCCTCGGAAAGCACGTTAAGCCGTTGGTCCCGGCTGTCATTCGTAGATCTTTGACAGTCGTTACGGGCAGTCAGAAGCCTGAAAGTCTGAAAACCAGTCTTACCAAGGGGAATCGTATTACCCAGTAGCTGGGTTGTGGAGGTCAGATAGACAGTCGCTCCATGTAAAATACTGGTATTCAGCTGCATCTGGTTAGACTGGAAGCTGACCCCAACATAGTTGGGAAAAGGCTAGGCAGATGATGACATACTTGTTATCGTCTTTTCTGACGATATACAAAAAACTAACGAAATCGGTCGCGAAAAAAAATTCAGCTGTTCTCCACATTTTTACGCCCAGTCTATCAAATCTCCTCTTGAATAGACTCTCAAGTTATAAAATAAATAATAGTAACTTTACGCGTACCTACGTAAATATTAACTCATAAACAATAAATCAATATATAAAAAGCTGAGAACTTCCGCCAATAAAGATATCCTAAAAATGGTCTACACCGCTCTATGTGAATCAACACTAAGTTACGGTATCGCTGTATGGGGTGGTGCAGCCAAAACTATTCTCATACCAGCTGAAAGAGCCCAACGTGCAGTAATCAAAGTCCTGTTAAGAAAACCATTTAGGTACCCAACACAGCAAGTGTATTCGGACTTTAAGGTACTCACAGTCCGTCAAATGTTTATGCTTCGTGCGATCACACGAGCACATAAAATTACCCCTCCCAGTAGATGTAAAAGCCCTACGCTCAGAAGAAGACCCAAACCCGTTTGTCCCAAAGTTTGCACAAATACCACCTTTGCACGGCGGCATAACCGTTATTTAAGCACATTATTATACAATAAACTGCACAACACCTTAAGCATTCACTTTTTAAACAAATTCCAATGCAAACAAAAAGTAAAAGAATATTTGCTAACCCTAAACTATGACGACACGGAAGAATTACTCAAACCTTAATAATTCAAACAAATCAGGCACCACCCCACACAGCACTCACATATACTTATTCATACATCTACACTCAAACACACACAGCTTCACTCACCCAATCACACACACCCGGCACTTGTGGTAGTTACTCCCCTTTTCTTGATATGAATCCATTAAAACTATTTTTACTCTCTTTTCCCCCTTTTTGTCATCTTTTAAATTAATTGTATTAGTCTAGTTTATTTTTTACAAAAGTACACATTACCATTTTGTAAGCAATTATTGTAATGTTCCGAATGGACGGATGGATGACCCCTGTAACACAGGTTTTTACCTAGCACGGGGGTCATTGATCATTTATTTTGGACCAGGCTATTCGCACGCCTAAATTAAGTGTCACTTTGTATTTGTGTACCTATTTATGTCAAATAAAAATTTATTATTATTATTATTATTATTATTATTATTATTTCCCTAAAATGCAAGTCGCACAAATTAATTTTACCATGGTAAATAGCCAGCACCATATTTTCGTAACACACTATTATTTGAATTATTTTGAAGGATATTGCTAATCCATTGCTTTATATGTTCGAAAAATTTGTTGGCTCAACAATAATTATATGTAAATAACGCTATGAATTTTGTTTTGTCAAAATGAAAGCCATTGCTTCTGATAATGTGTTACGCAATAACCGCGCTGTTTTGCTGTATGAACTACTTAATTCAGAAACAAGATTGTCATACAATTACTAGGTAGCTAATTCGGTCTACGTAATTTACGTCACATATATTTAAATACAGCAACAAAATAAACGTATTCACTTCACCAATATTTTACGCGACCTTTCACTATGTCCAACTCATTCCTATTCCCAAAAAGATTTTTTGCATAATTTAATTCATGATACGCAATTGGCGATCGCTCCGTATTTGTGCACCAAGCCTTACAATTTGCATAGTTCCGTAAATAAGGATTACATCAGTGAATTACAAATTGTAGACATGTATTAACATGTAATGTTAATAGGAGGATTAAAATGAATTTCGTATCGACTACAAATTACTTTATCTAACTCTATTTTGGTAAAACTAGATAATTTAATTAAACAGTTTTGAACCTATTCTCGATCGCAGTCAACTGTTATAAAAGTTTTCAGAACTGGCTTATATCTAGGTTATAGGCCAGTTCTGAAAACTTTTATGCAATACCAAATTATATAAGACAAGAAACAAGAATGCCATATTTTCCAGTGTTATTAAAATGATCTGGTACTTGAATGCCTATCCTGGCATTTTCAAACATAACAACCTTTTTGGATCAAGTCTCTGCAGCTATAATATCAAAAAAACTGCATGTTTTTCGCAATTCCCTTTTACCACGATATAAAGACTTCTAACGATACCCTTGCACCCCAGTGTGAACATAATGAAACCACGTCGACTTCACACGGGCCTCAGATTTAACATTTTGCTTACATACTAGTTAGGGAGGACACAGCACGTGCGTTAGAGAGGGTTTAAAGGGAAATAGTTTGGGTCCCGTAAGTTAGACAAGAACGAAAAAGAAAAAGCCTTGAATTGTGTAAACCGTAATGAATGTTCTTCGATTTTCTTGCCCGGTCTTCTCCATAAGATATGCTTTAGGATGGACACATAGCTTCGTCTTTCTGACTGACCGACTATGCAAAAATGCATGTAAATTGTTAAATTGAAATAAATGATTTGATTTTCAATAAAATTCTATAGATTTTCACGATAAGCTTTACCTGTCATCATGTACAGTGGGTATCATAAGAACCATCGAAATGTAATAAAAAGAGAAATACAAGGTGCCATAGAAATTGTGTAGATCGATGTGTAGATTAATTTACATGAAATGGCAAACATGCAAACAATACCGTATATGTAGCATAGGAACTAATCAGACAGTGAATCTGAATATCTATAGATGCTGGCATTGAAGAAACCCAAATAGGTAGTGAAGAAACGGCAAGGCGTGTTGGCCGCACCTTATTTGCTAATAAACCCTTCTATGACGTGTTTCACCAACTCAGTCAACTTATCTGAACAATATGGCCCCTACATTCTAATGTAGTGAATGATGGTGCGACGGGACATGGGAGAACAGAAGAAGAAATCGTGTTGCGCCAACCTCAAGGACAGATGCAGGAAGATGATGATTTTCTACATTATAATTTATCTGCGTGGATATTAGTGCGTAAACTGGCCCTCAGTAGTATTTTTTTTTTTCAATCAATGTGTTACTTACGGAACCAAATCCCATTTCAATTACGTTTTTACCCACCCACAATTCTGTCCCTAACATTTTTATAACATTAACTGCACTCTCGGTTTTTTGAAGCAAAAGGGTCCCCTCCGTGGGGTGCAATGTAATGTCTCCATCACTGAGGAGCTTTTCATATCCTGATATTGATTTGGTGGATTACTTCGTACCTTAACCTTCGTCAAATAATAAAGTTCTCAAGATTATGTCTGGATTTTAAAAGAAACTGACTTCTGGGTTTGTTTCGGCTTTTCTTCTCAGAATAGTCAGATAGGAAATGCCGACCTCATCTAGTTTAATAAAAATATGATTGACGTGTAAAAATGTACAAACCTACTAACAGAAAATAAATTATTTATCATTATCAATGCCAAGAAAACGAAATGTGTAAAGTTCGCCTTACCGAATGTTAGAAATCTAAGACATCGTCATAGATAAAGAGGTGCTTGAAACTTGGCTCGGCAGTTTTTCTGGGCATAAGAGTAGATGCCAAACTTCATTGGGGCCCTCAAATGTTACATATCAAGCCTAGCAGGAAGGCTATCTATCTAATATGTATTGTTATTAATTCTTGTATTGTATAGTCATTTCCTAGCTATCTATCCCGTATGTTGCACCTACCATATTCTGTCTCTACATCACCCTAAGGTTGACTGGTAGAAAATGCGTCAGGCATTAAGTCCGACTTTGTACAGTACTTTTTTTTACTCGTTAATATTTTTTTTAATAAATTATAATAATAAATATAAGAATAAGTGTATTCTGTTGTGGGGCAAAGCCGCTGATATTCAAAATATATGTGTCCTTCAAAAACGAGCTGTTCGAGCAATTTACCAGCTAGGTGCCAGAGTTTCTCTAAGAGATTTTTTTTAAAGACATTGGTATTCTCTAGGTTACATCACAATTCATCTTAACCAGCTAAATATAAACTTATACACTAAAACATTGATATTCACAATGTTAACACCAGAAATAGGGACAAACTACGAGCCCCCTCTGTTTCACCGGCTTCATAACTAACATTTGTTGGGCTTGGTATAAACCTTTTATAACATGCTACCCCCTTCTTTACCAGATTTGCGTTTAAAGCTCAAGTAAACTCCAATCTTCGTTCAAAGGCATACTATTCCATCAACGACTACCTAAGCCATAAGAATACTTGGTCCTTGTGATTAACTCAAGACAATGTTTGTGTTCTTTCTCCAGAATTAGATTACCTACTGACAGGTTATATGAGTTCATATAATTGTATACTTTATTTGATTATATAAGTCAATTCAATTTAGTTTCATTTTAATTTATTATTGACGTAATCTACTCACAACAATGTTTTATTAAAGTTTTGTATTGCAATAATTGTTTAGCTAGCGACCTCGACAATTGATCATATTATTCTTGCCTGAGCAAGTTCGTCATACTCCCTTAGATGTCACTGCTTGCGGTAGAGTCGGGGGTTGGGTTACCTCCTTCCCTCAAATATAGTGAGGGGGTAATGGCTGATCTTTGCGTTATGCTCGTGAACGGGTGCTGCTTGTGATGGCCGGTCGTCTTGCTGACCATGGTTTTGTTATTGTTATTAGTAATTAACTGTTAATTATTTTACTTCGATGGTCCTAGTTGATCATTTGTGACTTCAAGTGACAGCTATGTGAACATAACCCAGCACTGCATAAATATGTAAGCGGTCACGCCCTTTATGCCTGAACGCTTTTATTTGGGTAATACATTTTGTTTTCATTAATTTTTACTTTTTTTTTTGCTTGACTATAGTTTACATTTTATCTATTGGTATATTGGCGTGGCTAGCTGACATATGGCTAATAGTTTAATTTAGTGTTCTGTGTCTCGTAATATTAACTACTTTGCTTACCTACTATTGTATAGAAGCAAGTTTTTTAGAGTAGTCATTCGATAGGTTAATTTGAACTTAGAGAGAGGATTTTTGCCTGAAAATGTTCCTCGTAAGTGATTTTAAAATGCTGGCTGACAACATGAATGAAGACATATCTACACCCTTCCCAGACCCGGTGAGCGGTGAGAGCAATATAAAGCCGCCTGTCACAGCTGCTGTCACACCGTCGTCACTGGCCTGAAAGCCGGACCATCACCGCACCGGTCTAATTTGGGTTATCAATACGAAGCCTAGTAGTAATTGGATTAAATTGCAGATGCTTGCCGCTGTGACTGTGTTGTCACAAACATTGATCACTATCAGACTTCCACCCCCAACATAGCTTCATACGTTCGATAAATTCGTCTGCTCAGCAACAAATGAACGTGGCTGTACTGTCAAAAAAAGGAATTGCGATCAATTGTCATTTTGTGTGGCTTGCGCGATTACCCCACAGTTTTATCATCGAGGAGTCCAAACTGCGCAACAAATCCACTTCCCCAAACGGAAGGGTCAGTCAGTAGGCCACACCTCAGTGGTACCTTGAGCAGATCTAGCGTAGTACGAAGTTTCAACAGAATAAGAGGCAGCTTAGACTGGTTTCGTTATCACTGACGAGGGGCCTACCGTATATGACATACGGATTTCCATACGGAAAAAAGACTGAAAGACATACAAAACATGAAATTAACCAACATTTCAATCCGCGTTAACCACAGTCCTCAACTCCTCACAGCATACATAATACATGGCTCGCGCCCCATCATTTCCCGCAATATCCGATGTCACGGTTCCACAGCGTATAATTGTGCAAACAGACAACTTTCCATTATTTCTACTGATCATTGAGGAAGTGAAAATGTCTAGACTTTCACTGTGATCAGAGGTTATGTTCTTGTAGAATAATTTCATACTCAATCAGCTGTCCGTCAAAGTCTGCTGTTGGACAAAAGTGCGTTGGATTTGTGATTTCCTATTGGTTGCAAGCATGGTGGTTAAAGAAAGAAAGAAAAGAAAATACATTTAGTTAGCACAGACTAAAAGTCCCACAATACACCAGATACGTATCTACATCAGACAAAGAGTCAGAGTTAGTCTTCTTTCATAGCCAAAATTCCGTATATTCACTTATCTTCTTATGAATGTGAGCATGAAAACCAAGGCAACTTGAGACCAACGTCCCGTACTGATATGGTATAGTTCCTTTAACGATTATTCTTACATAGCTGTGCTCCGCGGTTTCACTCGCGTCGCTCGGCTCTTAAGGACCGTAGCGTGACGTTAAACAGCCCGTAAGCTTCTTTAAAAATTAGGTTATCAATATAAAAATCTTTTTTTCAAATGCGACTGGTAGTTCCAGAGATTAGCGCGTTCGAAGAAACAAACTCTTCAGCTTTATTATGTTAGTACACGTATAGATGTATAGATGTTATCTTTATATATAAAGATTACGTGTCACGTTGTTTGTCCGCGATGGACTCATAAAAATGGCATCTATGTAACAATGCATGGTGGTCTTCATGACGGATGTCCTCCTACTATTCCCCTTGAATAGTTTACTACCATGTAATATAACAAGAACCTTAGCCACAGCAACGCGTGGCCGGGTCTGCTAGTATTAGTATCGATGATAATATCGGTCGATTACTGGTCTAATTGAACGAACTACTTTATCTCTATGCCATTCGCCTCAGCCATACCACTCACTCATAAACTAATGTCTAAGTTCCAGTATGAGGATACTAGCATGGCGCAAAGTTGATGGTTGGCCAGTAAGTGGTATTCCATACAAACTGGTATAAGGCATACAACTTTGCACCGACATTGCATGATAATTTCATTACTCCAGCAATAAAATGAATAACAGTATTCCTCAAGTGGAAATATCTTAATAATATAATGCAATTCATAACATCTAAGCAATTATTTATTAGTCTAATGATAGAGTAATGCCGTTCCATCCATAAATTTTTGTATCTAACAGTAAGTTAAAAATTGCCTATGTTTTGATGTGTTCTTCCGGTATCAATCAAGCACGGTTGGTAATTTAAAATAATATTTGAATCAACTATATACAAATTGGGGGTCGGGATGAGGGTGTGTTGCCCATAACTATTTTGTCACATCTGGCGCTATTTGGGCACTGCCCAAGTTATGAGCGAAGCTCAGAAAATTTTGCCGTACAGGGAACATGACTCCCAAAGACACTTCAGAGGGAAAAGTAAAGTGGTATAATGCAGTATCCTAATATTTATAAGATGTAGTGAATGCAACTATAAAAGGTTCATGTGTTGATCAGGTAGCAAGTCTTTCTATTATATACCTGTTATCGAATGAACGACGTCGGAGACAGGGCGATGCGCCTCAAGTGGAGTTGGGTAGGACATCTAGTTAGACGAGCAGATGGTCGATGGAGTACAGCTGTGACCGAATGGTTACCAAGGTCAGGCTAAAGAAACCAGGGCCGTCCCAAAGCGCGTTTGGTCGATGATATCGTCGAAGTTGCGGGAAACACTGGATGAGGGACGCACAGAACTAGGAAGTATGGCTGAAAAAGGTGAAGGCCTACCTATACCCAGCAGAAGGATATTTCGGGCTGAAATGATGATGATGATGAATCAAATGACACACATGATTGGAATCGAAGAGACTGACGGGTAAAACGATTGAACTACTTAATCGCTTCTTTGATGGATGCCACGTCAGGATTCATGATTTATGCTATGTTAGTATTCTGAATTGTATATAGTCTTTCTTCTCTTTTTTAGTTAACAATATCCATCTTTCAGCTTATTATTTCTTCGCTCTCAATAATTTGTTCTCCAATAATATTAGTTGTGTCTTTCGCTTGTCACATAGCCCGCGCCCAAATATCTTCAACCATAATATACCTTGGTTCCTTGAGCATCAGACCGAGAAAACTGTCACGCTTAAGTGGAGAGAACAGTTCGGGTGCCGACCACCTACGGTATTGCACGGCTCATGTAGATTAGGGTTCATATCGAAACCCGTAAATTATGTTATTCTCAACTGTTAGAAAATGTTATTCGAAGTAATAGGTTGTCTTGTGGCGGTAATTAATTGTTGTAATGATAGTTTATGTGACTTTTTAAAAGACAAGTGAGTTGTTTTAATGTTTGTATTGCCTTCACTGATTTTTACCCGGTTGGAGCTTTACATGTGACGATACCCAGCACCCTTTAGTACCCAGCACAATACACTCCTCTTGACTTTTAACCCGTGAGAAGGCGCGCTATGAGCAATTTGCTCACACAAAAATCTAATTCAAAAATTTTTTGTCTTTCCCATGCCACACCAATTCAAGCACTTAAGTACCTTCCTAAATATTCACCCCCTCTCCCCTGACGCAATTCTCGATCCGCTCAGTGGCGTTGCGACCGCGCAGCAAGGCGTTTGTGGAGGCCATGTACCAACGTGCGGCAATTTGCTCATCACGCGCCCAGCAATTACTTTGCACCGAACATGTAAAATACATGTTTTCAGTGTGTTTCGAGAGGCACATTAGTGTAGATTTAATGGATGAATAACACTTTTTAGTTTTTGTTATGGAACAGTTTTTATTGTGATTTTTATGAAACGTGCCAAAAAAATTAATTAATACTAGGTTGTTTTGTTATTTGCGTTAGAAGTTGCTATTATGTTCAATAGTTTTGATTAAAATACTTGTTTTCTTACTTACTAAACCTTGTGTTATTTATTTAAATACATTATAAGCCAATAAATATAGAAACACTAAAAATATAAACATTTTATGATAGTGTGAGCAATTTGCTCGCACGCGCCTACTCGTGTAAGAAAATTAGGCGCGCCTTCTCACGGGTTAATATTCTTTTTTAATAATCTTTTCATTCTAGCATAGCTCGCGTTGAAACGAGAAAGGAAAAAATATCAGGGAAATCGTATTTTATAAATCGAATAACCAAAGTAAGTAACCATGTTGTTGAATTGCCAAGCAAACAGTGTCATGGAAAACTGTCCAACTTCACTGAATTTTCCAAACCTATTCAAAAGAACGCACTCAAAGTAACAACTTCAAGTGTCTATTAAGTTGCCAACTTATTAGCATCCAAGTACTCTTACACGCGAACTCGTTATAGTTTGCCAACTTTAGTTAGCTCGAGTTACCGCACCTCTCTAACTTGAACGTTTGAAATATTTAGTTAGAGAATAAGTGGGAAAATTAGCGCTAAATTTTCATGGCAAGTTCCTAATAAAATTATGGAGGGAAGTGGGTCTTGCTTTAGTCATAAAGTTTGGGGAGGTAGTGGAGTGGAATTAGTTTGCCTGAGGCTTTCATTTGAGTCTCTTAGTGGATGTTTCATGAATTTCCTGCCCTTATCCCAATTTATGTGCTACAACTTTTTCTTCCATAATTCTCCATTAGTCGCCATCTTGGTAACCATGCTGATGGATGTTTATGTAAACACATTATTATACAGCATGCTTTTTTTTTACCGTCTCCAAATTTTTACATTATTATACAGCATGCTTTTTTTTTTACCGTCTCCAAATTTTTACAGGGTGTTCCACCCATGAATATGAATAACTTTCAGTTTGGAAGCAACTCTGACAACACGAAAAAAATCAGCTGTTTCATACATTTTGGTCAAGTAGGTATTGAACTTTTGTATTAAACAGCTGATTTTGTTTTCGTGATTTCAAAGTTGGTCTCATAGTGAAAGTTGTTCATATTCATGAGTAGAACAGCATGTAAAAATTTGGAGCCTGAAAACAAAAACATCCTATACAAAGTTAGAGGAAGTGCAAGGCCAACGAAATAATTTTTCTCTCTAAAACAATAAGAACTATTGCTATTAGCACACTGCTACAACATGGAGAAATGACCTTGGTTTTAGAAGCAAGAGGAGTTAACCATTAATTAAAATCCAGTATACAGGTTGAAATTGAAAACATGCGACAAATCAAAATGAGAGATTGTACTCATCATTGTGAAAAACTTTACTATGAGATAAAACCTGAAATCGCAAAAAAAAAAATCAGCTGTTCCCTACATTTATGTTCGCATAACTCGTCAAAATGTAGGGAACAGCTGATTTTTTTTTCGCAATTTCAGGTTTGGTCCCATGGTAAAAGTTGTTCATAATGATGAGTACAATCTCCCATTTCGATTTGTTGTTTTTAATTTCACCCTGTATAGTCCCTGTATAGACCTTATTGGTGATGTTCGGCAGAAGAGCGCGGTGCGCGTTGGTGCGTAGTACTCGCAACTCGTGCGTATATGACCAGCAGGGTGATTGCGTAACACACTATCAGTAGCAATGGGTTTCATTTTGACAGTTCAACAACATTCATTGCGTTATTTACGTTGCTCAGACACACTTTTCGAACATTTGGAGCAATGGATTAGCAATATGCTTCAAAATGATTCAAATTGAGAGTAATAGTGTGTTACGCAATTAGGGTGCAGATTTGTGATCGTAAACGAAGCGAAAGAAGTATATAAGGATCGTAGCAGGCGGCGTTTTGTAGTTTCTGCCTACCCCTAAGGCCTCATTTACGGAGACGCGGGGCGTTTCGCGTCGCGTGTGGCGTGGCGTCTCGCGGCGCGTCGGACGTTTTTTCTGTTTACGGTGGGGCGGCGCGTGAAGCGGCACGCATCATCGCACGCGTAAACACAAACTTATAGCAATATACGACCATGTTCATAGAGAAGCGAGACGGGAAGCGTGGCGGTGCCCGCCGCGGCGCCCGCGGCGAATCCTCTAGCGTGTAGCGAAGCACGCCTCGGACATAGCTTCATCGAGAATTGCCGCTGCGTGCGCCGCCGCGATAAACGCCGCGTGGGACGCGTCGGTGCCATCCGCGGGCTCGGCCGCAAAAAACGCCCTAATTCAAACAAACGCGTCTAAAATCGCTTCTCCGTAAACGCACTCATACAACGCCATATATTTGAATTCAGTGCGGGCCGCGCCGCTCAACGCAACGCGCGACGCCCCGCGTCTCCGTAAATGAGGCCTTAGGCGGAAATCGGTAGCTTGTTCAGATGTATACGGCAATGTAGGATTAAACTGGGAAATTCCACCGTTTATAATCCTCGCCTACTCTTGATAACCCTTCACAATAAGCCATGCCATTCAACACTTAACTTTTCCTCAATCATTTCGCACATAGTAAGATAAACAGCTGTTTCATTTAATGTTGTTTTCCCAATGTATCTCGACGAGATCGCACAAACATGTTGAACTTAACTCATTCTAAATATTTTTATGTTTTAGCGCAGCTTTCAAAATATTTTTCATTGCAATTGATTGAGTGGTTTAATTCAGAGGTGGTCAACATTTTGTTTTAATTCAGCGGTGGTCAACTTTTTTTTTTTTGTAGTCCCTATATCTTATGCAACATTTTCAAGGCTTTAAAGGCCGCTGTAACGGCTGTCATGAAAATGATGCCAGTGGGATTTGTGTTTACGGTGTCAAAAACATTATCTAGGAAAACTCACAAACATACTTTCATAAATAACGTTTCAGTAACGCCATTCGCCGGTAAATTGCAGAAGCTTTGTGGCGGCCACCGGTCTTCTAGGCCCTACTATTTTTTTTTTTGAAACCTGACGTTGTTCGTAAGAAACTGAATAAATTACACACCTTTGTATCCAGATATTTTTAGTCTATCGATTTCATAATGCCATAATAATAATATGATGCTTATTATTGGGTGTGAGCTGTCAGTCCGCAGCTGAGAGCTCGGTATGGTCAAACACTGGTTTATCTTAATTCTGTGTTTGAGACAGACTACCTCGTTGGTTTAGTGGTCGTAAGCGCTACTGCTGAGCACGACTACTAGCTAAGGTCCTGGGTTCAATTCCTAAGTCGGGCAAAGTCTTATTGGGTTTTCCGTCAGGAATTTCTCAGTAGCAGCCCGGAGACTGGACATGTGCTCGGTTGGTGGAAATAGGCTCGCTTTTTATTACATGAGACTTAATAATAACTGGTGAAATGAGTTACAGAATGCCAGTCTGTATGACCTGTCAAGCGAGTCCAGTCCGCATGTTGGGAACCACTGGTCTAATGTTTACTCCGTCTAAATGCATCACCTTGGGAAGTCGGTGACCCATTTTCGTTTAAATATATTTCTGGGTTAAATGACGTCACAAAGGATGGTCAGTGTCATGTTACTTTTATACAAGGTGTGTTTACAATGCAACATTCTTTAAGAAAATAGCGTTGGCTTCTACAGAGTTCTGTTATGTAAACCTCTTTGTTTCTCATCTTCATGTCGTAGGTTTGTGATTTGTCTTACTCGAATCACGTATAGCTAGAGAGAAGGCTTGTGTCCCAGTAGTGAGAATATTATAGGCTGATTATGCTTATATTCTAGGTTTAAAAGCGACAAGCCCACTTTTCAAACAATAGTTGCCAGAGGAAAAATCCTAGTCGAAATCTACAAAATTGCCATCAACCAAATTAAAATTTGGGACGTCACCAAAAAACAACCCTTTATCTACCGCAATTAAAATAGCAAAACAACCCAGAAAGCCCTACAACTTTCCCGAGGCCATTTATCATCCGTTTCTAAATTTCCTGCCAGATAACAAGTTCTTTGTGAAATTTATTAAATAGGTTAATAGGAAACTTCATCCGTGGGTGTACTGTAATTCAGTTTCAGTTACACGTGCCATTCAGTATTTAGATCAGGATCATAACGTGTACACCTTGCTTTATTTATGAGGTTATTCACTCTGGGGTTGCGTCATAGGCTACCTAGATTGGTAACCACCTTATCGTGTTTGGCTGCGGTGTTCCATGTTTTGGGTTTAGTACTCAGATTGGAAAAGTACAATTTCTGAATGGCTAATGTTTTGCCATGCCATTTTTTTAAAATCCTTGTTATTTTGATTCTGATTGCTGCTAACTGCTTTTCTTAACCTATTTAGAGCGAATTTCACCAAACTTTTATACCTAGATTAAGTGTTATCCTGAAAATAAAATTTGAATTTTTGACAGTTTTTCCATACTAGAACTGTCAGATGTCAATTTTATTCCACGAATAAAAGCTATGACTTTGATAAAATCAGCCCTTAGTATTGTGGACGCTTTTCCTATAGCAGACATATTTTGAGTACGTGACAGAACTAACTGATATAGGCTCCTTAAGTTCTGAGTTGAGCTGCATGATTACCAACAAACAAACGACAAACGCATGCACTGACTGGAAAAGTCCTCTCAATCTCTGTGATTCTTTCCTCAAAAGACCATTTCTGACACGAATCTACAGTCCGCGCGCGAGCTCCGAGGAATGATAAGGAATGTTGACGTAATGAGCTAGAGTTGTGATTTAGTCGATATTGCACTGTCAATACTAATACATCTTGAGCCTCCGCGCTAGTGTAAATCATGAAATCATTCTATGATGTACTTGAAATTAAAAAAAAATTATCATGTATGTATGTATTTAATCACTGTGGCAATCAGAATAATCAGTACTTGAAGAATTTGATGTACTATCGTCACTCTCCTCACGCACTTCAATAATAAATGAGTTGACAACATTCTCCATTAAGCCATCCCTTTGACAGTAATGTTCCTCTAATGCTAAGACATGTTTATCATATCCACACCAATCTTCTTTTGTGACTTGCGTGATAGATTTTCGGTGACCTCCTTCAGTCTCGTCAGAGAAAAATCTGAAGTAATGTTGTGTTCCCTCACGAGCCTTTTGACTTTTGCCCATGCAGCTCGCATGGGGTTCAAGTCGCACATATAAGGCGGTAATCTCAGTACATCGTGACCCAAAACAACTTATAAGTGTAGTACTATTTATAGTAGAAAATAACACTACCTACTATCGCAAATTTAAAAATGACTCGATAAGCGTGTTCTCGCGTCAAGGTCGACACTAGTACTGGGAGAGTGCGGGGGATGGAGCGACGGTCGGGCGCGGCGCACACCCGCCCGCTTCCTCAGCCACCGATTCCTCGGAGCTCGCGCGCGGACTGTACATGGTCTTCACATGATTTGACCAAGATTATTTCTGGACTTTAAACTGTGTCTTCTGAGTTTATTTCGACCTTTCTTCTCACAGATAGAAAACGCCGTCCAAATCTAATTTTTAAAATATGATCGACGTGTAATAGTGTTTGTACAGACGCCAGCACATCAAGCTACCCGAAACTGTCAGATTTTCCCACTCAACTTTGAACCTTATGCTGTAGCGCTAAAGATGAAAATCTATTAAAGAAATCTGACAGATTGTAGTAGCTTGATGTGCTGGCGTCTGTACAAACCTACTTACAGAAAGAAAATCATTTATCAGCCGGTCGATTCTGTAAAAATCTCACCGTGAGATCATAAGTGAAGTGACCACTTAATAGTGTTAATCCCTAGCGAATGACAGCTCACTCCACGCTCACTTCACCCAAGCTTTCACTGTAAGATGGTTACAGAATCGCACGGCAGTTCTATTGGTAGTAAGATAGTTAGACGAATTCTTTCACAAGGAGCTCTAGAGTCTAGTCCTCCAAATCGACGATAGATAGATAGCAAATGCTTTATTGTACACCAACATTTTCGAGCATTTTCGTGTTTATTTTACGAAACTGTCTTGAACTGCACAAATAAATGACCCACATATGTATTTCCGAATAAATGTTTGAATCGACCACCTTTTTTATGAGTTTGTTGGCTTTTGCATTTACGTCACTGGCCTCCTAAAATTGTTGTTCACGCTCTTTAACCCTTATGGGTTGGGCAGATGTCCAAGTGCTGTCAATGGTAATATCGGTACTGGCCAGTTCTAACTGGGATGTCTAGAATAATGTGTCCAGGAACTATAAAACTCTTGCCTATCAAAATTGTCCTTTTTATTGCTACTGGCACAAATAGTAGGAGAGTGTGATTGTCCTTATATTTAGTGCACTGATTATTATACTTATGAGTTAACGTTGTTTGCCTTAGCATAAGCATAAACAGCCCATAACGTTCTCACTGCTGGGACACAGGCCGCGTATGAGAAGGAGTGGGCTGTAATCTACCACGCGGGCCCAGTGCGGGTTGGTAGATGTCACATCACATGCCTTCGAATTTTTGGTTCTAGGACATGTCGATTTCCTCAAGATACTATATCTTAGCTAATATGTTGGCGCTTTGGTAAAAACTGTAATATTTTACTACAAGACAGAGGCTTTATCTTATTACTACCATTATTCGTTTATTTTGCTATTTCTAGTTGCGAGGTTTCTCATAGAAAGGATATGCCATATTGTACACCAAAATCAAAAAATGGAATTCAACTTTATAATCCTATAAAAGAAAGTCGTAGTGTCGTAAGAAATACAAAACAATTTAACCGTAAAAGATTGATATCGGTAACAATATTCATTCATTGTATCTATTGAATCAAGAGTCGACCAAAAAAATAGTTCCCCTTTCCTATAAATATCAATACGCCACATATCGCCGAGGCCCGAGTGCTTTACGATCCAAAACTAGATACAATTTACGATCGAATATCCCCCATATTAGTCACAAGTGGATGAGTTTCGAGCGAATTGATTATTTATAATGCGATAATCGTTCGCGCGTAATGTGGGATACCGATTCGATTTACAAGTCACCAGGCAATTATTTTTTATTGATTTTTATAGAGAAAGAGTTGGTGCTTCTTTTCTTAGGGCGCACAGAAGTGATATTCAAATTGATGCATCCTGCAACCTAATTGCGTGACACTCAATAACAATGTGAATAATTTTGAAGGATATTGCTAATCCATTGCTTCTTATGTTCGAAAAAATTATCTGCTCAACAACGTAAATAACAAATGAATGTTATTGAACTTTCAAAATGAAAACCATTGCTACTGATAGTGTATTACCGAATTACCCCGCAGATCATGGACAGTTAGCCCCGCCAGTCAGCATCCTAATCGTTTGAATACGGCTTGACATAAACCATTCTTGTATAACTTATGCCGTCTCTTGTATTACATTTTCTTTCATCATGTTCTCAGAGACTATCAGACACACTATGTGAAACTGTAGAGCTAACATCTTTGGCGCTTACGGATTAAACCACAAACAGACAATCAATTAACCAAGCAATCAACTCAGACTATCGCTGTCCACTGCTGGACATAGGCCTCTTCCAAGCTGCGCCACAACACCCTGTCCTCCGCCTTCCGCATCCAGTCTGTTCCAGACACCTTCTTAAGGTCGCCGGGAAAACAAAAACACCAATACAGAGTCACATACACAGACTGGCTATTTACTGTTAATTTATGGTAACACCTTTTTTCCCACGTTTTAACACCAAACGGCTGTAACTAGAACGTCAGTTCATTCAAGACTAAACATTCACAGAGAAGTTGGCTTGACGTTATCTGCCTGGCTTACTTCCGTAATCTAATATTCATATACTTGTTCGATGTTGCTGTTCCCAGTCGATGTAATCTTTCACACGGCATTCTGCATCACCGTTCAATCGTTCTGTAACACATCTCGAATGTTCTATGCATTAAATTGTTATGAGCGTCCAATTTGGCACGGCACTAAACTGACTAGCGATATCACTGCCAGTTTATGGACGGAGATCATTCAGGCGTGAAGATATAATTATTTTGTTTAGTTAGTATAAACTTTATGAACTGCCTCTTAATATCTTACTTCTGAAAGCAGTAATTTATCATATGATTAATTCCTATTATTTGTGCCAAAGCAAGGCAAAATTTTCTCCGACTGCCCCCAAAGCAGAGCAACGTATTTTCACACAGGGCAAGAACTATTTTATAGGTACTTTTTTCCCAACCATTTCCAACTTTATATTTTCTATATTCAAGCCCCCTCAACGCAAACTAACCAACGCAAAGTGTGAAACTCTGTGCCGGATGTGTTCCCTCCCACATTTAACCCATATGCCTTCAAAGCAAGAGTGAACAGGCATCTTTTGGGCACGCTCATTCCATTATAGACCTCATCCACCGCTTTCCACCAGGCGTGATCAAAGTCAAGAGCAGGCCCAACTAGCAATAAAAAAGTCACTCCCTCATTCCCTTCCAACATAACATGTCATTAATCAGTAAATCGACCTTCATCTTCAAAGTCAAAGAAACAAAACTTTCTTAAACTCACTTAAATAATAAATGCAGGTGTCATTAAGCTGAGTAAAAACCTGTGTCGCCGTCGACTACCCTCGTCACGTTGAAATGAATAATTTTGTTCTCAAATCTGCGAAGTAGGTCGGATAGCTGGATTTGGCTAACGTGTTTTTGGCTCGGGTCTCTATTTTCGACGTACTCTTTTGTTTTAGCTTCATGGTACGCAGGGTTTGAAATGAGGTTGTTGACCAACTTGTAAAGCCTTGTACATGCTAGCCTACGCTGTCCCATTCCTGGGCGAAGGTCTCGCTCTCCTTCCCTCTTTCACGAGTCCGTCTTCCAGTTTGGACGGCACCTATCCAGTTCGTCTCGCCATTCCCTACGTGGCCTGCCACCTCCGTCTTACCGTCTCAGGGCACCAATCCTGTACTACTCACAGTTTTTCCGGCATGCAGTAGACATACAAGCAGCTATATGTATGAAAAACAAAGCAATAATATGTAGAGTCGATCATGCAAGGTTCAATACAGTTAACAGAGCACAAAAACAATTTAAATTCCGTACCTACTTTCTCAACTCTCCGTACCAATTTACTTATGCAGGCGACCTTTCAAAGTCTGGACGCATTTAAGCTTTTGTCTAAATATTTGGTCCTCCAATTGGGGCTCCAATTCCTAAAAGGACTACTAGCAAACAATATTAAATTAAGCACAGTAATTTCTAATCGACGTTCCTCAGTGTAATGTGGTCACATCGTTACCTTTCCCTAAAGCACTTGCTTATGTCCACATTGCACGGCTAATGAGTGGCATTATGATGATGATAGTACTCGACCCTGAGGCGTGGGAGTGTACGACCAATGGCGAACTTCACGGACAAAACGTAGTTAATGTGTGCTAAGTTCTTGTTTGATGGCATAAAGTCTTAGGTTACAGGCCAGGGTTCGAAACTAATTTAAGTTACAACAGAACGAAAATGAGGTAAAGGAGTGGGTGAATGCAGAAAAATCAAAACATGCTAATTTTGTATCAGGAAAATTCCTTTAAAGTGGGTTAATCAGAGAAGTGAATTGATCGGTGAAAGCTGAAGTAAACAGAATAATTAAATTCGATTTTTTTTTAATTCCTCTGTTTCGTGGGTAACTAAATAAATCTCACATACACAGTCAGCCAACACTAAACTGTATCTAGAACTTTCATCATCATAGTATATTAGAACGTTACTAAAGTACGCAATCGGCAATTATGTATCTGAAATTCATAAGATTCATAGTCTAATTCCTTCCACACAATATCTCATTCATATCATCATTTATCATAATCCGTTTCAAGGTCCGGCTCTTCACCTCAAACTATAATCCCATTATAATACTAGGAAGCCTTATTCAGGGTAATATATATAAACTATACGACTACGCTGTGATTTTCTTCACCGTCCATCATATGCTCAGCTATTATCAACCAGTTTTACTTGTCTCTGAGGTTCGCCAATGTTTAGAGGGCTATTTGCACTACTTTGGATACGGCCATGACCAAGAGTATTCGTGGGCGGAGGCAATAAGACTAAAGGCACAGCTAATAGTACAGGTGTATTCTGAAAGGAATTTGCTTTATGCATTTATGGGCAATGTGGTTGACCTTACAGATAGGAGAGTTAGACAAAAAGTCAAGGTTTTATCTAAATTTTATAATTGTAACTCTGTTAAAAGTAATCAATAACGTTACGTAACTTTTAGTGCAATTCAAGTGTCATCTGAATTCAATAGCAGTCAAAAAATCGGGGCATATTAGTTCAATCTACAATCGGGCTCAATACAAGAATAACCGCAAGTCGAGTTTTATTATAAGTTCACCAATTGCATTTAAAGTTGCTGATTTAAATAGCTTCTCAAGAACACACTTTATGTCTTCATCTCAAAGTGCATTTTGCATTAATAGACATAGCACTCGGAATCGCCGACGGTTTCCCTAATTTCTATCGAAAGGGACTTTTTACGTCTTTAAAATTTATCTCTACGTCCCTTTGCATCGTAAAATCTTTCATTACCTTCTGTGGCCACAGTCGTAAAATCCTTTGTAAAAAATACATGACCAAGCTTATACAATTCTCATGTCTATTTGAGATTCGTAGATGTTTCTATTATTCAGTTTACGACGTCGTAATGTCCTGTATGTTGCTTTGATGGTGTACTAATGGGATTTAAATGGTAGTAACATTTTCTATTATTGTTTCAGGTAACACTTTCTTCCACATTCAAGAACTAAGCATTAATAAATTCAAATCTTTTATAAAGCTAAAACTATGCCAGAAAGGCTATTATACTGTAAAAGACTATATTGAGGACAAAAAAGCTTGGGATTGAGCTGCTCCAATAGGTCTAGACAGTGAATGTTGTTTATTTTTTATTTTTTGCTGATTTACACTTTTTTTTTTTTTTCTCTTTCTAAATATCTATTTATATACAGAATGACATGAACATTTACTGTTTAAAGTCTTATATTATTTTAATTATTGTGAATGTGAGGACTATGTGGGTCATTGTTTCCGTTTTAATCATGGTCTAGCACTTTGAGTGGTTTATGCGGTCTACACAAATGTCCTGTCCTTGGTATTACTCGTCGAATCGTTGAGCTCCTTAAGTTCTGAGTTGAGCTGCACGGTTACTGACGAATGCGTGCACCGACTGCACAGGTCCACTCAATCTGTGTGGTTCTTTCCTCAAAAGACCACTTCAGACACCAATCTACATAGTCCTCAAAGATCAAAGATTATTTCCGGATTTTTATATACACATTGACATTGATGAATATTATATAAACAATGACATGGATATTTACTTTGTAAAGTATCTTATTTTTATTATTATTATTGTGAGTGTGAAGACTATGTGGATCATTTCTTTTTTCTGTTTTCCTTCTTAGTTAGTTTTAATCATGACCTGGCAGTTTGAGTAATTTATGCGGCCTACCCAAATGTCCTTTCATTGGTATTGTTCGTCGAATCGTAAGGCTCCTCAAGTTCTGAGTTGAGCTGCACGATTTTTGACAAATGCGTGCACTGACTGGACAGGTCCTCTCAATCTGTGTGGTTCTTTACTCAAAAGACCATTTCAGACACCAATCTACATGGTCTTCACATTATCTGACCAAGATTATGTCTGGACTTTAAAAGAGACTGTGACCTCTGAGTTTGTTTCGGCCTTTCTTCTCAGAGTAGTCAGATAGGAAACGCCGACCTCATCTAGTTTAAAAAAAAATGTGATTGACATGTAAAAGTGTTTGTACAAACCTACTTACAGAAAATAAATCATTTATCATTTATCATTTATCATTCGTGTCATTACGGGGAACCGGTGAAATCATGTCATCAACTACATCATAAACGATCATCTTCTATTAAATGAGAAAGTTTTCTTGGTAAATACAGGTTGGTTATAAAGCACAGGTGGGCTGGAAATCCTATAAATCCGATGTCATGCAATTAGTCTTTAGTGATTGTCAGAAAGTACAGGATTCCGCAGTGCCTGCAGTGGCTTCAAAGGTAAATGTTTCTGACTGTCAAGAGTAGGTACTTACTCTTGACAGTCAGAAACATTTATCTTTTCTTGAAACCTTTAAAGGGCCTTCAAAAAACAACAACTGAAACATGCTTTTGTTATCCTGACCTTTCAAAAGAGTGAACAAAGTTAAATACAGAAATCGCAAAAATAACTCAACATTAAATTCTTCTTACATTGTGGTGTGTAGGCGTATCATTACCAACGCCCGAGGCTTATCCATTCGATATTCCTTTTATACGTATATTTTACCTTCATAATCCATGTTATTTGTACCCCCACGCAAGTGGTGGACATCTTTGCTAAAACAATTTGCAAATAAATTAGCTCAAGGGAAGTCAGTTAGGGCAACATCTTACGACATATTGCTGCGCCCCGCGGTTTCACCCGCATAAGTCTCGATCCCGTAGGAATATCGGGGCAAAAAGTTTTCTATGTGTGTAAAATTGGTCTAGCCGTTTGAGCGTGAAGAAGTAACAAACATACAAACACACACACACATACACACTCGCACACACACACACACACACACACACACACACGCGCACACACACACACACACACACACACACACACACACACACACACACACACACACACACACACACACACACACAAACTTTCGCCTTTATAATCAATCAATCAACTCAGCCTATCGCAGTCCACTGCTGGACATAGGCCTCTCCCAGACTGCGCCACAACACCCTGACCCTGCCTTTATAATATTAGTGTGATAATGTGATTCAGGTTGCAAACTTTGGATTATTCCAAGATGAGGTAACGCTCATAATATTATTGCAAAATCGTTATTTAGTCAATGCAGAGTCGTAACCAATTCGCCGTTTTGCATAAAAATAGTCACGTGCAAATATTTTTTACAGCAACTGTATAAAAGGAAGATGTAGGATGATTTATTATTAGTAAGCATCTTCACACTTGCTACTGATTGCCTCTTAATATTTATTTATAAGTCTTAGTGATACAAATACCATATTTTCTTTGCCTTTTAAGACAACTATAGCCAAGATCATACACCTCCACTCTTTGTGCTAGTTCTAAATGTGACTGTACCTCTATACTTCCCCTACCTACACGGAATATCACAAGGCTCCGTTCTGGTTTCTGCGCTATTTAAATTAGACATTAATATAACATCCTACTCGGAATGAGACGTGGTGAATGCAATATAATTTTGCTGGTTTATTACTGTGGGTAGACAGTCACAGACATAGGTATGACTTTGAGGTCTTGTGTTTTAATTTTACTTGAGTAGACAGTTGCATAAAAGCTACACTAGAATACGTTTGAATGCACAACATTCCTGTGACTGTTACTTTTCGGTTTTTAGAAGTGTACAATGCACAAACACCGATGAGAAGTGTCGTGTTGTAAAACGATGGTGTGATTAGATATCAATTAGAAAACAATATTGCATACTTGCTGTACATAAATTAGTTAGAATGAAGCTTATAAATGCCACCTAACCTTCTAGCAACTCCGAATAAACATCACAAGGATAAAATAATACATCTTGGTTTTCTGTCATCTTCAAAGCAATTTCCATCTGAAATCAAGTTTCTTTAACCCGTTCATTTTATAGGCAAGGCGGGTCTACCCCGTGGCTCTTTTATGACCAGGTCAAACCAATAAAACGACTAAACTTTTGGTAAATTGGAATTTTGACTCTCAAAACGGTACAGGAAAACGTGAGGAAACCGACAAGTCATAGAACCAAAAATTCAAAGACATGTGACATCAAACAACCCATGGTGGATTACAGCTCACTCCCTCTCTCAGAAAGGAGACCTGTGTCTCAGCAGTGGGAACATTATAGGCTGATTATGCTATGCTACGGTAGTAAATTATTTTTGTCTCGAGCATTTAAAGGTTTGTATAAAATATGGTGCATGACAACCGTTAAATTATAAATATTAGAAATGTAGAAAATCAACTTACCTACAACTACATAACAGCACATGAAGATAAAAAACAGTTGATGAATATTAAATTCTATAAAGCATGAATACGGAAGAAACGATTCATATGTGTACGTACATGAATAATTCGTGACGGAATGATGATCAGGGTCTTTTCAAACGCGAAAACTAATAGTGTGAAAGTCGATCGCCTATGTAAGCCCTTTACACAAGAATAGTATACAACCTCTATTTTCGCCCAAATTAATTGTTTTCCAGCCTTTATTTGCTTTGAAAGCAGTTCATCTTTAATTTCGAAGTCAGTTGTAGTTCACCAGTTCGCCTAAATAGGGTTGGCATTTAGGTGAAATGTTAACTAGATAGGGGTTTGGTTTTCATTTCCAACCTAAGGAGTATAACCCTTTACTTGAGGTCTTCCAAAAACAACCAATCAACTCTACCACAGCAGAAAGCCGAACCAACGCAGAACCTTAAACAAATCTTTTTTCCTCCTTCGCCTGCCAAGTCTTATCGTCCAGACAAATTATTAAAGGAAGCTCCTATCTCGTGGAGGATTCAACCGGTTCTATTCCCGGTCCTACTTTGTCGTGGGCGAGAACAGCATTCCCAAAACGGCCTGAATTAATTGAGCCTACAATTAAACAGACAGGTTTGACGTATATCCAATGGTTCCTGTTGGTATGGGGATACAGCTTTTATTTTTAGCGTTGAGAAAAACGTTGCTGACGCAACAGTTGAAAAGAATGTCATAATGATTAAGATAGAGATATAGTTGATCTACAACGAATATAGCAAAATCTGGCTAGCTTAGAAAACAAACAATTTGTTTCTTGTGCTGAGTTCCAAGAAACAGTATTAATGACGTTGGCAACTCAAAGCCATGACGATAGGTTAAAGATCACAGAGCTGCAATGAGTCTAACAATCTCTTGCACTGATCTTTGCCCTAAGCAATATGGTGAAGCATTTTCTTTAGTTGACTTACAATTTGTACTTGTTACAAAATTAAACTTATCTTGTTCTGCAATGGATAAGCATAGGTAATAGTTGAACGCAAACAGTTATACTAAAATATTTATTCATAACAATAATATTCTTTGCATATATTCCAATTACCAAGAATCTACCTCGAGCAATTACAAAAGAGAAATGTAACATTCAAGTTATTGGAGCTTTTCCATAAAAATAGCAGAAAGTAGCTCGGATGTTGCTTCAAGTTATAGACAGGACGGGTTTGCCGCTGCTAAAAATAAATACGCCTATCACTGAAGACAAATCTCATTAGGTACTTAGTTAACGCAGTTAACTACAAAACTAATAATTAGTGTATGATACGAGTAATAATGTATATCTGCATCAAGGGCTTGATCCAGAAAGCGGTGCTTCTGGACACAACGCGTTTCGTTAGGTTCCTCTCTCAGGACCTGACCACCGGTAACTTGAACCCTGTTCCCGATACCGGTGGGCTATAATTTTTTTTTAAAACGTTATAAAAAAATTAAAATTGTAATTTATGTGTTTTCGAATGAAATAAAGGAAATCACGAATATCACAGAAATAATATAATCATAATGTATATGCATGCAAGGAACAAGGAAGCAGCTGACATATGTACATATAAATTTAGAATTCACATAGAAGAGGCTGGTGAGTAAAACTTACTAGCACACGACACACATACATATAATTGTGTACTTAGAAATAATTTTATTGCTCCTGTTTTAGTCTCTTCGGCAGGTTAAAGATAATTGTCTTGTAATGTTAGTTTTTGCAGCAATGATGGCAAACTGGTTATATTACAACAAGTTAATTTAGGTACCGTTTTACTAGTTTTATAGTGCAATTAATTGTATTCTTTGTGCTTAAATGACGTGTCTTTATTTACTGCGCTTACTTCATGAACTGCGCCAAACCAATGCTCATGTTTCTTTGATACTATAAAATAAAAATAAATGTTCCATACTTTTTGTTTCTCGAATATATTCTTACAAAATCTCCGCAGTATATTTGCCTCTAAACATCACACTAAAAATAAATCGCTGTTAGAATACAAAGCTGAAGCACGACACTGTCCAATTTAGCAAGACATCTGGAAAGACATAGTTCTTTCGTTCTTGGTTCCATTTTAAGAAAACAAAAGAGAGGTTGGAAGGTCAGGCTGTAATGGTCGTTGATGCAAAACGTGAACCGCAACGTGCAACTACGATGCAGCGATAAGAATTTGCACGATTCTCTGTTGAACTTCGTAAATAAAGCGATGCAGCGCTTTATAAAGGTTTATTATTAAGTATACTTTGAATGCTAATTGCTTGATTATTTGCTTTAAGAGCATTATAATTTTTGTTTGATAAAAAATCTTATGAATAAATTCAAATTCATTTATTTGTTTGTCACAGGTGAAAAACAGTTCTTAACATAATTATATAAGTAACATACCCATGGGGCACACAATATTTAACAGTAATTTAAAATCTATTTTATCATTAATATTATTATTCATGTCAAAATACATTATACATACTTAATTCATTAATATTAATTCATTAATATATTCATGTCAAAATACATATACATTACACAGATATCCTCATCATATTGTAACACATGGGCGTCCAATGTTAAATAGGTTGATAAATTTTATTAATAAAAATAGGTCAAATTAGGGAAGTCAGTCAGAAATAAAATGATATAAATAATAATTGAAGAAATTAATTATAAAAATTATTATATTTATTATTAAATTAATTATATTACAATGTCAAAGTGTCATTTAAGTATTCATTTATATTATATTAGCATTTATTACATAAAAAATATTTGAACTGCTTCATAGATCTAGCCAAATCTAACTGATTTTTTTAATAATTTTAATTGATTTTTAATTTTATTGGGGCTCTGCAGAATATTCTTTTCCGCAAGAGAGCTGTCTTGGCTCTGCGTCCGGTTAGCATGTCATTTTTCCTGTCACGTCGAACAGTATCAGATAGGTAGGTTTAATGTTACAAATAAGGCTGTTTCATATAATATACAAGGCTGGGAGCGTCAGGATTTTGTGCTCTCTGGAATATGGTACACAACTGTCCGTTATCTGAAGCCCAAACATACCTAGATCTGAATAGTAAATTTGTTTAGTTTTACCTTTTGTGTATTCTTTCAAATTTGTCCGATGTGACAGTGTCAGTTCTGCTGTTTGAGCATTGTTATCTTCAGTAAAACTGGTAAAAACGAGTTGGAGTTATCAGCCTGTGGCTACAAATAAAATAATGCAGATGTTTTGCTCCTCGAAACACGTTGCAGCAATATAATATTTATCTTAATCTATCATATTGTGTACATTGTATGCTTGGAATGGCAGCTCAAATTCCTCAGAAGAGGTTGCGATGTCTTTATTTGCAGAAACATTTGAATACATTTTCAAAATACATTTCATACTACGAATTAATCAATTTGTTTCAGCTAAAATGCATTAGAAAAGGTTTATTTCTATGCCACAAACTAAATAGTTTTAAGAATCCATTATCAATACAGCAAAACTTTGAAAGGTCATTAATTGTATCTGATTAACCCGTCAGAGTTCATAAATGTGATTTTAGTTATTAAACATTTACTCTTTGAACCTTAAAAGATAGAGTAATATTGTATTAATACAAAAGTAGAATATTATTTCAGTTTAAATTTCAATAATTTGAATAAGTGCGCTGAAGGAATTCATGAATACAAAAGCAATTTTCCTAAAAGGAGATAATGACAAATTCAATACTTAAGTACCTTATAAACCTTTCTAAGTATTTTATCGGGTTTTTCAGCTGCTCCTACAGTTTTTATTGTACCTTCATTATTGTTGAAAAATAACAGCCGTTTTTATCTGAATAATATTATATTATATTAAGAAAACGAACAGCTCTCATCTTGCTTCAATTATTAAGTTTCCCGGGTACATATTTTCAAAACAAAAGCGTTCTAGCTCCAGCAAACAATTTAAGGCATCCACTGGAGCAATTCACGGAATATGATCATAAGCATGATCTCAGGTTAAAAGCGGGTACCGTATATATCTTGGAAACACTGAGCCGCCAAGATGTTAATGTTGCCATTACCATTTAAATTTTAGAGAATTAATCTTGAAAGCCGACACTTTAGGGTTATTTGAATATTTGCGAATTCTCGACTACATTTGGGATGAATATTTTAGCTACAGTCATTGTTCCTAGTATAATAATTGAAATTTGTTTCAAACTATTTTGCTGACAGGCTGACATTAAAATTGGTTGAAATGAGCTAATACCCATGACCCATACTAATAATGAAGTATGAAGTTCTCTTCTACAAATTGAATAGTCGATAGTTACCCGAGAATAATCCCAAGAATTTACAAAATAATATTTTGCACATTACCCATATCAGCCCGTAGACCGTCTGTACCTATTAATTAACGGTCTTATGGTCTCTTAACAGTACAATAAAGAAATAATGACTCTTCCCAACAAACAACAAAATATAAATCTCTTCAGGGCTAAAACAACAAAAAGGCTAGTAAATTAATTAGCACAGAAACTACAATAGAGGGAGTGGGTCTAGGCGCGGCACAAATGTTAAATGAACGGAATGCCCGCTTTAACCTGATGATGATGAATGTAGGCCAATTTGTACCACTTGTGTGCATATTTTAATTTAGCTGACTGGCGGAAATACTGGATTCATTTTTTATGGCATTTTTTACGGTATATGAAGGTGACCCATGAAACTATAGTTAACCTGGAATCAGCAATTGGTTTACGACTGAATGACTCATTTTCATTGAGTTGATGGTATCTAAGAAGTTGAATACTGAGAGTCTAAACCCTGGTGTCATAGCTTATTTCCCAAATTTATTAGAAGAAACATTCAAATTTTACTTGTTATCTTACAACAGAATTAACTCCTGAACCTTGAAATAACCTATCATTTCAATTGTGGTAGATTTATACAAATCTGAGCAGCTCACATATTTTTCATCCCAGATCAAAATATTTTCGGGTATGACTCAAACAGCATACTCAATACTCTGTAGCTAAATAACGCGGGTCTTACAGCATTTAGCGTGGGTGTTTAAAAACTGCCAAATTGGAGTAAATGAGAGGAATTACGAGTGCACATTCCTATATCAAGGCTTAAGTTTACCCGCATCAGTTGGTCAATTCATTGCATGATTAGGTAAAAATAAAAAAATAAGAATTACTGCGGTAAAAAGCATGTAAGACCTGATACTCGTAGGACCGCAATCAAAGTACACAGTTACAGACACAGCTTACAGATGCTACTCTGCTATCCATCCTCCTTAAAATCGAACGTGAGTATGTTTACCTCTACAAATTCTGCGGTAATTAACCAACCAAGGAAGCGTGAACGGATTGCAATCAAAATACATTAGCTTACAGATGCCATGCGATTTTTCTATTCATCTTCGTTAAACTCACTTCGAAGACAAAGTTTCAGTCTTTCGTCCTCAAATAAACCTCCCTAAGGTTTATTTCTGCTGGGAGTCCGAAACTACATTTATCTTTCAATTAACTCTGCTAAGTCTTCTTGCGGCATCGCAGACAATCGCTGACAAATGGTTAAGCCTGCAAAGCCTTTGCAAAGTCAACATTACTATTCTTACTGCGCATATTCTTTCAATCACCTTTATTTCGTGTGTTGTGATAATTCTGTTATGTTTTGATAATTCACAGAAGAATTTTAAGACAGTAAAATTCCGCCATTACTCGTTATATTTTAAACTCTACTACTGGATTTAGAGAATCATTTGTATATTGAAGAACCAGCAAAAAAAAAATCAATGGTTGCGTTAGATTGATTTTTAGATCATTCTCTCTATAGCGTTTCTTAGGGTTCTGCTCGCTAAGAATAAAATCGTGAGTAATCCTTCATATGGAGCTGCAAGTGACACAGGAAGTGTATGTATATGGATAAGACAGGTACTCCCTGACCACCCCGTAAGGAAACTAGAATGAGGATAATGTATGCAGGTGTGTGATTCATATCGATATTTAAATTATGGAGTGGGTTCGGTTTGTTTACTACAGACGATGATCGGAAGTGGATGTGTATAAGGATAATTCGATTTCCGTTTTTCATTTGACCATCCGTATTGACATAATTATTATTATAGTCTATATACAACGTGTAACGGAAGGGGGGTATCAACCCTGAAGGAGGTGAATGTGCTCATGAAACTCAACAACTTTCCCCAAAGAACAAACAAAAAAAATTTGGCCCTCTCATAGTAAATCAATCAGCTGGTAGTCAGTTTTGTAAGGGAGGGCCAAATTTTTTTTTCATATTTCGACCTATGTTCTTTGGGGAAAGTTGTTGAGTTTCATGAGCACATTCACCTCCTTCAGGGTTGATACCCCCCTTCCGTTACACGCTGTATATATATATACACTTACTATATCCTCTGCTGATATATTTTAATTCCGTATTTTAAGTCTTACTCGTTTGAGAAATTCGCATAGTGTAGGTAGACAATGTGCATAATTATTTAAGATGATTAAATAATACAATTTTATTGTCAGATTGTGTTTGTCCATTTTCAGCATATGGAAGCAATGCTGCATTGTATGAACAGCCAAAATATTGAGGCTATTTTATATAATACACAAATGTGGCACACTTCATACTACATACTTCATTCATCCAGAACACGGCCTTGTTGGCGGTTATCAACTTAAATTTTACGACCTTATTGTATGAAGACTAGGTAAATTCTGATAAGATAGATAACATTCGTAAGCCCGCAAGGCAAGCCCCCTCCAGCGACACTTAGCCACTCTAATGCCAGTACGCCGCGCGCTTTGTCCACGAACGGACGTACCGCGCCTCCCCTAAAATTAATACGACCACCGAATAGGCAAACAGGATACTCCGCATTCGGAATAGTGATGAGAACAAACAATAGTGACGTTCATGCCAAAAAGGAACCGTTTAACTAGTGCTGCCTATAACTTACTAATTGATGTGAATTCGCTGACCTTGAAACTCGGCTAGAAAATGGATTAGTCACAGTTTTTTTTTTGTGTTTATTAATCGAACGACATTGATCGAGATAAGTGAGTTAATTGAAATAGAGATGGGATTCGTGTAATCTATTAAATTATTTAGTTTAAAGTGCGGGAAGTGGAAATTATTAAAAATGACAATGCTGGCGGTGAAGAATTTTTTCATGCCGGAAAAGAGAGTGGACTCTCCGAGGTTTTCGAGGATGCCCGAGGCATTGATGAGGTCCATACGACGACGCTCTTTACGGGTGAAGAGAACCAAGTCGTTGGTACTAGTAAACGAAAAGAGGAAATCCGGTGAGTGGTAGCGTATTCCTTTTCATTTTTATTTATTTTATTTCTTGATATTGATACAGATGTTCAACTTGAACATGTGTGTCTTGGAATTATGAGTTCTCCTTTACCTTTGTTTTATCACTATGCTATTAATTTTAATTTCTTAGTCATTTTATTGGTTTTAGAGTGCTATTATGTCAGAATTTACTGACGCATTCGATACGCTTAGTATTTGAAATATAAATCAAGTATAATAGTTCAAGTTTTAAACCAAAAATCATTTTGGGAACAGCTTTATACAGATTTTACCCAAAAAAATGTAACAGAATCGTCGTGGTTTACTGTTCACTGCTCGTTGAGGTAATAACAGCCTTAATTTTACTCAAACGAATTTCTTTTGCTCGTCTAATGACACCTTTTGTACAGTAATTAAAATATCCAATTAGGTAATCATTAATAAAATGGGTTTGATAACTTAAACCCATCCATTGTTTTTTGCGGTTATACCAAGTTGAGTAATTGCAGATTGATTTTAGATAGAAAAGCCATTTACCTTACCGAGAACAGTAGCCGATGATTAGAAAACAATTCAGATTGAATTATTCATTGCACGAACATATTTTGCAATACTGCGTAGTTTTTAATTTAATGTTTGCTGTTTAGATTATTCTTCCGTTAAATGACTGCCACTGTTGCTGTTTTTGTAATTAGTTTATGTTTGATGTTTGAGCGACAATATTTGCATCTTGAAACATTGAAAATATTTGCAGTATGTTTAGCCATATTATTCATTAACTCAATCTGATTAGCTAACAAGAATATTACTCAAAGGAATTACAGAACAGGTCTGACGTATGCGAAAAATCCATTATAATCCAAGACAAGTAAGTTATATACAATTCCAACTATATGCAATTGACTTAAGTTCTTATTAGCTATTCAATTTTCCTCCAGAGCTTTCATATTACGTGTGGTCACTTCAAGACCTTATCGTCACAGCGCAACGCCATTATACGTGACATCATTAAGCATTGTTTCATGTGCTTCTATGTCATATTTTAAATGGTCACTGGCCATAAAAATGATCATAGTTACCTCTTTGTTTTACTAGATGAGACCATTGGTACCGGCCGTGTCCTATTTTGTTGGGCTACATATATAAATTAAGTGATTTGTAGGACAGAAGCCAAAACAGTTTAATCAAAATTAGATGATTTAAATCCGGTCTACAAAAACAAAACGTATTTGCAGTGAATAATATTTGGCGCTTTTTTTTTCTTTTCTATTTCAAGCTTGTTACATTACAAATTTACAAACGAATTCTTGTGTACTTACTGTTACAAGAATTCGCATTGTAGAGAACCCAATGTAATAGAAGGTTGCTCTGCATACCAATTAGGCACCTACTCTCGTTTCTTTTGTTTTTTCTCCGTACCTACCCGAGTTCACCTTAACATTTTAATTGAACTGCCCGATACAGATCAACAGATTCTTGTTGCAACCGTTTCGTAGTCTTGTACAATCTTTAACGTGACCATAAGTCTCAAGGATTCTGCAATTTGTGCTGTTTGCATTGTTCTTTTGATCTTTGGTGCGCAATTGACAGTATTTTTTATATTCTACGACGATACAAAAACCATATGTTGTGCATTTATGGTTCTTTTATAGGTCACATGTGGTCTTTGGTCTTGTTTATGCTCCCAAGCCTGATTGTTTATCGATACTGACAAGTTATATTATTCATGACATGATTCCCATATTTTTCGTAGTTTCGCACGACACCCATCCTCCTTTCTGTCTCAATAAAAGTCATATTATATCGTATTACAGCATTCCTTTGAATTTATTTGCAAAAGAGGTTGGATAACATTTTTAAACCTGGTGGAAAGAACGGCGATATTCGGTTTTTCTTCGGATAACTATTAAAAAACATAAGATAGCTAAGTTCGTTGCTAAATATATGAACAATAACGTGTACATCATTTTAGGGGTTGCAAGACTTGCGAGTCAACTGAATCAGAATATGAGAACAGTCTCCGTTTAAAAACCGCAAAGAGGAGAACGTTGATTGCTCCAAGCACTTGCGTAAGCTATAAAAAATAAAATCGATTAAGAAACGATGTTCATGAAAATCGACAAAATCTAACTAATGAATGCAAGTGCTCGGTCCACAGATAATGTAAATATTTCTAATCTGTTGCACACTTATCAGCTGCTTTGCGTTCAAGCTTGATTAGGTTTTAGATCGATGAGTTCAGCGATAAAATCTTTTTATGTAAAGTTAATTGGAGGGCAGACATGCAACGACCGCTTGTCCAATGTAAGCTGGTGTGAGCTGTAAAAGTTTAATTCTGTTAATTGAATTACTTTCGTTAATAAATACCATGTTGGATTTAATTTGATATGTTTGAAGATGAATTTGATAAGGTAAGTTAAGTAATGACTGCTAAACGGTGGTGGAATGGTTGTATAAAATTAAGGTTTAATTTAAATGCAAAAAAAAACTTTTAAATTAATTGCCACCTGACCACGTCCCTATCGATAAATATGTAAATATGTATTCACACTAAATCGGCATTCTGTAAATAAACGCTGAGGTGATTACATAGTTCTTCAATTATTGAGTTGTTTATATAGTTCTTCAATTGGCATAACATTCTGCGTTTAAATAATTATTAAGCAAAGCAAATACCACATAATTTAATCCCACTAAGAACTCACTTCAATTTTCAAAGCGTTATCTATACACTCAAATATTTAAATCTTTAGATTTGCCCTCACCGTACTACGTCGCGCGAAGAAGTGACCAGACTGAGAAGAGTAAGCTCCTACAATAATTATGGCGTTTTCATAAAATCAAGTAGTCTTTGCGACATTGTGTGTGTCAGAGCCTCTGAGATGTCAAAACGAAACAAAACCGCAACCATCTTTTGACGCTGCATGGCGAATCTACGATTGAAATCTTTGCCTACACTACACACATCAGCGCAAAAAACTTAATAAACATTAAATGAGACGGCAGCACATACAGCTACTACAATCTGTCAAATTTCTTTAATAGATTTTCAACTTTATCGCCGAAACATAAGGTTCAAAGTTGATTGGGAAAATTTAACAGATTCGTTAGTTGGCGACTGAACATACTTCCAAAAAAGTTAAATTGCTATAGACTTTACCTTAGTACATAATAATAATACAATCGACGCACATTTTCGAATAAACGGTCTAATAAAAATAGTTACTAGGTACATAAAATAAAGTCGACTAAAACTTTTTCCTCCAACGGACATCACTAATTATACCACAATGCACCTGGCTAGCGCGTGCCAACCTAAATGTCACACTTGACGTTACAAAATCAATTAAACTTGACCCTTTTTATAAACAACGACTTACCACAGTTAATGAATTCTTTAAAATATCAGTTTATTGTTTTTTTTATTTTTTTCTGTATGGAATATCCCGCGGTTACTTTAGTAATAATCGAACAAACATTCTATGGAAATATGTAATTTTATAAAGTTTGAGGTAAGGTACATTTAAAAAAGGAACTGTTTCTTCTTTGTAATTCTAATTGTCATATTTGTAATTAAAGTAACAAAGAGTATTTAATAAATTCTTGATTGCAAAATAATGCAAACTTCAGTGCAAAATAATGCAATTTTATTAATAGCTTTCCTGGGAGAAATTGTGGAATTTGCCAACGTTTGACAATACTCGTATGTAACAATAGAATGGACATTTTATAATCTTCACCAACATGTTTTTCGTACAGCGATCGTTTTCCACAAATAAATACTTGCAGATGCGCCAAGTTAATCACGTGTTTCGACTTGTGAACATAAAGATGCTGCAGAATTGCAGATTAATACATTGGACCCATAATGATATAATATTTATAGTTTACACAAATCTCTTTTCGTGTCTGACGTTCTAAACTTCGTAACGGATTTTAATCCGGTTTCACTGTCATTCAGAGTATTTATTCCGGAAGGTACTTACAACAAATTAACATAAAATTTAATGGTTTTAAAAAATCTACAACACTTGAATCTTTCGCTGCTTGCGAAACCAAATGTTATCTTGTGTTGATAAAACCTATACTTTAGCTTTGACGCGTTAAACTCAAAACTATTTTCAGAAAAATTTTGTATATGACCTTACCACACTCAGCCTTGGTCATGAAATAAAAAATATACCCACGACGACACGACCTCGTGTGAAACGCGCCAGTCAAAACGTATTTTTTCTAATTTTAAAATTACGAATTATTTTGATGTCCGTCTCATGCGTGGGAATAAGTAATATTATTGCATAGTTTATCATTGTTTTAGTAATATGTTCAAGGTATTTTTTTTTATAAACTGTTTTGAAGAATAGAAAACCCTCACAAACGCACGTAGTAATGTGCGTTTGAGAGGATTCGTCATCATCCCATCACCTCATCTCAATTTGACATGCTAAAGATAGTCTGCCAAATCTTATTTCTGTGGTAATCTGGCAAGGTGGCTCTGGCTTGTTATTTTAACTGTGCGGATCTTAAATCTGTGTCAAAACATGACTGAAGAGAATATAAGTAACTAGCTTAAGCCTGCGACTTCGTCCGCGTAATATTTTGCCCCCGACCCACCCCGCATCGCATAGCCTGCCCGCGCTATCACTTCATTTTCACTCAACGTTCTTTCTGCCTTTTTTGTGTTTTGCTCTTAAGGATCATAGCGTGATGTTAAAGCCTTCTTCAAGAATTAGGCTATCAAATGCAAAAAGAATCTTTGAAATCCGACCAGGAGTTCCAGAGATTAGCGCGTTCAAACAAACAAACTCTTCAGCTTTATTATTAGTATAGATTAAAATAAAAATCAAATCAATCAGCCTAGCCTTTTTCCAAGTATGTTGGAGGTCAGTTTCCAATCTAACCGGTAGCAGCTTTGTACCAGTATTTTACATGGAGCGACTGCCTATCTAACCTCCGCTACCCAATTACTGGGTAACACGAGACTTACCCCTTGGTAAGGCTTTTTGTCAGATTTATGGGCCTCTGACTACCCGTAATAACTACTTATCAAAGATCATTAATGTACTTAAAAGATATTACATCGTAACATGACGGGTGTGTCTCCTCTCTGGCAATTAAATATAGTCATCATCATAATGATACTCCAGCCGTTGAGTTAGTCTGAGAAGAGATTTGTTCTGTCATACAAGAAGTTTTTACTAATCTTAGTAATTCTACACTACGAACCTGGCGGGGTTTCTCGGATGGTTTCGATACTCAATGTATATGCGGCGTCTTCCTGTATACCTTCCATCTTGCGCCGCATGCGTCAGCGTATGGTGTTAGCGTCGCCGAGTTCTGAGCCAAACAGGATATTTAACTTAATATTCACCACCGACATGCTAACAAGACAACTGCGAACCTTTAATTCGATGATAAAGCTCGATGAGATTGGGTTGACAACGATTTCCCAGTTTTCTAAAGAAACATGTTCCCTAACATGTGCACCGTTTCAGTACCTAGACTAGTTTTAAGAGTGTTTGCCTACACCCGCATCTCTGTTGGACCTCGTCCAAATACAAGCAACTTTGATTAAAACCTATATTTGCTGCCATTGGTGCATTATATTAGGTAGAGTCTACCTAATACGAGATAAATTCCAGAAACACGATTAGAATCAAACAAAATAATACTGATAGTCAAGGCTAGAAAGAGAGTGAGTAACGAGATGAAGACTAATAGAAAAGTATGGAAGAAAAATACATGTTGCACCGATCCCAAATAAATTGGGGTAAGAACAGGAAAATGATGATGAAAGTATGACAAAGTAAGTAAAATATATCAAGATGACGCTACAACTAACGTCATGATTTGAAGTCAATCAGAATATCGGCAATACATTACTATTTGTTTGGTATGACTATTTTTTTGCCAAGCGTGGCTACATTTTTTACTATATGGCAAAAAACAACAAAACAAAAGACTAAAACCACTCACAATAATAATTTACAGTAAAACCATAAACCAATAAACATGAACAGCATGGCAGGTAAAAGCTATCCAATATAAATGCAAATTGCCCATTGAAGCCAGTGACCTACTATGGGGGGAATTGGGTCAGAAGTATCAGAACAGGCCATTGGATCCAGTCCAATTCCTCGCATACTGGCGCACCCCTTTAGCGCCAACCTTGAATTCAAATTGACCTCTTCCACCTCTAGGAATTGTCTCCCAATTTCACTGAATGGTTATGGAGACTGTTCAAGTTTGGGTTAATGGTCTGGATCATTGTTATAGGGCTTTTGGCGGCTTAATGTAGCGGTGTTTGTTGTTGAATCATTTTCATAAAGTAATTAGGTTCTTAAGTGTTAAGGGGAAGTCTGAAATTGGCACCGGTAACTGAAAAGTTGTGTGAAAATCGGTTGTCATGGTATGGGCCTGTGTTACGCAGGAATGAGGAATATGCCGTGAGAAGAATTTTAGGTATGAATAGCGATGGCTGTAGGGGAAGACCAATGAAACGATGGATCATCATTTCAGCCGAAAGATGTCCACCACTGCTGGAAATAGGCCTCCCACAAGCACCTTCACTTCGACCAGTTATGTGCTTCTCGCATCCAACAGGTTACTGCGGCCTTCACAAGATTAATGTCGGTCCACTTTGTGGGAGGCCTTCCAACGCTACGTCTTCTAGTACGCGGTCGCCACTCCAGAACCTTTCGGCCCCATCGTCTGTCTTGTAACAAGAAACGATGGATGGACTGTGTGAATGATGATATTATGTTTAGAAAGGGGGTGAGTACTACGAATAGAGAAGTATGGAAGAAAAAGACATGTTGCGCCGACCCCAAATAAATTGGGGTAAGGGCAGGAGAATTACGATGATGGCCTGTTAGGTAGTGCAGAAACTTAACGCTCTTGCAGTACCGGAATCAATACACGGCGTATTTGAGTGGTAATCATCTCATAATTAGTCCTAGAGATCCAACTACTTTTTTACATCAGATGGATCGGACAGCTCTCCTGAGTCCTGTTCTTTTATATTCTTAAAAATATGAAATCGTGTTTATCTATCTATAAACCGTGCCATTTCATAATCAACCTATAATGTTCCTACTGGTGGGACATAGGCCTCTTCTGGGTGAGAGGGAGTGGAACGTAATTCACCATTCGAGCCCAGTGCGGGTTGTTAGTTAGTAGATGTCACATGTCTTCGATTTTTTGGGTCTAAGACATGCCGGTTTCCTCACGATGTTTTCGTTCACCGTTATGAGAGCAGTGATGATGAACTAATTTACACAAAGTAAAATGCCTGTCTGGGTTCAATTCTACGACCTACAAACTCGTGGACGGTACCACTGAGCCACCACTTCAGTTATGAAACACTAGCTGTGCCCTGCGGTTTCACCCGCATAAGTCTCGATCCCGTGAGAATATCGAAATAAAATGTATTCTATTTTGTTATTCCCGGTTATAAACTATCTGTGTCCCAAATTTCATCAAAATTGTTCCAGCCGTTTGAGCGTGAAGAAGTAACAAACATACAAACACACACACACACACACTCACAAACTTTCGCCTTTATAATATTAGTGTGATTCGTGGACATCTCTTCAGTAGATCGATATGGGGGTTCTTGATGACTAAGAAAGAAAACAAACTATCACCAAGGACTGTTCGCAAAACAACATATTGCAAATGTCAAAGAATCTGGCAACTGCTCAAATCAATTAGCTGATATGTGATATGTTTGCTTAAGAAATCTGCTCTACGGGCTATTTGTTATTTACATAGTTTTTAGGGTTCAGTACCCAAAAGGTGCCAACGGAACCCTATTACTAAACCTCCGATGTCCATCGGTCTGCCCGTCTGTCAGCGCGTAGTATTTCATGAACCGTAATAGACAGACAGTCGAAATTTTTACAGAATGTGTTTTTGTACTGCCGCTATAATAACAATAAAAATAAAATAAAGTTAAAGACAAAAAAACACGTTTCTTATTTGGGGACACCCCAATACAAGAAACTTTTTTTTGTCATTAGTAGTGTCATTAATTGTACGGCGGTACGGAAATCTGCATGTGCGAATCCGACTCGCACTTGGCCGGTTTTTAAAAGACTGATGAAAAGCCAATCTCAAAATAGGTGAAGCTGATGGGATGGCACTTGTCCAGCCTAATTATTATTCAACGCCACGTCATGTTTAAGCGCTTGCCAGCACCATAAATCGAACTCAAAATCTACAAACCTATCCCTAATAAATAATACCGTTGATCCTCCACCTTATTTCTGCCCCAACTTCATTCTTCCAAACTCCCAACTAAGACATACAGTCAGAGAATAAAAACTGACTATTAGGCAGCATACAGACACTATCGAAATTGCAAAAGTTTCCCGCGCCGAGCTCATAATAAATTCATTTAATGTCGGCTTACACGGGATACTGTTGCATCAACACAAGTTATGAGAGGCGGAGAAGGCGAATGAATAGGGATCAGAATTATACATCACCTACGATACAAGAGATCGCGTTTTAAAACCGGTACATTGTTAACCGAGGTACAAATATTTACTTTGGTTCGCTAAATGCAAGTCAGTCAATCAACTCAGCCTATCGCAGTTCACTGCTGGACATAGTTCACTCCCAGGCTGCGCCTCAGCACCCTGTCCTCCGCTTTCCGCATCCAGTCTGTACCAGCCACCTTCTTTAGGTGGCTGGTCCAGACTGGAGGATCATCTAGCTGGGGGGCGTCCCAAACTACGCTTGGCGATACGCGATCTCCACTCCAGCACTCGTCTGCTCCACCGGCCATCGGTCCTTCGACAAACATGGCCAGCCCACTGCCACTTCAGTTTGCTTACTCTGCAAGCTATGACGGTAACTCTGGTCCTTTTCCGGATAATTTCATTCCTGATTTTATCCTTCAACACCGAGCGTAGCCTGCTCCAAGTGCAAGTAAATTCAGAAAATCTCGAAATCCTGTAAACTATTTTCGATATGAAATCTTAAACATTTGCTATATTTGCCAAAAGCTGTGAAGGTGCTGATGACAACAACATGCCTATTGTTATCACTAAATGCCATGTAAATATCAGTGACAGGAAGCTATTAAAACGTCATCAATATAATCTAAGTGGAAAAAAATCTTATTATTGAAGCTGACTCAAAAACAACCCCATAAGGGGCCATTGTATTCATCATTATGAACAACTTTTACTATATGGGACCAAACATGCAAACGCAAAAAAAAATCAGCTGTTCGCTACATTTTGACGAGCTATGCGAACATAAATGAAAAAAACAAGATGGCTTCGTTAGTTCCTATTTTAGGCACGCGCCATAAAATCCTGATAATTACAGCTACCAAAATCGCTTCCTCCCATAACTTTGATCTCTCCCTGCCAAGACGAGTGCGCCTAACAATTTATTGGGGTCAGCGCGAGGGCTTACGTTATTGAAAAGGTTCTGCAACATATTGCGGTGGAGTCGGGATGGGCACGACACTCCCGGGATCGATATCCGGATCAAATATGGCTGATTTTGTACGTGGATCTTAGGTGAGGAGGTGAGTTCAGGTAAGCATGGCTTAGGTGCGAAGCTCTTCTTTCTGTGGGAATTCTGTTCTAATATATGAATTATTAAAGAACAATAGTGGTATTCTGGAAAAATCATACCGTGAAAACTTAATAAATCATTCCACCTGATGCTTGAGATTCACACTATTGGCAATCTACTTTAGGCTTTTTGGTTCTAAGACACTTCACCGTTTAACCCTTTACCGCATAGGAAACCATATATGGTTTGACATGTTTACAGTTTATTTACTCTAAAAAAATAAAAAACTAGCGTATGAATCCTAATGGGGTTTGTTTGTCATATCATTAGCAATAATAAAACACAACTATTTTGTCTATCATCACATAGAATAGAATAGAATAGAATAGAATACTCTTTATTATGTACACCATATAGATTACAGACATAAATATAGAAATTTTACAGAGGGTGACACAATGGGCGGTCTTATCGCTAAGAGCGATCTTTTAAAGACAACCTTTGACATACCACTTGGACATAAAAAATAAATAAAACTATAATTAATTTTTTTTTTCCCTGGACATTTCACACAGCACCATTTGTCCCAAGCTAAGCAACCTAATGCTTGTGTTATGGTAACAAGATGGCTGATAAACTACTTATATACAATTTTTTTTTTTTTGTAAATACATACATATTATAGATAGAAAAACACCCAGACTCGGAACAAATACATGTAGGTCATACAAATATTTGTTCCGTGCGGGAATCGAACCCGCGAATTCTGAAGCTTTAATAAAGACATTAACTTAAAAAAAAAGTCACGTATTTAATATATCATGCAGTAAAGGGTTAAGAGCAGTGGTGATAAAAATGAACACAAAGTAAAGCGCCTGACTGGGTTTGAGCCTACGATATAGAACTCGTAAGGCACGGCCGTTACCACGGGGCCACCACTGCACACTTCAACTATATTTTCCCGGTGAGATTTTTACAGACTAGCACTGATCTAGTAGCTATCTACTTACACATTTAGCTCGCAAATTGCTACCTTGCGCAACAAGCTCTGCCTACATACATAGTCCAATTTCGCCTGAAAAGGTCAGGCTCTCCCGAAACATAAGTTAGTAACTGCAATGTTGGAAACGGTCCAAGGTGAAGTCAAAGTCACTGAACTAGACAAGCGACTGACAACTGATGCTACGGTCAACTGTCGCGTGAAGTAGCATCATTGTATTCGTTTATCATTTACTAAATGTCTTGTTCCCCTGACGCACCCCGGCATCGCATCGCCTGCCCGCGCTATTACTTCGTTTCCGCTTAGCTTAGTTTAAAAAGTGAGAAAGAATTCTCACTTTTTTTTTGTTTTTGCTCGGCTCCTAGCGTGATGTTAAATAGCCTTCCTCAAGAATTGAGCTATCTAATGCAAAAAAATTTTTTCAAATTCGACTGGTGAAACAAGCTCTTTAGCTTTATTATTAGTACATCAACATTGAATAGGCGAATGTCATAGAAATAGCATAGTCCCACTTCCATGCCCGTTTCTCTTAACTAGCTATCAGTCACGGACACTTGACAATATTGACACTCGATGTAATCACATCGCACCTCTAGCTTGCATTCAGCGGGGAAGGTGGTTTATCGATAAAATATATATTCATGTGAAATCCACCCACCGGCACTGGCCCGCGTGTGGGATTAAGAGCCACTCCTCACAGAGAGGAGGCCTGTGTCCCAGCAGTGGGAAAATTATAGGCTGATTATGCTTTGATACTCCAGTCAATCCAAAGGCAATAAATTAATGTAAATACTCTCAAAAGTAGTTAAAAAGAATCATCAATAGTAAAGGTAATTAAATTGTTTCCTGTAGTAGGTAAATAAAAATGCAAGTAGTTGTTCATTTTATAAAATCATAAAAACCCCAAGTAAGTGCTAACTTATCTCAAGTGTATTTCAAAAAACAAACCATAATAGCAAACAAAGTTGCAATACCACTTCACCAGTTTACAACGCAAAACAAAAAACGTTATCTGGTACAGACGCCAGCACATCAAGCTACCCGAAACTGTCAAATTTTCCCAATCATCCTTGAACCTTATGCTGTAACTATAAAGTTGAAAATGTATTAAAGAAATTTGACAGATTGTAGTAGCATGATGTGCTGGCGTCTGTACATAAACAAACCGGCGTCCACACAACTTTAATCGCACTGATGTAATCGATAAAATCTACAACATTCGTCATATCGAGTGTACAAACTACTGATATGACTCATGTGTGACATTGATTTTGACCTCAGCTTGCATTGTCATTCTAGGTGCAGTGATGGAAACGTTAGCCTTTATTGGTATTGTACCTAAAGCATTGATATACTATATCAATGACCTAACGTGGTAGTTTATTGTTTTGTGTTGTTTGTAAACAATACAATACAGTCGTCCTTATCCCTATTTATTTGAAGTCGGCGGCGCAACATGTCTTCTTTTTCCACAGTTCTCATCTCTGTAGTCAACCCCTTTCCTACCAACATAGAATACCGTTTACCGACATATAATATACATACAAGCATAACAAAAAAATAATTGGATTTTGATTAAAATCATAAAAAATGTAACATCGCCGTAGGACATCGAGTTACAAAACACCAAATTTATAATTGTGATGACTATTGAACTTTTTTCAAATTTGTTGTATTTTTATTTCCATCTCAGCTCGTTTAAAACTTAAATGGAAATCGGTATGATGTCATTACATTATTTATATTTTTCATCCGTCACAAATCAAGCATTCAATTGTTAAATTAAATCAAATTACTTTCAGTGGTCATTCCACTCATTTCCAATTTGAAATGACCAGTAAAATCTTGTAAATTAGTACACAAATTATCCAATTCATTACAAGATTACCCTTAGATTTAACTCGCGTTTTATCGATTTAAACATAATTTAAATAGAATTGAAGTAAAGAAGGAATAATCATTTGGAGTAACCGTTACAAATTGTCAAATCTGACAAGAATCTGTCATCATAAAAATCGAACGTTAACGGTACACCAATGAAAACGTTTAAAAATAAAAATTAGCCGAGCATGACCATTGAAAAATGAAGCAATGCATGACCTAACGGAATAGTGCCGTTCAAATTTTGAAAACTTTAAAACCAAGAGAAGAGAAAATAGGTCGCAAATAGCGCTGCACAACGATAATGGAAACATCGGGATTGAAACGTGCATAGACATAAATATACGTTAGTGACATATTACTAGGGATGTGTCGCATACAAAATTTAGAAAAAGCAAATTTTCAACTTCTGCTTATAAGTGAACTTTTGATCGCTCCGGGGGGGGGGGGGTATTTGCGTAATACACTAACAGTAGGAATGGCTTTCATTTTGACAGTTCAACAACATTCATTGCGTTACTTACATTACTGAGAAAACCAATTTATCGAACATATGAAGCAAAGGATTACGAATATCTTTCAAAATCATTCAGATTGTGATTAATGCTCTGTTACGCAATTAGGGTGCTGATTCGCAGGAGGTAGTCACGTCAAGAAAAACCTACTATTTAATCACTTCGTTGGAAACCATTTTGAATCGCTATTTAATTACGTCAATTTGAGTAAATGAGTTTTCTTTATTTCCTTAGTCCTTACGTAAATAATTAACAGTCCGTGCTTAAATACAGCGCACGAACCAGCAAAACAAAACAATAACCCGTAACATTAGAATTTAATACAAAACCGTAACGGGAATGCTATCCTCGACACATTTACCAGCACTAGCGGCGTATAGTGCAATCGGAAAAGCCATTTGCGAAGCACAGAGGTCGGCGTCGCCATGACAGGCGACCCAGTTGCACCGTCCCTTTTTATAACTACAATAGAAACTCGTTAAGTTTCTGAAGCTAGGAAATTGGTTGTAAGTCATAACGTGGTCATAACATTCTGTTGTGAGGTCTTGAAGACGTGTTTAATCTTTAGAGAGTTTTACTCCCGTGGACTGTTAAAGAGGTTTATGTGTTGGGAAATTGAAGTTGCTTTAACGTGTTATAGGGGAGGTAGGGTTTTTCATATTATATCACTGTTATCACTGTTATATTTATTTAAGTATACCATTCATCATTCACGGATTACACCAATAAAACTGGACGCGATCAGCACATCTAACCGCGTCCAAGAGTTGCCAGTATCATTGTTGTGGAATATTGACACTGACAGCTCTTGAACGCAGTTTAGATGTGCTGATCGCGTTTAGTTTCAGTGGTAAATTTGGCACATAGCTTAGCTATTGTTCTATCGATCCATCACAAAATTCTTAGTAGAAGGGTAGAATTTAATCATTAGTCTTCTTGGGTGAAGGAAAACATCGTGAGGAAACCGACATGTCCTAGAACCAAACATTCGAAGACCTGTAATGTCTACCAACCCGCAGTGGGACCGCGTGGTGGCCTGTCCCAGCGCAGTAGTGGGAACATTATAGGCCTTATAGATGCCAAATTATGCTTATGCATACTTCAATGAAGAACGTGCTTCAAATGTACCTTTCAACTTTCAACAATGTTATTTGCAAAAAAATAGAGCATCTCAAACAACCCGGACCGCGCCCTGTCACCCGCAGAATATTACACGAACATAACTGCAACAACATTGCAAATTGACGCATTTTAGTGCATTGACGTTACGCAAGCCGTCCCGTCGATATGAAAGCAAATAAACGCACGGCGGATACTGAAAGTACAGGAAATCAGGGGTGACTCCTACGATAAATTCTAGAATATTCTCACATCTGTAGATGATCATTATAAGTAGTGACCAATGCGTTTCGATTATCTTACATGGCATGAGTGATGATGAGATGCAATCAATCTACTTGAGAAAACCGGGAAAGGAAAAGAGAAAAATGGAAATCCGTTTTTTTCGTCGTGTTCTTTGAGGGCTTGCAATTATTATGAGCATCGCAATGACCTTTCAGAAAGCAGCGGCGTAATTGCGTAAAACACTCACAGTAGCAATGGCTTTCATTTTGATGGTTCAATTCAAACCCTCATTGCGTTATTTACGTTGTTGAGCAGACAAATTTTTCCAATATATAAAGCAATGGATTAGCAATATCATTCAAAATCATTCAGATATAATGTGTTACGCAATTGGAATGCGGGAACGGAATTTTTGGTGATCAACAGCATGGAGGTGTTAGAACTCAGAAAGATGATGGTAAATGGAACTATCGATTTAAGTGGAAAACAGTAAGATGCAAATTAAAGCCTAAGCCAGTTCTCAAGCGTAATCTGTGTGGCGTAAAAATTTCACTTATTGGATATTATGTCACAGGAGTGCTACGTTCACGACAACTAACATACATAATATCCACTAAGTGGAATTTTTAATAAGTTTCTCTGAAACAGCAGAACCCCTCCCCAAAAAAATACATACCCGTGTTCTTCTTCACGGTTTTTAATACAACCTTATTAACTTCCTGCTGTTATTAATCTCGGCTTTAGCCTCTTAATATAAAAAGATTGCGTGCCAACCCTAGATCAGATGCAACCGACAAATGAAGCGGGATATCGAGCGGTATTAACATATTCATAGATAGGTATATAGATACAGATTACAGTCCCTTTGAATATGGAGTTATACATAACGATATGTATGTATTTTAGGTACTTTGGTGTATGTATTAGACTCAGGTGCGATTTCACTGATACGTAAATAGAGATGTATCATGCTGTTGTCATAGATTTGTCGATTTTACTAGAACTATCGATATTTATTTTAGAAATTGTAATAACAATAGCACAGTTTTGTAATATAGTCCATCAGAATTTTTAACTGTCTTCCGTTTTAATAGTTTACCTGAAAATCTCGTCTAACTTATTTCAGGACTCTGACGCATGATTTTACCAATACCTAATGCCTTTTTTGACAGTTAGAGATCAGAAAATTGAATGAAAAAACGCACTTGCATCTCACTTAGACTACTAAATTACTTAGAAACAAATGCAACAATGATTAAAAACGAATTACAAAGGTAATGAGTGCATAACAAGCAGTAAAACAATACAAATCAGTTCGATTCTCATACATTGTCTGTTGAAAAGGAAAAATATGAATGGAAATCTATTCAATCGACACTGTTCTCTAGATCCGCGTATTACTTACGTTTCAGACTCTTTCTTAATGGGTTAAGCAAAACTTCTAGCATCTATATTTAGAAATAACTTCTTATTAAGAATTATATGAACTCTGGAAACCTTAGTTGCACTTGCCTTTATCAACCATTGTGGTAACCAAGGTGTTATGTCCGCTTATGTAATTATTAGGGGAAAATAAAAAATAAACTTGCAAAAAAGATTTATTTCGAGGCTATTCCTGTAAAACGACCGCGCCGATATTTATTTCAATAATCTAATATCAGCGTTTATGTGGTTCCATTAAATCTAAAATAGAGATACGGATTTTCATTTTATTATTTATATACAAAAAATATTGGCACATTTGGCACGATCTCTCAGCAAGTCGTAAAAATCAAACGATATTCAGAACGCATAATATTCTCCAAGATAATATTTTTTTTCTTTTCAAAATAAAACTACTGCGGTGATTTACGAGTTTTGAAAAATAATACTATTTGCATTCGTATTACGCAACTTGTGATAATTTTTCCATGACGATAAATACATAACGGTTTGCACATTTCCCTGTCAGACAAAAGATAAAAAAATACATATATTGTTCTGCAAACAAAACTTTATAAAACGTGATATCGTTTTGTTTTTTTTTTTTTTTTTTGTAGTGAATGTTAAGTAACTTATAATCACATAGTAACTTACCACCCTTTACCTAAATCAATTTAAAGGTGTTAAATAACTCAAATGAATACACATTTTGTAACATTTCTATAATTTGATCTTTATCTCGTCCAATTAAATGAATTCCATATACGAATTTCGGTCGTTTCGGTGCGCGGGCGCACGTGGCGGGCAGGAAACGGAAGCCATTGTTTAGCCGCACCGCACGAGCTGAATCGTAAATCGCGATTCGATTGCGCTATCGATATTTTATTTTTTGTGGTTTTTTCTTGATTTTTTTGGTGGCGTGCTTAATATTTTTTGTTTAGTTGTTTGTTGTCATGGGGCTTTAGAAACCGCATGCATTTTATTTTCAAGGCTTGGGTGGTTAATTCGTGGTCAATGAACAAACTAAAGGTTCCATGATTTTGGTAGAACAATTTCTATGAAGTCTTCAAAGAAATTGTTCTACTAGAGTCGCGTTACGCCTGTCTTTGGAAGCCTTTAAAAACGTTGCGGAAAACCGATACGTAGTCACAGATTTTATTTGATTTTCTGCGAAATTATTTAGTTTGAAGTGGGTGTATCATCTATCATCAAATAGATGAATGACGTCAAATCCTGATTTGATATTATCAATGACGCAAATTCAGTAGGTAGGTACTTTATAAAAAGATTTCTGGACCATAAACTATAATTCTATATTATTTCGTGTAAACATACTAATATTAGAACTATGGGTCGACAGTCCAATTATTAAGCTTCAGTGACTTAAAAAATATTCTCGATTTGTTTTTCATTTTTCTACCTCAGATTATTTTGCGCTTTAAATAGAACGGTTCATCGTACTTTTTTGCTGTACCTAGTTAGTATAAAAGTTATTTATGAATTCACTAGAAACGAAAAACTTCGCAATTAATGGGATATAACTGACCTCAGGACGAGCTGCTTCTCACATGAACGTACGTCGCTTGCTCCCGCGTCACCAGTCCTGACTCTCTTCATATTTTGGTTGGTGAGACCAGAACTACTTTAACGTAGTACAGGATAGTTTTATAAAAATGTGGCCTATTATTTTAGTAAGTGGTGGTGTCTTACAACTTCCACGCGAACGAAGTCGCGGGCAGATGCTACTCTTTTATAAAGTTCTTTTGTAAGGTTTCTGTATTAGCAAAATATGATTTACTGTATTCGAGAGGTTAGCAATATTTAGAATTTAGTTATCCCTCTTCACATCAGAGTATATGCAAATGAGTGAGCCCGTTCACTCCCTCGGCCAGGTGGAAGTTGTAACAGCAAGTAAACAGTTTCCGGTGTCACCAGTTATCCAGTAGATTACCATTGTCACCAGTTATCCACATTGAATATAGGTACGCATAACTAATGAAATGGACATTTCATTTCCAAGACACGACGGTAAATCGAATTCAAATAAATGTATTTTCTTTCTTTCTTCTTTTTTCTAACTAACCACATAACATAGTATCACGGCTGTATTCCCTGTAAGGTTAGGCAGAGGTGTACGGTGTACCTATACTACTTTGAGGGGCGGATGAGCCCTTGAATGGTATTAAACAACGATACGATTCCTTTACGTTTTTATTCACTTAACGTCTTTACATATTCATGTATTTATGTATATTTATTTGTGCTTATATTTATATGTAATTAGGTAGGGTTGGTATGTAATTATATTTATATTTAAAATATTTATTCCTCAGTTTTCATGATTGCACCTACTACCTACTGTTTGTCTCTGCATCACCCAAAGATTGACTGGTAGAAAATGCCTATGGCATTAAGTCCGCCTCTGTAAATGTATGTGCTTGAAGTATTAAATAAATAAATAAATAAAATCTTTGACGCCCCGTTCTAAACTTGCTTAGTTGTTCGAATGGCACCCGCGCTAATTTATAACCAGCCTGCACTACATAAGGTTGATTTTAGTGGGCAACCTTTACAGTACATTTTTAAGCACCCAAGTAATAGGGGGCGTACCTATTGCCAGAAACCGGGCACTAATCGAGATACCGGGATGCTACTGAGAAATCACAGATGGAAAACCCAATAACACTGTCCAACCAGGGAATCGAACCCAGGACCTCATGATCAGCAGAAGTGCTTGCGACTACTAGAACAACGACCATATAAATCAATATCAACACTTGTACAGGTAATTGACGAATATATTGATTTGAAATGCTCTCAAGAAAATAAAGTTTTCGATTCAACAAATTTGCATGCACATAAACGCAGCATTCACAGAAAGTGGAAAGAATACAATCCCATTCACTTTCAAGTCTTTCTTTCCCATGCATTCGGATCGACGTGTCATCTGTCATAATTCTAAATCAATTAACGTCATAAAAGAATTATTTGCATCATAAACACAAACAGATCTTTCACTAGTAAACACAGGGTATGCAGAAAGGGGCCTGTTTGAAACAGTGGGCGTTACCATGGTAACCGGCGTAAATTGTTTAATAATGATCGCGAAATTCACGTATCAGGAAACATGTAATTATGCTTTGAAATGTTTGGAAGAGCGAGGAGTGGTTTTAGGGGCGGGATTCGACTTAGAATACAAATAAAAATTATCGATAGAAATGGATATTTTACGGTACTTTCTTTCGATGCCAAACCATCCCTATTACTCATTGGTACTTTTGTGTATTGCCACTGTACATTTTATTTTGTACATCATAACATAAAAAATCTCATTTTATCGGCCCTGAAATCAAATACACTGTTTAGAAATGTTAGTAGCCCATAAGAACACAAAACAAATATGTACTCAACCTTATCTTCCTATCTTGTAACACTACTCCACTTCCTTATTTTATCTATCGATAAAAGATAGTCTAGTTCAATACCCCGCGATACTCATCAGTAACTTTGAATATGTCGTCATAAAGAATCATACATTAATTCTCTATCTTATCGACCTTATTGTAGACAGTAAGTTTGTATATTAGTGATAAGGAACTAACAATAACTGTCTATTGTTTTATTATTTGTTCCACACTTAATTCATAAAATACTATCGGCTAATTACTTATTGACACTAAAATATTGTAAAAATATTAGTCACTAGCATCCGCTCGCAACGAATTCGGGATTATCGCCGCTTAAATCCTATTACCCGTTTTCCCGTAGGCATGAAGCATTTTCCCGCGGTAAAAAGTAGCCTATGTTCATCACGGATAATGTCGGCTTCTAATGGTAAAACAATTTTACAAATCGGTCCAGTACTTTCGGAGCCTATTCAATACAAACAAACAATCAAATCTTTCCTCTTTATAATATTAGGGTAGATTAACACCAGAGTCATTCAACATGATCATTTATGTTTCAGTATATAAATTATTTTATATCTCACATTTTTTTCAGCTCATAACTTTTTCGCCAAAACTAAGTATCGATATTATTGCCAGACATGTCCCACCACTACTCAAGATTAGGGTTTGCCTTCACACAAAGCTTCCTTAATCTATTCGCGAAGGGCTCAATGCCACATTATTTGGCAGATGTTTTCCAGGTAAACTGGAGCAGATGCTGAAAGAACAAAGCACGGAGAAACGGACGACATTGAAGATTTAATTTAATTATTTTGAGCACACTTGCGTTGCGTCTGTTGTAAAGTTTATGCCTTTAATGTTAAGGATGGGTTTGTCTTTTTAGAGTGGTTTGTCATCGATAAAATAGAGCGTGACGATTTTTTTATTAGTAGTTAGAAGTCACGTAACGTTTTTAAATGGATTTTCGTGCGTAAATACAGTTGTGGAGTACTTGCTTTCTGATCTTCGGACGTGTCCAACAATCTAATACTCGTAGAGATAAATGTTTTTGTCAAATTTGCTGACTGCGTTACGTCTTTATTCAAGTTAAAGTTATATTCAATATCAAGGCTTTTTTTTAAAGTGGTTTCTGCAATCAGTTTACCCTAGAAATTAATGACAATCTGCAAAATCCGAATACTTCAAAGTCTAGCAGAAATTTGTTTCCTGCAAAAAATGCTATGAAATTGTTATCTTATTACCCAACTACTTTCTCGCGACATCAGCTCATTTCACGCTTCGCTGAACATTACGCGAAACATAATACTCTTTTTACCAACCCCTTTTTTCTATCATTGAATACATCTTTTACAAAACGAGTACCATTCCGATGTACCGTAAGTGCTTTTTGTGATGATTCGAAACTATAAACTACGACATTAAGAAAGGAAAGAAATCAAACAAAAACTGCTTTTCCACGTTACTGGTTTTTGAGTGCTAAAGAAAACGTTTCGGGCTGTTTCCTATTGATAGTTATGTAGCGGTCTATAAGAGGAATTAAGACCAAATTGCGTTGAAAAATAATAATTGAATACTTCTGTGAGTTTAACTACGGATATTCCTTTTTGATTGTATAACAGCGTTTAACAAATACTGTCATCTGACACAATTATTATTATTATTATTTTTGTTGAACACATTTTTTTTTTTCATAGCTCTTTAGCTAGTTTCAGCTACATTAACGGGCCTAAGCCAAGTCGTAGCGTGTGGGGGGATTTTGTCACGAAGAAGGATTGTTATGAGATTTCATTTTCCTCAATTTGCATGAACTTCCTCACTATTGTGCAGGTGTTTAAAATTGCGGCTTTTTGAAGTGTTATGTAAATTGAGCTATTATTATTATTATTAACCTATGTTGTCCCAGTGCAGGGCTAAGGCCTCCCTTTCTCCTTTCCCTCACTCCTCTCTATCTTGAGCTAGCGTGTACCAATCCTGTCTGTAGGCGTCAAGCTCGTCCCGCCATCATCTCCTGGGTCTGCCCCGATGTAGCCGGACATTTTCTAGGTCCCACATCTGACACAAGCTAATCAATAATACCTTAAAAGTGAAAATTTCAAAGTATGCTATACTAGCAGCGCCCCGCGGTTTCATAACTTTGGATCCCATGGGAATATCGGGATAAAAAGTATCCTATGTGTTAATCCTGGTTATAAACTATCTTTCCAGTAGTTTTTGCATGAAAGAGTAACAAACATCCATCCATCCATACATCCATCCATCCTCACAAACTTTCGCGTTTATAATATTAGTTAAGTAGTAGGATTAGCATGTCGGTGAAGCGAACCTATAAGATTTTCGCTTACCAAAAAATCGCTCAGCGCGGCTAAAGTAGGTGTCACTTCAATAATAATAATTAGTCTTCAGTCCTTTGGGCGTCTCAGTATCTACAAAAATATAATAAAAGCTATGACACCAGAAAGAAGTTTCCGTGCCATTGTAGAAACTAAACGTGTAAAGAACCGTTGCTTTTACTATGAATACGGCATAAAAGACCCTTTCTTCTACACAAATGCCTGAAAAGCCCACACAGTAACATAGAACCAGAGCTCACTATATTGCATGACTACATACAATATAGTACTATCAATAAATCTAGCCTAGTCCACAGGAGCGGTCTCGTTAGTCATCGTTCAATATAACTGCTCGCGTGATTATAACATGTTTATTTCAAAGTAAATCATTTCACTTTGTATTGTGTTGTTTGCTTTTACTGATTAGGTGTTATTAATTATTTGAGAGATGACTTTATTAAGATCTTACTTAGTGATATATACTCGTATCGATATAACAGAGATGTCGATAATGGGACCATGCTGTCACTATATTAAAATAATAATCAATCAGGCATATTATCTCCGAGTGTTCTCGTCTAGCTAACGGAGAGTACTTGCGTAGACACAACCTTGTAGCCAATATAATTCATCAGCAACTTGCTCTGAAATACAGCCTTGTAGAATCCGAGGTGCCGCACTACAGGTATGTGCCCGACTCAGTTCTCGAAAATGGAATCATCACATTGTACTGCGATCGATCCATCATCACTGACAGGACTGTTGTTGCCAATAAGCCCGATATAGTGGTGGTGGATTGATCAGAGCGACCCGCAATGATTGTTGATATAACGGTCCCGCATGATGTGAACCTCCTGAAAGCCGAAAAAGATAAACAAATCAAGTATCTAGACTTGGCTCACGAGGTTGTCGACATGTGGGATGTGCTCAGCGATCATTCTGCCGATAGTCGTGACAGCCAATGGGTTAATAGCCAAGAGCCTCGACCTGAGGAGGCTCTTGTTAGGCAGCTGGATCAAGGGCTTGATTCAGAAAGCGATACTTCTGAATACGGCTCGTATTGTCAGGAGGTTCCTCTCTCTGGAGCCATGACCGCCGTCAGCTTGGGCCCTGTTCCCGATACTGGTAGGCTACTATTTTTAAATATTTTTATATTCTAATATTTAAAAAAAATAATTAATATGTATTTAATGAAATAAAGGAAATAATAAATGTTTTATTCAGTATTCAAATTGGTAGAATATTTACATAAAGTCTTAGAAATAATTTACAAAGGTATAATCATTTTAGATGCCTGAAAAAAATCTGTATCACAGGCGGCATGAGCATACTTTATGATAATTGCAGGACAATCAAATTCTTAACAATATTTAACATTAGAAATCTTAAAATAATGACAAAATACGTACCTAAAGGGTATAGCGGGTAGCCCACGAAATTCAATTTTTTCTACGTTTTTTTACAAATTGCAGGTCAGAGTCAGATGTTTCGCGACCGTAACAAGTATGTATTTACAGAATTATAATCATTAAAATGATCAATACAACGCTCCAAGTTCATATAATCCTATTGATTCATATGTCAGAAATAGTCATTCTATTATAGGTTATATGAACTGTCATGTCAATGTCATAACTTTCTAAAACTAAAAATGAAATAGACCCAACTTAATATTTGGCTATTAGTTCTTGAAAGTTAACTTTTGCACATGTTTAAACCATTATTACTTTGTATCCTAACATTTGACTTAACGCCAGACAAGCTCTTGCAACATTATCGGATGCGCTTGCGTCAATTAATCAGCGTTCCGGCGACATGTGGCGCCGGATGATTCAGGGGATGCGATCGGTGCAAGTCACAAACTTTTTGGTTCCCATTAGTCATTCTACTTCACATCACGCATTAGCAAGAGTTATTGTTCCCAAGTCGTATCCTACTGGGCTCGCGCGGTGGATTAAGAACCCGTCCCTCTCACGGAGAGGAAGCGGGTCAGTGTCCTAGAAGTGGGAGCTTTATAAGCCTTTTATGTAAAATTTGATTTTAGTCAAATTAAAGTCGTTTTGTGTCATTGATATAGAGCAACATAAAAGCTTATAGGACCTTAAAATCAACCGAAAATAGAAACTCTTCAAAAAATCTTCGAAATATATTTCATACTGCGCCTTGCTACGACGTCGCTACGAATTCTTAGAACTCTTGATTTGACCTCTACAACATAAAATATACTGCAGTTTTCTTACCACACAATTATAACAGTCTATGAACACCTCATCATACAAATATGAAGTACAGTATTTCATAATCATACAACTTAGTACAACATTGCGCTAACGGTGACAGTTCCTTTTAAAGCTACATCTCAAAGAGATTTAACGCAAAATTGCGCTCATTACTCCATATACTCGCTATTTTTAGAACTAACTTTATCACTTTTTCAAATGCTGCTTGCTATTTCTTGTTGTGTGAGGTATAAGGTTTTATTTCTCGTGATTTGATTGTAGTTGTAAGTTTGTTATAGTCTCGTATGATAGGGTTGTCGGTGTAGTTGCTAAGTTGATTTATTTAAACGAAATACATTTCTGGTATTGCCATATCCTGCTAAACATAGAATCTTAAGGTGATTGGTACGTATAATGTTTAATGTTTTCTAACCTTGTAACATTTAAACGCGACACTTTATTTTTGCTCATTTACTTTTTATTTTTTAACAAGAAAATAGAAATTATCATGAAAACGAGACGGAACATGTCATGTCAAGGATAACTGGTAACAAACCTCGAAACGTTTTTAACAAGGCTTTTAAATAAAATTGTTTTAAGAATGGCTATTGTGGAAAATTATAATATTCATTTTACATCATTATATTTTGTTTCATAGTAGCCCAGCGTGATTGCGGGCAATATAGTTAAGGTTTTTATAAAAGAAATTTAACATTATATAAGGCTTCATTGTCGATAGTAAATGTAATTTTCATTAAATATGTAAAACCTGAAAACTGAAAAGTACTTAAGATAAAACTGCACGTAAGTAAACAATGCTTATAATGTAAACTTTGATGACGATGGTATGATATGTATGTTTATATCTGTCATTTATGTGGTGTACAAAATTCTATCCATTAATATATGATAAAATATCTCTTCTGGTTTCCATCTGTATCTTCTGCCAAATCCGAACATGATTCAATTTTCTCTAATCACTAATTCACCTATCTCCATCGAGAGTTCAAAGCAACACGTTTAATAGGTTCCTTCGTGGTCCGAGTTGTCAACAGTCACTAGGTCTATTCTATAACAAATTCGCTAACAATGGGTATTGAAACATTCTGTAAAATGTAGTCAGAACAGCCTGTAGGCGCTACTAACGTCTTCTAAGCCAGTCTTGAATATAGAAGTGCCTATCCTTTATACAAGGTGTAACTTAAATAACGTACCGCCTCTTAAGGGGTTATTGTACTCATCATTATGAACAACTTTTACTATGGGACTAAACCTGAAATCGTGGTAAAAAAATCAGCTGTTTTCTACATTTATGATCGCATAACTCGTCAAAATATAGGGAACAGCTGATTTTTTTTTCGCGATTTCGGGTTTGGTCCCATAGTAAAAGTTGTTTATAATGTTGAGTACAATGACCCCTTATGAGGTTGTATGTTATTTAAGTTACAGCTTGTATACATGTTCATCGTTCAGCCTTGAATATATACCTAACTATATGGCCCAATGGCACTTCTCAAAAGTAAGTTGCTACAAACTCAAATCAACGTTGGATACCTAAAGGCTACACACAATGCCGGCTTGCCGCACACACGAGCCGCCATTTTCTATATTGCAAACTTAGGCGCACCCAAAACCTTCTCTTTGTTTTATATTTTTTCTTATTAAAATAAACTGCGATGGCAGTGCGGATTTCTTTATTCATCGTAACCAACGACAAATGTGCACTTCACTAGCATTCTACACGACTGTCGCAACTGGAATTATGCTTGGCGGCTTTATGCGACATGTGCCGGTGGCTTGCATATGCCGGCGGCATGGCCGCTCGGCAAAAACCCGGCGGCACTGCCGCCGGCACTGTGTGTAGGAGTCTTAACTAATCAGAATGTACACGACGCGTTCGTGACTTCGGACATTACAACTTTTTATTGCGGCTAATTAATGAACTGGGTTTCCTCGTAATCTGGGCTTTGTTTATGAAAACCCAAAAAAGATCAGTAAGTCTATGTACTTCCCAGTCCACCTTCTCGGTCTTCATCTTCTCTATTTATAAAGCGTCTTTTTTACATAAAAACCTGAAGTCGACAACCATAATATCACATGTTAGTCAACACTAACGTTATTATAGCAACTTAATTTAAGATGCAACCGCGCGGCGCCTGCCGACCCGACGTGTGACATCACTGTAATTACGGATGAGTAGAGGCGTAAGTGATGTTTGCTGAAGGAAGATTGTATATATAGTCACTATTGTCACTATTGGTTTTAAATAATTGAACTAGGTAGCGGATTAAGACGAGCAAATGGAAATGTATTTATTTTGATGTTGAGTAATATAATGAATTAATCTTGTCTTTAACGGACTGATAAGTAATGGTGATCACGTAATAAATCAAGGCGTATAGATGAAGAAGCTCTCATTAAAAATATTATGGAGTAAATAAAGGACTAAAATTACTACAATCCAGGACATAACCAAAATGTATGCCAAAAGCTCAGCTCAAGCCGCAGCTCAGCATAATGTCAGATGACAACACAAGGAGTACCACCTGAAGGCTCGTACAGACTGGCGCGACTTGTCGCGCGACGTGGCGCAGGGCGATTCTGCGATATTATCGCGCCGCAACACCTTTCACACTACAGCGACGCGAATCGCGGCCGCTACCGCGATATCGCCGCGTCGCCATACAAAAGGAACATTTTGTATGGCGTCGCGGCCGCTGCGCGAATATCGCCGCGATATCGCCGCGTCGCCATTCAAAATGTTCCTATTGAAGTCGCGGCGCAACCATCTTGCAGCGGGACAGGTCGCCCCTGTGTGAATTGTCGCACGCGTTTCCATAGAAATTGTTCTACGGATATAAGGCTACCGCAGACAAGCGCGACGCGACAGCGCGACGCGACACTAGTAGAACAATTTCTATGAAAACTTCTTAGAATTTGTTCTACCAGAATCGTGTCGCACCGTCGCGTCGCGCTTATCTGCGGGAGCCCATATATCGCAGAATCGCGTCGCGCCGTCGCGTCGCGCCGGTCTGTACGAGCCTTGACGCTGATTTTCAGCTGCAACCCACGAGTGCCATACTCTAGAAAAACAAACAGCGAAGTGTGTGTATAATGTGATGTTAGACATTCCACCATAACCGATAACGATGCAAATAATGACCTCGTATTTAACGACAAACAGTCCATTATGTTGTCAATTAAGGGCTGATTTTTCGAACGCCAGATAATTTTATCCCAAGAATAATTTTGGATTTTTGACAGTTCTTCCATACAAAATATATCAGACGCCAATTTTATCGATTGAAAACTCAGCCCTTAGATAAATTAACAACCTGACACAATATTGACATAAACCACATCATATCCGAATTATGGCTGATTTTACCGAAGTCAGATATTTTTTATTCGTGGGATAAAATTTACATCTGACAGTTCTAGTATGATAAAACTGTCAAAAATTCAAAATTTATTCTCAGGATAAGACTTATTATAGGTATTAAAGTTTGGTAGAATGCGCCCTCAGTGTCTAATGAAGCCGCAATTAACGGAATTCTTTACACAATCGAATGACTTACTGCCGTTATAATCACCATTTATCTACTCCGTGTCATTGAAACATAAAATATATTGTAGTGGAAACAAGGCCGGGACAGTCACGCACCATTGTGCTGTAAAGGTTAGTAAAACAATAGTATTTCTTAAGCATTTGTATGTACTTTGAGAGATTAAGGTTAAGTTAGGGAAACAAGAAGAAAATGTCAATGGTTTCGGCGGCCATGACAGTTTTTAATGGTCGAATGTCCGGAAATGCAATGATTGGATCGCTTTGTTGCATTTTGTATTAAATATGATTGTGATTGCAGACCTTGGTGCTGTTGAGTGTAATACAAAATAATACATCGTCATAAAAATCAAACAGTAACATAATATCCCAGTTTTAGGATAGTTAACTATACACAACAAACTATGATATATAAATAAACATAGAATAATTTTCAATATTCTCAACAGCTAATTAATGCCACGAACAGGGATCTCTGCTCTTTAGGAATTACAAACACTTGGAATGATAAAATAATATTACGAGTATCATAGAACATTCCTGCCCGAAGGATCTCTTTGATCTTTGTTATAAACTCCCACGTACAAACTGGATACCTTTTGTACGGTAAGCGCCATAGGTTTAATATTAACTTTAGAATTTATAGCAAAAGATATTAATTGGAACTGTGGCTGCCTCGTTGGTCGTAGCGCTGGTGCTGCGCATAAGATCCTGGGTTCGATTCCCGGGTCGGGCAAAGTGTTATTGAGTTTTCTATCTGGAATTTCTCAGTTGCCGCTCGGAGTATGTACATGTGCCCGGTTTGGCAAAAGGCTAGCGAGCCTGCAGCGAATGTCCCGTGGCCAGGCCGTAATAGGGGACTTTAACATAATTGGCGGAATGTAGGTGTAGGTACTATAGGTACCTACAGCTCTGCCTGACCCTTCGGGAAAAACAGATAAAGGCGTGATGTTATGTATACTAATTGTAACCTCCATTGTAACTCGGAGTGACGATGACATTCCTAGATTCCACTTCTTCCCTTTCCTTCTTCAGCCTTTTCCGTTTCTCTTCTTGCCTTGTATTAAAGTACCCCTTCATTTCTTAATTTCTCCTGCTTGTTCTAATCTTCTTTCCATTCTCTGTTCATTCATATTTAAAAATAAGTTGTGATAACATGCATTTATGTTTCTGTTATGCCTGTTATCAACTTCTTCTTTTGATTCATGCACAATGAAATAATGATGCATAGATACGAGTAGTATCTATTATTTTTACCATTATGTATACCTAGTGGGTTTATATTACAACTTCTGGGTAATGTAGTAACACAAGTGTCTAGGCTAGGAAGTGGGATGCTCTGTATCTAGGATCTAGTTTCCATATGAACTGAACTTGTATGTAATTTTATTTTCAACTCAGTTATAAGTAGGCAACTCAAAATTGTATTTATTTATTTACCTATGATATTATGTGAAATAGAGATACGACAAGGTTTAAACACTTTAGTACAAATGTGCTTTTTCCTACAGAAATATATTCCAGCAGACCTGAATTTTGTAAATTACACAAAATCCACCCTTTCAGTTGCTAATCTACATTGACCACTCACATTTAATCCTGACGGTACCATACTTACCCACAGTCGTTCCGTTGTGTGTCCGAGTTCATTGTTTCCGCTTGACTTCTGTTCCGACCTCTGGCTTCATGGCCAGGGTCTGTCAGGTGGGTGGACACGAACCTGTGTCCTTTAATAAGTGTAGCATTATTTATTTAGAGGACTGGAAATCCTCCTAGATTTAAGATAAATTGTCTGCCATTGAGTTACCAGACTGGAAAATAGTTTTAATCTGGATAATTATCAGATAAAAACAATTTACAAATTTAAAAACAATAACATTTAACCCTTCGTATCTTCGGAACGTGGTTCCACGCAAGACACAATGGCTTTTTAATTGTTTCTGTAATGAAGGCATTAAACCAGTTAATGTCCACTGGTTTCATTTTTATATTATGAACGATATACCTATAGAAAGTAGATTAGACTGTGTCATGTTATTATCCCAGATCGAAAGTGTTTGTAAACAGACTGCAAACTAGCTGAAACTAAAACGCAATTGAACCAACTGAACCGTGTCTTTACTGTACAGGCAACTGAAAAATGACTCCTGCATTCGATTCATTCATTTAAAATCAAAATCAAAAGTCATTTATTTAAACTAGGCTGAGAATCAGCACTTTTTGAACGTCAATATTACATATGACAGTCCCCCAAAACGCCCGCCCTTCACCACTTCCTAGAGCTTTGGCTGGGAAGAAGAAGAAGTGGCGCAACAAACTGCCCAGCAGGACAGCTGTCTGTTCAGTTAGAAGAAATTGATTCTGTAATTAGTAAGTAAATAATTAATATTACGAAACACAAAACATTAAATTATTTGTCATATTATATCACCTAGCACACGCCAATATAACAACATACACAAGTATACACACAGGCATAAACAACACACACAAACAGAAAGAAATAATAAATGTTGCTGTCAGCGATTGCCGAAAGCATAATGCATAATTTACTAGATCACCATTGCATAAAATCTTCCTCGAACTCTTATATATAACATATGCAGGTACATTACCTATGTAATACTACTCATTTTAATACTGTAGGCGGTCCAAGACGTGCTCAAAAGAATGCCCAAATAATGAGCACAGCGTGTGTCCACTCAAATAAAATATAACACAGGGAATTAGTAGTAAATTCTACTTGAATAGGCAGATGTCCTCTCCATTCATGTTACTGTTCCAGCAAATACAGGGCAAAGCGGGATTTATATCTGTGGACACAATACATGAATAGACTATACAAATAGCATTTTGCATTTGAAACAGATTTGGTCTATTCGATTTTAGAACTTAGTACAGAGAAGTTAAGAATGATAGAGTTTTTGGGAGCGTTGTCAATAAATTTGTCAAGAAACAGTTTTCGGACATCTTAACAGATTTTTTTATGTAAATCCGTCGGAAATGGGTTTGATATATTTGACATGGCGGAACGTCTCTTTTCACTTGAAGCTGGTAATAATATTTTAAATTGGGTCCATAAGGTTACAGCTGCTAAGCATCCATTGTAGTTTCTAAGAACACAGAAGAAACGAAGAAACACAGATGTGATAATAAATAATGATTATATTATTACGTTTCTTTGTGGCTCTCACACTCATGTCCTCCATACAGTTCTGCTAATTACTATCCCCTTTATTCCGTGCACCTTCACACATTGAAATCTATGTAAACCTTTCTCATTCCTGGTTCCATCAAACACTACCGTACTGATCCAATTGGTACATGCCGTTACCATGGCAACCGTGCAGATCCAATCTAAGCTGTGTTGAGTAATCCAATCCTCCCACTGAAAGCTCTTAGCGTTTTGTGTGCTCTATAGAGTGTACAGAAACTTAACACTATGCGAATATATTGGTTGATGTATAGATTGGGTGATTTTATGGGTTGTGTTTGCTAATGGTACAGTGTCATTTTGTTGATGTCGATTGTATGGGTTCTTAGGATTTGGGATTTTCTGTTCTGGTATTCTTTTAACTGTTGTCGTGCGCATGTGCTTTGTTGATTAGCATATAATTCGCAAACCTGTAAGCGGTAAGGCTTCTTCAGATTCAACCGATTGTGCAAGAGAAAAAACTTCTGCCTTGTAGATAACCTAGATATAATTGACATTTTCCTCTACCTTACACTGTCCTGTTCGATTCTTAGCCTTACAAAGTTAGTTTTTACGAAGGCAATTTGATCACCATCTAAAATTGCATACACACGAGTGACACATGTCAAGGGGCAACAGCAACCGTCGACACCCGTCGACGCCGGCCGACAGTACTTCGACGGCTAATGTCGACGGCTGCCGTTGACGCGTGTCGCTCGTGTGCACAAGCACTGAGGCATCACCCCAAACTTAATGAACAAGTAAATAAATAGCTTGTGACTGGCCATGGTAGGTATAAAGCTACTTACTACTCCTAAAAGTGATACAACCAATTTAAAACACCCACTGACATCACCAACAAAACCTGCAATATCCCATTCAAAAAGGTAAAAATTAAAAGCCATATTCGCGCCAGTGACAACTCACAGGCAGTCATTTGGCGACGGAAGGAAGCCACACGTATGCTCCGACGCTTCCCATCGCACGGTATAACGCGTTCCCCTTCCCACAACACAGCGAAGTGACAGAGAACCAACTAAAGGGGTACCTATAAATATTTGGTTTCACTACAATTTGTTCTGCTATTCAAATGCACTGAAGAAGGTAGCTATATCGACTGCTGGATGTTTTGTTTAGTTTTGTCGCGTTGAGATATCGATACCATCACGTCAGTGAAGGTTACACAATAAAAAGCTGATTTTTAAACTGATATTTCAAGTGACTACGAACCCACAAAAAAAAATCTTTAAAATAATTTATTTTTTGTTTTATCTTGTTAAGATATCGATACCCATTACGTCCGCGGAGTTTCGCTAGCTACTTTAAATTGAACTTGTATATTCGCTTCTATAGGTTCAGTGCGGTTTGGTGGATGTCACGTCATGTCATCGAATTTTTGGTTTTACAACATACCGGTTTTCTCACGATGTTTTCCTTCACCGTTTTGAGACTTGTGGTGATAAAATAATTTACACTGAATAAAGTGCCTGTCTGAGTTCGAACCCACAGCCTACTCGTAAGTCGGAGCCGCTACCACTGGGCCACTGCTCTCGAGACAATAGATCTTATTGTATGCCTTGTTTAGCATTAATGTTATCACCAACGACTTCATTATTTTAAAGCCGAAGGTTTTTGATAATGACAATGACGTAGGGGTCATTATCAAAAGCTTCGTGTAATTTACTTGCTGTTAATTCGTTACGTAGGCGTGTCGTCACGTCACGGTGGGCGGGGTCAAGGTCATACACCAATCATAACGCTTTTCGTGCGTCGCTCCAATTAACAACAGATTTAGTTAAGGTCAATTAGGTAATTTAAAAATGTCTGGTACTAGGAACCCAATACTGTTATTAAAGCGGACAAAGTATAAAATATAGTTTAAACAGACCTAAACCCAGTTTTTTCACATGTCATATTTTGTCAAACAATTACTAATTACATCAACGCGCGATACACTGACTTCTCACTGTACGAAAAGCCTATACAAGGCGAGGTCATTTAAAACTGGTAATGTATAGTTTGATAATATGTCGTCATGTGTACCTACTCGTTTTACAAACGACCCCTTCATAGAAGCCATTAGATATACACGGAGAGAAAATTCTTATAAAAATTACTGTGCTCGCCACTGTAAAGTGAGTGCAAATGACATCTACAGAAAATTTTCTGAGTGAGATTAGGAAAAACGACGGGTTGCACTCCGGGAGTGCCGGCAGAAGTGAAAACTTAAGTATTAACCTTGTGCATTTTTTATATTTTGGAATGGTTAGGGAATCATTTTGCACGAATTGCTTTAATTATCAGTATAAAAGTACTATCATTTATGTCGTAGAATACAATATTTATTTATTGCGCTATCTTGCACAAACATGACAATTTATATTACATTAAAAAGTTTATCTCTCAGAAAAATCAACTTCCATCCATAATTTCGACGACTTTTTCACCATCATTATTACCAGAACCATTATTTTATTAATTTTTTAATTTTTTCACGTCCACCGGAGGTGTGCCATATGTTCCACCAGTTATCTGTAGTTCCCAAATTGCAGATTTATTGTCGAGAGATGTACCTTCAAGTCTATCAATACATTCTAACTACAATTCTAATTAATTCATTCATTTAAGTTAAGTTTGTTTCTGTAACATAAACACACACGAACATTCGCGCAAGCACCCTGCCTGCCCCACCTAAACTAAACAACAGGCGCAGGCATACATTTTCGCCGCGCCGTATAAAGAGAGGGGGATACTTCCTCGCCTACGCCGCGCCGCCGGCTGTGTACTCACCATCAGTCTTACGAATTTTCGATCAGGGTCACGTGTCCTGACGCGAGTTTTACATTTTTTACCCGTTACAAAAAAAGTGTACAACGCCGCTAAAGAAGTTTTCACTTCAAAAATTCACTATTTGTCCAATAAATTTTACTTTACAGCATAAGAATTTTTACTGTGCTAGCATGGTAATGTTTCCATTACCACTCAAATGCACTCAGATTATGAGACAGCACAGTAATTTTTCTAAGTATATTCTCTCCGTGTAGCAATACCTAATGAAGCTCTATTTTAATAGCAAAATCATTGTCTTGTTAAAACCCAGAGATTACAAATTATAACAAAGAACATGAAGGTATTTGGCACACCAAACGATAAAAATATTTTCGAATCTCCTTAAAAGATTGTTTATTAAAAGGTAATAGAGTAGGTGGAAATCGAAGGTGAACTTGCATTCACTGAGAAATCCTTGCAACTTTGCAGGTGACCTAGGTCGTAGTCTTGATAATCCCAGCTTACCCTCCGAGGTCAGCTTTCTAATATTAAATTGTAACAATCCTTGATTACTTCAGCAAGGGTTTGTATTAGACGTACTAGGAAATTATGCGGCTTTATTTGGTTTCACTGGAATTCTAATACGATTTTTAAAATAAGATTTTGACTGTTGACTGCTATTCTCTTTTACCAAATGTGTTCATTAGTGCAATGTACCTATAATAAGTATTCTTTTAATCTATAACATACATAATATCACGCCTGGTTTTCTCGAAGGTAGGCAGAGGCGTGCCTAGATCCCCATTTCGTCAGTTATGTTTCAATCCCGTGTAATAGGGGGCAATCCTATTGCCATCAACCGGACACAAATCCAGGCTCCTCAATCAATCAATCAATCAAAAGTAATTTATTCAAACTAGGCTGAGAATCAGCACTTTTCGAACGTCAAAATTACAAAAGTCAGTCAGTATATCTAAGTCATAGACATATATATATGGACTGGAAATACCTACGAAAAAAGGGTGCCTACCTACAACTCATATTGTCTCAAAAAATGGCTGCCATTGCTAGGGTTGTATCAATCAAGGAACATTGGTGTTACTATAACGAGTATCGATACTAAATACGAGTCGTACTAGTTATCACGTTTGGATCATAATATAGTATACTAACTTATAGTCCGTTCTAACTAAGGTTGCCTACTTTATAGTAACGTATCCTAGTTTATTTTCGATAAACATACTTTATAATTTTGCATAAAAATACAGTATGCGAAAATACTTTATTTCTAATCTTTTGTTATGCGTAAAAGACTCATATGAACTATTTATCGATAGGTACAGACGCCAGCACATCAAGCTACCCGAAACTGTCAAATTATCGCAATCAACTTTCTTCCCTGAAAATAAAATTAATGCCAAGTGTTTTTTCGGCACAGAATTAAAAAACACTTTTTAATTGCATCACGTTTACGTATTAAAGTGAAGGAAAACAGCGTGAAGAGATATGTATCCATATGCCCAAAAACAGGTGCTTTCGCATATTATACCTTTATTATTATACCTATTATACCTTATAATATGTATGTATTTAGAAATATATATGTATGTTTATCAGCTGTCTTAGTACTCATAGCACAAGCTCTGCTTAGTTTGGGACTAGATGGCGTTGTGTGAAAGTTGTGGAATATGATTTATTTATTTATTATTATTTTTATATATGTAATTAATATATATCTATTTATTTATTTCAGGCCAAACGGCCAGGCTATTATTAATCAATCATTTTAATACACATTTACCAAAAATGCTGTGGGAACAGAGTTATCATGTAATCTCATTACATCAAGTGTTCTATTGAAACAGCTTTCTTCAAAGTGAAGTGAACAGAGGTACCATTCTTTATGTCGGGGATTAATATTTTCTTCACCAATAGCCTCTAACCACTTTTTCTTTAGTCCTTCCTTTTTAGGAAACCTATAAAAAGTGCAAGTATTTTTATCAATAAATAATTTTGGTTACAGCTATATTATATTAGCATATGAAACTAAAATCAATAGGAAACGTCAGAAGCTATGTGCACGGTTCCAATTGGTGGTTTCTATGGAGAAGAGTCGGCAAGAAACTCCACGGTTACTCAAAATAATTGGCTTTTACAATGTTAATAGGTAGGGGAGGACAGTGTAGGCCTGTCAACAAGTACCAGGTACTTAAAAAAATAGAAGACATTGTAAAAGCCAATTGTTTTTAAAAGAGTAACCGTGGAGTTTCTCGCTGGTTCTTCTGCATAGGAAACCACCATTTGGAACCGTGCATCTAGCTTCTGACGTTTCATAAGTGCCCATGTAGGTTTATGTGAAAGAAAATATTTTGATTTTGGTGCTGTGAACCACGGGCCGGACCTAGCAAGGTCAATCGGAGCTAATAAGACGCAGGACTATTTATGTTAACATAGCAGAATATACCGATATCGTTCCAGCGGAGGAACTAGTTCCGGAAACTATTAGGCAACGGTACAACACTATTCTATTATGACATATTATTGTAAACAAACGAATGAATTAACAAAATAATAAAAAGGTCTGTTATACGGAAATTCACCCAAATATCAATACTTTAGCCATAAATTCATGATCGCGTTACAATTATATCATCGAATGTCTATTATTGTATGTGTTATTGCATGAAAACCGGCTACTAACCTGTGCAAAGAAAGTTGAGGTTGATTTTCATTCTTCCTTGCACCACACTTCACAATACAACACACAGGCATGTTGAATTGCTGTTTTTCAACATTTACATGCAGTTTTAAAGGTAAATTCCTCGTAATTTTCTCGCAAATCTCAATAATACAAAAAATAAACAACCATTTGACAGCTGAACTACCACGAAACTTGGCGACAAAGATGGCTGCTCTGGCACCTACCTACAACCGTGTATAGAATAACAGGGCATCTCCTGTTATATCCCATCTCAATGATCTAAGTATAATATACTGGATGTTTTCTTTTACAGTCTCCAAATTTTTACAGGGTGTTCTAACCATGATTATGAACAACTTTTACTATGGGACCAACTCTCGCAACATATCTCTCAAATCACGAAAAAAAATCAGCTGTTTCAATACCTACTTGACCAAAATGTATGAAACAGCTGATTTTTTCGTGATCTCGAGAGTTGGTTCCATAGTGAAAGTTGTTCATATTCATGGGTAGAACAGGCTGTAAAAATTTGGAGTAAAAAAAAAATCATGCAGTATATTATAACTTTAAAGGGAACGTCAAAATCCAAGGTAGTTACTAATATTTTTGTTCACGCTATGCCATCCTTATCTTTTAAGAACCACACCCTAATTGCGTAACACACAAACTGAATCAGTTTGAATAATATTGCTAATCCATTGCTTCATAATTATGTCAGAAAAATTTGTCTGCCCTAACAATGTAAGTAACGCAATGAATGTTGTTGAACTGTCAAAATGAAACCCATTGCTACTGATAGTGTGTTACGCAATTACTCGTACTCCACAGTACCGTGTCATATATCATTATTCTTTACCTAAATTGCTTTTATAAGTATGGCCAAGCTAAAAAGACGTTGCCATTCTGTTTTATAATATAACGGAACGAGATTAAAATAATATTGTTTCAAAGAACCTTTAGAGAAAAAAAAATCTTTGCGTTGCGAGGCTTTGTAACTGGAAAGTAGGAAAGCTTTGTTACAAAATTAATAAAAATGAAGACAGTAAAACTATTAAACAAGTTTTCTTACGGGTTGTTACTCTAGCCCCGTGGCTGTGTTCGTAATGATTTCAATATTTCAGGATCCCATCTCTCTTTGGATTATAAAAGTATTTTTCTTCTTAGCGTGTCGATGGAAATCTATACAAAGTCGGCTCAGAATTTAGCTATGAGTTCAGCCGGTCGATTCTGTAAAAATCTCACCGTGAAATCATAAGAGAAGTGAGCACTTAATAGTGTCAATACCTACCATTAGGGAATGACAGAGCTCAATTCCCGCTCACTTCACCTAAGTTCTCACGGTGAGATTTTTACAGAATAGCACTGCAGCACCTTCAGTAACGTCCATCAGTTCCTAAAACGTGCAGACAACACCACCCTAATTGCATAACACACTACCAATCCCAATATGAATTATACTGAAGGATATAGCTAAACCATCGCTTCGTATGTTCCAAAATTGTGTCTGCTCAACAACGTAAATAACGCAATGAATGTTGTTGAACTGTCAAAATGAAAGCTATTGCTACTGATACGCAATGTGACTTACGCAATTACCCCGCAGGACGCGATATTAAGTGTCCCGTAAAATATTGAGGTTCGACAATTAAACTTCTAAAACCAACAGACACAAAGACACATCGATCCGAAAAACATAATTTATTATGATTATACAAATCTTGTTGTTTGAACAAAAACTGTTTTCATATAACTCAGAACTGCGTACTAAAAGTTATGTCGCACTTTTTCAAGCCCTTCAAAGAAGCCCCATAAATTTTGACAAGGTACAAGATGATCCCTATAATTTCAAGTGCCAAAAAACACGATTAAGCTCTCGTTTCACACATTGACGACGTAATACCCCATGGGCGTCCCATGAATGTTAATTTTACCCTATATGCGCGGGTCTAAAGAACCCTATACCCAAAACTGATTTATAGGCGTCTGGTACACCAATAAAGGTAATTTACTACGGAACCATGCGTTAATGACGGTGATTCGTTTGCTTGTAAACATGTCGTAAAACGCCTTTTGAGAAATTTTATTTTGTTTGATTTTCGTTTATAGAGCATTTCGGGGTTTGTGTGAATGAATACTAACTAGTTTTAAACTGCGCTGTTTCTTTTGCAGATTGTAAAGCAGAGGTTTTACGTGGTTCTTTCCTTTTGTTCCGTTTATGTCTTGACATAGACAAGACAAGTCTTATACATCAGGATGATATAAACAGCTGAGGTGTAATTGCGTAACACTGTATCAATAGCAATGGTTTCATTTTGACAGTTCAACAACATTCATTGCGTCATTTACGTTGTAGAGCAGACACATTTTTCGAGCATATGAAGCAATAGATTAGCAATATTCTTCAAAATGATTCATATTAAGATTGATAGACATTGGTGCCGATTTTGTAGTTCGCAAACTAAACTAAATTTAAGTTCAGTGCATCTTTTTTTTCTATTTAATTAAGAAAATGACAGCAGATAAGTTTTAGTTTAGTCCTGTCAAACTAATCAGCGCCTGACACTACTCCATACAAGTTTAGACATCGCATCGCATTAAATGCAGTTTATGAAGTCTAAAAAAACTTAACACCTACCTATGAGAATATTTTAATAATCAATACCGACTACTAGAAAAAACATCAGTGATATCGTTATTTTACACAACATTACACCATAATATCGTCACATTATGTATATTTGTTATTTAAGTAAGTTGTTATTTAAGTTTTTCTAATAATACTTGCCCTTAACTGCTCACCTGACGATTTACTTGGCAATGCCAAGTCATCATGACAAAACTCAATTTACACCAATGGTTGCAAATAACGTGAACATTGTAGAAGAATGTTGCAATGTTATGGTCCAAGATGTCCCATTGTGGATTCGCCGCGGGAGAAGTTGCAATATATATAGGATAGGCCAGGGAAGAAGCGACTCTCTTCCTACAAAAACATGCAATACATAACTAAAACAAATCGTTTCATTGATAGGAGATATATTTAGAAATCGAATGAGCCGAAACACGAGAAAGTTCTCTAAAGCTACGGTTTCATGAAAATTATGGCAGCGGGGTTTGACTTTACGCTGTCGGAAAACGCTCTGTAGGAAAACACCATTTTACTTTCATAAATAACGCTTCAGTGACGTAATTCGCCGGTAAATCACAGACGCTATGTGGCGGCCACCGGTCTTCTAGGAAACCGTAGCTTAAACTATGTATTTTTAAATCCACACGTAAACTAACAGTTTCTATTTAGTCTCTCTATGATGTATTGCCTCGCTACCGCTTATGTATTGAGCCTTCTAATTTCATGGCCACACTGTGACAAATGTTATCGGACATCCAGTGAGCTTCAGGCACGCGCAAAACGTTTTATGGTAGAAACTTATAGAAAATGTCATTTCATTGGAGTTTTATTGTATCTTCTATCTTTTATGGCCTTTTTCTTTGGGAGGCGTGGTGGTCATTATAGTATATGATTGATTTCATTTAATTTCTCTTGGTGACTCTTGAGTAGCTGACTTTATTGTCTCACACTTTCACAGCTCTTCTCAGAAACCTCTAGTGATGACCTATATTATGATTGATTGATTAATAAATCTAAGAGTAGTTGCGCTTTGCTAGACCTACAGAAAGACCGTGAATACTCAGTTAGGGGATCCTTTCAAGAGACTAATAACAGGTTCTATTTTGTAAAATAAGGGTAATTAATTGTTAAGCAAATTGACTACCAACTCAAATTGTCCGCATATTCAAATCACAACTGTCATTCATTGACAGTAGTCATTAATTAGCCTTTTCCCAACTATGTTGGGGTCGACTTCCAGTCTAACCGGATGCAGCTGAATACCAGTATTTTACATGGAACGACTGCCTATCTGACCTCCACAACCCAGTTACAGGGTAATACGATACCCCTTAGTAAGACTGGTTGTCAGACTTTCGGGCTACTGACGACCCGTAACGACTGTCAAAGATCCACTAATGACAGCCGGGACCAACAGCTTAACGTGCTTTCCGAGGGATACTATCACGGAGGGGTCTTGGTATGTGAAGATGGTCACCCGTCCACGAGCCAACCGCGGCAAGCGTAGCTTAACCTGATCGACCGACCCGTGCGGCTGTTATTACTTAGCCACAAGCCCCCCTCATTCTTTGACAGTAGTATGAAATGAAAAAAAACTACCAACCTATGAGGCTATTAGCATCTTGGTAATTTTGGATTTTGCAAAAATAAACATACTTCTCACGTTTTCAGCTGTAGACATAAATATGATAATTTATATCGTTATGCTAATATTATCCTTGCAATAGAACACTCAGTTACGTAACTGATCACTTTCCGCTCAAATTGACATAATTATACTTCGTTGCTTCGTCCGAAGAGATTAAGATAACAATGTAGTAATACGTCTAGGGTATCGCCTTTCATCCACTAAGTTTGAATATTTTTTTTTTTTTTTTTTTTTTTTGTCGGTACTTTGTCTTCCTGATAGTTATGCCTGTACCGCCACTCATTTCGCGTTTTAGTGCGTCGCCGATCACCACGTTATTTTCTTCGTTTCATTTGAATTGTGCAAAAAGATGCCAAAACGTAGTCACAAAAACGACGACAGTGATTATTTAAGAAAGAAGATTCGAAAACTCGAAAGGAAACTTAATAAACGCGACAGAAGGTCGCGTGTTCGAAGTTGTTCCGAGAGTAGTAGCTCGTCGACGAATATTATTATGTCGCCGGTACTATCGGACCATGAAGGTAAGCTGAAGTGTTATTTTTACAAACGGAAGATATTGTGAATAGTTTTTCGGACTATATCCGTATCATAATCTGACATGATGTCATATTATCTTAAATAGTGTTGTGTACATCTTATGGGGATGTTACCTTCACATAATTTTGGATTCCCAATTCATTGGGTATATACTACTAGTGATTGTGTACATTTGAAAGGAATGTTGCCTTCACTTTAGTTAATGACCTACTTAATAATAATTGCATTTTATATCCGTACGGACTAAAACATAGTGTTGTGGGTAGTTTTAAGGACTATCGCCGCTCTAAAACCACTAGTTGTATACTAGGAACATTGGTAGTTGTGATCATATCCACGTACCTACATAACAAAATGTTATCACTCGATTTCGTAATTCTGAATATCGGCATGGATTATAAACTTGGTGTTGTGGATAGTTTTGAGGACTATCACCGCGCTATTTTCTATCCGATACCTACATTTGGTACATTTTCTATTCCAACTGAAATGGAAGTTCAAGGTGATGTCGCGTCATCTCCGATTATTGACTCAGATGAGCCACAACCGGGTACGTCCACCTCGACGATACATGATGTTCCTGCTACAGAAGCAGTACAGGCAGGGGAATCGGAACTACCTGTTGAAGTAACGCTTCCTGAGCTGGACGAAGAGATTCTGAATCTCTTGGGCGAAACTCCATCAAAGGATAAAAAATATGGACCAGACATTAGATGCGAGTTATCTGCTCGCTGGGAACACATCGCAACAACAGGCTTGACCAAGGATGCCAGAAAGGAGCTGCTTGATAAGCATCTGGTTCCAAAAAACTGCACAAAGATTGATGCACCCAAGTTAAATCCAGAGATAAAGGCCGCCTTATCGGAGATGCTAATAAAAAAAGACAAAGCTTTAGAGAATAAGCAGGTGCAGGTCGCAGCAAGTATATCTTGTATAAGTGAAGCCCTAAGCATACTCTTTTCTGCAGGTTATAAAGATCAGTCGGTAATAAAATTACTGATCGAAGCCGGTCGACTGATGCGTGACTCACAACACAGCGAGTCCATGACACGGCGCAGTTTTATATGTTCTACAATCAAGAAAGATATAAAAGATCAACTGTTCAATACAGAAATCGATAAGTTTCTATTTGGCGAACATCTGACCGATACTCTAAAAGCTGCAAAAGCTATATCAAAATCAGGCGCTGAGATTAAAATAAACACACAGGTTCGAAGACCTGCACCAGCGCAGAGACCGAGACAGGCCCCTGTCCAGACTTTAAACCAGACGCCTCCGTTCCCGACAGCGCGGCAAGCGGGAACAGCGAGGAGAACAGCGCCGGCGCCGCGCCCGCGACCGGTGCAGCAGCAGCCGCGACAGCAGCCGCGCTTGCAGCAGCGCCAAGCCCCGCGGCGCTAGACCTGGTACGTTTTGCAGGTCGGTTATCCTACCTTTATGATCAATGGCAATTGATAACTAATGACCTCGTTGTATTATCGTGGATAAGAGGTTACAAGATACCGTTTACTAAACCTGTCTATCAGTTACACGAACCAAGTTTACCTGCATTAACTTCATGTGAGTCCTTTAAATACAAGGTGGCCATCACTGACCTTCTAAACAGTGGTGCTATTTCACATTGTGAACCATGTGAAGGACAGTTTCTTTCTAGTTATTTCCTGATTAAAAAACCCAATGGCAAAAACAGATTTATTTTAAACTTAAAGTCTCTAAACAAGTACATCGTAACAGAACATTTCAAAATTGAAGATCTAAGAACAACATTAAAATTAGTATCAAGAAACAGTTTCATGGCCACCTTTGATTTAAAGGATGCGTATTTTCTAGTACCTATACACCCGACGTATAGAAAGTACCTACGATTTAGGTACGAGGGTCAAATTTACCAATTCAATGTTTTGCCGTTTGGTTTAAACACAGCTCCATTTGTGTTCACAAAGCTATTAAAACCGGTAATTTGTTTACTGAGATCATTAGGTTATCTGTCATCTATCTACTTAGATGACATTTGTATCATTTCTAATAATTATCAAGATTGCTTAGATAATATTTTACAGACAAAACATATTTTAGAGTCCTTAGGATTCATAATTAACATTAAAAAAAAGTTGTATGATTCCGAGTAATATTTGCAAATACCTTGGTTTTGTGATAGATACAAAAGAATTTCATGTTAGCCTTCCTAAGGAAAAACGAAATCTAATTAAACAAGAGTTACAATCGTTTCAATTGAAATCTCGTTGTAAAATAAGACAGTTTGCTCGCTTGGTAGGCCTCCTCACTTCGTCCTGCCCCGCGATTCAGTACGGTTGGCTTTACACCAAGCAGATGGAAAGATGCAAATACCTTGCATTGTGTAAAACGAGTAATTATGATAGCCACATGTCTTTACCACAGTATTTGCAGGACGATTTTTCCTGGTGGTTAAAATCTATTGATACCGCAGTGAATCCTATTAGACGGGACAGCTACTGTCTAGAAATATTTTCAGACGCTAGCAAAAAAGGGTGGGGGGCAGCATGCGGTGCGGAGACCGCCAGTGGCCAGTGGAGTAACACAGAGTCTAACAAACATATTAACTGTCTAGAACTCCTGGCTGCTTTCTTGGGCTTACAAACATTCGCAAAAGGATTAAAAAATTGTCAGGTGTTACTACGCGTTGACAACACAACTGCTATTTCGTATATCAACCGTATGGGTGGAGTAAGATTTCCACATTTAACTGAAATCACAAAATCTTTGTGGCAGTGGTGTGAAGCTCGTGGTATATTTGTATTCGCTTCATACATAAGCTCGGAAGATAACGAAATAGCAGATGCTGAGTCTAGAAAATCTCACCCCGATACCGAATGGGAGATTAAAGATCATGCTTTTGAAAAGATTGTGAGAGCCTTTGGGCAACCAAAAATTGATCTTTTCGCATCAAGGTTGAATAACAAATGTGTTAAGTACGTCTCATGGAATAGAGACCCAGGAGCATGCACTGTGAATGCTTTTACTTTAAATTGGTCAAATCTTTGTTTCTACGCATTTCCTCCTTTTGCGGTTATATTAAAAGTATTAAGAAAACTTATATACGACCAGGCGGAGGGTATTGTTGTGGTTCCATTTTGGCCCACGCAACCCTGGTTTCCACTTTATCAAAAACTTCTCTGTTCAGAATTAGTTCAGTTTAGACCCTCTGATAAAGTGTTATTGTCTATTTCCAACAGTGTCCCCAAGCTCACGTTGATTGCAGGGAAGTTATCAGGACGGCGTTACGAAACAGAGGAGTACCACCATCATCTTTAGATATTATGATAGCTTCTTTATCTGAAAGGTCAATAAAACAATATGACGTTGCCATTCGACGTTGGGTAAACTTTTGTAAGACTCACAATATCAAAATACATGAGGCGTCAATTCCGATGATTATGTATTTTCTCACTGAGTTATTTCATTCCGGCTTACAATACGGATCTTTAAACAGTCATCGCTCCGCTCTGAATTTGATCTTAGGATCGAGAGTAGGGTCTGATGATCGCGTTGCTAGGCTATTCAAAGGTTTTTACAGACTTCGTCCTCCAGCCCCAAAATATAATATCACTTGGGACCCGTCAATAGTTTTAGAATTCTTATCAAAATGGTACCCAAATAATAATTTAAGTTTCGAACATTTAACCAAAAAGGCCGTAACTTTGCTCATACTTGTAACTGCACACAGGGTGCAAACCATTAGCAAAATCAAATTAGAAAATATGAACGTCACTGATAATCTTATATTGATCAAGATAAACGATTTGTTAAAAACATCTCGACCTGGTTTATCTCAACCTTGTTTAAATATTCCATTTTACAAAGATCGACCGGAAATATGTCCCGCTGAGGCTCTTATAGAATATATTGATAGGACAAAACATTTGAGAAACAATGCCAATAGCCTTTTTATAAGTATTAAAAAACCACATAAATCAGTAACCACAAATACCATCAGTCGGTGGATAAAAGATATATTATCAATTAGCGGAATTGACACTTCAGTATTTTCTGCCCACTCCACCAGACACGCAGCCACCTCAGCTGCTCATAGAGCTGGTGTCAATATTGACACGATACGAAAAGCAGCTGGGTGGAGTGGTAGCTCCAATGTTTTCGCTAGATATTATCATAGAGACATTCAATGTGAACAAACTGATCAATTTGCCTTATCAATCCTAACCTCTGATCGATGTTAGATTTAATTACTTAAAATTAATAACTTAAATTTATCTACCCCTAATTAAAGAAAAACTACAATTTAATTACTTTATTACTTGTAAGGTTTGATTAATATACATGTACCTAAGTATAAAAATTCAGTGTTTTAATATTTCACCATCTTTCAAAATCTACATTGTTATCTTAATCTCGAAGGACGAAGCAACGAAGTATAATTGGAGATTAAACGAACTTACCTGAAGTGAAGTTCTATCCAAATTATACGAGTTGCTTCGTCCGAAGAGATTAGTTCCCTCCCAACCCTATGAACCCCATACCTAAAGTGAAATATTAAAAAAGGTTCCAGGCTTTCAACTAAATGAGTGGCGGTACAGGCATAACTATCAGGAAGACAAAGTACCGACAAAAAAAAAAAAAAAAAAAAAATATTCAAACTTAGTGGATGAAAGGCGATACCCTAGACGTATTACTACATTGTTATCTTAATCTCTTCGGACGAAGCAACTCGTATAATTTGGATAGAACTTCACTTCAGGTAAGTTCGTTTAATCTCCAATTATCGCCGTTTTCACATACGAGTTATGTAAGCAAATTAGGTTTATTTGAAGATGAAAGTATATTTATTTTCGTGTGCATTTTTATTTTTTGTCGATAGAAATTGTATTCCGAAAAATAACAAGACATCACTTTGTACTCTATTAAAAATGTTGGTACCTATCTCATACGTATCTACTTAGGTACTTACCTAATCTAACAAGTATTGTCTTGAATGCCAGAACAGCCAAACCTACGCTAGTACTAAATTATAACATGCACCGTTTGTTGTAGGTAATGCTGCATTCGTTTACAAAACAATTTGAAGGTATCCCTATCTTTGTTTCCTTCTTAATAAAGAACAAAACGTGACATTGGCTGAATGCACAAACCGTGCGTAGCCAAAAAAAAAAATTGAATGTAGTAGCTACTGAACTACTGAGGAGATTACGACGAAACGAATGCTGATTTAACTCTATTAAGGAATTCTTCAGAATAACCTTTATGATCCTGTACTGATCATGAGACTCCTAATCACGTGTTCCACTGAATGGTCAAAGACCCCGCTTTGTAGAAGGATTCATGGTTGCACTTTGTCGTTACTAGGCTTGCTGCCCAACCTCTTCAGTTCACCTCCAGATTAACAGTGGCAGAGATAAAGTGGTTCACTATGCATGAAATGCTGTCTGAGGAGGTTTCTCTCATCCTCCTAATATCTCTCGAAGACAAGACCCTTACGAAGTTATGACATCCCCACCATAATTTTATGTAGTGAATTAGTAATGCACTTATGATCTCTTTGGTAATATACAAGACAATGTCGCTACTGCACAATGGAACCATTCTCTAAAACTACTTAATTTTTCACTAATCAAATTACCATATTCATTTAGGTTAATCAGCCAATGGATTAGCGAATATGAGATAACATTGCATTTATTACAATAATTTATTAATGTAAGTAATTATACAAACCGGTCCAAAGTTACGTTCGTTCACGGTTGATTGGTACAATGACAGAACTGGTTCCATTCCTCGGTTTATCTAACATTCTGACCGTATCCAGGAAGTAATGGGATACCAGTGAAAGTTGCTTCGCTACATGAATATAATTTAAATCCTTTGTTTTTACTCCGTGAATTTAAATACATTTATTTTGTTATAAGGTTAAAAGCTAACGGTCTTAAAATAATAATAATAATAATATATACAAAGTATATAAAAAGGAGGGAAAATAATCAAAGGGCATCAAAAATTTCGTCCGCGAATAGGAATTGTGCCCAAAAGGCTGTCAGCATTGTTGCAATGCTGATTTATTTTGTTTGAATAAAGTTATATTTATCTTGTAAAAGCTCTTTGATAAAAATGCATTCTGCTTCCTCAATGATCATTAATTTGTCTTAATGTTTATGTTGATTATTGATGCTAATGTAATTCACATAATAATATTACCTATATAGAGCAAAATCGAAACACAAAATTCTTTTTTCACAATACAAAATGAAAGATGTTTTAGGAACCACAGAGCTCCGTGTCAGCGCCATCTATTATTTTGATGCGAAAACGTGTTTGTCTTCGTTGCCGCTAGATAACAACGCCAGATATTTTAATTTATTTAAATCAAATACTAAAAGCATTTATTTAACTGTAAAATACTAACCTTTTGTTATCTGTATTTACAGATTCATTCGTGAATAGCCAAGAATGGACGTCTTCACGAGGTGTAACAGAACTTCGGGTTGGAGTTTTGGGTTCACCGGACAGTGGGAAATCTGCTTTAGTCCATCGGTACTTAACTGGGGCATATATGCAAGAAGAAAGTCCTGAAGGTGCGTAATACTATTCTATTAATTAATATAATGTAATCTTTCAAGTTCAAAAATATTTTTCATTGTATAAACAGCATAAACACCGCCATCTAGCGTCAAGTAGCGTAACTGCGTACGCAAGCTCAAAGTAAGTTCAAATATAGTCGTTCTGTTCTGTGCAACCTAGATGGCAGCAGCAGCCTGTCTTACAATTTAATTTCTTTATTGCGCCACTGGATGGCACTACCAGTATGAACATTAACATTTGGAAAGTTCAACGAACTACCGAGGCGAGGGCGTTACTGCACTGATTAGACTCTCCTCGAGGGTTTGATTAGTAGCGTAGGACTGCAAGTGCTATTTATTTACCTTCACCCACACTCTGGAAACTCAATCATTATCACTGAGATAGCGATAGTGGTAGAAATTTACTTATTCCTGGATATTGTGTATCTTATTTCGTACTTGCTGTTTTATTAGTTCTTAGTTCTGAGGAGGACATTGAACAATAAATAGGTCCTTTTAGAAAAGTGGGTTGCTGAGTAGATGATGAAAACGTTTTCACCATTTTGTGTTGGTTTTGCTTGACATTTTGATGGATGGGTCCGTATTATCGCAGATGCTCTTTAATTTACTTCAGTTAAATACTTGTAGTTTACCTTTATAGCTATCCATTCTGCTAAAAGCTGAAAACAGCTATTTAAAAGATCACTGTACCTATATCTACATGTAGTTTTCATTCCTACCTCACAGAGCAGACATTGATTAGAAGGATTTACAGGGATATTGGTAGTATGAAAAGGGTCAAAAATATTATCATAGCTGGTTATTTCTAAGTACTTACCTAATTAAGTTGTTCGTTCTATTTCAGGTGGTCGCTTCAAGAAGGAAGTGATAATCGACGGCCATAGCTACCTTCTACTAATACGAGATGAAGGGGGCTCGCCAGAAATGCAGGTCAGTTGAAAAGATACTCGATCTATCTAGATTAATCTAAATTTATCATATATTTTTGTCTAACAAAGGACAATGGGCATTATTGTAGGAGCTGTGTCCCAACCCTTGTAACAAGTTGCGACTAGTATAAACATGTTCAATTAAGCTTTTTTATGATCAATATGCTAAGTTTTTACTGTAATTGCGTGCAGGTCAAAAGTTACTGGCCTTCGAGTGAAAAAAAGGTTTTTGTTTTAAATAATGCTTTAATCTTACTTTATTACACTTTGCGTTACATGTAAACATAATTATTACATTTCTAATAATTGTACAGTAATCACAGGCAGTAGTAGTTATTTTTTTGCCGTTATTAACAACTGCACAGTTGAAAATATGTAAATAACGAAGGAAATAATACAATTCTGATAATTGTATTATTTCCTTTGTTATTTATATATTTTCAAATACATAAATAATAAAGGAATATAACCCTTACGTTACAGTACAGCTTAAACATATGCAACTCGTTTACAGGTACTTTTAATAGTGATTATTATCTATGATAACTTCATCTAAAAATGTCGCGGGTAACAATATGCTTGGCTGGTGTCTAGCCCAGCCAAGGTACCAAATGATACTCATTATGTGAGCACAAGTACCTACTGTTCTTTTTCCCGTTAAACATGAGCAATAGTAATGGGCAATTGCATTTCTCGCTGTTTCTGCTCTATTTTTTATCATCGCTGTCGAGTCAAAGACCGACTACAAGTCACACACAAATGTTCCATAGTTCGTAATAAGCCAATCAATAACAAATCAAGTCCATAAAACAAGCCGAAGTTGATAGTTGCAAATGTATAAACACCAGAAGTCCTTTAACCTTCAAGCGGGCGCGCGGACATTTGTAACGCCAGCGGTCGCGCGTAACCTAAAAGACCTATAGGATATTTCAGGGATTTAAAACACTAATTATTTAATATTTTTTGTATTTATCACATTATCATTATGTTAGGACATAAACAAAATTATAAAATCAAAATAATATTCTAATTTTCTTTGGATTTGTAAGCAATTTGGCATCATAAATGTATTGAGAATCGATCGCATCGCGGTCGATTCGACGCCGCGCGCCCGCTTGAAGGTTAACAATGCGTAAGTCGACAATAAATAAACAGGGGAGTAACAATTTAAAACACGGAAGTGCAGCACAGCTACCAAAAACTGAATGTGCATATAGCGCTCGCTAAACAATAGCATTTGCGGGCACCGGCAATCATCTCTTTCTAACGTATAGCGCTGTCTCATAAAATATCGTTCGCTGCTCCTGCGCGTACAATATGGCAGCGTGTGGCGCGGTGGGCGGGGGGGTTAGAATAGGCGCACAGTCACCCGTGTGGTTTTCCACTTGATTTTTAAAATAGTTTCAGCCCTTTCGTCACTAAAATACTAATTGATTAAGTTTTATTTAATATTTTATTAAATAAATGAAACCACTATAACAGATTCCCTGCACAAGATACAGAGTTACGCCCATACAAAAAAACATAACACTAATTGAGATCTTTCATATGATATAGGTAGGAAAATGTTACAACACTTGGGACGAAACCGCCCATTGTCCTTTTATTTTATTTTTTATTTTATTTATTTATTGGTTCACCAACGATTGTTTACACTAGTTAAGGGTACAAAAAGCAAGCAAAAACAGATAAACAATAGTGTACAATCACTTACAGGTAAACTCCGCATGCAAAACGAAAGTTGTACGTACTATAGAGAAAAACATGAAAAAAAAAAAAACTACTTAAATCTACTTATAAAAAAAAGACAAAAATACAAAAACGAAAAATTAACTGCTAATATCTAAATTTTAACGTAATTTAGATCTTGAAACAGAGAAAAAATAAGAAAAAAAAAACACAAAAAAAGGTAAATCAATTTTCTTAAAATGTCGTGAATTCATTTATTGTTATTAAAAAAAAAACCGATTGCTAACCGATAAAATTCATGTACTATATTGTACTGCGGCGGCACCTACCACTCGATAATAAATAAGTCCGGCTTATGGATGACAAAAAAGCACCATTGAAATGAACATTTGTATTTTTACGGTTCCGTGCCTCAAAAGGAAAAACGAATCCCTTATAAGATCACTTCGTTGTCCGTCTGTCAAGACCCTTTTTCTCAAGAACGCGTGGCGTTATAAGTTGAAATTAATATCAAATACTCAAGGCTGCAGTCCCTTGAAACAATGAAAAAATCAAACTTCTAACTAAACGCAATCAAAAGATACGGGCGTTTATGTTCCGTTTATGCCGCATATTTTAACACTCGCAAGGGAATCAAAACCTATAGGCTACTTCCCGTTGACCTAGAATCATGAAATTTGGCAAGAAGCAATGCCATGTAGCACAAGTAAAGGAAAAATCTGAAAACCGTAAATTTGTAGTTACATACCTACAAATTTGTACGGCACCCTCGATGCGCGAGTCCGACTCACACTTGAACGATTTTTTGTTGATGTCAGTGATATTGCAAAATTGCAATAACTACTACAGGTGTTGCCATGGATATCATTGAGTAGTTTAGGAGCTTATATACCTATACTATACAAAAACTACCTTCATAATAATATCTTGAGGCTCTACAATAACTAAAACGACAATGGAAACCGAATGAGAGTTACCTAATACCTAGTCGAAATCGAAACACTCGACCAAAACCGTAAAATCCACACAGGTAGGTAAGATCAACATAGGCTTACCTACACGGAGAGAAAATTCTTAGAAAAATTACCGTGCTCGCCACTTTAAAGTGAGTGCTACAAAAGATATTTTAAGTGAGATTGGGAAAGATTTGCTATTAGTTCAATAAATTATACTATGCAGCATAGGAATTTTTACCGTACTAGCATAGTGATTTTTCCATTGCCAATCAAATGCACCCAGATTATGAGACAGCACGGTATTTTTTCTAAGATTTTTCTCTCCGTGTAGCTATGTGGATTTTACGGCTTTGGTCCAGCCAATCAACATAGTTAAGGAATTACATTTAATTCTAAGTAGGTACCTAATCAATAACGAGGAGCCCGTGGCTACATAATAACAGCCGCACAGGTCGAACGATCAGGTTAAGCTACGCTTGCCGCGGTTGGTCTGTGGATCCCTCCGTGTCTCGGAAAGCACGTTAAGCCGTTGGTCCCGGCTGTCATTCGTAGATCTTTGACAGTCGTTACGGGTAGTCAGAAGCCCGAAAGTCTGTCTGACAACCAGTCTTACCTAGGGGTATCGTATTACCCAGTAACTGGGTTGTGGAGGTCAGATAGGCAGTCGCTCCATGTAAAATACTAGTATTCAGCTGCATCCGGTTAGACTGGAAGCCGAACCCAACATAGTTGGGGAAAGGCTAGGCAGATGATGAGGTACCTAATCAATAACAATTAACACGTTCAACGTTCAACGCCATGTCGGACATTGCTGGGCGACGTACGGTGTATATTTTATTCCGTGGCGTTGAACGTGCTAAGACAGGTGGTACTGATAACATTAATTAATCTAAACAAGCGAACCGTAATTAATTACCCAATAATGTATGTACCTTCGTGCCTTTGTTACTATTATAAGCAGGCGTTGACCTCCCTAAGTACTTACTGATTACATACTAATCAATACTTATAAGTAGGTACTAGGTAGTAGGTACCTGCCAAGAATCTAAAGAGTCATTGAATCATTCGATTTGGTTTACTATGCGATGAACTAAACATTTAACAGTATCTGAAAAACATAAACTATATAAGCATACTGACCATAGAAATATAAACTTTCTTAAATCTATGGCTTCCCTTACCGTAAACCTTACCTTACCTTACGTTCAAGGAGTATGGAGAGTATTAGAATAGTTTTTTAGTTATGATGAGGCTGACATGCCTCTGTGGATAAAAGCCTCTAAGTAATAAAATTTAACAATGAAAAAAAAGAGTATGGAGAGCATAAGTACGTTCCATCGTCCTTCGTTGATAAAACAATCTAATTTCAATATTTGCGTCTCCAACAAAGCATTCACGTAAACAACTTCGTGTACCGTTCATTTCATTTGACTGAACAACAACGACTCCAGACAAGCTTCGACAGAAATCGAATTCAATGAAATATTCAAGACAATGGACGTCGCGTGTAGTCGCGTGTGAGGAACGATTGACGACGCGGCACCGAGGTACTCATCTATGTTGTGCAGGAGTCGGCAGTCAAGCTTTTGAACATGTATTTCGAAACAGATAGTGACCTACTCTTGTTGGCGAGGCTCCGTTGTTTTATAAGATACGGGAAATGCATCCGTGAAAATGTTTGCAGCAGGGCCCGAAATAAGGGGTGAAGCTCTAGTTTATGAAGGAAACCCAAAGAATTTCTTGATCCGTAAATAGTTACAGCAGTGCTATTCTTTAAAAATCTCACCGTGAGACCTTAGGTGAAGTGAGCGGGAAGTGAGCTGTCATTTGGGATTAACACTATTGACACTGCTCACTTCAAGCTCACTTCATTTATGATTTCACGGTGAGATTTTTACAGAATCGACCGGCAGTAGTAGGTCTGCACGACGACTTACCAAGCTATACATTTTCAGTATAAGTTGACTTGTTATTGTACGAAAAGCCTATAAAACGCGAGGTCAGTTAAAACAAGAAATGTATAGCGTGATTATGTCCTCGTATGTAACGTACCGTTATTTTCGTAGGAGTTATTTTTGTTTATGCAGATTTTTTTTCCCAGCCATTTCCAGAGCACATTCAATCCACTTGTTTGCCGTTGAAGTTCTTAAGGGCATTGTATTATTTTATACAACGAAAGCAGACAGTTCCTCTACTCTCTGAAAAGCCCCAAGCTCTTCCTTTTTACTAACATTTTTAGGAGACTTTACTTTTTTTTAAGAATTCAAATTCCAGACGAAATAATGCCTAAATATCAAAGTGCATCCCACATTCCCGTGCCTTACGCAACAACGTAGCCGCACCGCCTCTGCCTCCAGGATGCTCCTATCGATTTGCGCTATAAAACGAGGGTACTGTTTAATAGACGTACGTTCCTATTTACTATACATAACAAAATCGTGAGCTTTTACGAGCCTGTCGTATCGAATTTACAAGCCGCTTAGCGGGTTTACGATATTTACGAAAACATCGTGTTTTTACTACGAGTTGTATGTAGCTTGTTTTTATTCCTAGTAGAATGTTTTTACTGTAAATAGGTAAGGGGATATATGGACTTACCCATTGTGGATATGGTTATAAAATTCCAAATTAATGTCCCATAAAGTTTAAATGGGAACATACTCATAGACTCGTAGTCCTTCGTTTAATTAGGTACCTATAGCCCCACGTGGTAATTTGACGAGTGACCAAAATCGGAACTAACTGCGCCATCTTGTTTTTTGAATACATTCCAAGTGACATTTCCAAAAAAACAATTGCACAAATGTTTACCAACATTATCCTGTATTTCGACAGTATCATTTTAGAAGTGCATTTAACTTGTTTAATTGGAATCTATAAAGCTTCGAATTTTAAGCTGTCCCACAGAGGGATGAAAACAACCCTCTGTAAAGTTAAACCGTAAAAGGGTTTACCTACGCCAGAAATAGAAAACTCCTAGGATCCTATTTTCAGCCGGTAACCTAACGAAGTTAGTTAGGTACTGCAAGCAAAGTGCACGACTAAATCTAGAATCTGGAGCGTGGGTTTGAAATATTTTATACTTAGATTTTCAGCTGTGTTTGATGTTGCAGTTACTGTTAATAGATAAACTTATTTCTTCCTTCATTTCTCTTTTCCATGTGCTGCTTCTAGTGGTCCTAAAAACCAATCAGTGAATGAATATAGGTTTTTATGATATCCTAGGACACGCCAGTTAAACCCACAAAAGTATGCAAGTATCATGTCATTTACTTATTTATGAAGTTTTGTAATTGGCACAGGGTTATAATTTGAATTGTTTAATTTATTTGTCTGTACCTAAATCTTCATTAAATATATTGTATTTTTTTGCAATATTGTAGCGTAGGTAGTTTGGGTTTATGACCTTATATAACACACTTAGCTCCAGTTCTCTCTTCTAAAATGATAAAATCTGCAAAATTACCAGTTGATCTATTCTGTAAAAATCTCGCCGTTAAAACTTAGGAAAAGTGAGGTTAAGCTTGCTATCATTTAGGTATGTTAGACGTTAAGCTATAGTAAAATCTACAACGTGTAACGTTAAATGCACAAAACGTCAGACACCCCAACTGATTTTTAATTCAATTGACCTATTTCAGAGACAAAATAAGTCATTAAAAAAAATGTAAAGGTTTTATGTGCTGTTTTAGTTTTACTGGCCATTCTGATCGTTTCTTGCGTCTGCGACGACGCTTTATCGAGGGAGGAGTCGTCACCGGGCCGCTGCGCCGCGCTGACATTGGGTTGCTTGACCTATTAATAAATAGACACGGCAACGTTTTTAGTGAAGATTTTTTGAAAAATGTGACCTATTTTAAAAAGTGGTTCAATTAATTCTGCTCGTTATTCTGATTAAACTATTTTCAGGTTTTGCGCATTTAACGTTACACGTTATAGATCTAAATCGCACAATAACAGAACAAGAACTCGTCTTGCTATCAAAACAAGGCAATCTATTCAAGCAGCTAGTTCGATTATCGTTTTAATTGAGTCGAGTGGCGGCGACGGTTCATTCGATTCGCTGTCAATTGTGATTAGTTCGCTTGTTGTTTCTGCGATTGTTCGACGAAGGCTACTCTGTAGGATAGTTTAGTTCATGTAGTGGTAAGGTTACATAATAAATAGATTTCTTCTCGGACGGACGGCTGAAAGATGAAAATCATACTAATATTATAAATGTGAAATTTTGTGAAGATGTTTGGATGTTTGTTACTCAATCACGTGTAAGCCGTTGAACTGATTTGGATGAAAATTGGCACATAGATAGAACATTTCCTGGATTAACACATATGATAATTTATAGGATATATAATTTATATTTATACTTTTTATCCCGGTAATGGGTTCCCTTGGGATATTTTCTTTTTTTTAATCGCTGCCCCACATTAGGAATTTCTCCTGTATTGTGGGGTGGGTGCGTTTACAAACATTTAAAGTCACATACACAAACAGCCAGACCCGGAACAACTACTTGTAGATCATACAAATATTTGTTGCGTGCGGGAATCGAACCCGCGACACGCAGCGCAGCAGTCAATCCGCTTAACCACTGCGCCAATCGTGCCGTGGAAGAATAATAGTTGAAAGTTACTTTTTACGTGGGCGAAGCCTCGGGCAGAAGCTAGTAAATTATAAATTCCCCAAATGCGCGGCTTTAACATCACCAAGAACAATTCCCGAATTTAAAAACGTTCAAAATCTAGTTGCAATCTCATCTCCGCCACAATGAATGTCAAAAACTTTTCAAAAATGTATGGAAACTAGAGGTATTTTTGACAGATTCAGACTGAGATCTGTCTGTGAACGTTCTTAAAATTACGGGAATGGGCCCTCTGTTTACTGTCTTGTCGTTCTAACAGCGTAAACGGACTTACGAACCTCAAGATTCAACAAAGTGTGCTAGCATAGTTTTTATACGTCTTTCCGTTAGGTTCTTACCTAGGCAAGTACTTATAGTCCAAGGGGTAGGTAAGTGGTTTCCTATCAGTCTATTAAGGGCGGTTAATTGGCTTAGTATCAGTCCCTCCAAACTCCCGCGAGGTTCTAATGGCGTCTACATTTTTTTTTACCACATTGAGCATACCTTTTTCCAACCGCTAGACTCAGCCCTGTCGGACCACACCCTCGTCAAAACCTTAAAATACATCTAAAGTAAACCAGCTAAAGACCTTCAAATCCTTAGAATCAACCCTCCATCACTTAGATTTACGAGCACGCACTGACGCGTTATCTAACCCTTCCGCTGCCGTGGTAGTGACGTCATCGCACTAGGTCAGATTGACCCGCAAGCCCGCAACCCGATTGTCCCGATATAAAATCGTCTAAATATAGTCACATGCGTCCCCTGTGTTGTGGACTTGTGACCAATTTTTGTAAAGTCTTGGGATGTAGACGAACTTTTATGGCTTAGAATTTTATGATGGATTGAGTTGTTGTTGAAATATGTGTTGCAAATAAAGAAGCAATATTAGGAGGAAATAAGATATCAGTCAGTTGGCAGCCGGATATCCCTCTTTATTTTGGGTTGGACACGACACAAATGTTTCTTCGAGAAAGGGTGGTATGTTAATAACCCATTCTGAAATTCTATCTGTCACTAGGTATTTGATTAGTATACATAAAAAAATATTAACGTTGTGCATTTTTTATATTTTGGAATGGTTAGGGAATCATTTTGCACGAATTGCTTTAATTATCAGTATAAAAGTACTATCATTTATGTCGTAGAATACAATATTTATTTATTGCGCTATCGTGCACAAACATGACAATTTATATTACATTAAAAAGTTTATCTCTCAGAAAAATCAACTTCCATCCATAATTTCGACGACTTTTTCACCATCATTATTACCAGAACCATTATTTTATTAATTTTTTAATTTTTTTACGTCCACCGGAGGTGTGCCATATGTTCCACCAGTTATCTGTAGTTCCCAAATTGCAGATTTATTGTCGAGAGATGTACCTTCAAGTCTATCAATACATTCTAACTACAATTCTAATTAATTCATTCATTTAAGTTAAGTTTATTTCTGTAACATAAACACACACGAACATTCGCGCAAGCACCCTGCGCCGCCTAAACGAAACAACAGGCGCAGGCATACATTTTCGCCGCGCCGTAGAAAGAGAGGGGGATACTTCCTCGCCTACGCCGCGCCGCCGGCTATCTACTCACCATCAGTCTTACGAATTTTCGATCAGGATCACGTGTCCTGACGCGAGTTTTACATTTTTTACCCGTTACAAAATAAAGAAGTTTTCACCTAAAAAAAAAAAAACATAATTATGGTTAATTCATAAATCCCGCACGGGCCCCAATTATGCACATAATGTAAAGCGTGTCAATGCCACTAAAGTACACTGTCCTTCAAGATACCGGATTTTCCTAGTTTGAAGGGCAGGGGTCTTATTCATCTATAAATATGATGAACCTATTCCTTATTGAAACAATACTGATGTTACCTAGGCTGTCTTTTGGTAAATAAATGATTACTTACTTAATTTCAGGAACCCTATAAGATGACCGTCTTCATATTTAGGACACTTTCAGCAATGAAACACTGATAAATAAACGAAATTCCTAATAAAAGCTCGGCGACATGATACGTGGTCCCCCTGCTCCGGCACGCGCCTTATATCGGCATCTCGCCACAGCAATTTGGTACAAATTGGTCTTGTATATGGACGTGGACAAAATAAAAATAAAAACTTTCAGATGAAAGTCCCTGGTATACGGAATCCAATCATCGATCGGTTTTACTGAAACTGAAACGTGCTCGTGGAAATTGAAGGTTTTGTTTTTATTCTATCTAGAGTTTTTTGCTGTCTGAATTTTGGAGGCCATGCTGATTTTCTTTCTATTCTCTTACTTTTAAGTACCTACTTTTCTTGTAACTCTCAGCCCCTGGCACAGGGAACTGAAGAAACACGGGTGGGTTTTAGTCAGTATAAGTCTGACACCCTCCCGCTCCGCCCAGAGCGGGAGAAGTTATTTGATAATTCCCCACCCAAAAAAAAAGCCCGATAAAAAGTACTGTAAACACAAGTTCTCGCCAACTAGACGTTCCCAATTTGGTTAAAAGTTATTAGGATTGTAGGATACAAGTGGTCTTGCCAACTTCAACAACAACTAGGTTTTATTTAATAAAGACATAAACAGGATTACTATCCTTGCTGTTGTTGTAGTCAATCGGACTGCCGAGCCTTGTTCCAACTATGTTGGGGTCGGCTTCCAGTCTAACTGGATGCAGCTGAATACCCGTATTTTACAAGGAAGGACTGCCTATCTGACGTTTTTAACCCATTTCCTGGGTAACACGATACCCCTTGGTAAGAATGGCTGTCAGACTTATGGGCTTCTGACTACCCGTAGCGAGTGCCAAAGATCTAAGAACGATAGCCGGGACCAACGGCTTAACGTGTTTTCGGAGCCACGATAAAGAGAGCGACAATTCTCGAAATGTATGATCTAGATATTCCTTTTTTAGGGTTCCGTGCCCAAAGGGTAAAAAGGAACCCTATTACTCCCGCTCGCCTGTCCGTCCGTCCATCCGTCTGTACGTCCGTCCGTCCGTCCGTCCGTCTGTCCGTCTGTCACCAGGCTGTATCTCATGAACCGTGACAGTTAGACAGTTGAAAGTTTCACAGGTGATGTATTTCTGTTGCCGCTATAACAACAAGTACTAAAAAACGGAATAAAATAAATATTTAAGGGGGCTCCTATACAACAGACATGATTTTTTTCGGTTTTTATAGATAATGGTACGGAACCCTTTGTGCGCGAATCCGACTCGCGCTTGGCCGGTTTTTATAGATAATGGTACGGAACCCTTCGTGCGCGAATCCGACTCGCGCTTGGCCGGTTTTTTTAAACCTATTTTCGCCTATCCCAAATCCACATTCCCGGAGCACATTCTACAAAAACATGCATTGCCCAGTTCATAATGCACTCCATACTAAGCTGAACCGATACCGTGCCCATTCCGAGTCTTTCTAATAGTTTGAAATTGGAAAAGCCTCGCATTGTTCACTCTCTGCCGGCTTGCCCCATTTCAGCTCGGAACTCGGAAGCAACCGCTCCGGCAAGTTTCGCAAGGAGTTTTTAATTGCTCTACTTGTGATGGTATTATCTGTGTGTTTACGTGTAGGGAGGGTTAAGTTCGAATCTTTGAGTTGAAACTTAGCATAGCATTGAAAACTATTATGTACAGCCGGTCGATTCTGTAAGAATCTCACCGTGAAATCATAAGTGAAGTGAGCAGTGTCAATAGTGTTAATCCCTAATGACAGTTCACTTCCCGCTCACTTCACCTAAGTTCTCACGGTGAGATTTTTACAGAATAGCACTGCTGCAATGCTACTAGCGGTAGCTACATAAAACTTTTCTATAATTTTGATCTGATTCTGCATACTAACTGCGTAACCCACTATCAGTCACAATCTGAACAATTTTGAAGGATATTGCTAATCCATTGCTTCATATTTGTTTGAAAAATTTTCCTGATCAACAACGTAAATAACGCAATGAATATTGTTGAACTTTCAAAATGAAAGCCATTCCTACTAATAGTGTGTTACGTAATTACACCGCTGTAGTAAGCATAGAATAAGATATTTCTACGATAGTAAGACAGAAGAGAGAAAGAGATATTTTCTAATGCTTGAACATAATGTTAAATATTACTTAAATGTTACAGAAAATATATGCCACCAGACATTTTCTGTTACAACGATAATTAGTTACGACCTTCGCCAGATTTTATGCCCAAACTACGAAGGATCGATAATAATCCATTTAGATTTAGACCATTATCATGTTTCATGTTCTCTTAACTTCCTATCACAAAAAATGTCACGGCTATCGATATGGATAACGGCTGATGGCTGCTATTTCACAACTAAGTACATAATACACTCTTAAAGGAGATCAATAAACCGAGTTTCCCAGAACCCAAAACCTACAAGTCCTTAACCAAAACTAACAAAGTAACCAAATTCGTATTTACTTTATGGTTAAACAAAGCTTCAACAGTAGCTGCGGGCTTTAAGTATAGTAACAAGTTTAATTTGGCAGACGGCAAAATAGAGAACTAAATTCAAATGTACTGGATTTGATATATCCTTAGCATTTTCTTTTGGTAGCAGCGCCACCACGAAGTACCAACTTATATTGGTAATCCTTTACATCTCCTCCAGCTTCCAACATATTAAACCACCCAAGCACTTGAAATCAAAAGCTTTTGTCTGTAGTGTATTATGTCGTCACATATCCTGAGAAACGCCGATTGTGACGTCAAGCGTATCCTGCACGCTATTGTCCTTCGAGTAATTGCTGTGACCTAGTTGCATTGAGTGCCGTTGCATCAGATTCCCTTATACAAAGTGTGGGTCGGAAAATGGCAGCTGAAAATAGAAAGGAGCGAAGTCTTTAAGTAACTTCATATAAACACATTCAAGCTAAGTAGCACTTCAGTAGTCTGGCACTTAGAACTAAAATGGCGAAAGGTCACGCGTGTTCCAGCTAATGTTGTTCTAATTTTAAATCGTGGAGTCCCTTGTTACATATTTAAAAGCTTGGAAATATGACCAATACCATTTTTATAACACTGCTTCACAAGTACAAAGTTTGCTATTAGAAATTGTGTTTTTATATCCTGCTTGAAAAGACGTCGTTAGGCCTTAAAATTGTGTTTTGTCTACCCGGAATAGGTACTTAAACCTTGGTGACATTCATCATCCTCGAGCCTTCATCCCAATTTATTTAGGTTAAGCAACCACCTTCTTCCGTAAATCTCTTAACTATCCTGTAATGTCAGTATCGACACATCTTGTAGGCATAATATCTTCCACATAATCCATCCATCTTACCTTTAGTCTTCCATTAATCTTATATCCAAACATTTTCTTTCGTCTTCCGCGAGGAAATCATATAGCCATCCAAATTCATTTTTAAAACTTTCCTCGCGACATTTGTTTAACGGGTTGAATGCAGCAATTTCACATAAACAATTAAAAAGCCACTGTGTCTCGCTTGGATCCAAAGCATACGAAGGATTAAGCCAAGGTGTGCTATATTATAATAAAACCTCTATGAAGCCACCAAGTAAGGCTGACGCGCGACGTAAGGAGTCCTTACATAAGCTCCTCTCTTATGTCGTAACACAATACACGTCATGCAAGTTGTACCGGGCTCGTCCTACTTGCACGCTCATTGCATCAGCTTGAGCATAAAGGACCATCTTCCTAGAAAATTGGATCGCAGGCTTTTAAAAGGAAAACTGGGAAATGTGTATACTGGGTTACCTTTTATGTGGGTTCTTCACAAATTATATCTGTTGTAGATAAAAGCGTTGGTTTGTTTGGTGAGATTTTCGTGCACTACAAATTGTCAAAACCATCTTATTCGGGATTTCAAGGTTAATTTGGCGAAGAACGTAGGGGTGTTTTAGATAGTCAACTGGAACACTTCAATAGAATCGTTGCTTCTCCTATTGCGTCAGGCAAAGCTGTAAGTTCACAAATATCTAGCTCATGCATGCATACGCCTTTTTTTATATTAGCCAGCCAGTCGATTCTGTCAAAATATCACCGTGAAATCATAAGTGAAGTGAAGACTTAATAGTGTCAATCCCTACCATTAGGGAATGACAGAGCTCACTTCCCGCTCACTTCACCTAAGTTCTCACGGTGAGATTTTTACAGAATAGCACTGCAGTATACAGATTGGTATCGTTCAGTGTACTCGACGCCCATTTGTTTGAAATTACGTAGAATGAAGTGTGTCTAGTGTGCACCCTACTCCTATACAACGTGTAACGTTAAATGCGCAAAACCTCACATACCCCAATTGATTTATAAGTCAATTGACATATTTCAGACAGAAAATAAGTCATTAAAAAAATTGTAAAGGTTTTATGTGCTGTTTTAGTTTTACTGGCCATTCTGATTGTTTCTTGCGTCACCGGGCCGCTGCGCCGCGCTGACATTGGCTTGCTTGACCTATTAATAAATAGACACGGCAACGTTTTTAATGAAGATTTTTTGAAAAATGTGACCTATATTAAAAAGTGGTTCAATTAATTCTGCTCGATATTCTGGTCAAACTATTTTCAGGTTTTGCGCATTTAACGTTACAAGTTGTATATTTTTTTTATTGGCGTAGAAAGAGGTTACCAATAATTTTGGGATAAAGATAACTGTATTTTCAACGTCCAAAGGCTCAACATCGTTCGTGCCTTCAAGTAGGAAGGCTTATGTAAAATAAATTAATCACCAACCTGCCCCCAAACCTAAAAGAATACATAACTACCACCCTTCAGCACAACACACTAATCTCAATTCATTACAGTATCCTTTACCGTTATTTAATAAACCGAACTCACTGAAACATAGATTAGCTTCGTGATTAATTCATAAAGGTTAGAAAACTTCGCGGAGTTAGCTTGATGAATAAATTATTACTGGGTGTGGTTGTATTCTTGTATTGAAGTTGGCAATGCGTTAGCCATAGTAAACCCGGGGTTGTTAACGTTAGAAGGTTTGATTGCTTTGATTTAAGGAATTGGGTGGTTTAGGGGTAGCAGATTTCAAGCAAATAATAAGATATACAGTAGAGAGCTTAGGTACACGCTGAAAGAACCTGCGGGGTAATTGCGTAACGTACTAACAATAGCAATGGCTTTCACTTTGACAGTTCAACGACATTCATTGCGTTATTTACGTTGAGCTGACAATTTTTTCGAATTAAGAAGCAATGGATTAGCAATATCCTTCAAAATGATTCAGATTGAGATTGGTAGTGAGTCACCCAATTGGGTGCTGGGCGATTATTGACACCATGCTGACTGGCAACACAATCGTTTATTAACACCATGCTGACTGGCAACACAATCGTTTATTAACACCATGCTGACTGGCAACACAATCGTTTATTAACACCATGCTGACTGGCAACACAATCGTTTATTAACACCATGCTGACTGGCAACACAATCGTTTATTAACACCATGCTGACTGGCAACACAATCGTTTATTAACACCATGCTGACTGGCAACACAATCGTTTATTAACACCATGCTGACTGGCAACACAATCGTTTATTAACACCATGCTGACTGGCAACACAATCGTTTATTAACACCATGCTGACTGGCAACACAATCGTTTCATGCATGCTTTATTCGAGTAGAGCCGATGCTGAATATGATGACAAAATTTTCTGTAAATTGGCATAAAAAAAAACATTTTATTAACGTAAAAAAGAAAACGTAACAAAAACTAAATGAGGTCGAGGCTTCTCAACCGACTACTCTGAAAAGAAACATCAAAAAACCGGCCAAGTGCGAGTCGAATTCGCGCACGAAGGGTTCCGTACCATTATCTATAAAAACGGCAAAAAAAAATCAAGTCTGTTGTACCTATGGGAGCCCCCTTAAATATTTAAGTATTTTATTCTGTTTTTTATTATTTGTTGTGATAGCGGCAACAGAAATACATCATCTGTGAAAATTTCAACTGTTTAACTATCACGGTTCATGAGATACAGCCTGGTGACAGACGGACGGACGGACAGCAGAGTCTTAGTAATAGGGTCCCGTTTTGCCCTTTGGGTACGGAACCCTAAAAAAGGAGGAGAAGGAGCATGTTCTTCGCTAGATGACCATGTCCACAGTTCTTCATTCGGTATAGTTTCTCCTCCTTTACAGAGGTAGTATCAGAGTGGCAATTCTCGTAATTTTAAGAACGTTCACATTCTCTAATCTCTGTCTCAACCTGTCAAAAATAAAATCAATTTACCTAAAGTTTTGACAAGTCCTTGACATTGATTGTCGCTGAGATGAGATTAGGATTTGAATTTGAACGTTTTTTAAGTACAAAAATTTTATTGGCCTTCTGAACTACTAGAAAAAAAAATGCTGTTAGCCCTTTGAATTCGGAATTATTATCTCCTTAGTAACAATACTAAGGAGATAATAATTCCGAATTCAAGCTTGGTCTTTGTCCTTTTACCTTCGATATTTTTAACAGGTAACTATTTACTTACATACTGTACCGCTTACAAGATTTAACTAACAAGGAAGGTATCCCGACGTGTCACCTCTGATTTTTTTGTGGCTGATATATGTTATTCTCCATCAAATGTTAAGAGACACGTATTTTTTTTTTTTTGCCAAGGCGCCTTTTTTGGGGGTGAAATAGCCCCCAAAAAAGGCGCGTAAATATTTTTCCAAAAGACCAAATGGATCTATATCCATTTGGTCTTTTGGAAAAATATTAACTAGGAGTATGTAAAACCCTCAAACTGCCCCGAAAGGTGGTAATGTTTAGGGGGCTATTTCACCCCCAAAAAAGGCGCGTCGGCAAAAAAAAAAAAATACTTGTCTCTTAAAATTTGATGGAGAATAACATATATCAGCCACAAAAAAATCGGAGGTGACATGTCGGGATACCTTCCTTGTAAGAAACGACACGATCTTCGACCCATGTCAACAAAAATACAGTAAGAATAACAAAAAGAAAATTGAATATATTTTCATCCTAATCACACAATCTTTATTCGGTAAAAAGAAAAACATGGTAGGAAGGTATCCGATGTCTTTGTAATATTTACCTTGGACTAGCATGGATCGAGGGATGTTTTGTCTGACGTAGGTTCGTCGCCCGAGGCAAGAGAGAACCTGAAACGAATATTTTCAAAGAAGAAATTAATTACAAGCTTGAATAAACTCGGTAAGCCCCGAGACTAATTTCAGAAAGTTTTCGGTAAACATTATATTGTAATGATAATAGGTACTAAGTTAGTAGTTATAACATTATTATATATGTATATTACTGGCTTCTGCCTGCGGCTTCGCCCGCGTAGATGTCGGAGATTATGCCACGGGAAGGTTCTACCTGGACCAAAAGTACCCTGTGTCCTTCCCGAGGATGCCATCTATATCCTTGCTACATTTTATCGAAATCCGTTCAGTGGTTTAGGCGTGAAAAGGTAACATACAAACACAGTTACTTTCAAATTTATAATATTAGTAAGTATACAACGTGTAACGTTAAATGCGCAAAACCTCAGACACCCCAACTGATTTTTAATGCAATTGACCTATTTCAGAAAGAAAATAAGTCTTTAAAAAAATTGTAAAGGTTTTATGTGCTGTTTTAGTTTTACTGGCCATTCTGATCGTTCTTGCATCTGCAATGACGCTTTATCGAGGGAGGAGTCGTCACACGGCCGTTGCGCCGCGCTGACATTGGCTTGCTTGACCTATTAATAAATAGACACGGCAACGTTTTTAATGAAGATTTTTTGAAAAATGTGATCTATATTAAAAAGTGGTTCAATTAATTCTGCTCGTTATTCTGATCAAATTATTTTCAGGTTTTGCGCATTTAACGTTACACGTTGTAGATATCTACCTACTCAACAGCGCTCCTTTTGTTCCGACTGCCGTACCAAATAATGTCAAATATCATGGCCTCAAGGAATTAACATCGAACTCGATGGATAGACCGAACTCATCAGACCATAGATGAGGACTAATAAAGACCGATGCTCATGGGACCTAAAAGAGGCCAGAAAAAAGTGCACTTGTCAGATTTACTTTATTATATTACAGATTTACTTTATTATATTTAAAACTAGAAAATCTTGACGACAAACAATCTCAATGACGAGCCACTATAAAATAATTAATTTTAATTTCATTACCATCTAAAAACAAGCACTTACGCGGCTCGTTCCACGACAAAATAGTAGACAGGAAATTCTCGATCAAATTATTCCCCTCGCTAATTGACGGAAAGTACGATGGAAAAACTTTAGCCCTCTGGATTTTAACGTAGATTAAAAAGCGCTGGATGCGGTATTTGTGATAGTTTTCTTGGGTAGTAGTTCGAATTATAATTTTGTATCGAGTGTAGCGAAATAAACTGTTCCTAGGAGAAATGTTCAGTTATGAATATCGACTGAGGGTGCATTCGACCAAAGTTGTATGCCTAGAAAGTCCCTACTAAAAAAAAAAGGAAAGGTATCGGGGGACACCCAGTTCGAACGAAGTTCCTTTCGCTGTATAATGTTTTAAATAACAGGCACAATAAAATAAATTAACAATATTTGAAAGTATCTAAAAGAAAAAAAAAAAAAAAACGTGTGCTGTCGGGGGACCCCTGTCCGGAACGAAGTTCCTTACTCGATATTCGCACGCGCACACGCACACGCACACCCATACGTATATAATAGAATGAGAAAGATAGAGAGAGAAAGTCGCTAGAACGCGTAACGCTTTTCCCTTTTTTTTACCATTTCTACTAGTCAACTCCTACCGCAAGCCGCATTAAGTAACTTCGTTCCGAAATCATTTCCAAGACAAACCTTATCCTTAAAATATTTTTATTTTATTTTAATTAAAAAAACTAAAACTGTCAGAAGTCAATTTTATTGCTCGGATAAAATACTTTGGTAAAATCAATTTCAATTAGCTTCAGCTTTCCTTCCTATCTAAAAAAGCAGGGAAAACACCACCTCCACTTTTAAACTACACCAATGACGCCGTACGATAATAGACCTTAGCCCTATTACTTTAATGGTTAAATTTTACAACATTATTAGACCAAGATGGCCGTCGTTCGGCAGCGCGCAATCGTTTGGCGCCCCATCGACAAATTGTTGCCATTTAATAAAAAATCGAGATATCGAGTTTGTAAGTTAATCGATTACTTAGGGGCTATCAGATTTACGTTGTAGAAATCGAATTCATACCCTTTAATTTGACTTGTGTATTTTGTACACCTATTTGTGCTGATGGAAATGAAAAACTAACTTGGTACCTAAAGGTATAGTACCTAATATGGTTTGAAGTCTAGCTACGATATTACCGGAACCCGGAACTGCTCTTCACTTGATTCTCATGAATTTTCATTCCCACGCTTTGATAAAGCTCGGCACTATTGCCTTCGAGAGTAACGCTTTTACAGCGATGAGATAAAAGTTTTCAAGACTCACTTGTAAATTGGAAATAACAACCTATTTTTAAGATTGTCTATAATAGGCAGGTTGTGGGGTTCAATAATACCTAATCCATTTATTTTCAGGCGACACAGGCCCATAGATAAATAAATACCTTAACCTAAAAATATTTATATTTTTATCATAAACAAAAACTTGTGTTAATAAAACACTAAATAAAAAACATTAAACACACAACCTAAGCGAATTAAACTGATTTAATGTCTTTGGCTATAATAGTTATGTGTATGTGCCCAATGATTCCAAATTCTGAATCACAAAATACTGCTGATGACGACATTCCCTAAACGGGTGTCCCTATATTATGATTAATGACGTTCACAGACCTTACTGAATGAACATGAAGCGGATAAAGTATGCAATGAGATAGCGAAAGTTTCTGCATATGAGGTCAAAGGGATGTAGGGGGACCAAACAAAGAATAGGGTATTGTGTTCCCTTTTTAGACGAGACTCGTGCGAAAGCGAGGGAACAATATGGTCAGAGCCACAAAACAAAATCAAACAGTCAGTTTTGGTCGTTTTGTCGTGCTAAATTCTTTGAGGACTTTTTGTCTATACTTGCAAGGTGGCGAGGGGGTGGGCTATGATGTTGTTTAGCCTTGTGTCTACCAGCACATACGCAGTTACCTATGTATGTGTGTGTGACAGTGTGTGTATGTATGTAGGAGAACTTTTATCAAGGCATTGTGAATAATTTAACACAGTAGAAGCAACTGCTTCTACTAATATTTAAATAGTAACTCCCTTGTCCCTGGTACCTTGAGTCTATAAAACTTGATAGATGAATGAATAAACTAAAAATTGCTGTCGTATAATGTACAGTAGGCACATCAAAGGACGGTGAACTAGTTGGCAAAGTATACAAACAGCACAAATGATGCTCGCTGAGCCAGACCGAATAAAATAACGGAAAACAACCTCTAATTGGAACTGAATGAAAAACCGAACGATTCGAGTCCTATATTATCTGTCATCAACTGACATTTGTCCATAGGGTTGAATTACGTAGGGTGAAAGTACTTGTAGTCGGAAGGGTGGGATCGCGTGTGGCGCCATGGCGTCGCCACTTTTGTATACAAAGCTGTAGAATGGGGTTTGGTGGCTCTAATTATAAATCTGTCAATCGTCATGCGGACAATACGTTAGATAGGCTGTTAGATACATTAAACAGGTGTGACTGCTGAAACTTTTTCTCATGTAAATTAGCTGTAAAAATTCTATAAAGAATTAGGTGCATTGTATTAAGCTACTTGAATTGCACAAATTACTAAGTTCGTGAACAAGGAAGTAAAGAATAACAGTTACTTCTTAATTAAGTTATTTAAAAAGTGATCGTGCATATACAATAATAGGTCATTGTTAATATAGCTAAGAATGATGTAGTTACTGCATAATGGTTCTGCGAAAGTTAAAGTAAATAACACTTGGTCTGCTGTTCCGTAAAACAAATATAAAAAGAACTTGAATAATAAATTAAGTAGTTGTCTAGTTCTTTATTTGCTTAGACATAATAAACACGTTAAAAACAGCATGATTATGTAAAAAGTAGGCGTTAAATTCATACGTTTCATGCTAGATTAATCTGTAGGAGAAGGCATGATATTTTTGCTGTAGTGCAACCAGTTGTGACCATAAAATAAATACAACGTGTAACGTTAAATGCGCAAAACCTGACAATAGTTTGATCAGAATAACGAGCAGAACTAATTGAACCACTTTTTAATATAGGTCACATTTTTCAAAAAATCTTATCCTATTAAAAACGTTGCCGTGTCTATTTATTAATAGGTCAAGCAACCCAATGTCAGCGCGGCGCAGTGGCCCGGTGACGACTCCTCCCTCGATAAAGCGTCGTCGCAGACCCAAGAAACGATCAGAATGGCCAGTAAAACTAAAACAGCACATAAAACCTTTACAATTTTTTTAATGACTTATATTGAATTAAAAATCAGTTGGGGTGTCTGAGGTTTTGCGCATTTAAAGTTACACGTTGTATAGCTACTGGTACATACCTTTTACCCGTTTACTCCATAAAAAATACAACCTTTTGTCAATTATGGACATTCAAATTAATAGTGGGAGATTATTTTGCTAAATGAAATGTTATTTTAAATTAAGCGCATCACTTTTGGCTAGTATACAAACCAAAATTTAAACATACTTTTAAAATTTTAATTCACCCTTTAAACTTGAAATTTTAGGTTCTATGAAACCGTTGACTACGTTAGGATTAATCTACTGGACCTTAGTAAGATATCAATCATAACTTCACCACAAAAACTAAAATGATTACTACAAGTAAAATCAGCCAAGAGCGTGTCGGACCACGCACAATGACGGGTTCTGTAGTTGGAATGAATTTATCACAAGAACAAACTTAACACTGTAGTTGAAAATCATGTTCTCCCATACATTGCAACTGCAAATTTAAGTTGGTCGACTATTACTTGTAAACTTGTAAAGCCTACTTAGCTGTGATAGTTTTCATTTTAAGTTTAATATTTCACAAAAGGATCCCTGAATCGAAAAATTATTTTCGTAAACTCGCAATATTTTTGAAAGACCTATCCAACAATACCACACACCATAGGATAGACGAGAAAAAAAAACATCCTCACTTTACGTGTAGAGGTACCATAAAAATATTTTTCGTGATTTTATTTTACCACTTTGTCGGCGTGATTAATATTATATCCATGCCAAATTATAGCTTTCTAGTACTAAGTCTCTGAGCTAAGCTGCGGACGGACGGACGGATGGACATAGCGAAACTATAAGAGTTCCTTGTTGACTACGGAACCCTAAAAACCAGAAGAAGGCTTGAGCTGAAACGTACAAATAAGTAGAACTACGTGCTATTCCGCCAGCACTTTGAACTTCTTAACTTTATTAAAGTTTCTGCCTTCAGCGCCGCGCAGCGCCCGAGTTTTCCAAAATGTTTCCTTTTATTTTCCTCTTTAATCTCCTTGTAAACATCGTTTCCCAGTTTTCTGTTATGGACTGTGTTTTGCAGACCGTATTTAATTCCCGCATTGCACGACTTCAGTCGGTTTCAAGCAGATGAACGTTCATTTCTATTTGTATGAATTATTATAGTTTTTATTATTTCTACTCCTAGATATTCGTAAAAAATGTTAAAAGCTATGCAAGCTTACAATGTTCTATAATAATGAAGAAAAGCTGTATCGACGGAATATATTCATAAATTCGGACCCAGCAGCGCGTGTTACCTGCACCTGTGCGAATCGTAAATAAGTTTTATGTATTTATTATTTACATACAAATACACTCCTTAGGGACTTCGCCCGTGCAAAAATGGAAATACTTGGAAGAGGCACACTGTGTACAAATTACAAACAAGTGTGTGTTCCTCACGTGAAGTTGTTTACCTCATGGAGAGAGTTATACCTGAGAGTAGGGAACTTGTGCTTGAGTAGGTATGATGTTAGAAATAATTTTCTAGGAATATGCTAATTTGTGTGAATAATTCAATCTACCAGTATTATCCCGAGATATTGTGGTTTAATTAAGACGTAACTGTCTGATTAATATTCGGTTATTAAGTACCTGCACCCTGATTGCGTAACATACTATCACTCGCAATTTGAATAATTTTGAAGCATATTGCTAATCCATTGTTCCATATGTTGGAAAAATGTGTCTGCTCAACAACGTCACTAACGCAATGAATGTTGTTGAACTGTCAAAATGAATCTGTATGCTACTGATAAGTGTGTTACGCAACCTGCTGTAGTAGCCACATGATTGAACGTAAAATGTTAAGAAAATATCACTTCAATTTTACTTTCTTACTGCAATCTTTCTTACAATCAATTTAAAACAATCTTATTATAACTAAAATCACTACAACCACAAATTACAAATAATAAGCTCGCACCATGTATAGGAAATTGTTTCATAAAGATAGAAAAGCCACGGGGCCATAAATCAATGAGTTTTTAAGTCAATAGATTTGAAATTGCCTTCATAATAGTTCGGACTCAAGAGACACCGTTACTTCGCATTGAAAGTGCGTTGATCTCAAAGGTCACGCACAGCGATCAACTTGCAAACTTGTGAGGACTGAAGGTCAAATATTTGGAGATGAGCTATACCAGATTTCGAGGCTTGATACCGTGTTCTGAATCTCAATGAAGAAAGTTCAAAGAACTGAATTTTTAAGGTGCAAAGAAGACTTGTGACTCGTGTCTTTGATGTTAGAATTGAATACATTTAAAATGCACAAGTAAACACTTTTCATTGAAAAAATGAATATTACATGAAAATAGCAAGACCTTTCATTGTAAAGAGTATTTTCATATTTTCCTTGCATTAACGTATTGACGTAAAATCATTTCCGCAAGGTTGTTGATTGCAGCTGCGTTAATTACCGGTACAGCCGATCGATTCTGTAAAAATCTCACTGTGAAATCATAAGTGAAGTGAGCTTGAAGTGAGTAGTGTCAATAGCGTTAATCCCTAACGACAGCTCACTCCACGCTCACTTCACCCAAGTTTTCACGGTGATATGGTTACAGAATCGCGCGGCTGGTAATTAGTTCATTTATTTTATATCGTCGGTTCCGTTCTACCAAGTAAATTACGATCCTAGAAGTGGTGTCTTACACAAATTATATTGAATGCCAGCCTCTCCATCCCTACGTCTGTTTTTAATAGCCGGAAGTTTGTCCCGAAATTGATCAGCGAGATTGTTCCATAAGAAATTGGCGGCAATACATTTATTGTTATCTAATTTATTCATTTCACCCTCCTCGATATCAACCCATATATTATTTCCTGGCGAAACTTTTGTGAAGGTAACTCGATGAGACTCCCCCGTTCGTTAAAACTTGGATGCAGTCGTAATAATACTGAGCACGAAGTTTTCTATGTAGTTTCTTTAAGTCAAATGTAGCGTTTCTATCAGATGACTTTAAATTGGTCTAAAAAAACTAGGACCTTTTTAAGTTTATGATGTTGATATTTCTCTCCTTCTTGAATAATTTGTTAGTACCTAATAATACCAGCCAGAGAGTGGTTTTACATTGAATCTGAGAGGAAATTGTAACAAATCACCAACCAAAAGCTTTTTTAAACACATACAATGTAACATTCGTTTAAAAATGTGAACTCAACTTGTACCTATTTCTTTGTGTTAAACCGGTTCTAATGCTACCTAACAGTCGAGTAACGAAGCTAAGGTATTCCAAGTATCTAAATAGACGTGTTAATAAGTACCCATTATAGATAAGCATAATGTTTTATGATTATGAATGAGTTGTTATTGGTCACGTGCAGCCGGCTTTTACGTGATGCTTACGTAAATAGGACCATGAAGATTCATTCATTTATTCATATATAACAATTTGCATTGTGTTTGAATTTTGTTGTACATTAATTAATTAATTTAACATCTAGAAAAAAAAAAAAAATTATATGTTTTAAATTTCAAAGAGTAAATTAACATTCAATAAACACTAAGTAAATCCTAAGTAATAAACACTAAACAATTAACAACATAAAAATCAATAAATAATAGTCAATAATCAATCACATAATCAATATTCAATAAATAATAGTCAATAATCAATAATAAAAAAGAAAAGATAAATAATACGATGTCAAAAAATAAAATTAAAAATTGTAAATAGTCATTATAATTATGAATTAAATGTAAATTTTATAAATCTCGAGAAGTCAATGCTTTGGATATATTTACGAATTTAAGAGTATGTCATAATTAAATGGTAGTTGTACGAGGAAGTAAATTACTTAAATATAAAAACTATTTACCATCACTTTTCTGTAATTCAGACAAAGAATATAAACATTTATTCAACAGGAATGCTTTAAGTTTAACTTTGAAAAGATTACCTTTATAAATCAATGACCTCAAGTCAGTAGGCAACCTATTAAATAATTCCACAGCTTGGTATTTAGAGCAATGTTTGGCAATATTGAATTTAGGTGCAATTTTGTTTTTTATAATATTTCTTCTAGTTTTCTCTCTAAGTTCACGTTCTTCTTGTGATTCATATTCGTGTATGTATTTTGCAAAATGACTGAGTAGCACTAAAACATATAAACTTGGTACCGTTAATATACCTAACTGTTTAAAATAATCTTTACAAGACTCTTGTTGTGGGATTCTAACAATCGTTCTTAATGCACGTTTCTGGAGTATGAATGCTCTTTGGCAATTATACCCGTAACTGCTCCCCCAAAACATAATGCTGTATCGTAACCTGGATTCTACCAATGCATAATATATTGTTTTTAACTGTTTTACATTGATTTCGTCCCTGAGGTTTCTTAGCGCATAGCAAGCCGAAGATATTGAGGAATCAATGGCGGTGAGCTCTTTTTTCCAATTTAATAAGGAATCTATGTAAACTCCTAAAAATTTTACTTCGTTTACTAGACCAATATTATCCCCTTCGAGCGTAACATTTATGTTATCTTTGTTACGTGAGGTTGTTTTAAACAATATAACTTGGGTTTTATTTGGGTTTATTATTAAATTATTTGCTGTAAACCAGACAGAAAGATTTTTTAAACACAAATTAACATTTTCTGCCAACTCGTTCAAATTTGGCGACCCGATTATGGCATTTGTATCATCCGCAAACATTACAAGCCTTGCGTCGGGTTGGGTATTGTTAATAAAATTGAGTAAATCATTTGTAAAAATTACATATAATATTGGTCCTAAGATTGAGCCTTGAGGTACACCGCGGCTTATTTTGGTCATTTTTGACTTAAATATTACTTCCCTCACACACTTTACGTCAATTTTTGAATTAATGTCTTTAATTTCTACATACATTCTACGGTTTTTCAAATAAGACGTCAGAAGTCTTAATGGTGTACCTCTAATGCCATAATGCTCTAGTTTAGCCAGAAGTAGCTCGTGATCTACTGTGTCAAACGCAGAACTTAAGTCAATAAATAAACCAGCTACTTTCATTTTGTCATTCAATTTACCGATAATGTCATTAACAAGATTATTTATTGCATCTAAAGTACCTATCCCTATTTGGTATCCAAATTGTCTAAAGTTTATTATTCTATTTAGACTTAAGTGTGTCATTAGCCTAGTTTTCAGTATTTTCTCAAAAATTTTTGATAAAATTGGTAATAAGGATATTGGCCGATAGTTTTTGGGGTCCGTTCTTGTACCCTTTTTGTGGAGCGGAACCACCTTTGCCAATTTAAGTTGTTCAGGAAAAACAGACTCTTCAATACATTTATTAATAAATTCAGATAGGGGATACGCTAATATTTCTATGTTATCTTTAATCACCGATATCGGCACGTCATCGTGTCCACAAGACTTTTTGTTTGCCATCTTACGTACAATTTTTGTTATTTCCTGTGGCGATGTCATATCAAATTTCATCTCATTTTCTACTCTGGGTGTCGAGTTTCTTAGGAAGGACATTGCTCTTTCTTCTTGGGTTTTTAAAAGTGATGATTTGTACACAAACATATCAACAAAAGTATTTGCTATTTCTTGTGGATCTGTAACCACTCTGTTGTCAATATTTAGAACAAATTTTCTTCTAACTTTGTTTTGCTTTCCTTGTGTCTGCTCATTTACAATTTTCCATGTCTCTTTTGATACGTTTTTGGCTTTTTTGAGATGATATGATATGGCTAACCTTCGTGCGTGCTTTAAAACTCTTCTATAGACTCTTATGTAATTCATTTTGTAGTTACAAACACTAATATTACTGGTAGTACCCGAACACAATACTCTTTTCATTTTACTCGACACCTTAATTCCCTTAGTAATCCACTTTATCCGATTATTGTTCTTAAGTTTGACTTTCCTAGTTTTCTTTGGGTAACACTCACGAAAGGTTTTATCAAAATGATTGAGAAACGTATTGATACCTACAAGATTATTATTTTTATTTTGAAAACACTTTTTAAATGCAGCATTATTTTTTGTGTTAAATGTTCTTTTATTAATCAACATGGTATGCTCAGATTCGTTTGTTTTTTTATCAATCTTATCAAGAATTATATTACAAAAAAGACCGCCATGGCCATCTGCCAATCCATTATGATCAACCAAACACTGCTCTATATCATCGTCCGAAAGATTAGTCAATACATTGTCAATGCAAGAGTATGATTTGCCTCGAAGAAACGTAGGAGTATTTATAAGATGCCTGAAATTGTATGACTTTAATATACTCGTAAATTCAAATGATTTCTTATTTTCCGCAAGTATGTCAACATTAAAATCGCCACATATAACGCATTTTCTATCAATGAAATGTTCTAACAATTTTTCTAGGCTTCGTAAGAAACTATCAAAATTTTTGTCATCTGGACTTCTGTAACAGCAACAAATATTTAAACCTGTCTCAAGATCCTTTACTCCACAAACTTCAAAGCTTTCTGATCTGTATAACTTCCGTATCGACTCAATATCTTCACACTTTTTATTCATATATCCTAAAATAAGACTACCACCTCTTTTTTTATTGGTCCTTGTATTATATGATACTAAGTTATAATCACCTAACTGAAACAAATTAATAGATTTATCATTCAAAAAATGTTCTGTTATACAAATATAGTCCAAGTCTTTACAAAAAGTTTCAATGTATGACTCAAGTTCAAGCTTTTTATTATTTATACCACATACGTTTTGGTGAAATAATTTTAAACAGATCGTATCTGATAGTAAAGGGAGACCTAGAATTTGCATCTCTGTAATACTCTGTAGGTTTATAGGTGTGATAGTCGTGGAACTATTTATTTACTTCTTTTAGGGATCAAGTCATAATCCAGTCCTTCGTTAGCCGTTTTCTGTCTTTAGTAGAACAGACAAACCGTAGGTACACCGTACCTACACGTCACTTCATCGACTCTTGACAGGGGGATTAGTAATCGCCGTTTGTTGTTATTGGCAGAGAGGAAGACGCTGATGCCTGTTTCCTGCCCTGCCGCTTGACTAATCTCTTAGGTGCCTTTTACGGCACCCTCAGGCGGAAAAGGGGTGGAGCGACCTTGCCGGAAGCAACAAGGAACCTTTCATTGTAGATACATTCACTTTAATACATACTCCTTGTACCTAAGTATGTGTACCTACCTATCCTACAAAGCTAGAATACATCCATACAGAACATGGTCCTGAAAACAAAATATTATACTCCTTACATACTCGTATGTAGTATAGAACAAAGTCGCCGAAATGTCTGTACGCGTGCGCATAACTTCCGAATGACAGCACCAAATTGGATAATTCTTTTTTTGTTGTGTTCGGTATTGCCAGGAAAAGGTTTATGTGAAAATAAAATTCGTTAATTCTAAAAAAAAACATTGCACCCCTGCGAAGCTGGGGTGGGCCGCTAGATAAAACGTGGATTTTTAAAGGAAATATGCGTTCAATAAAAGATATGAAGACGGGAATATGTCGTTTCCTTATCACTACATAGTATAAAACAAAGTCGCTTTCCTGTCTGTCTGTCCCTATATATGCTTAGATCTTTAAAACTACGCAACGGATTTTGATGCGGTTTTTTTTAATAGATAGAGTTATTCAAGAGGAAGGTTTATATGTATAATACATGCATAATATAGAAGAGAAACACTGATAATTTTAGAGGTTTCTAATGTGATGTCGTAAATAAACACATTTTTTTGCGCTTACATTGTATACGCTGGCTGAACCCGTCGAGATAGATCAAAATAATGTACTACAGTATTGTACACCTTAAAAAGGTCTACAAAAAAGTCCGCGATGGTATATGTCTATCTCTTAGGGATAACCCACAATAACCATTTTTATCCTATACTTTTTACGAGAAATAATGGCTCTAAAATTATCAGTGTTTCTCCATTGCACCCGTGCGAAGCCGGGGCGGGTCGCTAGTTTAAAAATAAAGTAAAGAAGAGCGAAGAGCGACGATCTTCGCAGGATGTCTGGTAGCAGCTGGATGAGAGTTGCCGAAAATGGAGTTGAATGGCGTGCAATAGGAGAGGCCTATGTCCAGCAGTGGACTGCGACGATGATGATGAAGATGATGATGATGAAAGCGAAGAGAAGACCATAAAATGTTACGCTCGTATAACAAAAGAGTCTGTTTAAAAGCCAATAAAACGAAACACGAGCTCTCATCATTTTAAAACGAATATTTTTGCACGGAAATGTTGAAACATAGACACTATCAAGGTCGCTTAGACCAATTGTGGCAAATATTCGTTACCTTTGAATATAAACGACAACGAATTCAATGGTTTTTGTCACTACGTTTATACCTATTTGAAATTCGATAAAACTGCACATTTAGTGTTTTTTGCGCTGCACATTTAATTCAGTAGGTACCTAGTTTAGGATATAAGAATGAAGCACTGTTAAACAGTGCTTCATTCTTATATCATGGGTATATTATACAAAACAGTGACTGTTTTGTATATATACCCTCGAATATAATTTATTGAAACAAAAGAATAGTTTTTTTTAAAATAAATTAACTAAATTCAGTTCTGAAAAATGCATCCTTTACCTTAAAATAAACGGAGAAATCGTGAATTCGCTCATTTTCCCGAATAGTCCAAAAGTTGTCAAGTTTTGAAAATTGCCCCATTTCAGGGGAGATTTATTAAATCGTGTGCTTAACTTGTTACAATATACATTCAAATTTAATTTAAGGATCAGCCCTTTAACACTACGTTCTAATTCTTCTAACACGATGTGGCGCTTGTGGTGGTGCTTTAAAACTAGTCTGATAAATCCTAAAATCCATTCCTTTAATATCACAAACACGCCCTGCAGTTTAAAATTGCATAAAACGAGTTACTTGACCGCAAATGTTTTCGAGAACCTGCAGTAAGTCGTCGTAGACAATTTAAATAGTATGGGGTTCTTTAATTAGGTCGTAATTTTCTTGTTTCGTTGGCTGCACGACCCCTATGGTGTTTGTTAGTTTTTGACCAGAAAATAAACTCTGTTTATATTAATTACCCTAACATTTTATACGAAACAGTTACTTTAAGTTTCTACACGTGTTTTCATAGCGATCCTGATGCGATAAAAAGGGGAGAATAATGCTATTTTAAACATAGATTTATCATTTTGTTCTTGATGTCTTTTATTTTTATGGTCATGTTCACATTTTGTCAGGGTATGAAAAAGTTCATCATAAACGGTAATATTTATTATTTGTCGTCCAATTAGGACTATCTCTGAAAGTAATTACGATATTTGTACAAGCAAACTAAATTGGATTATAAAACGTTCCAGTATTTGCATATTACCTATTCAATTAATTATGTATGCATATTTAATACGATTATCTAATGGAAATGTTTATGTTGTTTTATTTATTAGCTTTACCTAGCTACCTACTTCTCTTTTTCCTGTTTCCCATGATATCTACAATAATAAGCAACGACGTTACACATAAATCTCTCAGTCAGGTTTCCTTTGCTCTGTGAATAGGATCAAAGCCATTATTGGCTCATTCGTCGCGGTGTTGCTATATAATCCTTGTAGGGTTGACAGTTGTAAAAATAAATGGACCTAAAGTCCATTCTGCAAGACGTTTGAATAGGAAAGTTGGTCAGCGTCATTGATCTTAACATAATTAATGAAATACGATGACTGGAGTGTTGCTTAAAATAGAACTAGTATTTGTTAACGATGGCACTTTACTACTTACTTTAGGATCTACTGGCACGGTAATTGGCTCTGTTGAAAACCACATCCAGAAGCCACGCCAGTTTATTGAAAAAGTTTTTAGTAAATCTGGCCCATTGCCCATAATCGTGACAATAACCCATTTAAGTTTTGTCTTCCAAAACATCGCGTGTAATTGTTCCTTTCATTGCCATTGCTGCATAGAAAACCGGTATCTGCTCGCATTTGTCTGCAGTATCAAAGATCGTAATTTTTTTGTCATTATCTGACGCAGATAGTATGCAGCTGAAGTTCAACAACCCTGGACCAAATGAAGATAAATATGCATTTGACGAAGGGTTTCACCATGTTTTGACCCTTATCTCGCGCGTAATATAAATTCATTCTATTGAATGTGTCTCAAGTTTAGCTGTCGGTAACCTCTTTAAAGGGCGTTCAACGTTCATCCAACTTTGTACATAGACATACTAGCAGAGGTAATTACTCTTTTGAAGCTCGGGACGATGGGTGAAAGGACCTTAGGGCATAAAATTGGATGTACAGACTGGAATGTTTAATGAAATGTTATTATATTATTCTTTAACATAGACTATAATCATTTATTATATTAGGTATCATCTTTTGATCATGAATTAGCTAGTCTACTGTACATATAGCCGGGGGCCCCCTCAGAAATAAAAATATCCTATATCAGTTACAAATTGTGAGGCGACGATACATTTCACCAACCATGACGCAAAGTTTAGTGATTTATGCGCGGTCCAGCAAAAGTATCGTATGGCACGAACAATGTAGGCGAGAGCCAAAGAGGCTGTATAGTCATTGGCGAGAGCGGGTCACGTCTCTAGATCGGGTTACCTGCCCGGCGCTATTCACTCTCCTGTTCATGCTTCGAAAAAAAAAAAAAACTAAAGTGTAACTAACTCGGTGTTGTTGTAGGGCTGACGGACGTAGCCATTAGTGATTTTAACGGAGAATACGTGTTTTAACAAAAAATATATTTTTAACTTTAATACATTACTATCCTGATAGTTTGCGTGTTCGTTGTAAATCTAAACCTTTTCAACTTGTTTAAACATTTCTGTAAGTTATTACCTTCCTTACTTCTTATCCTGAAAATAGTGATTGAGTGAGGCTATACATATGTAGCTTTACATGGATAAGGGCAGGCGTTTTTGAGACTGAATTTGGGCAAACAGCACGTTCGCCAGCCCTACATTGATAGAGCCTATTGTTCGTCTTCAGTACCCCGGCTTTGAGGGGACAACTAAACCTGTTTGAAAGGTACTTGGTATGGTTCAAATTGTAGGTACATAGTTGTACTACAAGAGTTGTCGAGGGCTTAGAGTGTGGAAAAGCTAAACAATACGAGCTGTGGATATTGATATTCACAATTATTTAACGTTATAAATTTACCTAAAAGACACAAAATGCAGCATAAACTTTAATAACAAACTTACTGCGTAGGATTTAGTAAGTACAATTTGCATCGCAATGCATATCTTTTTTAAAACCGGATATGTTATCATAATGATTTGCGGACGTATAAAACGCTTTTTCTGGTACATTGGCCTCAAAAGATAATGCGAGATATGAGCGGAACCATAGCGAAAATGTTCTAATAACTATAATATCGTACCCAGCATTAGCTACTTCCTGTCGTCGCTTCCTTAATGTGTTTTTGTTGTTTGCAATTTCTTTTGTATAAAAAGTGTAATTTAGCCTACTTGGGTGTCTAATGGACTTTACTTATACACGTTTATGTCTTTAAAGCATAATTTTAAATCGAATCGATGAAGCATGTAATGGACATTATATAAATAAGAAAACGTGCCCTAATTGTAGGCTGCGTGGATTTTTTCTTTTCTTACTTATTATTTTTGACAGAAAATATGACGGTAATTTTTTACCCACATTCCAGGGTAATCTTGTGGCGCAGTCAGCAACGACGCACAGTCACTGCACGCACAAGTTCTACTCGAATCGAGTTGCGTTCGATTACTTCCTCGTAGTTCCGCTTCCCCGTGCCCACGGGCGGCGGTGATAGAAGATGAAAGTGCATTCTAGATAATTAGTGTAGTTCTTACATAAAGTAGTTTGTATGCCTATAAAAGTAGTACAGCATTTAAAAAATAAAAATGTACCTAAATCTGTAGCATACCATCAAGTTCCATTATTTTTAATTACGATTTTCAAATAACAATCCCAAATGATTACTAATCATTTTTTTTTTATGTCACTGGCTGACCTTGCAACAGGGGTATTCAACCGACACGGCTTGAACTTAGGCCGTCTGAGGCTCAAGGTCTAGAAAGTTGGCCCTCGCAGTCCATTCACCCACAACCTCAGAGTCCTTTGCCAATTTCTCTTATATAGGTATAGGATTACTTAATGACGAGAATTATATTGCGATTAATCTCCTATTGGTCTTCTGTAATTCATTTTGCAATTCATAATTGGATCATGTAGCTTATCAGATTATTTTTGTCATTACAGGTCTGCTTGTTCTGAATGTATGTGGTATTATTACAAGCTACAAAGTCTTTATTTGTTCTCTTCGGTTGTCATTAATTATATAGCTAGATAATGTCACCTGTATAATGAACGGATTTCAAATCTTTGTAATAGTATTACCTGTCTAGTGGTTAATTCGGCAATAGTGGGTCATAATTATATTGATAATTAGAATCAATGACGTTTCAAATACATTGATACTATTGCTAACGCTTCTGACTTAACTGACACATTATGTCATGCAACTCTCGATTAAAATAGTCTGCAACCGGCCACATACCTACCTGGTAAAGAAAAACAGGAATCATCATTCAGAAAAGTATGAATAGCTTTACTACCTGATAACTTCATTGTTTCCTAATCGTTCTTGTTTTAATTATCTCAGAAATACTAATCCTGACATGCGACGCCAGGAATAAAGGCTTGCAGTGGTTGCATTGAAGTTGCACTCAATGTTTCTGTCTCTTTTTGTAAAGAGCGGACAGGGTGAGGGAGGGAAATGGCAATAAACGAAGGCTTCGCCGCCCAAGCTAGGAGCCGCCCGCCCGCCCAGTCGTCACAAGCGCGCCGCCCTGGATACACCGTGACACTTTTACCGATCATCTTTTTTAATGTCATTGCACTATTATAGATTTAAAATGTCTGATAAAGTTTAAAACGGTGGAATATAACATGTGATACGCTTAAATAAGCCAGTGACATATTCATAAATAGGTAAGAGTTTTATTTTAGAACAAAGTTTATTTTTCATAATCTTTTACTAAATTGATTGGAATATTATGTGTAAAATATATAGATGTAACCTGTGTGAAAGTTCATGTTACTCAGCACTTAAATACCAATTTCCTGCACAGCAGTAATTTTGATGGTAATGTTATACGTATCTTCTACATGTATGTATAGCAGAAGGATATTTTTACGCGTATGTATAAGGTTCTTTCACGCAAAATATTGTAATATTAGATTTTATGTGTGTCAAATTTATGTTAGCAATATAATTTCACGCGTCGTTTAAAGTATTTCACATACATATTTTGCGGGTCGGGCGCAATAACCTTCGCTTCCAAATTTCACGGCTATGATTTCATTATGACATGCAATCTACTCATAATCCTTTATTCGTTTGACATTTATAGAAATAAACATCTCATTCAATAAGGCCTCCATTAGCGTGTGCGTTATTTTTTCCGATTCAGCTATCTGTTTCTGATATTTTGATAAGATAGGCCCGGCACAATCATAAAAGTTATTTTGTTTATTCCTAAATGCGGACGTCTGTACTGAACTATCAGTTATTTTCGTGATTATTCCGCAATTGATTTATATTTTATACAGCATCACGGTTAATGCCTTAGGAATAATACAACGCTTAAATGAAACGAGGATGTATTTTTTCCCCTTTCTAGGCGCTGAGGCGAGGAAATTAAGCGCTATTTTTGTCTTGTCCTGATATAACAATGGATCTTATGGAGTGCTTAGTGCTGTATTTTTAAACTATACAAAATGGGTTTCCGTTGAGACAAAGGAATTTGTTCTGTAGAGGGTGGAGTAGTTTTACCAAGGTTTTCCTCTCGTGTCATCGTCACGCACTCTGCCGCTCCTCAGCCGTCGATTGTTGTTCAGAGGAAAGGGGTGACACCCTCCCACGCACGCATCTTCATTCAAGTGGAAGCTGAGTTAGTCATACATTTTGTATTGCCTGTACATGACTGTACATGATAATAGAGACATCTTTTACGTCTCAACGGTTTGCGAAAATTATGTAGATTAGACAAACACAGTTACATACTAATGAGTTAAGTCATACCTACGTAGCGATGGTGTTCAAAGAAAGTGGCGTTGTTATGTTACGTTCATAACTACCTACTATCTTGCAAAATTCTTAATTCTAAACCCACCTAAATAGAAATTTACAAAAATGCAACAAATGACTTTATTATGTTACACATCCATCAGCCACCTATGTTTATTTCATCAACAATCGCTACTAATTAAATCTTTGGAAACTTTCAAAAATCTGTTTCTATTGGTACTTGCATAACTTTTACAATATTTAACACAAATATTTACAGTAGGTGCTAAATTAAACGATTAACTAATTAACTATACGAATAAGTACAAAAACTCTCAACTAATTTAGGACACCCTTTCTGCACACATTTTCAATTATATCATTTATTATGCTCCTTTGATCATTACGAATGATATACTTAAGGTACAACATTATACAATTACCTTGTCCATACCACATGCATTATGTTCGCAGACGCAAATATCACATAACCCTTCCGTTTTAAACCCCTACGACTGCACGAAATTACCCCACGTAATTATTATGGGTCCCCGTGTAGGGCGCAGTTTTTTCTCTACAAGATATTTCGCAATGGGGTTACTGTATGTTGGGGTCTTTCTTGACGTAAGAATATTGGATTACCTTAATGCAGTTTGTGTGTTAGACGTATGTCGTCCTGCTACGATTTTGGCGAGACTTAAAAAAATGCAAAACAAGATGGATTGTACGAGTAAGCTAAAACAACGATGTTTACTTATCCAAACTATTATTTCCAAACGACGAAGAAATCTGTCCACTCATACGACTTATAATTATAATATTATTGATTTTCACGATCAAACCAAGGTCTCGTGGGAAACGCGAGGCGACGGTATTAATATTCATCAATCCATATTCGAGTCACTTAGCCTATAAAATACCCAATATAGGTTTGAACAATCTTTATTAATTTCTTGGAAAAGAGGAACATCATTATAGATACGTTTCCGCTTAACAAATTAAATCCGATAAAATGTCGGAGGAAATCGATTCTAAAATTGAATACTTTATCACATTTGTTGGCAATATGTTTATGACACGTTTATCTTTTGTTACAGTTTACGGCTTGGGTGGACGCCGTAATCTTCGTGTTCAGCTTGGACAACGAGATCAGCTATAATACGGTGTCGAACTACTTCAATAAAATGTCCCATTATAGGAATTCCGCAGAGATTCCAATCATATTGGTCGGAACCCAAGGTGGGCTTATGGAGATTTTCAACTTGCTCCCGATATTGCTCTATTCAATTATCTAATCTTACGTTTTTATTAATCTCATCCGTGGTTTTAGTAACGCTCATAATTTAAATGATAAATGATTTCGTTTGTTTGGATTTTCCTTCTTTATGTTTTTTTTACGTGAAAATGATCAACTTTTCCTTGTATTTTACGTCAATAGATTTTTTTTGTATCTGACTTAAGACGATTATTTAATCATTTAGGTAGGTATTAACAAATATGGTATAAACTGATGATGGCTAAGTCAATATTTTTATAACGGTTGCTGTAACTATGTAGTATAGTAAATCATTATTGATTTCGCATTACATAGATACAAACATTAACATTAATTATCAAAACAGTTTTCCCTATCAAAGAAATATGTTACACAGTCAATTTACATAATTACGTACACGCGTCCGATAGACGTATTTCCTATTAAATGATTGGTTGCTCTTCCAGATGCCATAAGTGAAAGTAGTCCACGCGTGGTAGACGAGAACCGCGCTCGCAAGCTGTCGAATGAGCTACGAAGATGTTCTTACTATGAGACCTGCGCTACGTACGGTCTGAACGTGGAACGAGTTTTCCAAGACGGTAAGTGTAACGATTTTAAACGAACATCGAATATTTATGCCCGATGATGTCAGCTTACGCGGTTTTTTCTACAACACTGTTTTTGGAATGTTTCTACCGTTGCTAATTTAAATAAATCGAATTGTTATTTACATTTGATAGCATTTGCTTTTGCGAAAATGGAGACAGGTCTATACCAAGAATAAAACTGCTGTTTTTTAAAAGGATCTAAAATTTTAATTACAATATTGTGCTTATTAGACTTTAATAACAAAACAGCGATGTAGCAGGATGAAACGCTGGTTGGTTGGTGTAAGTTATATTTTTTTCAAAATAATTTTCTTTTTCAAGCCTAATGCTTGACTTCGATCTCGCCTGGAGGAAAGCGATGGATGAAGTCTACTGGAGCACTTGTATTTTGCTGTTTCTTTAGTTTTATCAATCGGAGTTAAGTCAAATGCTCGACCGATATAATACACGTGAAAATTTTATCATTTTGAGAATAATCTACATATCTGTTGAACATAGATATCAGTTTGTTAAATTTTAATGCAGATTTTGTCCATTTCAAAGCATACCTGTCCGTTAATGATATTAGACGTATCGACTATTTACTGATCGATAGAGAGTTATAAAATTACATAATGGAGATTTTTTTACGATCAAATCGTCTCGCGTGATGCTACGATGTGATGAGACTACAAGCGTATTTATTTAGCTAGTCTGTGGATCTCGTTTCGCTTGCGGGGTGTTCTAGCACACGCAGTGGCAACACCGGCCCCCAACCGCGCGGACGTTTAGTTCGTTCTCGCTCGTTGATTCGTTCGTCGCCGCGACATCGCATTGTTTACATTTTTTTGACGTTTTTAAAGCGTCGTTTGTGTGAATATTACGATTATTTTCAATCTTATCCTGAATGGAAGGATGGAGAGAACACTTATTTTCAAGTCTAACATGTCGCCTATATCGAGTTTGAGGCGTCGCAGTTCGTGCTACAACATACAAAGAGCGGAGGAACGCGATCGTAGGAAATCGTCTAAATTTGAATGTGCGTGAAAATGTTATTGTTCGATTAACCGTTTGGATCTAGTTGTCGTGCTTTTGGATATCGAAATTGTGAAAGTTTTGAGTGTGGTGGTGATTATACTAGTGATTATTTTGTTTTGCAGCGTGCCAGAAGATTGTGGGGACTAGATTGTCGGCTTCATCCCAATGTTTGTCCGGAGGCTCCAGGCCTGTGACTCCACAGCCGTTAGTGAATTCGCCAAGCCACAACCACTCAACATTCCTTTACAAGGTAATTATTGTACTATTACTTTTCTAGCGTTTCGACTATGTTCGGTAAAACAACTTTGTTTCGATCACGATACCATTAGCAATTTCACGATCTCAGAAAATTACCATAAAGTTAGTATTTTATATCCTTATTATCCAAACACTGCATAAAAAGTTACAAACAAAAATATTGCAAGAACTCACAGAAAGAAATGTACCAACTATTTTTAGTTAGGACTTAATACCACATTATTACTTCACATAATCCTTCCCCTCTTGAATATTACACAATATGATGTTATTATCATTGTAACCAGTAGAACAGATAAGCATAAATCATCATTAAATTGAATTAAGGAGCAAAAAGGCAGTAATGATAGTCTTATAGTACTTACAGAGGGCATGAACCATACAATGTGTGGCACTTCACACATGTCTTAGTCTCAATGACAAATAAAAAAAAGATAGCATGTTTGCATTTTTTTTTTCTGTTCAAAACATATGGCTATGTATGGTTTACAGTATTTATTTATTTAGCCAGCCATTACTAACCCACACATAAACAGGTAAATTGAGTGACCCAAAAGTTTTTTTTATTTGCTGTAAATGTGTTAATCTGTGTATTATAATCAAACATCATCTTTGATTAGGGTGAATACACAGATTAACACATTCATTACTCATTAAGCTTGATAGAAAATAATGGCTGTATTAAAAAACAAAATATTATTGATAGTGTGATACCTTGCAACAGTTTCAAATTATGTAGTATTTTTTCCACAGTTGAGTAGCTAGGTGTAAATAATATTGTTAATTTTTGCCTGTAAAAAAAAAAAAAAAATGTTTATCCATTGGTGTTACATCAGCTCTGCTTAAACTGTGAAACGTGGAAAAACAAGACTTAGAGGCAAGATGATCTAAGCAAACAACAAGTATTATTAACATACCTACATACTTAACTGTATTTCTAAACAATAAAACTATAAATATCACATGGAATTAATAATAAAATGAGTTACCTATATAAGGATCAGTAAACAAGACTACTGTAGTATGATTAATTAGAGAACTCACATAGAATTATGTCACATTTTTTAAGTTAGCCTGCTCAGTCCAACTTTTGAGCAGAGGCCTCCCCCAAACCCATCCAGGCAACTTTTTAGAGTGTAGTTGCTTAGTTTTTAAGTTTTTAATCCCGGGCTAGAGGTCTGAATTTATTGAGGCACCCACAGCCTAGTGTGGTTTTGTGCCGACAACCTCCTAGGTTGACCTGCAAGAGGCCATTCACAAAAAAAAAAAACCAGGCATCCTTTTCCAGAGAAACCTCAATCCAACCCTTGCGGTGTCTTATGTCACCTAAATGCCATAAATCCTTCTTCTTTGTTTTCTGACTACATCTATCTGCAGTTGGGTGAGTATGTGATACATAGATTAAAGATATAATAATCAATAACATTTATAATTCTGCTTCCGGGCTCATACAATGATCCAAAATGTTATCATCCAAAAAAATACAAACAGAAAGCAAAAAAAATATTATTATTATTTTATTCAAAAATATAAACAGAAAGCAACAAACTGATAACAGTTGCAATTGATACATTTTTCTATTAATATTTCCTTTGTTGCACAAGGTTTTTATGTCTTAAGTGATGATTTGATTAATTTAATCACATTGAGTGTCAAGTCATTTCGTCAATGGTTGCTCATGGGCACTATAATTACATTCATAGGGACTATGACATGACTGTGTACTTTTGGCTCCACTTAAAATGTTTTCGTTATAATTTTACCAGTGTAAGTTTAATGTCTTGTATCCATAAACCTTCTGGAATAATTTCTCTAAATGATGGTGAAAACAAAATCTGTAGTGTAGTTTAGAAGACCAATTCAATCACACAGACAGACACGAAATATGACTTCCTTTTATTCTATATATTGGTGCATAATTGGACATTTATTGGGGAATCATTGAGACAATTTTACCCCCAAAAATATGAAAAACTCTGACTTTTAACAAACAGGTTGTTGTTTTCATTTCAGAACAATTTTTATAGCGCACATCTATACAAAATGAGGGGCCCGTGGCTAAATAATAACAGCCGTACAGGTCGATCGATCAGGTTAAGCTACGCTTGCCGCGGTTGGTCTGTGGATGGGTGACCATCTTTAGATACCGAGACCCCTCCGTGCCTCGGAAAGCACGTTAAGCCGTTGGTCCCGGCTGTCATTCGTAGATCTTTGACAGTCGTTACGGGTAGTCAGAAGCCCGAAAGTCTGACAACCAGTCTTACCTAGCGGTATCGTATTACCCAGTAACTGGGTTGTGGAGGTCAGATAGGCAGTCGCTCCATGTAAAATACTGGTATTCAGCTGCATCCGGTTAGACTGGAAGCCGACCCCCCACAGTGGCGGATTAACACATTTGCCGCCAGTAGGCTATTCAAATTTTGCCGCCCCTTCTGACCTCTGCATTTCGATACCCTATACGAACAAAAGAAGGTGGAAGAAAGTATTAGCAGATTGACAAACGTCAAAATCCCAACTTTGACAGGTTAAGTGGTGAAATCTAATAACATTTAGGTATTTTTTTATTTCTATAAGACAAAAAAAAATTGAGGCAAATTTGCCGCCCCCTAAAATCCGCCGCCCTAGGCTCAAGCCTACTCAGCCTGCTGGTAAATCCGCCACTGCGACCCCAACATAGTTGGGGAAAAGGCTAGGCAGATGATGACATCTTTACAAAATGATTAATTAATGTTGTTGAGGTCTATCAACGTACGACAGTCTAGGTTAGGACTGCATTAGTGTGATTTCACAAATCTAAAAAAAAGATTTAGACGAACTGAGAACCTCCTCCTTTTTTGAAGTAGGTTAAAAACAGTTCAGAGTTGTACTAATAGACACTTATCTAAAATTAACTTTCTTGAATTATCTGAAGGAAACTTTTAAGGACCATTTATTGTAAGAACATTTATATTCGCGCCTCATTAGTTCCATTTAATAGTTTAATTATATGCTCCACTGACAGTTCAAGTGCCGGATTTTTGTGAAGCAATCATGTAGTAATTTTAAAATTAGATTTATGTCTTCAGTCAACACCTAATAGCCATTCCGTTTATTATATTTAGTATGTCTTGGTATCTAACCAGAAGTGGCTTAAAATACTCAAATTTTTTTTATAACAATATTATATGCAGTTTTGCAGCCAGCTAGACTTCTGTTGCATATATTTTACTTACCTGAATGTTGTTTTTAATTTTAGCCTCATGGACTAGGTTATTGGTTTTCAAAGATCTAGGCACCATTTATGTTTGATCTAATAATTTATATTTCTAATTTAATGTCCGCCTTTGTACCTTTTTGTGTGCGAAAAGTTTAAATAAATAAATGTTGGTAGGTAGATAAGAAATTGCCTGTTTAATATGGAACTGGGGTTAGTGAGCTTGCCTTTCATAATATCTGTATGACAATAGAATAGAACCTTTATAAACGAAAACAAGAGTCTGTAGCTGGAAAATAACACATAGGCCAGGGACATCTTCAGGAAGATGGTAGGATAAGTTGGACTCCTTAGAGAGGAAAGGCCCGAGATTATAATAAAATAGAAGAAATAAGGATGTGATGCCCTTATCCTAAAAAAAAGCAACCGTGACGCCGCTTATCACCAGTATTATCGCTAAATAATAGTCTGACAACCAAATATAATGGTTGTGAATGTTTGCTTTCATGTATGACTAAAGTAAGTAATATCTTATCTTAATCCAGCACTTGGGGAAACTGAGTGGTGTGCTACGCACGTGAGGTTGGTAGGGCTTAGATCTATAAAAGGGGTAGGCAGACCAGCAGCAGCTTTTTCGCCTACTCATGAGTCTTCCCTGACAACCTGATCCCTGACAATGGAAACTCGTAGAAAATAGCATAAACCATCTCCCATTACGACATAGGTATGCTTGTATGCTCGATTTTTTGCTCTATTATTTTAATTTTAAGCCTTAAAGCAATAGGACCAAACATCGTCAAACATATTTTAAAGGAACATTGGCGAATTACGGGTGTAGGTACGCAAAATAAAAATATATTACAGAAACCTACATGGGCACTTGTGAAACGTCGGAAGCTAGGTGCACGGTTCCAAGGGCACTTATGAAACATCAGGAGCTAGGGGCACGGTTCCAAGGGCACTTATGAAACATCAGGAGCTAGGGGCACGGTTCCAAGGGCACTTATGAAACATCAGGAGCTAGGGGCACGGTTCCAAGGGCACTTATGAAACATCAGGAGCTAGGGGCACGTTTCGAAGGGCACTTATGAAATGTCAGAAGCTAGGTGCACGGTTCCCATTGGTCGTTTCCTACGGAGAAGAGCCGACAAGAAACTCCACGGTTACTCTTTTAAAAATAATTGGCTTTTCGATGTTTCAAATTAAACCTCTGCCTAATGCTTTGGGAATTAAAGGCGTGATGTTATGTAGTTTTAAAGTTGTTCCTTTGCGCCAGGGTATCATCAAGTTCCATTACCCGGTAGCAAATTTTAGAAATTACACCACAAAACGTTGTGGGGTCGACGCTTCATAGGCTCAATAATAATTTTACTGCTGGACATGGAAATTCCAATGACTCCTATAGTCAACGACCATAGGGGAAATTGCCATAATCACTCTTGATGATGTTTTTCCTATATCATGTACAAGCATTTGCCCGCAACTTCGTTTGCGTAGAATTCGGAATTCCCGCCGTTTAAATCCTATTACCCGTTTTCCCGTAGGAATGAAGCATTTTCCCGCGGTAAAAAGTAGCCTATGTTCATCAGGGATAATGTCGGCTTCTAATGGTAAAATCATTTTTCAAATCGGTCCAGTAGTTTCGGAGCCTATTCAATACAAACAAACAATCATCCTTCCTCTTTATGATATTAGTATAGACATACCTACCTAAGAAAACAAAAGATAATAAAAGTGATCAGTAGAATTAATGATAGAAAACGCTTTTTTAGGGTTCCGGACGCAGTGTCAGCGGGATACGGGGACACGGGGTATTACTAAGGCTCAGCTGTCCGTCCGTCTGTCACAGGCTATATCTTTTGAATCGTAATAGTTAGACACTTAAAATTTTACTACTGTGTGTACTATGGCCGCTATAAGAACAAATAATAAAAATACAAAATACAAGACACGTTTAAAAAAAAAATGTATTCGCACTTGGCCGTGTTTTTCTTTGTTTGCCAAAAACAATAATCGGTTTATCCTTTTTATTATATTACTCATTTATCCGCATAATAAGAAATGGCATGATGTATTGATTCAGTCACTCGGAGTCGATGTTCTAATAAACACAATGATAAAATAATCTAATCATATGATATCAATGTTTAATCTTATTGCGTAATATTAAAGTAGGTGACTGTTCTACTTCGACGGAGTGAAAGCTTTCAATTTTGTCTCTCACGTAATCTTATAATCTATTCAATTTTCGTATCATATTTGCGATAAAAGATTGGTCTGTTCAGTTCAAAAATGTTAGTGTGTTTGCGCGCAATTTCCGCTTGAATGAGTTTTCATTACATATCTAATCAGTGATTTATTGTATTCCACAATATGTACTTAGGTGGTTACTTAAAATGTAATGAGATCATTATAAACCCTGTCGGGCAAAGCAAATTTGGATGGAATCTACTAAGTACCGACAAAGAATATTTATACCAAAATTCCCTTTATTACCTATTCCTACATTGAGATCTATTTTTATATATATATAAGGATAGTTGGTGTGATTATTTCTTACTAATTAATTGCAGCTCAATATGCACACTAAGCCTTACTAATACATGTAATAAAAGATGAATTGTTACACACCGATTTCTCTGTTTCAGTCGTCAGCAATTTGACTTTCGAATGAAGAAGACAAAGCGTTGTGTAACTATACAGACGCTGGACTACGTTTATTAGTAAGGGGGAAAGACTCCATGCATAAACATCCAGACTAAAGCTAGCATCTGTAACCCATAGTCCCATAGCTTCGGCATCGTCTCAATGCACGGAACGAACTCGCGACTCAATACTCAGTATATTTACGACTCGTCGTTTTTTTTCATCTCTTTTTTAGGGTTCCGTAGTCAACAAGAAACTATTATAGTTTCGCCATGTCCGTCTGCCTGTCCGTCCGTCCGTCCGCAGTTTAGCTCAGATACTCTTAGTACTAGAAAGCTATAATTGGACATGGATATACATATTAATCACGCCGACAAAGTGGTAAAATAAAATCATGAAAAAAAAATCCTCTACACGTAAAGGATGTTTTTTTTTTCTCGTCTACCCCATGGTGTGGAGTATGTTTGGATAGGTCTTTCATTCAGGGATCCTTTTGTGAAATATTAAGCTTTAAAGTGCTATTTTTTGTTAGAAAAATCTCACCGTGATAACTAAGGTGATGTGAGCTTAGAGTGAGCTGTGAGTCATGCTGATGCTAGGATTGACACTATTGACGAATCACTTCACGCTCATTTCACCTTTGTTTTCACGGTGAGTTATTTAGAGAATAGATAGGCAGGATCTTATGCTCAGGCTGTAGCGCCTTCACGTATTATTAACATAAAGAGCAGTTAGAACGCTTCTTTACTGACACTTATTTGTAGAATTTAGCGCCATCCGAGTGTCTATAACATGTGGTATTTATGTGGACATAACTCACATATTGCTGGTCATAACTTCATCAAACTAGTTCCTAGGCATTTCAAGGTTAATAAATAAAGGTGTGTAGGTAGAAACATAATCATAATACGATCTTGTTACCCGACTACGGTGAAGGAAAAAGGGTTATGGTTACACACCGGTCAAAGACTGGTGTGGTATGTATGCATGTTCATCTGTTCCATCATAACTTCAAAAGTAATTATAATAACTTGATAAATGAGGTATGGTTAGTTTTGTCTTAACCGTCCACTGGTTATAGGCAATGTGACGTCACACTAAATTCAATATGCTCTGCGCCCTCTAGAGGACATAATGTAATGAATTTAAAAATAAATATTTTGGGATGTTACCTTGTTGGGTATCAAATGAAAGGGCTTAATTAGCACTTTTCAAAAATATTACTGAAATAAGCCCCAAAAAAAGTTTAATAAAAACTAACACCAAAACAGAACCACCTAAATAGATATAAAATAATTCGAACTTATAGTAATAATTGTAATTAAAGCGCTCTTCCTCTCTCTACAAAAATATTTAAAATTTTCTGTGCCCGAAAGGGTCCAAAATTGTTTCTATTGTTTTTTATTTTACCACCTGTAAATGTATATTATGGATTGCAATAAACGATTTGAGATGCTGCATAATAACAGCCGCACAGGTCGATCGATCAGGTTAAGCTACACTTGCCGCGGTTGGTCTGTGGATGGGTGACCATCTTTACATACCGAGACCCCCTCATTGCTTCGGAAATCACTGTAAGCCGTTGGTCCCGGCTGTCATTCGTGGATCTTTTGACAGTCGTTACGGGTCGTCAGAAGCCCGAAAGTCTGACAAGCAGTCTTACCAAGGGGTTATCGTATTACCCAGTAACTGGGTTGTGGAGGTCAGATAGGCATCCGGTTAGACTGGAAGCCGACCCCAACATAGTTGGGAAAAGGCAGGCAGATGATGACTTAGGCACTTAGCAGAAACCTTTCTATTCCGTTCATATTTTCCTAGTGCTATGTACCTACTTATAAGATAAGTCCATGATCCATTGAGCCAGTGTTTCTCTAAAGACAAAGGGCCAAGAAATTTTGTAGCTCAGTTACGATATAGGGACATTTACGCTACGCCAATTACATAACGCTTTACACTGATCGAAAATAAATAAAAATATCGAATATCAAAACAGGCAGCTAGTTTTATAATTCCGCGCATTGCGTAAACATGGGCCGGGTGAAATGTTTACCGTTCTTATGTAGATTCATATTGGATGGGCTTGCTATTTGATTTATTGTATTATTAGATTTTGCCCGCAGCTTCGCTTGCGTTAATTTATAATTTGACAATCAATTCTTTTTGGAAACGTTGGTTCTGTACCCTGCGTGTTGTTTGGCCGTTACACTCATGAGCTCAGAACGGAACATTGCGCTCCTATACACCATGTTGTAGGTACGTCCTTCTATTTGGCGCTAATACGTACAAATTCTGGGCATTGGACACACGCGAACATGATACATATAGCTGGCCATGGGGAAAAACATGGCTTTTCCAAATGCACCCCTGCTACCTGCAATGTTGCCCTTGTCTATAATATTATAGTTAGGTGGATGAAAAACCGGTCTATCGACACTACATTCACGAAATGTATTAGACTTAAATAAAAAAAAATAAAAATAAAACTAGTTTCTATAATTCAATCATGATTCGAAAGACACGTAGCGCCATCTATTATCATAATATTGTTATTTTCCTCGGGAGCAGCACTTTTTTCGGGATGAAATACCTTTCATTCCGAAAAAAGTGATAGGGTACCCCCTATGTCCGTTTCTGTACACTTGACAATTTGTATATGCAAAATTTCAGGATGGTCGGTTCAGTGGTTTAGGCGTGAAAAGGTAACAAAGAAACAAACAAACAAACTTACTTTCGCATTTAAAATATTAGTTAGGATTTACTTTCAATCCTTCCTATTCATTAACGTTATTGACGTAGTTTTTGAGTAAATATTCTGAAATAAATAAAATTACAGACATAAAAATAGAAATGTGTGTACGCACGACGGCATTATCAAGATATACTTATCCAGTATATAAGCTGACTTCTCATTGTACGAAAAGCTTATACAATGCGAGGTTAGCTAAAATTGGAAATGTATCGCTTGATATGTCGTCGTGTGTACTACGGTTCACCTTTACCTCCCTTTGGGGATTGCTCATGACGTTTTTGTGTTTATATTTAATAAAAGTTTTATCGGAAAAACAAAACTTGCTTCGAGTTAAAGAACCCTGAAAACCGTCTTCTTTGTATCGTCTACTCACCTCACAAGGCTAAGATTAAGGATAAACTATTCGAGTATTTTAAAATAATTATTCTCTACACACATACCCTTTAATTGTTATCAATTGATTTCCTGGTTATTGGCTGCCCTTCACGAACTCGACTGATGGTAAAGGTATTAAATAAAACAAAGACATTTACAATCACACTTAATAGATAGACGAGCTTCACATTGAAATTCGAGGAATTACAATACTTACAATTTATTTTTATTGAAAAAAAAAAAAAATCGCAAAGGCTACACCACTCAAAATCAGTTTTTGACAAAGTCTAAATTACCTCGGAGCCGAGTTCTTCTCTTAAAAATAATTAAACTAGTTAGGTACTTACTTTATGTTTTGAAACATTAAAACATAATTGAATACTACATGTAAAGGTAGCTCTAAGCATAGTAAGAAGAAACTTGCATAAGTACTCTTAATAATAATATTGTCAAACCAACCTATTATTTTCCCACTGCAGTGCAAAATCCTCTTCTCATATAGAGAAGGATCGAGCACTGATCACCGCGCTTGTTCAAGAGTTGTTGGTGATTTCAGACTTACTTTTATTAACTACGATGTTGCATACTCTTAATAAACTTCTAATTACGCCCAACCGCATCTCAATTCGCGAAGCATCACACAAAACGATTGACTCATACAAAGTTGCAGACAGCCATTCAAATTGACTTCAATCATTCAATCAAATACAATCGATATGATATAAATATCTCGTTTGAGGATCTCAATGACGTTAGCTTCCTAAAATAGCCTAACAATAACCTATTGTCCTAAATGTCCTATATTTGGATTGTCTTGTGACGTCAAAAAACAACATGGCTACCGTTTTGCAATGTTGTTTTATTAGTGAATCATAGAATGTGTCTTAAGAAAGTGGTACATCATGTGAATTATCTCATCTTCACTTCAAAGATTGTTTTTGTAATTGTCAATCAATAAGTAATACCGAAACGGCTGAATAGATGAGGTCACTTTACTATGCCGTATACTATAGTCCTGTATAATACTGTGAAATGTATTATGCTGGTCTCAGCGCATAATGAATTTTTCTCACGCTCAACAGTAAAATGCATAGTGCATGGATGTTAACCTATGGATTGCCTGCATAGAAATACAGGGTGGCGGAGACATCGACGCACAAACTGAAAACATGAATTTAGCACATTTGACGTGATTCTACAACCTCCCCAGCGTAGAAAATTATGTTGGTTATAAAAATAAAACTGCTTTTTCATAAAAAAGAGCACGACCTACGCGGTAAAATGCATGAAATAGCAATTTTTCTTATAATCGACGAAAAATTTCAACGCAGGGGGGTTCAGAATCATATAGTGAATCCATGGTAACAGGCTGCGCGTAAATGTCCGCAGCTGCCACCGCTCTGTATAAAAAACTAGTCGTATCTACAACGCCACATGCGACATAATGACGTCACGCAAAATCCTGCATCTCGCAAGCAGAGTTTACCGCGCAACTAGCATATATACAACGGTCTGACATGAATTATTGGGCAGTTGCCGGCCAGGCCCGTCTGGTCGCAGGATCCTCCCTTTTCTATAGAGGAAGATTGAACTTTACACGCTGTTCCTCATATCTCTATAAAACAAAACAAAACTTATTTCTTATACATATCATTTATGGTTGCCTGTATACCTACCTCTTTTAACAGAATTTGCGCATTTAGTTTACTTATTCGATTCGAATGCATTGAATGGGTAAAGGTCATTCGAATAAAACACCTTAATTGGTTCATATCGACGTTTTATAACGCCTTGTCATATGGAAATGTCTGACTCAGTATCTAATTTCCATAAAGATAACCGTAGGAAGCTATTATTTTGAACTTATAAGAAAATGGAGCTATCGACCTCCTACACAGCTTTTGGCATTGGGATATATATGTGTAGTGTATACTCGTACGAAACATTTATTGATAAGTGTGACTTGACATTTCATATATTTCCAAATTTTAAGCGTTGTAGTCTATGGTTGTAGAACAATATAATCATCGTACTTCCACTAATTTCCAAATACTTGCTCCTCTTGTGTCGGCACCAACTATTTATGACTATAGTGCTCTGGTAAAAATATTAGCCATTCAGCTATGTAATAGGGGCGCTGAATGATCAGGCTACACCAGACGTACGTTTAAGTTATCTTATTTCAATGTCATTCGTATTTGTTCCAGGACTCCCTACCACGAGGTCACCACACACTCTCAGCCTCATCCCACCACTTACACAGAGGTGCACAATCTTTCGACGCATCCTCAAACAGCAGCGGAATCTCGTCAACACACGTTGTAGAAATTCACAGCACGAATGGTTCCGACACCTCATCACGATGGGGCAACTCGCTCGGCAGCCACGGCTCCTCATCAGGCCTCGTTTCCATAGCAACGGAGAATAACAACGTGAAATTCACTGCGCCACATTGTCTCGATAACTTACAGCCGCCGAAAGATTCTAAGGACTTGCCAACGCCGTCATCAACGCCGACGACGTCAAGAAAGTCTAGAAGGAGATCGAATCTCTTCACCCCTTCCAAAAAGGGGGATGATAGACTGAAGAATGGCGAGCTAGGGTCTGGTCGAGCGATTCCTTTGAAGCAGGGGTATTTGTACAAGAAGAGTAGTAAGGCCCTGAATAAGGAGTGGAAGAAGAAATATGTGACGTTGTGCGATGATGGGAGGTTGACTTACCATCCTAGTTTACATGTAAGTTTTCATTCTCCTTTACACTCTATAAAGACAAGTTTTTATACCATAGCCTAATTTATCGTAAAGCACTGCAATAATAGTGGCAAAAATTATTATTTATAGCGCAAAACAAACAGAAACTTATTATAAAACTGGTCCAACTGCATTATTAAAAACCAGATTTAGTAGTAAATTCAGATTGGTGTTTAACCCGGCGGCACTCGCTACTGGGTAAAAAATACCACAGAGTACAACTACACTAGCACTGTCGATTTATAATTTTTGATCTCAATTTTACGTGATACCTAAGAAAAAAATTTTTTTGTTGATTTTTCTAAGACTATGAAGAATTTTTGTTTTTAATTTTGCGTTCTTTTTTAAGATAAGCTATAATTTGAAATAAATAATAATTCAAACTTTCAATTTTCTTTTATTTATTAGACATTAGTATTGATAAACTAAATACGCCATTAAAGTCTGTAAAGCTAACTTATTTTCCAAGATAATGTCATTTAAATCATGTGGTATTTTTTACCCGGTAGCGAGTATTCGTGCATGTAAACACCTAGCGAGTACCGCCGGGTTAAGAAAAAGTACTCTAATTTTACATCAAAATGCATTCGCTACTAATGCAGTCCATTCCTACTGATAAATATTAACATATTAAAGACCAGACTCGGCTTCTACAAAAGTATTTTATCAATTTCTAGGACTACATGGAAGACGTGAACGGCAAAGAGATATCTCTTCAGTACGTGACAGTCAAAGTCCCGGGACAGAAGCCGCGCGGTTCCAAGTCCATCATCACGACCGTGCCGGGGTACAACGGGTACAGCAGTTTGGATATACATGATAGTATCGGAGGACTGTCTCTCGGTGAGTAATAAGCAACCTATGGTTACCTGTGTGACAATAATATTTTATTTGACTGTGAGAAAAGATGAGGTACTGGATACGGCACAAGAATGTTACGCTGCTCTCCATCTGCTACATGGAGCATGTCTAATTTGCTGTTTCACTTTGGTAAATTGGTTAAGAAATAACACTAGATCAGGTCGGATCCAATTACTCAGAACAAACAGAAACAAACTCGGTTTGAAGGGTATGAGTGCCAGTGTAATAGCAGATACATGAGATATTTCAGCCAGCTTTGTGTCTGGGATAGCATATGATGTTCAGTCTATGCAGTGGTGTTTCTTTGAATATATACTATTGACATAAAAATCATAGATAGAATATTCTTTATAATATATACCATAGATATTACAAATATAAATGAAGATTGAGAAATTTTACATCGTAGGATATTCATGGTAGGGTGTTTTGAGTCAGCATTTCACAATTTTATTTAGAAAACCTAATATTGCGCTTGTAGAGAATAGGCCTCTCCTATCCAGAACACAAATAAACACCAAACTCAAACTTACCTTTAACAAACAAACCACTGACTTCAACCCTCTCTTTTCAGGGTACAAAGACAAACCCACCCGAGCGACAGACAAAGCTCTAATGTCAGCATTTGACACGATGAAGGAGCCTGCGACCAGCCGGCAGTCCCTCGCCTCTGAGGCGGAGGTCGGCTCTACTAACGGACAGGACAAGGACACGCCGCATGTCAAGAAGAGGCATCGGCGGATGAAGAGTAGCGGGGTTAAGAAGGATGGGGATGAAGGTATGTCATATGTGCTTCTAAGTATTCTTCTTAAGAGGTACGCGCTAAGTAGGTTGCGAAATTATAATTTTTTTGTTTTTTGCAATTTATAGGTAAAAAAATATGACTACAGAATTATAATCATTAAATGATAAATGATAAATGATTTATTTTCTGTAAGTAGGTTTGTACAAACACTTTTACATGTCAATCATATTTTTTTAAACTAGATGAGGTCGGCGTTTCCTATCTGACTACTCTGAGAAGAAAGGCCGAAACAAACTCAGAGGTCACAGTCTCTTTTAAAGTCCAGACATAATCTTGGTCAGATAATGTGAAGACCATGTAGATTAGTGTCTGAAATGGTCTTTTGAGTAAAGAACCACACAGATTGAGCGGACCTGTCCAGTCAGTGCACGCATTTGTCAAAAATCGTGCAGCTCAACTCAGAACTTGAGGAGCCTTACGATTCGACGAACAATACCAATGAAAGGACATTTGGGTAGGCCGCATAAATGACTCAAACTGCCAGATCATGATTAAAACTAACTAAGAAGGAAAACCGAAAAAAAGAAATGACCCACATAGTCTTCACACTCACAGTAATAAAATAAAATAAGATACTTTACAAAGTAAATATCCATGTCATTGTTTATATAAAATTCATCAATGTTAATGTGTATATAAAAATCCGGATATAATCTTTGAGGACCATGTAGATTGGTGTCTGAAGTGGTCTTTTGAGGAAAGAACCACACTGAGTGGACCTGTGCAGTCAGTACACGCATTCGTCAGTAACCGTGCAGCTCAACTCAGAACTTAAGGAGCTCAACGATTCGACGAGCAATACCAGGGACAGGAGATTTGTGTAGACCGCATACACCACTCAAACTGCCAGACCATGATTAAAACGGAAACAATGACCCACATAGTCCTCACATTCACAATAATTAAAATAATATAAGACTTTAAACAGTAAATGTTCATGTCATTCTGTATATAAATAGATATGTATTTAGAAAGAAAAGAAAAAAAAAAACAAAAGTGTAAATCAGCAAATAAAAAATAAACAACATTCACTGTCTAGACCTATTGGAGCAGCTCAATCCCAAGCTTTTTTGTCCTCAATATAGTCTTTTACAGTATAATAGGCTTTCTGGCATAGTTTTAGCTTTATAAAAGATTATTAAGATCCTTTATACTACACCTGCTTAGAAAGTACCTTGATACTTTATCAAATTTACGGTAGAAAGTACGTCATTGCATATCGAACAAATATGCGGGAGAAAACGCATCTGAGCGGGAGAGAAAAGTGTATGAACATCCATTTCTTACGTGGTTTTTGTTTTTTAATTTTGGGTAAGACTATGCGCCTGGTAACCTAAATATCAAAAGCCAAAAGTTTTTACAGTGAGTTTTTATCTCCAAGTTCGCAAAATAACACTGGCCACTAGCTGTGTGTTGGATGGTGTCGGGCTGGCAGTGCGACCTGCGGCGGCAGGATAAACAATTTGAAAAAAGAACATGTGAAAATTGCAGACGCCATTGGCGCCATTTCCAATTTGTGTGTTGTTGAGGATTCAGTTTTCGTAGAAAGTAAAATAAAGATTTCGTTTTTTATTTTCCTCGTAGGTGTAGTATAAAGCACTATGTATCACTCGAGAGAAAGTGCGATTCCCGATCTCGGGTGTTTAAAGCCTCGCCTATGGCTCGGGCTTCAAACGACACCCTCGACGGTAATCGGTCACTTTCTCCTCTCGGTGAACAATGTACTATCCAATATAAGACCGCCCATTGTGTCGCCCTTTGTAAAATTTCTATATTTATGTCTGTAATTTACATGGTGTGGTGGTGGTTTGTAGTGTTAAGATGTAAAGATTAAAAAAAATATATATATTGCCTGTTTTACCCATTTTTAATAAAAAATACACTTTAAAGTTAAGAAAGTGTTGAAACTAGAAGAAACCAAAAAAAAAATTAAAAATATCAGGGGCCCAGGGCCAAATAAATTGGGGCTGAGTAATAGCAGGTGACCCACATATCCACCATTTTCGTATGTTCAACGTTCTGCCAAACACTCTGTAGTTAAATGATAAATGATTTATTTTCTGTAAGTAGGTTTGTACAAACACTTTTACATGTCAATCATATTTTTTTTAAACTAGATGAGGTCGGCGTTTCCTATCTGACTACTCTGAGAAGAAAGGCCGAAACAAACTCAGAGGTCACAGTCTCTTTTAAAGTCCAGACATAATCTTGGTCAGATCATGTGAAGACCATGTAGATTGGTGTCTGAAATGGTCTTTTGAGTAAAGAACCACACAGATTGAGCGGACCTGTCAGTCAGTGCACGCATTTGTCAAAAATCGTGCAGCTCAACTCAGAACTTGAGGAGCTTACGATTGATT